>JAXDDX010000085.1:1200000-1800000 GCA_034670405.1 Hoplostethus atlanticus
CGGGACGCCCAAGTTTGATGTGCGAAAGCAAGGGATGAGGGCATCCAAGGACAGGCAGATGGAGGACAGGTAACAGGGGAAAAGGAAGCAACAGCAAATGGTGAGCTGGAAAAACGGAGAGTTGGAGGGTTGCACGGAGAAAAAGGGTAAGACAGCGTTGAAAACAAACAAAGCCCGCTGGTGGGTGATGGAGGCATTTGAACCATTCTGACAATAATTCTGAAATATGGTGTTCAGAGCCGAGAGGACCCCCCCCCAACCCTCCCACTCCGTCTCCAAATATAACCAGGAGCTCATACTTGATCAAATCTTAGGGATAGATCAAAGAAGCAAATAGATCAATAGAAGCAAATCACTCCAACCTTTGGTGACAGAAAGAGGT
Source organism: Hoplostethus atlanticus (assembly GCA_034670405.1). Taxonomy (NCBI): domain Eukaryota; kingdom Metazoa; phylum Chordata; class Actinopteri; order Trachichthyiformes; family Trachichthyidae; genus Hoplostethus; species Hoplostethus atlanticus. Next base: position 1,200,383 of record JAXDDX010000085.1, read on the forward strand.
CATTCACTTCAGTTATTTCAATATTACTGAAGAGGTATACTGCTGTATTGATATATTTTGGGGGAATAATCTGCGATCCAAGTACATTTTTGTAATTATTCTCTCCTCCCTAATGAGTGAAAGCGCCATTAATGGGGCAGACTAATTAATGACTGACAGGGAAGTCTATTGTAAGAAAGTAAGTGTGAGGGAACCTTTAAAGAGGATAAATTAGTTCCTTCTCACTACAGAGGACTAAGACTCAGACTGACCCTCTGTTGTATTTTACTCTCCATATTTGTTAATGGATGTGGAGCCCATTAGTCTGACAGCAACACCAAATCACATTGAGATCTATGCCATTGGTCGGTGTCCTGATGCAGCTCAAGGCAAGGTCGCACTATTTTTACACTGATTAGAAGCCCCGACTGGACTGTCCCGACCATTGAGGTGGGGCGGCGGGGGGGAGGGGGCACTCTGGCCCGACAGTCGGTCAGATACTGTAATGTGACGATTCCGGAACAGCCAGAGCCGGACAACTTTGTTTTCCCAACGTGTTTGATTTGGTCAGACCAGTGTAGCGTGAAGACTAAGACTCGCCAAGGTTGAAGTCTGACAGTGATCCTGGCAACAGCCAATGGGAGTTTAGCTCAAGGGGGAAGAAAAATAATGAACCGGAGAGGAATGTCAATTTTTAACAACACCTACTCACGTAGCTAGTGTTCATCTGCAGAGATTCCCAACTCCACTTTTTGAACTCTTGACAAGTTGCTGTACAATTTTATTTGGAGGAATAAATGTCATATTAAATGCTCTAAAATGTGTCTGGATCGATCAATCCACATAAGTATGCAATTACAAATTAAGTGCAAGAGGTCTTGTGCAAAATTCTTAATGTTATCCTTGTAATAATGGCACACATTTTTTTCTGTAATGTGACTGTAAATCCCTCGTCTTGGGAGTCTTGGACCCCCGGCAACGGTCCCTAGTAGGGCGCGTCATTCAGAAACCTTGTTGAGTATCACTATTTACAGATGAGATCCTCCTGCTACTAAGGGTTCATAACACCTAAATGAGGCCCTTGGTTATTTCTGCTTTTTATTTCTGCTCAGGGCCTGACATAAATGTAAGCCCACAGTACTCATGTAGGTAGAGAGGCTACTGTATGTCATCGGGACCCGAAATCAATTGGTTTAGGGGGTGTCTGAAAGCTCCATGATGGATTTCCATTTGAATCATAGGGAATATATTGCCTTTCTAATACATTTACTCTGATAAAATAATGTACATTGCAGACAGCGAGGTGAAATAAATTCCACGCTTGTTTCTGTTTAATACTGAAGCGGTAACGTCCCGTGGCTGTTTGTTTGTTATCCTGCCCTTTGTTCCTGGACAGAGAGCTGATTTACGGCCCAGCGGTGATTAAACAGCAACCGGCAAACTCAGTCGTCCCATAGCATTAGAGCAAACCTCATCCCATAGCCTCCACCTAACCTCCAACCCTGCTGAAATAAAAAATTTCCACTTCCCTCTCTGCAAATTTTCCTGACACCTCAGACGAATACAGAATGAGCGAGGGAACAGTTTTCTACCCCGGAATGACTCAGCTGCCATGGGGAAGCTGATGGAGGCTGGAGGGGCTATTCATGTCTAGGTTTGGACCGGAAGACCAATATAAAGTGGATTTAATAGCTCCCTATATATATAAGTATGTGACAGTATATGTCACATCAGGCTTGTTATAAAAACACATTGTTCTCTAGGTACGAGAGAACATCACCGAAGATCTGACATGGTCCACACACACTGACACTCTGGTGAGAAAGGCGAGGCAGCGCCTTTACCACCTCAGGCAGCTGAGGAAATTCAAAGTCTCCCGGAGGATCCTTCAGTCCTTCTACTCTGGAGCTGTGGAGAGTATCCTGACAGGAAGCATCACTGCCTGGTTTGGCAACAGCTCCGCTCAGGACAGGAAGGCTCTGCAGAGAGTAGTGCGTTCGGCTGAGCGCACTATTGGAACTACACTCCCCACCCTGCAGGACTTGTACACCAGGAGGTGCAGAACCAGAGCCTGCAGGATCATGAAGGATCCTCACCACCCCAACAACGGACTGTTTCAGCTGCTGCGGTCAGGCAAGCGCCTCCGTAGTCACGCTGCAAAAACAGAGAGATTGAGACGGAGTTTCTTTCCTCAGGCCATCAGGACTGTGAACTCCGACCTCACCAGGGCCCCCACCAAGACACACACACTGCCCCTCTTATGCACACACACACTCACACACTTAGGTAAAGACTACACATAATTTATAATTTATATTACACATACAATTTTCCCTTTTTTTACTATATTTTTTTATAAAGTGCTCTTATTGTAAATATTGTGTTGTTTTTTTATATAGAGCTCTTAAATATTGTAAATATTGTGTTGGTCTATTGTAAATAGTGTGAACCTGTTATTTTGCACATTTCTGCTGAGCATTGCCACTTTGCATTTCACTACACACCTCGTGTGTGTATGTGACAATTAAACTCCTTGAATCTTGAATCTTGAATCTGTATTGTGCACCAGTCAGTGAAACGAGTAAGTTTTGCTTCTACTTCAGCTTGGTTGCTGTTGCTAGAAGAAGCTGAGCTGGACACAGCTTAAAGAGTGGGAATGAAGGAAAAAGTCATCGCTCAATATATATTTCAGTATGCATGGCATTAGGCCTGTTAGCACCTGATTTATTAGTAGAACTGTTGCTATCAAAGCTAATTAATGCTCAGGCCACCAACCAAAGGAACATGGCATACACAAAGCTCTATAACTATGTGGATCCCCTCAAGCTGGGGGAAACCTGGGAATGTCTTCTCTAGAATACTATATGAGTCTGCAGATATCTGCCCGGCGTTCAGCTGATGTACAATCACCCCTCCAACCATCTCCCTGTGGTTATTTCACTAAGAGACTGCCCTATTGCATAGCTGCACCAGCCCATGCACACGAGCAGAAAAGTCAATATTGTCAGTGGCAGCCAGAACTAGGGAAAAGAGACTTGTGCCATGTTTTCCCCACTTGACACGAAGAAATGATGACAATTTCATCCTGTCCTGTATTTCCCCCTCTTGGTAAGAAGCCGAGAGCAGAGCAGCCACATAGGAACAGATCAGAGATCCATACTAAATCAAACGGAGCACTCCATCTCAGCGAACAGGAATCCATTTTGGTGAGTCCTAGGCCAAAAAATCAATAGACCAAAAACCCACCAAGGAGGTCAAGACTAAGTGTTTTGAGATGACCAGTAATGAGCGTTATCAGCGGTTGCATGTGATAAGCTGGAGACAGTCTGGGAGTTGGAAGGAGGATAAGCTCAGAATCTCTTAGTTTATCAGGCAGAGAGGACTTTTATAATTCTCCTTCCACTGGATTTCAGTGTTGCAGTGTTAGTGTCGATAGGTTTCTTTTTAAACAAAAACCAAGTGCAATCACACCTGAGTTATTCAGGGTTACGCAAAACGAATGGAACCTGTTACGCACAGGCAAGTGACAAATTACATATAACAGGATTACACTAATCTTGCTAAAAAAAAAAACAGTAAAGAGGAAAAACATAGAGGTTAGAACAAAGAAAATGAAAAAGGGTTGATTGTGAGTTTATGGATATTATTAGAGAAGAAGATATTCTGAAGAAGCCTAAATGTAACAAATGCCTATGATGTAATAAAAAGCTAATAGAATAGAAAACCAGCAGTACTCTGGCCCCCCGAGGATTTGAGGACCAGTGTTATAGGCAGTTACCTCATTTAGCTATATTACATTATAGGCAGTTATTACATTCCAGGCCTCTTCCGAATGTCTCTATGTGATCAATGTGTAGTATTTCTAGGCGTCTTAAAGTCTTAAAACAACTCCCACGCTACACAACCAACGTTGGGATCATTTGTTCCAGATTACGAATACCTGTTTGAAATTGCAGTCAGTAATGTAATCCACTGGATTACTTCACCATGTCAAATATTATTTGTGCCATCATCCCAGACAACAACAACAATACACGGCTAAACATTTCAGTTGCATGTTGGCATCCAGGCACCGGAAGGCATGGAGAAACCTTGATAAGAAGCTTGGCTGCAGAGAGCTGAGTGTTTCCAATCCCCTTCCACTCCCAGATGAGTCTGCTCAGTAAAGCATATGAGACTGTACATGAGAGAATAAAACATGGCTGAAGTCTGTTGAATCTGTAATCCACCCTGCTGTCCTCATCCGGCCCAGATCTGCACAGTCATCTGTGTTCACAGTGAGGCTCCAGAAGTAACCCACCCCTGTTTTCTCTGATCTCTCTCTTTGAGAGAGAGATCTCATTGATGCTAAATCTGTTCTCCCTCACCAGTATGCTGTTGTCGTGCGAGCAGACAAAATGTCAACCTGGCCTCAGGTCTGGCATTTGGTTTTCATTTTCAAGAGAAGGGAGATAACCAAAAAAAAATAAAGAAAAACTAATTAAAAACATGTGTGACTTGTATTCAGATCGGAGTTTTAGTTAAACAGAGCTGCTCTGGAGGCAGAGATAATCCTGTTGGTTAAATTAAACTTCACTGGGCAGAGCCAAAGTACCACAGTTTTGTGGAGCACATGGCAAAGAAAAAGAACTCTGGCCAAAATATAAATGACAATGATTTATCTTTTTCATTCATTAATGACCATGACATTCATGATCTTGGGAGGTCAGCAGGCTAGCTGACTGGCTTATCTAGATAGCTATAGGCTAGTATATTTTGGACTCGGAAGGTCAGCTAGGCTAGCTAACTAGCTTACCTAGATAGCTATAGGCTAGTATAGTTTGAACTCGGAAGGTCAGCTAGGCTAACTAGTTAACCTAGGTAACCTATGGCTAAATTGCATTTTTTCAGTTATTAGCAAGAGCACTATGCTTCATAATATTAGCTAGCTCCTCTCTTACAACTTGCCTTTTCACTGGGCTTCAGTCTTATCTAGAATCTGGAGATCTGGCTAAGTAACATGGAGACATCTAGAGGCAGAATTCTGAAGTTAAGCAGTTAGGCACGTTGCGAGCCGGGCAGGAGCATTGTGCACCACTTTTGTTGTCGAACATCCGCAGGCTCAGAAATGCAGATAACTGAAGCTAACTTGCATTAGCCGGAAACATGACAGAGACAGGGCAAATGAACACCATTGAAAGACATATTTCAGCAGCTTCAATGACATGTGCGACACTTGGTCGCCATTCTCGGTCAAATTTGAGGGGAGACGTGCACTTGTGTGTCACATAGACAGAAACAGGTTCAGACCAACAGTGGAAAAGAACACCTTGGATCACCTTGTTTTTTGCAAAGTAGGACTCTTCTCAAGAAACACTCCCTATTGCTGCCAAGGTAGGACAAGTGTACCGTACAGACACCACCTCAGCTATGCAAGATGCAACCAAAAATCCTTCCCAACTCCAACATTGCAAAGAAAATCTCGTGTGGCAGGACCATAGCCAGCAGCATCACCGGGTGTCTGTTTGTCTGTTCTTGTTTATGCTTATAAAAAAAAAAGAGGATGACAAGAATGACAGTGAGACAAGCGAGGCCACTGCAGCATGCATTACCGACAGTCTGAGTGACAATGGCCTTATGCTAGACAATGTCTCCACTTATGTGGCCGACAACGCTTCTGTAAGTTTTGAGGTGGAAACACTTGTGATGGAAACTTACAGCAAATTGTTCTCCTCTGCCAAGAATGCTGCTTGTCTGGCTTCCTTTTATAAAATTTTGGGATCTGTATTACCAAGTGCTACCAAGTGTCACAAGGTGGCTGTCACTTTTGCCAGCCATATAGAGCACATCTTCCAAAGCTGGCCTGCTCTACGCGCTCCTACTTCCTCTTTGAAGGAGAGGATCAGTACAAACAAGGATGTGTGGCAAGCCTACTCTCCAGAGGAAACTGAGTCGCTTTCTTTGTGTAATGTGTATTTTCTAACAAATCTCATGGGCCTGTTCCACGACACAGTGATGAAGCTGGAGAGAAGCTTCTGGCTCCAAAGCTAGCAGGTCAGCTCTCCAACTGGCCCCTCATGTCGACGGGCCTGCTGCCGGTCGAGTTCTTTCTCAGCTCTTTTCTCTCCGACTGAAAGACAAACACACATTTAACACGTTTCCCCAGCTGCAGTCGGCTATTTATCTGTAATTGGCCGGTGCTGGATGCAGGGAGAACCAGCCCACCAGCTTGATTCTCTCCTGCATCCAGCCCACACCTCAACCATCCACAATGCCAGTCTACCACAGAGTTCTACGGGAGATCGAGCTAGAGCTATCCTCAGCGACGTTTCTTCTGCGGATGCAAGAAAGTTCAAACAGGAGACAGCTGCAACGGCGACCGGATGCATTATCTATCTGGAGGAATGGCATGTGGTTCTGTCTTCAAGCATTCTTGGTAGGTTCTCTCATCAAGTCAATGTCAATTCTCTCTTTTGACGCAGGGCCCAAGCTGGAGACTCTGCTGTGCCTACAAAATGACCCGTGGAGAGTTGTATGACTTTTTTGAAGAAGGACCCAGACCTGCTGTGACCTGCAAAATGCCAGGAGAAGTACAGATTCAAATGGAGGGCCAACTGAGAGACAACAATAAATAAATACCTTATCACTGTTGAGCAAATTACTGTGGTTTTATTGGAGTGTCATCAGTGTAAGGCCTTTCAGCAAGCACTGAAGTGTTACCCTGAATGGATACAGTGTCACATTGTAGCACATTAACGCAGTGCTGACACGGCCAAGCGCTTCCCATTAATGCAAAAGTAGTATCGCTGTCATTGAATCCAATAGTGGTTGTTTTTTGTTGTTGTCGAGTCGCTGTAAGTGAGATGTTTGTTTGTGTGCCTGCCACCAGTATCTAAATGAGTCTCTCTCTCTCTCTCTCGCTCTCTCTCTCTCTCTCTCAATACAGTACAATACAGGTATTATGAACTTGTGACCTTGTGTTTTCTTTGATAATAGTGTCATAGCTGGTGTGTGTAATGCACAATTCAGATAAGAATTATCTTCTGTGAAAGCTATTACTATAAAAATACAATTATGATAAGTAAGTAATAATAAGTAAGTTATACGTTGTTGTGCTAATCCAATTGTCTCATTTTGCAGTTAACTCTTCATTCTCATTTAACATTTTTCTCTGTTTGGCCAATTAATCGCAGGATTACGAAATGAAAAATTCTGAATAGGAAAAATACACCATCAAACATGCATAAAGCTCAGTCCATGCTTTTAGACCATGCATTGTACTGAGCGACTTACCCTTCCCTCTGGCTCCCAGTTCAGACTACCACTAAGATCAAGATCAAAAGATTAAAAGTAATTTAGTCCCTCAGGTGTTTCATTTACTGAACAGTCTTTCAAGATAATGTCACATTCTTCATTTTAGTACAAGCACTTTAGAAAATTGCACTTTGCTTTTTACTTACTTATTTTTGCTCTTCATGTATTTATGTATGCATATATGTTTGTGTGTACAATCTGTTTATATCTGTGTACAATCTGTTTCTGTTTATTCATTATTGTTCACACTGTTCATACTTTCAATATTGTCCATATTGTATATATCTTAGCATATTCATATCTATCCCTTACTGTTTATTTAATATTTAATATTTATATTACCACTATACATATGTACATACTCTGCACTTTACTGCTATTTGCACTTCTGGTTAGATGCCAAACTGCATTTTGTTGTCTCAGTACCTGTACTCTGTGCAATAATGTTGACTCTAATCTAATCTAATCTAAAACAATGTTGTATTTTGTTTTTAGTTACTGCAAACGAATGAACCAATGAACCCACAGCTTTATGACATCACAAAGCACAAGCACAAAAAAGGCCTACAACTAAAACTACAATCTGCCACGTTTCATTTGTGGCCGTTTCATTTTTTTGGTTTATATGTGTTTTTTTTTTTTTTAATAAATCAACTCCAGAATAAGAAGAGGAGGGGTTCACACATTCCACTCTTCATTAAGTGCTTCTGACAGTGCGATGCTTTCATGTGTCAACACGCTGGCAAATAAATTAGCATGTGGCTGCCCTTAAGAGCCAAAAGACTTGAGTCATTTAGCTTTAAAAAAAAAAAAAAAAAAATCAAAAGGGGGTTTGAATTTTTGGAGGATTCCTGGTGTTGAGGGTTTAAATGGAGCTGGCTTTCAGAGGAACAGAAGGCGGACAGGAGCGACCCGGTGCTCTATAATGAAATAAGACAGGTAGTGATTTATCTTGCATGCACTTGAATTGAATTAACGTCAAGAAGCAAACGCGGGGACAATCCAGATGTTTACCTGAACAGCCATGGGGGGAGGGGTTCTACCAGGGCTGGCATCTGCACAACCTTCATTTAAAATGTACCTGTAAAGTACGGTGTGATGATCACGGAGACCAATTCGGCGCAAAAGGCCGCGGGGGTTGATGAGAGGCTTTGCAGAACCAATTAAGAGCAGGCAGGGAGAGCAGGAGATGTTTCGAATCAGCATATTGCAGGAGCAGGGGCTTATATAACTCAGACCGACAAGGATGAAGATGCAAATTGCTGTAACTAGCAAGCTCACATTGTCCCGAGGCCGGGGGGGGGGGGGGGGGGGGGGGGGGCTGACAGCAGCACATTAGAGATTACACAATGACATATTTCAATCCATTGCCCTTTGCCTTTGATTCATTACGTCCAAAATAAATTGGACTGCGCGGTTCCCTCGCATCTGACTACAATAAGCAGCGAGTCTTGATATACAGCCTCCCCATCCCAGCCCATACAACTGTTATTTGTCGCTGTTATTTTGTGGTGTAAATGAGCTCCTATATCTACTGAGAGCAGCGTATAAATAAGAGAAAGGGTAATATTGAGCTTTCGTGGTTTATTAGATCTCCATACAGTCTGCGCTATTAATTCACAGGGCAGCCGATGAAATACAATAACAATAACAAATCTGGCAGTAACGCAATTAATTCGGAATGAAAAATATGTTGCGCCGCGTGCAGAGTGTTGTGTTGAAATGCTGTAAATGGAGGATGATTGAAGGAGAGGACTGGAGAGATGGAGGAGGATCTGGGGTCTCCAGGGTCGGATGGAGAGAAGATCAGTAATGTTCATTTTCAACTTTATAAATAAAAAAAAATACTAAAATCCACAATAATAAAAAAGCTGAAAGTCTGAGTAATTATGAGTAATATGTAATAAATTTTTTTACAATTGAACAGAATTTGTACAAAATGGATCCTTTCACACAACCACAACAAATGTGAGTTACCTGTCCGGCCAAACCAGCCTCAGCGGGGGGGGGCTGACATCACAGCGTCACGTGTCTGCCTGAGGCTGCAGCCAAACTGTGATTACAACACACCTCGGTGGATGTCTGGCAGCATTCAGCTTCCTCCCCCGGAGCCTGGCGCCGTGGCGCGCCCCGTCATATTCCTGACCTTGTCCAAGTCTCAAGGTCCACAATCACAACACCCAATCTCCTGGACATCCTGTGGATCCTGCTCGGCCTCCAAGAAGCAGAGTTTTTCAATACTGATGTTTTTGGATTGAAACTGAAAGTATTTCCCTCAGAAATCTATTCTTGTCAGTGTGGAAAAGGATCATTGGACACTAAAACTCTCCATGATCATCATTATCATCATGATGCATACTCAATTCTGCAATCAATATCTCATCAATCAAACTGCATCCTATCCATCATATCAGAGGTGGTTGACCATGCCAACCATAGTGGAAGCAATGATATAGTGAAAGTAGAAGCAAGCGGGATGATTTTTCTATTGTATTCTATTGTATGCATTGTCTGATCATACCTACTGTTGTTTTTCTTTCTTGCATTTTTGTATTTGGTTTGTTTTGGTTCAAACTGCCCAGTTACAGGCCAGCCGAGGCATTACGCTAGGCTTTCCAAGCATGAGGATCTGCTGTCTATCGGATGTCAACACCCGTCTCCTTATACCCATAATCCCTTGCATTTTGGAGTCGTTTCATGCAGTCGGTTCGGATTACGTTTTCACTCCTAACGAAGCGCACCGAGATAATTAAGTGGTGGTGTTTCAGCTATCTGGGACAAGAAGCAGTTGGACAGTTTATAATGTTAGGGCTAAAAAAGGCTTGTGAGAATGAAAAGGGCCGCTCTCCTAGAGCCTTTCAAGGAAAAGTGATGTACGTGCAACACACACAAACACTCGGACAGAATCGACCCGCCTGTCTACTGTAGTTTGGATTTCTGATCGGCCGTGCTTTTGTTTGGACTTCAAAGAGCTGCTCGCTGTTCATCTTCCCAGCTGAGTTCTCAGTTCGGGGAGGAAATGGAAAAAAAAGAAGCCGCCTGACCACACGGACACAGGGGAATAACAAACACAGATGGAGATACTGCTTCCTTCCAGTGGCATGTGTTCAGGTGCTGAAATAACACTAAAGCTCACTTAAAAAAAAAAACAGTGTAAAAACGTAGACCTTCAACGACAGGCAAAAATATAGATTAAAGCGTTCCTCTCCAGGAGGGTTTAATAAAGTTTTAGCTTGCCGAGTAAATAACCTCTCCAAAACTATTGCATCAACATTGCCGGAGGACCATTCAACAGGTGGATTATTAATTATGTCTTTGACCACCTCATTTAATTTCCCAGGCGGCGGTAGAAAATAGGTTTCCTTCAATTCCTTTTCATTTATTCAAGTCGTCTAAGGCGCTCATAACACTAAACACTGCAGACCCCCTTGTTAAGGGCCTCCACTGCGTTTCAACCGTGGCATTTTGGGCTCCTGCGATGCTCAGAGTTTCCTACAAGTCAGATAAAAATCATATCCCTGAAGAGCAGAATTTGCTGATGCAAAATGGCCATTAAAGATGTTTGCATGCCACGCTCACATCCAGTGAGTCAGGAGGAAGAGAGGAGGGCTTTTATTTTGAACACTAGTATATATATAATCATGTCTAAACAGCATTGAAAATCAAGTATGCAGTGGCAAGGAATGTAAAAAAAAAATCTGACAAACAGCAATTTGGCCCTAACTCTCAGCAATGCCTAATCAAAGGAATGCAGCGTGCTGTAATTTCCAGCCCACATGAGATTTTCTGGGAGCACAAGGAGGAGGAGGCGGAGGAGGAGGAGGGATGCAGCTGCCTGGAGCTCAGGAAGACCTCTTCAGATCTGGTACACCAAACCTCAAATCTGACAGCGGGGTGGTTGAAGGAGCTGACAAGTGGTTGAAGGAGGTTTGGGTCTCATCCACAGAAATGTCCAAACAAAGTTAGGCTCTTGTAACTGCGAGACACGTTGGAGGTTCCACAAGAGACTTGAAAAATCTGCAAAAAAATGCTGGAAGAAGAGCCGGCAGTCTTGCAAAAGAGACGGCTCCCTAAAGGGGACGCCGTTTCGTCTGCGCGGTTCGCTCGTCTCTGAACTGCCTCCGCCATTACGCCGTGAACTCCTGCTACCTTTAAAAATACATGCTACAAATGCTGCGTCGTCAAAGCGGGGATGCAATGCTGACAATCTGTTCCACTGCACTGCCAATGGGCAGAGAGGAAGTGAAGCACCAGGCGGCAAAGACATTGCTCACCAACACACACACGTGCACACACACACACACACAAAGCACATTACCTAACAGGCCATTCCAACCTGCGCAAAGGCAACAAAAAGGCATGTGATGAAAACTGAATGAAATCAGCAATTGGAGGATTATATGCACAGCATCTACTGCACTGTACCTCTATATTTAGAGAGAGAGAGAGAGAGAGAGAGAGAGAGAGGTGTGTCAGAGCTCTCTTGTGTATCTTGCCCGCCAGTTGCAGCTTTACATTGCGGTAAACCAACATGGCGTGACCGCTTCATATCTGGTTTCTGCTCTGGTTACATCCTCACATATTTGGGACAGAAGAAACGAGGGAAGAAGTGTGGAAGGAGTTCTTCCTGAGAGAGCAGATGCACAGCAACAGTAATAGATAGTACAAACAAACGTCCCTAACTTTCTCTGTTGTTTTCTCCTCCTTGGGAAAAAATGTGGCGTCGGTCCACTGAGCAGGCAGGTGGGAATTGGGATTCGGTTGCCAGGGAAAGAGGAAGTGTATGTGCAGCCTGAGAGAGAGACAGAGGGACTATCTTAAGCTGCCAACCTGTGCACAGACATCTGAAACACTGATCGCCTCGACATCAACTTCAATCAGCGATTCAACTGGCAATAGCATGGCTTGGGTAGAGTCCAGCTGTGGGAGAGGGAACAGGGATGATCATGTGCAGATTGTAGTTTTAGTTCCAAAAACAGTTCTTGGCGTGAGAGCTGCTAGGGAGACAGAAATAATCCCATTGGTTGAGTTAAACCTCAGTGGGCGGAGCCAAAGAACCACAGTTTGCCAGTTGCAAGTTAGCTAACTGGCAAACTTTGGCAAAGAAGCTCATTCATGGCCATGACAGTCATGATCTTGTAAGGTCTGCAGACTAGCTAACTAGCTTAACTAACTATAACTAACTATAGGCTAGTAGAACGAGTTTGAATTTGGAAGGTCCGCTAGGCTAACTAGCTAACCTAGAGAACTTAGATTGTATTTTTCAGTCAATAGTGCCTCCTTACTCACTCTTCTCTTACCCCTTTCCTTTTTCACTGGGCTTCAGTCTAACGTTACTTAGACAGAAAAACATTGGTTCTTTGGCTCCGCCCACTGAGATTTAACCCAACCAATGAGGTTATTTCTGCCTCCAAAGCAGAGAAATATTTGTAGCACTAAAACTACAATCTGCTGATTGTTTTCTCTCTTTCCTTGCAAAGTCAACATCACCTTCAAGGACAGAGTTTTCCAAAGGTATGTATCTGTGTGTTCCGTTGCAATGGAAACTAATGAAGTACCACATTGTGTACACAGATGTAGTCGTACAGGCTGTGGCACAGTATGTCACACACTGTATCCCGTCAAGCCCTGTGGGTGCTATTTTCAGCACTACGCTACAGTGCAGTACTTCAAACCTGGAGAGCTCCTCCATTCCTGTTTGGATTACGGAGTGGAGGACGGGGACATTTAATGCAAAGTTTGAGAGAACAGCCAAGTGGCTTCTCAGCATCACCTCCTCTTATACTGCCGTTCAATGCCACGGCCTCAGCTCAGTGTTGGTCCACTCCATGACAAGAGCAGTGACAGTGACAGCGGAGGCTGGCGGAGCAACGCAAGCAGGGGGTTCGGTTAATGAGACAGAAGAGATCAGGGTCACGAGGAGGGGGGCAGGGCTTAATTTATCCCGCAGAAACACCAGAAGCAGGTAACCTTTACTGTTGCAGACTGCAAAGAGAGGGTTGGGCCACAATCCGTTGCAGTGAGGTTGAGAAAAGGCGAAGTAAACATTTTTCTCGTAAAGCTCACCCTATAAACATGCCGGCGAGATATGAGCACATATCACCGTGACCCAATGGACAAATCCTAGGAAATAGGAAAATATAATATACGGTGCTTGGCTCCCCTTCAAGCAGATATGATTTGCTGCAGACCATTCCCCAACATTAGCATATACCAGGGCTTTTGAAACCTTCTCAGGTTCCAGACCCCCTAGATTTAGTCCCAGAGGCCCATATGTCTACGTGGGAGATAATAGTGGTGAGTGAAATGTATCATTACTAGTGCTGCACGATTTGGTGAAAAAGTCATATTGCGATTATTGTGGACAATATTGCGATATAATAAACAAATGGTATCATGAGTCTACTTGCTTGGTTATCAAGGAAAATGCACAGATTACTGATAATTTTGAAATGTGTATTTCTCAACTCAAACATACAAACTTAAACTAGCATAAAAAATTGTACAGTACTGTTTTCAAAATAACTTAATATTTTACAAAATTAAATAAATAACATAACAAAAATATATTTTTCAAAATAAAGGCATTTCTGCAAACTTGTTAGGTTTTTATCAATAGTACAACTAAATAAATAGAACAATAAATAAGAAAATACTAATTTTCATTAAAATAAGACATTTTGAATGCCCAAACAAACAAGGACATTTAAGCAGGGTGTAACATAAAAATTAGTGATTAAGTTACAAAATGGGGCATATTTTGTACAACCTCTTCTAAAAATGAAACTGGATTCAGGCTACATCCACACTAATACATTTTCGTTTTAAAACGGAGTTTTGAAACTAAAAGGATCTCCTGTTCACAGAAGCGTTTTAGCACCGTTTCAGAAATTATCTCCGTCGATGCTAAAACGCCTGAAAACGCATATCGCGTAACCATTGACCTACCCTGGGCATGCGCCTGCCGGTGTAAACAGGAAGCAGATTGTCTGCTCTGCTGTTGCTTAAGAGCAGGTCCTGACAGTTGAGTAGAATGTTTTGCTCAATGCAGTTCACTCATATGAGCTGACAGAAATACACTTTAGGAATCGTTAAGGAGATTCGTCCGTCACCCATACACGATTAGATTAATCGTGCAGCACTAATCATTACACTAGTCATTCTAATACATTCTCGAAATGGGATCAATTCTAGTGAAATTCAATTATTTCTTGTTTTGCTGGACCCCTGGAAGCCCCACCCCACCGCCAGCGACCCCTGGGTGTCTGCGGACCCTAATTCGAGAAGCACTGGATTACTGTGATCGAGTGCCCTGAGATCTTGACATGGCTATTCTGCATTCACAATACGCCGCTGGAGTAAATCATCTAGTCATAACCGTTTTACCTCGCAGCTGCTGGCAGCTTCTTGTCCCCCAGGCTTGCAGAAAGGGGGCAAGGCAATTTGACAAGATGCTCTTTTACTAGGCAAACATCAACCAACGCCCAATAAAACGACTCCATACCGGAATAATAAATCAGCCTTGCGGTAAAACGGACAGCGTCGCTTCATCTCAGTAGTCAATAAGCTTCCTACTGGTCGTGTTGAGTGGTGTGACTTCTCGGGTCAGAGCGGTAAAGGACTCGGAGGGGGTTTTGACTGCAGGACAGAGCAGCCTGGCGCGGCAGAGACATACAGTCTACCTCCGGGGAACATGTCATTCCCAATCTCAGCCAGGACTGGAGCAGCCAGCAGGGGGATGGGAAGACGCAAGGGGAGAGGAGAGTGGACGCAAGGGCAAGTCAGCTGAAGAGGAGAGAAAATGATGGGGCCGGTATGGGGAGAGCAACAAAGCAAACTGAGAAAAAAAAAAAAAAAAGAGTTCATGAAAGGGTGATAAAGGAGATGAAACAGGCACAGAGATGCAGATAAGAAACAGAGGCAAAGGAGTGTTTCAGTGTATGGTAAGGTGTCCATACTTTAACATAAGCGGGTACCAATGTAAGCTGATAGTTTGATGACCCATGTCTAATAATTTATCACTTTGACCAAATAAAAAATATATTGTCTGTCCCTACATCTGATGATTTATCACTTTATGTCAAATGTCTTATCATTCATCAGTCAGACGTTTAGCGGAAATAAGAAGGTTTGATGGTAAATAATATTTTGCCATAGCGTACGGTTTTCTTCCATTATGTCCCTTCCACCATCTCAATTAGCCCAAATGGGACCCGGCTGCCTCTGGATGCCCGACAGCAACCAACTGCATTACATATCGCCCCAGGGGCCTTGCTGAAATGGGGAGTCTGCACAATTGGCAATATCTATAAAAGCATGTATATTTCTGGACCATTTTATATATACACAGACGGCTGCGGTGTGATTTTTATTATTATTATCCCTATAAAACATTTCATATTTGTGAGATATGACATCATCGTGAAAGGTGGTAATGAAGTTCACCGACTAATAGAAATATGTACAATTATATTCATCTACCCACTTTCAAAATACATGACAAATAATAGCAAATAATAATAATATGAAGTTTAAAGATGCACTAGGCAACTTTTCACTCTGGTGTCCCCCGAGTGGCCGTGAGAGGTAACTGTTTGAAAAAATTCCTGTGAGGGGGGGCGTCGGCACGCTCATGTTTACCAACCTGACACTTAAAGGGGGGGTATTGTACTCATTTTGGGCTATTTAAACTATTCCTGGGGGTCTTTACAAGACGTTTGTGAAGTCTATATAAAAAAAAATCCTAAAACCAGCTTCTGTGGTGTGTGTTTCAGTCTCTCATTTTCTCCATTGTAAAGAACAGGCTGTTTTGAGGGCGTGTAGGTTGTATGTAATGAGCACTGCTCTGATTGGCCGCCTCACGCCTCACTGTGAGGTGGCCAATCAGAGCAGTGCTCATTACATACAACCTACACGCAATCGCCTGGCGGAGGCGGAGAGCAGAGCTCATGCTGCTCAAGGTAAACAAATAAGCTTGATGCAGAAATCTACCATAACCATGGCGGCCGCTCCAGAACCAACACTGAGACCGTACATGTTTGAGCCGGAGTCTGACCCAGAATGGGAACAGGCAGCTGAGGCGGTTCCACTTAGTTTCTCAATGATAACAATTCTGTGTAATATTGTACTTTCGTGCCTTGTGTTTGTGTATGTGGGTGTGTGAGCAACACTCTCTGCTGTAGCCGGTCTGTTTATGGCTCATGTCCATAAGCTTATTGAATACAACTTGCAGACAAGCTAGGATTGACAATTTTGTTGAGCTAGTTAGCCAATATATTATTGGATGCAATCTATTTGCATCCAAACAGCGCAGCCAAACAACCAAACGCGATTGTACTAATGGTGGCTAAAGTTTACCAAGCCTGACACGTTCGACAGACTTATAAAACAGACACTGGTCCCAACAAATAACTTTAAGATGAGTCCTGACTCCAACCAATAACTTTACTTTTACTTTACTTTACTTTTAATGACTCCAGCTTTAGTTTTCTTACTTCTTCCACAAGCCCGTGGCTAGCCCCGCTAGCTCGTTAGCTAACCAGTAGTGAATATACTAACCAGACTAATTTGGTAAATTAAATCAAAACATGGTGACACTTACAGATTCCAATTTTGCAGATGGGTCACGTACCTTATGAATTGCTCCATCTTTAAGCTTCAATTTAGATGCTAATCCTGCCGTTGCTCAAGCAGTCTGAGGACTGATCATCACACACAGAAAAAACTGTAGCGTTGCCGTTAAAAATAAAATTAATCCACTCTGTCCTGGCATTTTCGCGTGTTGGGAGACTGTGGATCTATGTTGCTGCCTGCATCCTACAAAATAATAACTGGAGAGTTGATATATCTCCTTAGATATGTTGTTTTAGCTTCACTCGTCGCAAAGTAATGGTGCATTCCAGTGTAGTCGGAAAAAACGGCGTCCGAATGTGATATGCGCCGATTCTATTCACTAATGGCGCTGTAGTAGTTGATGTTGAGTTTAGATGCTTGTAACATTCTGAGACTTGCCATACAAACATGAGTTTGCTGCGGGCGATTATGTTTTCCCGAGCAGATGCACTGGAACACATTTAGATTGGAAGTTAGGAATACCGACTCGGAATTATCGATTTCCGAGTACAATGGAATGCACCATAAGCAACGGCTTGCGGCACTGCCGTGAGCTGCATTTTGCGACGACGTAAATGGGATTGGTTGTTCACCTGGGCGTGGGCATGCTCTGAGAGGGGCTGGATTTGCCCCTTATGACGTCCAAAGGAACCACTTTCTGAAACGGGCTGTTTTTCTCCTATCTTTGGCACCGTTTTTGGAAAAAGGAAAATACAGAAAAACGGGTTGACTTCCAGATTTCAAATTTTCTCAGCTGCTTAGGGAAGTAATTTCCTGTGGAACATGTATAACCGCCAGGAATAAACCGTTTTCCATAATATGGGACCTTTAAGGTTCCCCCTCATATTGTGTTTTGATTTGTCTCTTCCTGCGCAGAGAAACTTTTCCACCAGCGACCACACCTGCAAATAGGCACATTTCGGGCAAATAGGGTGAACCATCAAGGAGGGAATTATGAGGGAAAACAGTGATTCAAGATTCAAGATTCAAGAAGTTTAATTGTCACATACACACACGAGGTGTGTAGTGAAATGCAAAGTGGCAATGCTTAGCAGAAATGTGCAAAATAACAGTGGTAACCTCAAGACGATTCAAACCATCACCCAATCCCATATGTGCTGTGGGGCAAAAACAGTTCTTGCATATCAATATTGCATCATCAATTTCATCTTCCGTATTTTATTTCCTCTCAGAAATAGCAAAAAAACAAATGGCGCATGGCTGAAAGCTACAAGCTAATTCACAACGCTAAATAAAGTATAGCCTATATGGCGTCTCCCTGCAGTTCAAACAGGCTGCATGCAGGAAGACGTGGGGAGACATTCCCCTGGGGAGGCTTCTTTCCCTCTAGCAATGCTTTTAAGTCGGAGAGAAGTGTACAGGAAACCGACGCTGAAAACATACTGCAGCGGTTTCCTCTAGTCATGCATGCGAGTCACATGAAAGTGATTCCATTATCGGGGTCATGCCGTAGAAATCCGATAAAAGACACGGCTTGAGTAAAGATGACACGGTCAAAATGAGCAGAACAGTTACAAAAAGCCATTGCTCTCTCTCTCTCTCTCTCTCTCTCTCTCTCTCTCAGTTTTAGATGATCTCCAGTTAATGAATGTCTTGATTGCCACTTCTCCATGTGTTTAAACCTCTCCACTGCAGGTTTTAAGCATCTTTAACTGACAGGCTCTCTAGAAGGCTTGCAGTCAGCATAATTTCAACTGGAAGTCGGAGGTCTGTCTGTGAACGCTTTCATTAAAAATATACCTCATTGATTTAATTTATTGAAAAAAAAAAAGTACATCAGGGTTTCTGTGGGTTTTTCAGAAAGCCAAATTTAAGAATTCTCAAGACCTTTTGGCAATACCTGGAATTGGATTTAACACCAATTTTAAAACTGAAATAAAGAGAATATTTCTGATTGAACATTCTGAAACAGCAGTTTAACAAACACCAGCAAAAAAAACACCAGCAAACAAATAGTTAAGGGGCTTTACGTCTAGTTTGTGTTTAGTAAAACAGATGGGCTTTAAAAAAAACAGTGTTGGAAAAGAGGAAACCAAAAAAGAGAGCAGTGTTAAAAAAAACAACAACTCACGTACACCAATGATCATCTTGGCCCCAGATTGCATGGCTGGACGGAGTCACATATGATGCAGCTGCCTTTAATAAATAATAATCATTTCCCCCCAGTGTATCTATGAATATGAATTCAAGGCCATGTGCAGACCGGGTCTGGAACGGCCCCTCTGCTCCGAAAGGGAAACATGCATTATTTTTATTACATTATTTAGTGACACGGCAGGAACCCGATCCGGGAGCATGCAAAGTAGAATGTGTGATTTTGCACGTGCGTGACTAGATTTGTAAGGAAACAACAACAAAAAACTCTGGTGAGTCAAATTCTTCGGTTGGAGAAATAAACACACGCCGGGCTGAAAACAACTCTACTTTTGCTTTGGGTCTAGATGCAATTATTTCCCGTACAATAAAAAGTAAGCTATTGGCTGTCAAACAGAGAGAGGACAGGTCTGATTTACCAGGAGTGCCTCGCTTCCCCGCGTATTCAATCAATCTTCCCACTCGCGCAATATGGAACTGCCTGCCTCGTTACCGACTTCCAGTTAATAACACAGTTAAGGGGGCCGAGCCTCAAAGGTTTTGACCTCTGCTGTCAGATTAACTGCTCTTTAGAGATTAGGGGTTTCTGGCTATTCTGCATTTCTCAAAAAAACAAAACAACTAATTGACCAACCAACAATAAATGGATTCACAGGAATGTCAGGAATGAAGAGTGTGGTCTCGCTACACGCATGCACATCCATTTACCCAATTACCCCTGGGGATCATTTAACTTCCATCTAATGTAATTCATCTACACAAGTCAGCCGAGGTAGATTTAGCTTGTTTAGATTTGCGGATACGTCCGGGGTCTGGCGATCATCTGCCATTTAAAATTTTTGGGGCTGGGGGATGTGGTTTATATGAAAATATGCAAACATAAGAAATAAATGGAGTCTCACTTCCGTAAAAGCTCGCCTGACAAGCATGTAATCGGACTCAAATGAGAGATGAAATGTTGATGTTTTTGACAATCCCAAAATGGGATCCATGCACACTTAATCCATTTAAGGCCAGGAGACGTAGAACCAGGATTTATTTTGGTGCCCCTATGAATGAACGGTGCTGCTCAAGGCCCTGTATGCACATGCTGTGTATCTGTGGTATCTGTATTTGGTCAGTAGTGAAAGCACTTTCTTCTTTCTCTGCACCCTGTTTTTCCCAGAATGATCCCCGTGGCTTTATGCCGCCATAATCCAGGACAGGCATCAATAAAGAAGCCTAATTCAAATGTTGGAAGAACGATGCGCTAACCCCCAAAAATGGTGCACCATCTTAAATCTACAGGAGGGTTGAGTGTGTAAGAACAGGTATTGCTGCATTCAAGTCCTATGGAAAACATGGTAGATATGAGCTTCCTAACAGCTTCCTTCCTAGGATTTTTTTTAATATCATGAGAACACATTTATCGTCATATTATTTCCTATTTCTTGCGATTATCTGTTCATTTCTAATCTTGGTCTCAACAACTGACCCCGCTAGCAGCACGCTAGCGACGTCCCAGGTTCGAATCAAGTCTAGGACCTCTCTTCCTCCCCGTCCATTTAGTCTCTGTTCGCTGTAAACTGTCCAAAGAATGAAAACACCCAAAATAATACATTTAGGAACTGGTCAAACTGAGACTGCAGACACATCCAGCAGGTGTCCTGACAGTAGGAAGTTGATGATGCAATCTATTTAGCATAGACTCTCTGCTTTAAGTGTCCCTTTCCTCCTAAAGCTAACAAATGGACTTTCTCTGTGTCCCCTAATTAAAAGGGCAGAAACTTTTGATGCATGGTCAGTCCTACCTTACCATCACTCTGAAAAATAGGTTGGAACAATGCAGAATGCATGCCTGCAGGAATCGGTGATTTTGCAATCACAATATTGAATGCAAATTCAACCAATCCCTTCAATGTTTTCGAGAACTTGCTAATTTGCAAAATTAAAAAAAAAATTGTCCATTTTTGTGCATAAAATAACCCAATCAACCAATGTCTGCCTTCTACTACAACCAACAACTCCACAGTGGAGCTATATGGGGATGAGACGGAGGAGGCTTCAGACCACAATGATTAGGAATTTTATTCACCCTGATAATGTTAATATTTTTTATTATTATGGTTTTATTCATCCTACAGGTAGAAGAAGTCACTTTGTTTTTAATGTAACCTGCATTATTAATGTCTTTTATCATGAGCCTTTGGTTTGCATGCTGTTAATAAGTGAACACTTTAAGTAAAATTACAGTTTTATGTTCATGAAACATTACAGTGGACTCTTATTTGGTGCTTACTGTGCTGATGGTGAGTAGATGGTTCATATAAGGCTGAAAACCAAGCACAGTATTTTCCTTTGTTGTAGCAGGATGAGCACTAAAGTATTTCCAGTAGTTTGTGATTTGCAGTATACTTATTATTACATGGTATTACATTATTACATGTGTTTTACTCTTTCTTGATGGGAGGTAGTTATAAAAATCCCATTTTTGGCATCTGTAGAGCCATTTTAGTAACATTTGTTCCTTGACTTTTTGTTTTCACCAATTCCCACAATTTTACTGTAATCCCCCCTACCTGAAACACCTAATATGGCAAAAACTGCAATGCCATTTTGAGAAAATACACCCCAAAATTAAACTTTTTGGGCAATAATAACAAAAAAGTGAGGGAATGAGACTCCAAAGTGCACACAGAACAGGCAAATGATGCAATAAGGTGTCTACATTTGTGTTTATTCAGTGCATGGTGCTCTTTTATTACATTTTGTCTTCCAGTGATGGTGAAAGGAGGGTTCACAGCTACGTGAGGAAATGGGGAAACGAGCAATGTCGCTTTTGCTCGTTTCCTACTCTCAGTTCGGACTAAAGAAAAGGGAGTGCCACAATGAAAAAAAGACAGCACGCTGAAATAACAACAACACAGTAGAGTCCTGTACAGAATACTATTTGTACTAAAAAAGCATCATGTTTTAAAATAGACCAAACATTACAAACTGCATGTGCTGTACTAAATGTACTAAATATGTCTGTTTTCAAGGGGCAGTGTGTACAATGCAAAAAGTTGGATTTGATCTCCTTTTCTATATTATTATAGTGTATACGTCTATCATAATAACACAGTAATATAATTGTGCTGTTACCTCATTAGAGACAATGAAAAGAGCAGCTAACCCTCTCTGATTGTTTCTCACTTTTTTCAACTAATCAACCCTTATTAAACCCGTTTAGTCTCGTTTTTTGTCATTTGGATTCCACCTCTGTGGACGAGTACACACTGCCCCCTTTGGTAGAAAAGTAGAAATATGTGAAAATGTAATGTACGCAGCACAAAAAAAGCCGCCGCCGCCATCATGCCCGGTAGAAATGACCGGAGCTTGTAGCTGGTGACTGGAATGCTCTGCAATCGAGCCTAATACAAAACCATGACGCTACGGGCGCCTGCACTGAGAGGACAGGGCCATCTAAAAATGTAAAACACGTACACAAAAATAAGACGGGGATGAGAATAAATAAAGGAATCAAATCTTTGCAATACACTGCTGTCTCCTTGGTCCTAATAAAGCCCCGTCCTAGTGAGGCGAGGACTACAACAACAACAACAACTAAAACAATCAAAAGATGTAAAGATCATTCACCAAATTCATAACTTTTAAGAGGAGAAAGACTTAACTGGCCCCCCTGCTTTGATAAAATCAATCTTTTTTACACATAAATTGAAAAAATATTTTTTTTCACATTGAGAGGGAAAATAAAATAATATTTGCTGTACAAAGAGATGACACAAAATTGGAGAGGGGGTCCTCGTGGTCCTGATGGTGCGCCATCCCAAGAAAAATCCACCCGCAATCCCGTTGACGCCGCTTGGAGCAAGTCGCTAAAAAAACACTTGACTTGAGTTTATTGATAACCAATTGCGTTGGTAAGAAAAGCTGTAGAAAAATAAAGTACCAGTAATCTCGACAAGATTAAAACGCCAAATGCCCTTGAAATTTTTTTTAAAAACCTCCAGACAAATTGGAGAGGAATAAATCCACAAATACTGTACTTTATTTTCATTTCTCTTTAAAAAAAGATCCGATCAGTCCGGCGGTTCATCTTTTGGCAGTGAGTGGAACGAGAGAGGGGGTTGGTGGGAAAACTTGGGGGGGACGGGTCTTGGGAGTTTTTGGACAGCTCGGTCTCCTTCAGGTCAAACTCCACAGGCGTGGAGGTCAAAGTTCATAGTTCAAAGTTGAAGCTTGTTCCCTCTGATGTCATCTGGTGTTCAACGTCCAAGGGTGCAGTAGGGTAGGATGGTAGGGGGGTAAAACATGGGAATGGTGACACAAGTGAGGAGGGAGGACGGGGGGTTGGGAGGGGGCAGCTGAGTGGTTTTACCCTAGATTTAAGGTGGGAAAGAGAGAGAGAAAGAAAGAGATTTTTAGTGGATTCAAATTGCCTCTCGCCCGCCTGATTCAACAGATAAGATAATGAGCAAAAGAAGAAATATGAGGACTGAAGGCATGAAGCATGAATGGAAAAAAACTCACATTCGTACATTTTTTTTATGTACAATACACCATAAAATAAAAATGACAAAAAAGATATCAAAGGATATACGGGTCATTCTAACCCAGTAACGATGTCAAAACCAGGGTACTAGAGTAACCGGGTTAAGAAAGGAATTCTTTCTCCACCTGCATTTAGATGTGGCCCGGTGATGACAAAAATGTCTGTAGTGGCAGTGGAACATGCAGGGGTTCATGAAAAAGAAAAAAAAAAGAAAAAGAGATGCCTCGGTTGGGGATGGGGGATGTTAGGGCTGTTCTCAGGCTTCACTTGGATGTAAACACGGTGATTGAGTGTGTAAGTCAAACAGAGTGGTGTTTGCGCACAGGGGCTACGCGGGTGTTTAAGCCCTCATTGTTGTCTTACAGGCGAGCAGGCGGCGCAGGGGCTAACCAGCTAAGTCCTCCCACAAAAAGAGATGAGATTGCTCACACTGCTGCTATTTACAAAGCTTGAATATAAAGGCAGTAGGCAAGCAAAAATAAAATTCCTATCTGATAAACTATATATCCGTCTTCCATAAAGTAAATTAAGCATGTTTGTATCATGGAGGAGTTATGAAGCAAAGTGCCTGGCCTATAAATATATAGCTAGCAGCCTACCAATAATGTCTTGCATCCTGGATGACTACTGGTAGCAAAAAGGTAGTTGGCTAACCTTTAAGCTGTTTCTTTAAGTCTTTCAGATAAGTTCCTTAATGTCTACCAGAAGCAAATAATGCTGTATGTCCCCTAACACTTCCTTGTCTTGTAGACAGACTGCTAATACTAACAACCCAGAAAATGCAAATAATTGTCTAGAGTAGTCTCTTAGTTAATCACCTCCTAGCTAATCAAAAACACTCAATTTATCTCACAAGGCATGTGCTTCTTTGAGACGAGTTGGTCAAGGTGTGTTTGGTCTCCGGGTGTATTACTTAAATATAAATCAAGCCAGAAAACTCTAACCAAACTCTAAACCAAAACAAATCTGTGTCCTAACATTATGCTGGTGTTCTGGTCTCTGAGCATGCGTGTTCAAACTTGGGTTTTTAGTATAAAGACAGTGCGTGAGTTATGAAAGTCAATACATTAACTCAATAAGTCACTTGTCAATGATCCTGAGATGTGCATTTCTTCAGCAGTTGAGTGTTAGCCAAGGACGCTCATGTTTCAAGGAGGAGTTAGCTGGTTAGCCATTGCGCTGCCTTTGGTCTGCAAGACCGCGCCGAGGGTTTAAACACCCTTCAAAGCTAGGCAGGGCTTGGACCTAGTGTCAATTCATTGGGAGGGCACTTCCCCATTGGAGAGACAGACCGGGAGGCAGACCCACTTGTGTTTACATACCACCCTGGCGGCCGGCTAAACAGCACCAGACTCCCAATCTGGATGCTTTAACTTGCACAAACAAGGCCACAATTAAAGCCACATGGACACCACTATTTAACATACCTCATGCTGAGGTGCCTTGTTTCATGTTGGAACGGACTTTAGCAAACTGTTATAACCAAATCCATGCACTTAAACTCAAAAGACTTGCAGCTGGACTTGAGCAATACTACAGAATATTTAGGAATGACTAGGTATCAATTGAGACATAATACTGATCACCAGAATGTAATCCGACTATGATTATCACCATTGCAATGTTTACAGAATTTTGTTTAGTCTCTGTTTAGTATTTTGTATGTCACTGTAGCCGGTAATTGCTTTGGTGGTGTAATTATGGTGGTGACTGCTACCATTACTTCAATGGCTCATTATGGGTGTGTTTAGAACAATGCAATGCGTTTAACCACTTTAGTGAAGTCTTAATAAAACCATTGACGGTGTTCTTTTAAAAAGCAATCCTGTTGGTGCTCTGTGGCATTCCCCATGTAAAAGGGTATATCCAGCCACAACAAAGCGCAGGATTTGCTTGTAAACCCACAGAACCAGAAGGCAGGCGTGTTTTTTTGTGTGTGCTGGTATAAGAAGGCGCAGTTAGCAGTTACCGACTGATTTACAGTGCAGGGTAGAGGCAGTAAATATACTCCATCCCTCTGCCCATTTGTATCCATTTATCTCAGAAGACGGAGCTCTCGCAGATTATTGGGTCTGCCTGTGGTGCTTTGTCTCAAGACGTGGGTTTGGCGGGGTTGGCAAATGGGCGGATACATTTAGCAAGTCCGACAGTTTGAATTCCCAACTCATGCCAAGACGTTTTCTGCTCTGAGTTTTCATTTTTCTTATTTAACCATGACAGTGAACGCGTGAGAACGACGTGTCCGATGAGTGGAACTGTCCAATTGAAAGTCCTGAACAGAACAACGGACGGCGAGGCGTGGTTGATGGTGGCGTCTCGCCGTGGATTACTCACCTCCTCAGGGTTCAGTCCATCTTACTCGGGAGTGATCTCTGTTTCCTGGTGCACCACTACTTTGGTAACGGACATATCTGGGTGCTGCTCCTTCGCCTCCTTTATTGCCTGGGCCAGAGCCTGAGGAGAGGAAGAAAGATACCAACATCAGACCAGGGGTGTTGAACAGTAGGGTTCGTGAGAGGAATAAAAACACCTTCTGTCTGTGTGGAAAAGACCTACTTGATATGTAAACACAACTGTTCCATTGATTCATAATTTTTTTTTTTGGTTTGTGTAAAATGTCCTAACATCATAGAGAGAAAGGAGAATTAATGCCACCTACAAAATCTAGATCAAGAAAACAGGGAAAGCTTTTTCATTAGCATAAGAATGCTAAGGCTACAATTGTGGAGACTACAAATACATGATATACCATTCATATACATATTTGGACAGTGCATATAGTGTATATTATATATTTATCAAATTTGTATTTTTCATTTTTATTATCCACCATGTAAGCATACTGACTTAAAAGGTTTAACGGTCATTTTAAATATTAGAATTGGTGTAGATATTCGGGGTGTAGGCAATTTAGGCCTCCAGCGCAAACCTATAAAAGACATTGATTGTGGTGTGTGACATGGCTCATGTTGCTTTGACTGAGGATTTGGAGTATTCTGCATTGCGAGGGAGTGCGTTTTCAGAGAGCACACCCGCTTTTAAACTGAGAGGAACGAGCAGCTTACTCACTAGATTTTGTTGTCCAGAGCCTATTTTGTTAGACTTCTGCCACCAACTTTCTCCAGTGCGGTAATGCCATCTCGGTGCAGGGATACTGGCCGCTGGCAAATTTTAACAAGAGATTGGGGACAGGTCTGGCATTTCGCAACGCCGCCATGAGCTGCATAATGCCTGTGGTCCATCGAGCCATATTTTCATTGACTCAGTAATACATACAGTTTTCCCGCTCTGCTGCACAACAGGGCATGGGACACATTCATTGTGCAAAACAGCTCAGCGGGCTTTCACCTACAGGGAGTGTAGCTTTTGTTATATTTGGATGTACTAGGCTCAGAGACATTTATTTAAATGATGATTCATTATCACTACAGGAGGAGACCGGGGCTAACCATTTAAGCCATGTCTGATGACTCCTCTCACCAACCTCTCAACCCAACAGGCAAGTGTCTGATCCACATCAGACAGGCTGCTGCACTCTGTTTTTATTGTGCATTTTTGGAATGCCAAACAAAACAAGCACATAACAAAGGACATATGAGCATAGAACAATGCAACACTACGCTGCCTGTTGCAGCAATGTCCCTCTTGAAGACCATAAGAAAGTCTTCAGGTCAATGCCAATGAAGAACATGCATGCAGCTACGTTTACTGTAGCTCTCACCTACTGCCAGGCAAAACATTTTTTTGCTTGTTAATCCACCACTGATGGTTGCAAAAAGTATTTTGATCTGCCTCAACCTCAGTAAACAAAATTTCTGCATCAGACAAATTCTTGTGTCTCTTCGTTTGAGGCATGTTCAGTGTAGAAGAGACATAGACATTTCCTGCAGCATTTAAAGGGAAGGTTGTTGCCATATATGGTTAATTAGGGGGGTGTGTGTGTGTTAATGCTGGTGTGTACAGGTGTGCACATTTGATTTGCACGTGCAAACATTGGGAATTTTATCCGTGAGAGAGAATTATCGGTCCTGACCTTGTCGTGATCTATCTCAGTGTCTCCGGTGATGACGATCCTCTTCTC
The DNA here is from genome assembly GCA_034670405.1 of Hoplostethus atlanticus. Classification (NCBI taxonomy): domain Eukaryota; kingdom Metazoa; phylum Chordata; class Actinopteri; order Trachichthyiformes; family Trachichthyidae; genus Hoplostethus; species Hoplostethus atlanticus. The sequence continues at coordinate 1,227,997 of JAXDDX010000085.1, forward strand.
AATGCGAGTTTCAGAGATTCCTCCTTTCACTGTCTGGAAGAGAGAGGGGAAACAGCCTCAGAATATAAGACATAAAAACATCCACCCACGCATTTATTTCTTCTTTATTACCCCTAGGAGGGAAATTCGGGTGATGACAGCATCCACATTAACAAAGACTAAAAATACTACAAACCGTAAAAGGACCAAAGAGAACCCCCCCAGCCCCATCTTTATATATAAGCACACACACATTTGGGATTGAGACTAGTCATTCACGTATATGTTCCATGTACAGTTGAGACAGCATCAAGTAGCTTTCTGCAGCCAAGAATCTCACACAGAAAACTCACTGATTTGGAAAAGCTTTAACCGCACAGTCTCCATTTCCAGTCATTCACTATCAGGTAGTTAAAATATTGTGTGAAGAGTCAAGGCACAAGCCATAGGAAATACAGATGCATCCCAGCATGGCGGTAATTTACTCTATGGATTGCTATAGACTGACGGCCTGTTGTGATGAAGGTGTTGGCGGACCTTGGTGATCTGGGTGGTGGTGGTGGTGCTGACGGTCTCGGAGGTAATGGTCTGGGCACTGAGCAGCACTCCCGAGTCCCTCTCGGCCAGGCTGTCCGCCGGCTGCAGGACAGACACCTTTTCAAAGTTAGACAAGACCCTCTGAGGAAAACAAGAGTATCCGCAGATTTCACATGAAGTCCAACGTGTTTTGGATATTGTATTAAAACAGTTCCGTGTTGATCTAAGAGTGCACGAGCTTGGGGATCAAACTGACTGTGACCATACCGGGAGTGCAGTAATGTGATACAATATAAGAAAAAAACATTCATACAGTATACTTTTGTCTTACTTTCCAACTCCGCCTCGACTAAAATATCAAATATAAAGACTCTGTGAGTACCTCGATCTAATTTTATTGTTGCAGCAAAAGCTGAACTAGGCAAGATTTTTAAGTCTTATCAGCATACGTCATAAATACATTTGAATACTTTTACAGCCTTAAATTTTGATAATTCAAGATGTTTTTCCAGACATTTCAAGAGCAGGGAAATGTCATGTTTTCGCTTTGTAATGCAATTCTCAGAATGCCCCTCACCTGTGCTGACTCATATGTGATGGTCTTGGTCTCTGTGTGCACTAGAGGAACCTCCTTGTTAGCCACAGTTCCTCTCAGGGAGTTGGTGATGTCTGAGATTGTGATTGTCTGGGTCTTCAGCACAGGAGACTGGAAGGGGCATTAGTCACACAGTCAGTAATCATCTAGAAAAACTACAAACTGTAAGAGAACAGACACACTATAACTACATTCTGCCACTCATCTGTCATAACTGTGCTCCCATCCCCTCATAACTGTGCAACCCATCTTCTGGCAAATCCAAGGAAATCAAAAGCAGCCGTGTCAATCAAGAAAAACAGGGACAGGGATAGAGACTTAACTGATGCTTGGAATATATTTCATATAGAAATATAGATTTTTGAGTATAACCACATGCTTATTCAACGAGAATATTCTCCTATCAACAGCAAGCATATAAGTGTCTAAGATTGGACACAATACAGTAACTCTTAACTTGAAATGGTTCTCATATAGAGTACTTTAAGAAATCATAAGCGCATTGTGAGTGCATGATTATTATAATCAGATGTGCAAAAAAAACATTTTAATTGAGGGTGAAATCTGTAAATGCATTGCAGTTCCTAATGGTACTTGTACTGCGACAGTGTGATCAATCACAGACAAGTGAGCAGACTCTCCCTGAGAGGCGGAGCAAGAGCTTTTCATAATAAGAGTCCTCACTGTAGAAGAGGATAAAACTCCAGGCAAGTCTGACAATTATTCACACACTCAGGCTCAGATATGCAGATTATACAAATCAGAAGCTTCATAAATTACTTTGATTTTGCTTTTTTAATATTTCGTCTCAAACCTCTGCGCCAAGAAGAAGGCATTTGATTTAATCGCATTTGATTTAAGTCCAGTGGACTTTTAAGATAATGCTAAGAGAGAGAGAGAGATCAAGCAGATACCTAGATGGCAGAAAGGAAATTGAACTGATTATTCTGATCAGAGTTTGATAATCTTCTTACAGTTCAGGAACTATCAATGTCAACGTCAATTAACTGAACGTCAAGTTTTCTGTGTGGAGTCTAGCCGGGGGAGGAAGTTCCTGTTGTTCTCTCTCTCCTCCATAGCAGGCATTCATCACAGAACTAGTATTTTTTTGACAATACCACCATTTTTGTTGGGCCAAATCTATGGCGGTCACTGTGTGTCACAATCTTAAATAGATTAATGCAGCATCAAATATGGATAATTAAAATAAATTTATATATTTGGGTGGAAAATTAAATGTGTACAAATAAATATATATATTTGTTTCTGTACTTAAAATATTTACTTCTGTTTGATGTATTATTGTGCTCACAAATCACAGCGTTAATCCATTCATTGTTTATTAATTTTTTAATTTATATATGTTTGTGCATTTGTTTCGTGTACTGTGCTGCAACATCTAAAGATCTAAAACATCCAACTTGTATAGTTTGATTAGCTAATCGTAGCTAGCCTAAAGCTAACAAGCTAACGTTTGCTAGCTAAGCTTGCAAACTGATGTCGACATATTAAGACAATTCTTTAACCTTAACCTTGTTTTATCTCTTTCGTGCTCTGCTAATAGCTAAATTGTTACACAACTGCTGTCTGTTCACCCAGTGCTGTTTGATTGACAGCCCTCATTAGCATATTACAGTGAAAAAATACTAAATAGGAGAATCGGAAAATAGATAAAACTATGAACATATATGTGCCAAAATTGAATGACAAAGCCTAACCCATAAAATAAATTCATATATATTTCAATGCTAAGGATGTAAACAAAGACAATCATGAAAAACGTGGTGAAATAAAATAAAAAAATAAATAAAAACAGCTGTGATTTGCAAGCAAAATAATGAATAAAGACAGAAATAAATTATTTAAGTACAGAGAAAATATAGACATTAATTTGTATCCATTTAATTATGTTTTCCACACAATATAAATTAAATCTTATATTATATATTAGATATATTATATAAATCTATATTAGATGTTAGATTACCCTATTTGAGATCGTGGCACACAATGGCCACCATAAAATTCACCCTTGCCTTAATAGGACTTAATACCTGTTTGTGCAGAATCTTTTTCCAGTGTTGTGATATTTGTCATCCATTTTATGCTGACTGATGACTGCGGTAGGGTTAAACTTTGGCTGAAAATATACCTTAAATAAAACATATAGCTCACAAACCGTACTACAGTGATGAAATTGGCAGCTAATATCTGAGGTTTTGCTTCTTCCTGAAAAATGATAATGTGCCATAATCCGGTGCATTAGTGCCAGAAGATTATGGATTATGAAGCAAAAGGTTACACCTCAGAGTTTACCAGGACTCTTATTAAATGTGGTGCATGAGTGGGTTTTAATTTGCCAATGGTGAAGCATCACAAATCGTTTTGGTAACACTTTCTATAGGGATATGGTATTATAATGCACTCATAATGCTTTATGACCATGCTTACAAGGACATGTAATGCTTACTGACGCAAAGAGGAAATGCAACATAAGAAGATGTTGCATTTCACACAATTGCATTTTTGTATAGTATCAGATTCAGAAGTATAGTCTGAGGTACTCCTATCAAAGACATGCAAGACAAGAATGAAATAAAAAATCAACCATCATTCTGACTAAATTACCACATATTATAAATATCCAAAGTACACATGCCAAATTTGATGCATTTATTTTGATACTACTTATCTCACACCTTGTACCTAGGTTTAAATGAATAGTTTACATTGCACAATGATGATCAGGAAAAATAGAGAGGCTAAATGAGAGAAAATCCATCAGACAAGAAAGAGAACTTGATCAGTGCAGTGGTTTCCTCTCTGTAGTATCACAGTGAAAGTACAGTCTGTATCTGAAAATCCTATAACACTGTATCATTAGTAGGCCTAAGTCACATGGAAGTAGAGACACACACCAATACACTGAGTACATGTACTTGCATGCACGCTCTTTCGTGGTCAAGTGAACCCCAGTGTTATAAAGTAGTAAAGACAGTTAAATTACAGCTTCTATTAACTGTTCCACTCCTACCAAACATTTCAAAGGGTAAACATTATACTTTCCCAGAGTTATTTCAGACCCGGTCAGACATTGTCTTAAAATGAACCAATGGTCAACACTTCCTATCAACATTTTAAAGGCTGTGAGCTGTGGACAGAACCTTTATAATGAGGAAATGGAATGTAACCTGTGCACATTTTAGGCTGAAGAAGGAATAATCCATGATATATTGTAATGAGTACAAGTTTTTAGTAGTGTAACTGTGGCTTAGGGATGCAGAGGTACAGCAAAGCCACTTGATTGGTACAAATATGTCAATGGCTTCAAACCTAGTTTACATACAACAGTACTATATCTTTGAATGCAAAGCTTTCAAAAGTTGTCCAGAAGGTGAAGAAACCTGTGATTCTGGACTTTGAAAAATCATGTGGCACACAGTAGTAAAATGACTAACGGGAAAATATAATTTAATGCATGGTTTCCTCTAGCGGACTGTGCTCGGTACATCCAAACCTACTGACAGCTTTCAGAAATGAACATTTAAAGTACCAAAAATCTTTACCATATATGCTGTACCCTGCAAATAATCCATTTGGACAAGGCATTCAAATTCCCTTTCTTATGCTCCCTTTGAATTTAAAGCTGCAATATGCAACTTTTATGCCATTAAGGTAGCAATAAATAAACAGGATATATTGCAGATATGCAGCTATATTATACATTAGCAGTCTGTGTCTGTCTGTGTGCCTGTGTGTATATACCTAAATGCCCTCGCTTTCCTGAAATTGGGTTTTCCATGATGTTGGAGACATTTTGGGGCATATACCATTTGCTGTCGTAAGGGCGTTGCCAGCAGTGAGCTGGGTTGTGGCTATCAACGTGAGGCTAGTGGACACGGCAGGGAAGTCATAGCAACAACAATGGAGGAAAGCAGTACGAAAAGAAAGAGACGTTCAAAAACATGGAGGTGAATATCAAATCCAGGAATGCCAAGTTGATACCCGTGTCCTTGTGGAAAGTGATCTTCCTGAGTTGCCTTAGAGAGAACGAAGTTCTCAAGAACGCAAGAAGAAAGAAGCATCCTTAAGGTTTGAGATGGGCTGTGTGCTTGATGTCGCGCGATCATTTAAGACGCAGGGCTGTTCATTTTCTCTTTGTTTCAACCGGTTTTATACTGAAACCTGGGGCTTCCCATAACAAGAAAGACCAGCAGTGAACATCAGCGTTGCTTTTCTTTATTGCAGATTGGCTGCATTCGCTGTCTACTTCTTCATTGTCTGTGGTGGCTTTACAGATGCCGGTTACCTCAGCCACAGGCTAGATGCAGTTTCACGGTAGATACAGTTGTGAGAAAAAGTTTGGGAACCATTTTGAATTACTTGCATTCCTGCATAAATGGCTCCTAAAATATGGTCTGATCTTCATCTCAGTCATAAAAATAAAGACAATGTGATTTAACAAATAACACACAAAACATGTACTTTTCTTTATTGTACATGTTGCTCAAATAATAGCAGCCTACGCTGAAAAAAGTATGTGAAACTCTAGGATAATGACTTCTATGAAAGGGGTTAAGTGAAGTCAGGTGATCCAATCAATGAGATGAAATTCAGGTGTGGGTTAGAGGTATCCTGTCATATAAAACCCCCACAAAGTTTGGTTACCAACAGAGTCTGCTCTCCAAAAAAGAGATCTGTTGAAGTGGAATATACCCCGGTCAAAAGACATTTCAGAGGACCTTTCAGAGGAGTTGTTGAGGCTCATAAGGCTGGAAAAGGATACAGAAGCATTTCCAAAGACTTGGACTTCCATCAGTCTACAGTCAGACAGATTGAATACAAATGGAGAAAATTCAGAAAATTCAGTGCCACTGCTCTCCCTAGGACTGGACGTCCAGCAAAGATCACAGCAAGAATACACCGCATAATGGTCAAGGAAGTAACAGCTAAGGATCTGCAGGCATCTCTTGAAGTTTCTAACATCTGTGTCTTCAATAAGAAAACACAAGAGTCATGGGAGGATACCAGGGAGGATACCAAGGAGGAAACCACTGCTTTCCACAAAAACATTGCTGCCCATCTCAAGTTTGCCAAAGACCATCTGGATGTTCCACAAAGCTACTGGAGCAATGTTCTGTGGACAGATGAGAAAATAAATTGAACTTTTTGACAAAAGGGCACAAGGCTATGTTTGGAGGAGAAAAAACACTGCATACTGCCAGCAAAACGAACTACAACATTTCTGTAAGGAGTAATGGTTCAAAATACCTCCTAACCGTAAAGACATGTAAAAGTACAAATTTGTCGCTATTATTTGTTTAATCACATTGTCTCCATCTATTTGTATGACTTATATGAAGACCGGACCATAGGAGCCATTTATACAGGAATACAGGTCATTCAAAAGGGTTCTCACAACTGTAGCTCGTCAAGATGAGTGACGAGTGTTGGAGCGGACATGAGGGGCAGGCGGGTGGGGCTAACAATACACTTTCTATCTCAAGGCGAAAAGTTGCATATTGTAGCTTAGCAAGCTTTGAGTCGTAAACCTTCAACAGTAATGCAATGCTTAGCAACCAGTTTTTTTTACACCAGTGGTGATGTGAAGTACACCATGCCTTGAGAAGTGCATCAGAGTCAATATAAGGCCATTGAAGGTACTTGAGCGAAAGGTGATAGCAATAACCAATGTTAGGTTTGATACTCAATAAAAATATATATATTACTCATTTCAAAAGTAATAATATTGCATCCTGGGGGCAGTTATGTGTCATTCTAACCATTATATTATTATATATTCACTTTATTTATTTTATTACATATTTATGTTATATTACTCCCATTATTATATTATTCCATTATACCCAATTGGCAATTACATCCGCTCTTTCCCTTCAAAAATTGGGACAACTCAATTGCCTTGCCTGTGAATCATCAGGAAACCAAACAGTGTTGATGTCCATTGTTCTTATCATGCTTTTACTGAATAAAATGAAGTAGTGGGAAGACTTCCACCCAGTCAACTTTTCTACCATTTCTCATCAAACCAGCTCAATCAGTGTTAGAGGATGACAACCAATTATGAGTAAAATGAATCAGGACATGGGGGTGGGTTGTAGTTTTGGGCTGACACAACTTCAATTTGGTGTTTAGAGCATTACAAAAGTAATGACTTATCTTTGATAATATTCTTTCTTTCTTTCTTTCTTTGTTAACAGTATCACTGAAATTGGAATCATAATTTGTTATGCCACGCATTACTGAGAAAAGTACTAAAATTACTGTAACGTGTTACTAAGTAATGTCGTTACCATGCAACACTGCTAATAACTCAAGGATTCTTTACTTAACCATGGTCTGATTGTCCTCCCTGCTGACGCCTGGTCCTGTATGATAGTCACAGTAGCACTCTGCTATGTTTCACACAAGAACTTTAGCCAATTTATTGACCATAGATGTGTCTGCTATACATCGTGCCACACAACTGAAAGTTGTCCTGGAAAAATACTGAATGGGAGAAAATACTAAGAGTCCTAAAAGTGAGAAAATACACAGCAGTGCAAGCAGTAAATCAGTGGCTGAAGCCAAAGTTGTTAGTAACACTGGTTGGCTTTTCCCTATGGAATAGCAAATTAAACGTTAGCTCCATATCAGCATATAGGTGTCTATTCATGGAGCACTGAAAAAAAAGAAGATTTTAAACAGTTTCTGAAAAAATACGTTGCCAATGTCTTAAAGAAGAAAACATTTTCAGTCCATTTCATGTTGACAGGATAGAGCTGTGTGTGTGGGCAGGAAGGAAGGTAACGGAATGGAAGTATAGATAGAAAGAGTGACTTAAGAGGTAGAGGGGTGAAACAGCACTTGAATAAGTCCGTCTCTAGATGGCCGAGGGCACCTTGCAGGACTAGATGTTCCGGAGTCAAGCAGTTTTGTTTTTGTCTTTGCCATTTAAATGAAGGCCAGCCACAGCACGGTCAGGGCCATCACCAGCAAGCCTGACAGAAAGAAGGAGATCCGGGATTGCTGGAGCTTGGTTGGGTTTAGCTCGCAGGGGTTGACCATGCCCCTGCCCTCCTCCGGCACGCCAATAGATACCCTCAGAGTGTGACCACATGCTTGTTGTTCTTCCTCCTCCTCCTCCTCATCATCATCATCATCCTCACTGTCCTCCTCATCTTCTTCCAGCAGGTAGTCGTGACTGTGGAGCCGCGGTCCCCCTGGAGCCGGGGACGAACTACGTGCTCTTACCTTGGCTCCGAACAGAGGTCGCCTCCCTCGCTGTGCTCAGCAGCGGCAGACCAAGAGAGACAGATAACAATGAACAGACAAGTGGGGAATGGCCAACAGACAGGAGGAGGAGGTAGGGTGAGAGAAGGGAGACGAAATGGAGGAATGGGATGTTGGAGGGAAGGACGCAGGGAGGGAGGCTCAAGAGTACTGGTAAGGCTCTCCAGACAGTTACCTTGGCTCTGCAGGAAGTCTTCTGCAGCTTTTAAGCAAAGTTGTCTGTGGTGTAGTCTGACAGTGGCTATGTTTACATGATTAACCCAGTTGTTCAGCTAACCTGATTTTGGGTGGATCATAACTGGGTTAGATTAAACTCATACTCCGATTATGAGAGACCTGCTTAACATGCCTGGCTTAAACGGGCTACTGTAGCATGGAATCTTACTGCTTCCACGTTTTCGTCATCTGTCAAACTCAACATCATGGGTACATTCTGTTAAGTGGTTTGTTTCATGGCGACAGGAAGACTCCATCACAGGGTATCAAAGGTTCATGTAAACAGATTAACCTGAATAAGTAACTAGAGAATGGCCGGGTATGCTCCGTGCATGTAAACATAGCCAATAATGCGTAGGTATGAAGCTCCAGGGTAGTGAGAGTGGTCTAACCAGGCCGCACCTTTCGACAGAGCAGCAGCAGCAGAGGAACAGGAGGAGGAAGAGGCGAGCACTACAGTTTTTAAATGGGCCTCTGCTCCATGGTGGGGAATGGAAAGGCATTCTCTGGCAGCTAAAATGCTAGCTAGTGCAAACCATTTTGGCAGTGCAAAATCTTCTAAATGCCAATAAGGGAGAAGAAATGCCATAGAAACTGGCCTGGTACGGGTTGGCAAGACCACAATATCCCGTACTCACTGCGTTATGCTGTACCATCGGTCTGTCAATGAATCATCTTGTCATTTCAAATGACAAATATGCCTGGAGGAGCTTTCCATATACAGTCTTTCAAGTCTATTCAAGGTCATTCTGCACTGGGATATAATATTGCACATAATGTGTTTGGGATGTAGTATTGCACACAATATGAGGTTTGTCATAATGTTTAGCTTGCAATACTATAACAAGTCAGGGAAGACTTCAATTTTGCTGAAGTTGTCTTTTAAACTGGTGTATGATGATGCAATGAGTTCGGAGACTATTTCAGATTTTTCATCAAATGTTTCATCATAATTCTTAGAGATCAGCAATAATATAAAATTACCAAAAACTGTGCTCTAGACTTTCAGTAAAAATGTGCCTTTATTCAACGAGCTACTTAAGGAGTCTTAAAAAGGGAGACGTGATTATTGTGCAGGACCTTCGAGTGAATAGGGGTCGGGCCTCATGTCTGGGATAGAAACTGTGTTTTAAAGCTGTGGGCAGAGGAGGGACGAGAGCCAGACGAAAACACTGGCTGGCCAGAGGACGGAGATCCTCTCTGACCTTCAATATCCATCTCCAAATGCGGAGGAAAGAATGGAGGAGGTGGCGGAGAAGGAGATGGAGTCGACAGAGACTTGACAGGGGAGCCGGGGCAGGACTTTAAATGGGAAGGGGAAAGGAGATGAGGACAGATATGACACCAGGGGGAGAGAGAGAGGGATAGATAGGAAGGAAACAGAAAAAAAAACATAAAGACAACCAGTGAGGAGTAGATATAGGGAGCAGGATAGGTGGGTAAGACAATGACATGAAGAGGACGATCGGGGGGTCAGTCTTTTGGCTAGTGATTGTTGGTCTTTTGGTTGTTTTCCTGTTTTTTTTTCTCTCTCTCTTCAGTCACTCACTGATAAATTCAGACATAGTTATTGCAAGAATCATGCGGATACATTGTTGGGATAAACTCAGCCATGCGATCGAGTGGCAGATCAAGCAGTAAGACAAAGCTTGCGGCAGCCATTCATGGAGCGTAGGCAGTGGTAATGGGGCGAGGTTTGGGGTTAAAAGGGGAAGGGGCTTGGCATGGGGCACCTACAAGGCTGTGGCTGAGCACAATCCAGTGAAGTCTGAGAGCTGCTTGCAAATAGGCCATGGCCATAGCCTCCAGTTGCCAGTCACACTAATAGTCTGTTATTTATAGGATTCATAAAGAAACACTGGATAGTGTTCCCTTACTGCAGTCTCTACCAGAAAGCACCAAATTAGAGTACCTTTACCTCAGATAGGCCACGAACTACTCTGTATGCAGGTACAACAGTGGACATCCTCACCCACACACACACACACACACACACACACACACACACACACACACACACACTCACACACATATACACTCTTTACATAAGCAAATACAATGAAAGAAATCCCCAATATAACTAGTAATGTATGACATGAATCTTACATTTACATTCCTATCAGGTCAAAGGAAAATAAAAAAAATGTGTTTCCCATCATTTGATTTCACTCTCTACTGTAGCAAACCCAAGTAAGAGGGTCACACAATTTAGTGTATACAATTAGATTCACACTAAACACAATGGAATGACATGGGAAAAAGCCACTAGCACCACCAAGTGGAAGAGATGCCTGTGTGCACTTCAAATTAGGAAAATGACATATTTCACAACATCTCTTTCACATTCTCCACGGACAAGGACAGTGTATGCATGTATGCTCAATTTACATATGCCTTACACATAGTCACCTTTTCTGTATACAGGGTTCCTACATATCCGTAAGGTTTATGGTTCTCTACATGTCTCTACTTGTCTACATGTCTAGTCTGTACATACGTGTGCCCTCCTGTAGACCTATTGTAGCCCTCCTAGCATTTTGTACATCCTGTATATATGCTGCAATCTTTCACATTGCCTTTCTCATCCTCCTCTAATTGTTATATAGAGTCTATATATTTGTGTAATATTGTCATAATTACACAAATCTCTTTCTACACAATTTCTGATGTCCGATTGGGAGGGCTAGGCAGAGACAAGGTAACTGACAGATACAGAGAAAAATGTAACATTTAATCAGGAATTCACCTCTCAAACCTATGGCCCAGGTTGTGATTATTTTGCCTGAAACACACTCCTACATTTGGTGATGGGGATCAACCTAGCATGATGTCTACGGGAACGCAGCCAACACAGATGAATGCAGTTATTTACCCCTAGCTATAGTGGTAAATAATGCTATGCTAAATAAGCAACAAGTTATATCAATCATTTGGCATTGTCTGGGAACAGAGAGGCAGTGTATTGTTCTGCTGTGACGCGATGAAGCAATGAACATGGAGGACACCCTTGAAGTTTTGGACATGCACTTCTTGCCTACGACTAAAGTAGTGGCCAAACCTGCAAAGATTTACCGGAGAGCGCAGCAACCGGATGAGTCTGTGGCTGGTTATGTTACAGAGCTAGACAGCTAGCTACTGCCTGTGAATGGGGGACTTCTTTCCTATGAGATAATGTGAGATCACCTCAAATCATAGATTGAAAGAACATTTGTTAACCGATGAAGGAACCCTCATGCTTGCTAAAGCGCTTAATATTGCAAGTGCAAATAGGCTGCTGTTCAGAGGCTTTATTCATGTAAGTGAAGAGAGAAGGGGGAAATGGCAAAAAGGAACCCAGCAACAGGTTGCAGATCAGAACAATTTCAGTGTGAAATGCCATAACTGTGGACGAATGAGACATAAAGCAAGGGATGAAAACTGCCCAGCCAGGTCAAAGGCAAGATAAAAAGCGTAATATCTGTCAGAAAATGGGGCATTTCAGTAGACTTGTCGCTCAGCTATAAGATCAAGCCCAGCTGTCAGAGCTGTAAATGAGAAGAAAATGGATGAAACGGACTAACCACCTGCAAATGTAATGCAAGTTTATTTAGTGTGTCGTCTCATGGCACATAGATGAGTATTCTTATCAGGGCACTATTGCAGGAGTGCCAGACGTAATGACCTCAGACACTGGAGCCCATGTGTCTTTATTGAACTGTAATTTACCATGAGTAGCTAGCACACAAGTATGCTTGACATCCACAGGATATCAAAGTATGATGGCTTGAGAGTGCATATAAGGGAGGGTGTCCCATCAAACTTTATTTATTTACGCATCGGTTTCTTACAAGGCAAAAACCTCGCACCAGACCAAGCTCTATATAGTACATGACAGTGACAGTTTGATGGGACGTCCTCCCTTATGTGAACTGGGTTCAAGAGTGATGGGACTGAAGCATCTACAGAACCTGCATTGCAGATTGGGACTGTAAGTGAGCCATAGAGTTACAGAATATGCACACTTTGTCTATGGCTTAGGTTGTGTTAAGGGATTTGAACATGCACCAAGAGTGAAGCAAGATGCTCTGGCTACCACTGTCAGTCAAGGAAAATGTCGCAGCTGAACTGAAATGACTGCAGGAAGAGGACATAATTGAACCTGTTGATGCACCAGAATGGGTCTCTGACAGCAGCCAGGAAGAAGACGAATACGTCCCTGTGATGATGTAAGCAAGGTAAACTATTATTGTGATTATTATGGATAAGCATTCACTACCATCTATTGATGAGTTGATTACTGAGTTTGCTGGTGCCTCAGTCATTTCAAAGTTGGATTTGAAGACTGGTTATCAGCACATTCCACTAGTCAAAGAGTCACGTCACCTCACACTGTTCATCACACATGCCTTTTGGATTGGCTTCAGCTCCAGGTGCCTTCTAAATAACTGATGTTGTAGTCTCTGGCCTTAAGGGTGCGCCACTCTATCTTGATGATATTACAGTACATGGGAAAGACCAAAAGGAGGACGTCAGGAGACTCAAGAGAAATACCGGCCCATCTGGACAAATACAACATGACACTGAATAGTGTGTCTTCAGCACAGACTGTATTGAGTTCCTTGGCTACAAAGTAAACACAACTGGAGTGAAACCTGCGCAGTCGAGCAATGGAGCAGATGCCACCACTGACATCAATGAAGGAACTTCAGAACTTCAGAATTCAGATTCCCATGACAATTTACTATGAAGTTCATTCCTGACTGACAGTGACAGAGCCCTTGAGACAGCTGTTATCAGGATGCAGAATGGAAATGGACTCCCACACATGACTATGCTTTTCAATGAGCTTAAGTATGCCATTAAACCTACTTGACTTGTGACGCTTCTGGAGTCGTATTAGGTGCACTGTTATCGCAGGTTGTGAGTGGGGAAGAACAACCAGTAGCATATACTTCCAAGACACAGTATCTCTGTATGCAGTAGCTCACAAAGTCGATGAAAGAGAAGCATTGGCTGGCTTGAGTATGGAGAAGTAGCATGTGTATATGTTTGGCAGACCTTTAGAACAGATCACCAGTCTACTGTCCTTCTAGCCTCGGTAAAAGGAAGACAGCGAGGATCTTCAGGTGGTCGCACAGTACATCTACTGCGTTCCGCACAGGGAAGCCCAATAAGGTGGCAGACACATTATCTAGATTGGCATCAAGCAGTGATGACAGTGCCATCGATGATGAAGTATGGTGGCTGAAGATGTATGATGACCAAGTTTGTGAAAAACTATGTGAGAAACCACTTCACCCAACATCATGGCCAGATGGACTTTGGGAGAAGATACAAGTGGATATATTTGGAAAACTGCAGGCAGCTCCAAGCCATTAAAAGTATCTGCTGGTGGTGACTAATTTGTACAGTAAATGGTGTGAAGTGATAGCTATGAGCACAGTAACAACCACAACTGTGATTAATGGCCTTTCTAACCTGTTTGCGAGATGGAGACAACCAAAGGTGCTCATTACTGATAATGGACCCCAATTCGCCTCTGAGGAGTTCACCAATTACCTTAAGTGTAAAGGATTTGAGCATCCTGTTGTATCATTCACAAGCAAATGCAGGCGTGGAAAGATTTAACAAAGTGCTAAAGTGTGGTTTTAGAGCCCTACTGGAAGGACAGCGTTTTGGTGATGCAGTTAAAACCCTCCTGCTGAGCTACAGGTCCATGCTACACAACGTAACAGGGACAACTCCTGCAGAGCTCATGACTGGAAGACCTCTCTGTGTTCATCTGGATTCTGTGCACCCACCTTCTACACCTGACACTTCACCTAGGAATGACCAGCTACGTCAGAAAGTGAAGGACAGACGGGATGCCCAAAAGAAGTACTATGGCAAAAGAAACCACACAAAGGACACAACACTGGAAGTTGAAGATCGTGTCTGGGTAAAGAGACTACAGAGAGGACATCAGTGGCAGACCATTTTGTCTGGACCTTACAGGATAGTTACTCAGACTGGAAGATTATCTTTCCAGTTTCAGAATGAAACTTTTTGGAATGCAAGGAGACTCTTCCCTACAAATGAACCAGTCAGAGAGAGCATGGACAATGATATGGTGTCATGAGTACTACAAGGTAGAGAGCATGAAGCTGGTTATGATGTGGCAGAAGACCACAGGTACAGGCACCTGAAGAGCAACGCCCAAGCATGTGTCAGAAGACCACCTGTTAGACTGAAGGATTACATTTTGACTTAGTCAGGGTTTAGTTTAAAAAGGAGTGGGAAATGTAAGACATGACGGAATACATGCATTATTCATTAAAAAAAAGAAGACTCATGGGTAATTTCTGACATCAGACTATGAGGGCTAGGCAGCCAGGTAAAGTTCAACGTAAGGAACGTAAGGTTCAAAATGGAATTAAACTTCTAATCCAGTTGTGACTATTTCGCCGTGAGTCACATGCCTACAGCTGAAATCCAGACTTTTTGACATTTTCATTCATACATTTCAACTTAAGTGTTGGATTTGTCAGTTGTGTATGTTCAATACCCTCCATTTTCACTATTCTTATTTATATCCTATTCCACTTTGATGTATCCTATTACTATTTGCTGCAACAGCCCAAATTTCCCCACAGAGATTATTAAAGTTTCATCTAATCTAGTCTATATACAGGGTTCCCACTGTGGCCCTGAAGTGAAATTCCATGTCTTTTAGATGACTTTACACAACTAAGGCAGAGTGTTTCCATGACTGAAAAATGTTCTTCCCTCCTGGTGAGTTAATAATGTGTTTTATATAGAAGTGGACAGTATGTGACCCATTTCTTAAATTCCCTCAAATTCCCAGACATTCCCTGTGAGGAAAACCTAAATTCCATGATATTCCAGAAACTCCATGACCAGTGGGAACCCCGTAAACAGGTGACATAGCATGCCCTCTGGCAGCCATATTGGAGGTCCTCAACTCATGGCAACAATGGCTTTCTAAACATATGACATGGTCGTCTCAACACAAATGAACAGACATGGATAATTTCTGTGCTGTGTTTGACTGGGAACTGATCATTTTGCCACTGCTGAAATCCATCTGATTTCAATCGATCAGATGGCTCCAAGATGTTTAGATTTTATGTTTAGTTAAAGCTGCATTATGTATCAGTCTAGTTCATGAAGTGGGGCTGCGACAGAGAAGACTGGCCCCACCCCCCTTCATTGAGCCGCTGTAGATTCACTCCATTCACCCTAAATTAAGTTTTGGAGTCAGGTAGGTACACTGGCTGGCAAGTTTTCTCCGAGCAAGTGAAGTGACGAATCAAAACGAGTAGTGAGCGAGCTAGCGCCTTGGCTATCGCTACAGAAAGCTAAGGGTAGTGAAGTCCTCAAAAATACGAACAGTTACTTCTTGGTGCCACTTGGTGCCACCAACGACCAAATTACAGAAAGATACATAGTGCAGGTTTAATGTCACTTTGTTAGCTAGCTAACCATAATATGTGGTCAGCTAACCATCACTGTCTTGTTGTTAACAAGATCTAACATTATGTAACTAGTGGCTAGTAGTTGCATGTTACCATTTAAATCAATTGCTTCTCTAAATTAGCTTGCTAGTTAGCTAGCTAAAAAAAGCTAAAAACCAACAGGTTGTTCAGGCTAACTGAGCTGGCTCTTGTCAAGCTTCAACTCAGTGTTTTGGAGTAGAGAAAACCTCATCAGACTATTCACTTTTACTTACAATGTTACTGAATGGGCCTTCATCCACAGCACAAAAATCTTTTTCAAATATCTCTTTTTCTAGCCTGGTTGTTATATAGACATTATTTGTGCTAATTCTCCAATGGACCTCCATGATGGAGCCAGGGGTGGTGGATAAGAGATTTGTGACACAACTGCAAAGCCTCTATACTGACCAGAGTCTATGGATGAGCTGAGACCGTGGATGAACTCAGCTCAAGTAGAATAAAGTAGTATAGATCCAAAATACTGATGCCAAAGCAGCCTGTATTTCCCTCCCAGATTGCTGGACTTACCGCTGGCTGCAGCTGGCCATTGATGCTGGCGGTGCGGAAAGGCGAGTTCGTGGACAGACGCTTGTCCCACTCGCTGGGCCGAGGCTCCGGTACCGACTCCATGAAACTCCTCTTCAGCTCACTGATGCTGGTGTGGTGACGCATGATCTCAGTCTGGGTCTTATCCAGGTCCTGCAAGAAGAAGATAATAGAAAAAGACAGAATAGGAAGATGGAAGGGAGAGGATGATAGCAAAGGGAGAGAAAACAGCAAGAAAGAAAAATGAGGGAGAGTGATTTAGGAAAGGAAGAATGAATGAAAGTAGATGGAAGGAATAGGACAGTAAACAGGTTACACAAGGAAAGCAGGGGAACAGACAGGAGGCAGCAAGGGCAGAATCACCCAGATTGGAGGGAAGGGGTAAGAAAAAGACATGCTATATTTATAGTATGCTGACAAATATACTCCTTCGATATGCAACATGGTTTCATAGTATTTCAAATGGTTGCATACATTTCAAGCCTGCCCTTCTCCAATGACATTCTGAGGTTATGGCACCAAATATTCTCCTGACAAACCAGACACAATCCTCCACATCGCGCTGGGAGAGTTTGCTCCCGGACACAAGGAGACATTAGCTGTCTGTGCTTATCCATATGCTAGACCAGGAGCAGGTCACTATGAAATCTTCCTCATGTGGGTTGTGATCAGAGCAATAAAGCAGCAGACGCATTAAAAAGTCTCCAGGTTATGGTGATCTGGTGATCTATTCATGAAGCATTTCAGTTCATGCTCATCATCGCGCATTATGGGTTTAACAATGCCGGGAACAGGGGAAGATGTGCAGGAAAATTACAGGAACAACCCTAAAGTGTCTTGCTTATCTGAGGAACATCCGTGTGGTGAAATGGTCCCATGGTGCCTTAACCCTGAATTTAATCTCGTTCCATTCATTTTAGCAGCTAACGACGAGCTTCCTTGGCACTTGACCAAAATTTAATTCTGTTACATAGTCCCAAAACTCCAATATTTCTTAATTAATAATTGTCTAATAACTAACTATTATGAATTCAAGCAACAAGGCAATCCTGTTTCTCTCAAAGCATGTGAAGCTATGTAAAGAATAAAAAGAAACACTAGTGTGATGCTGGTTAAACAGTGCGTAAAGTGTTGGGTGACCAAATGACCATTTCATAGGTGGTAGGCTGGCTGAATGTGGTTAAGAGTTTTCATGGAACTTTGAACACAGACATACACACTTTCACTAAAAGGTCTCCAAGCAATCGGTCTCTTGCCACATTCAAGTCATATCTGATTTACTGTAAATTAAGGCTGCCAACTGGGAAAAAATATTCATGTCAGCCTCCTACTAGTGATGACATGTGGTAAGCTTTTGTAGGCTCTGATATCACCCACGTATTGCAAAGTGTGTCAATACATTGCAGCGAATCCAACAACGTTGGCAGACCAAGGTAAGACACAAAGTGATCAGTTACGGTCACATGGAAACAATCAACTCTACTTACGAAAAGCGAGCAATATCTGCTGCATTTCGTCTCTGGTTGATTTTAAACTCATGAATAAAAATGATTTTGGATGCGGGCGCTCCAACAACTTAAATGGGTCAATACGTCTGAATTGTAGCAATAATCGAGATGTCATCCTGTTCTTCCACTTCTTCCGACGTGACGTGAATGCAGCATAAAACCGACAAAGCCGTGATTAAGCACAGAAACGGCACATCAAAGAAAGCAGGGCGCCAGAGATGAAGAGTCTCAGAGTTAAATACAGAACCAGCACAATGACAGAGTGAGACAGATGCAGTCAATGAATGAAATGCCAGGGAACTGTGGGTCTTCAGTAACAATGAGGATGGCAGAAGGTAGCCAGACAATGAGAATAGAAACAGCTTAGTGTTAGTGACCCATCAGTCACATCACTGAGAAATACATGACTGGGAATTACAAATTAATCTACGCATCTACTCCTCTACAGAAGCCAATGACATGGCACAACAACAGGCCAAGTACTGAAACAACTGAAACCTTGGATCTAATGGTGGAACTGACCTCTGAAAGCAGGCCAAAAGGTAGCCATAGACCTTGTTGATAATTTTAAGTGTTTTCAGCTGCTCCATTTTAAACTTTCACAGTGGGAAGAAAGCGACTACTCCCAGTCATATATTTAACAAAAATGAGAATAGGAAATGACAGAGACAACATCAAAGAGAAGTGAAGCTACTTGCATTAGAATTAGACAGGAAAATAGTGCATGCCAAGCCTTTAGGGTTTAGCTGAAAACAAGGCAAGAAATTAAGAAGAAAATACAGGTGGTCAAAGCAAAAAGAAATTCAACATAACTTCCATGCAGCCAGACAAATGTGGTGGCAAACAGTCAAAAAGCAAGAGGACATTTTAAGAGTTTAATACAAACCTCCAACATTAAATTGCTATGTCTGATATAAAGAGTTTCACCCTCAAGTTTCTTAGCTCTTTTCTGTGGAAAACGGGGGGAAAAAAAGGGAACAGCTGGTTGGTCTCAGATGTAAAAAAAAATAATAATGTAAAATTAATTCTCATGTTTTACTTTTACTGTTTGACCTCCAATGGAAACCAGTGAGCATTACTGACCACAGAAGGAGTGGCAATTTAAGAAATCACAACAAATGAAAATAGCTATGGGGTTTGCTGCAAGACAGATAACGGGGTGCAATATCCAATATGTCCATCTCAGGGAGGGACAGCTAAGTTCAGCTAAAGAAAAAAGAAAAAGGGAAGCCAGGCAGATACAGACTCACTCGGTGCTGTGCATGCAGAGATGCTGCTGCAGTGCAGTGGACTGAACAGGAGGATGAGCATTACACTGGGCATCACTGCTTTGACTGGCTGTTTCTTGGTTTGACTACACTGTCCCTCCAGGAATGTGTGATTGCAACAATTAATGCAAATTCAACCAATCCCCAATAATTTGTGAGATCTTGCAATTTTGCAAAATTACCACATTAATCTTCCCACATGAAATGACTAAATCAACATGGCATTTGTAAGTGGAGCTTTACAGAGGGAGGAGATGGAGGATTCAGACAACAGTGAGTGGGAGTTTTATTCATCCTACAGGTGGAATAATAATAACAACAGCACAAATAATAATAATAATCTGTTGTTGTATATTGTTGATGCACTTTGTTCAATTAACCTGCATTATAGTTTCCATTTCTCCTGAGTCTTTTGTTTGCATAGTATTAGTCAGAAGAACATAAATGGACACCTTTTAAATTAAACTATACAGTTTTATAATCATGAAACATTCCAGTGAACTAGTTTTATTTGGTGCTTACTGTGCTGATGTTGAGTTGAAGGTTTAAGACCGGAAATACAAGCACAGTATTTTCCTTTGTTGTAACTGTGAGTCCATGTTGTTTTGTTAAGACAATTACAAAAAGGATGAGCACTAAAGTATTTCCAGTGGTCAACTTTATGCATGCCCTGGTAAAATCTTTCCCAGGATCCTGTAGGACCCTAAAATATAAAGTAATGAGAATCTGCATATGTCATTCCTTAATTTGAAGTTGACCTTTTAATTCCTCAAAAATAATATTTATTTTCATGAACTAGGATAATATTTCATTGTGCTGTATTAATGTTATGGAAATCCTCAGGAATCTGTCAAGATATTGTCCAATACTATCATAATTACATGTTCCTCAAATGAAATTACCCTGGAAATTACACAGGAAACTTGTAAAATCCCAAATTCTTAAACTGATGAGTTCAAAGATGTGGCAGAAATTTCTTGGCTGTCTACTAAGTGTGGTGTCATGGTCTGCTGCCTGGTCTCAATGTCAAAAGGTTGGAAATTCAAATCCCCTTCCTGTTTTATGTTTTGTACATATTCATACGATTTTCCTGTGTGACCTTTGCCTCCGCCTTACACAGGAAACTTTAAAATCCCAAATTCTGAAATTGATGGTTTTCAATATGCTCTGGCAGAAGACTTTAAAACAGCTATGTACAGAATAGTTCAGTGGTTAAGTAACTTAATGTGCTATATACCAATGTGGGAAGTTAAAATCCCTAGTGTTGCCCAAGGTCTTCATATTATATGCTATTTAATAACTTATATAATGGGCAAATGATCTTAATGCACATTTTCCAGGATCTACCATCCAATGGTTGTAAGGGCTACGTTTTCCCATTATAAAAGGTGCTGGCAAGTTCTTTAATCCCTAAAATATGCCAAACTATCCTGGGCAGGATCTTTAAAGATCCTAACAAAGAGCTTGGAAGAATCCTTTATAGTCGCTTAAGAATCTCCCCAAAGATATTGACAGCATTGTTTAATATCTTGGTGGGATCTTTCAAGATCCTCATGAAGATAGTATGCAAGCCAACAAAATACAAAGATATTTAAGATCCTTGAAAGTACTTTGAAGATCCTTAACAAAATCCCTTAAGGATCCTATAAAGATCCTTAAAGATCTTAAACACGTTTTTTTAAAGGGTGTTTCAAGATCTTTTAAGATCCTGGGAAGATCTTTGAACATCCTAAACAAGATCTTGAAAGATTCCTTATGCTTACAACACACAAGACAAATTTAAAACCTAACCGAGTTAGGGCCAGGTGTCAAAGACACACTAAATGATAGGATTAAGATTCCTGTACAGATTCTTCACGCATCAGGACCTCGAGTCTCACAGGAAATTGCATAAACCAATGTGAATTTAGTCATCATAATAATCAAAGTGGAGAGTGCATCTTGGATTCAACTTGCTGTATCTCCCACCTCTTGCCTCCCATTGGCTATTCAGTGTCCGAGTGAACCTTAAATACCAACAGACTACAGGACCCATTGCAATTTCGAATTGTAAATATTACATGTTTGATATTAACGATGTGCCCCCGATCAGCTTGCGAGTCATGAGATAAATCCTTAGATTGGGGAGCAGGCCTGGTTTTCGGAAGGAGGAATATCTGGCTGAAATCGGCCATTGACAAATCTGGCAAAATCTTGAAGGATCCTAAAGAAGATCTCTAATGATCTGGATAGGATAATTTAGGAATCTTGTAAACATCCTAAACATGGTCTTTAAAGATCCTTAAGGAAAATTTGAATATATCTAGAGACCCTAGCAGGATCTATCAAGTATAATCCTACAAGATCCTGATCAAGAGCTTAACAATCCTAGTAACAATCCTGCTCATGCATTGAAGTCTCACTTAGGATTGTACAGGATTGTACAGGATTCAATTCCTGAGCAAGGATCCTGAATCTTATATTTTAGAGACATCCTACCCATAACCAGGATCTTGCCCAAGATCTTCTCCCTAAATCGCATCCTTGAAGGGTCTTTAAAGATCCCACAGAATCCTGGGAAAGATTATTTTTACCTCTTTGTGTCAAAGGGTGTGGTTAGGACCAGGCAAATTGTTGTATAGTGAGGAGGAAATATACAAGCCTTTGCAGAAAGACAAACAACCAGAAAAACAAACATAAAAAAGCAAACAGATTGGGGTGCTCAGTGTCTCTTTTTGCAATGGTTAACAACATTGTAAAAAAGCTTGCAAGGAAAATTAAATATCTATGCGATGTACGAGTGATGCAAGGATGAGGATGGTGAGTCAGTCCTCATGAGGGAGGTAGGAACACCGACTGAAGCTAACCTTCCTGATTCGAGTCATCTCCACCTTGGTTCTGTCCTGAGGAGAGTGCTGCTCCCCCATAGGAGGAAAGAGAGAATTATGTTCATATTAGGGTCCCTTTTCAATCCAACCCTACAAACAAATCCATTTTTCAACATAGCACACTATATTACATGTATAGAGGGCTTTCAGGCGACATGACACTGGCCCGATTTTCTCTATTGTTATTTATATTCTGTTTTCTTTTGCTTTACTCTTTGCTGCCCCCAACACAATTTCCCCATGGGGTTCATTACAGTTTCATATTTTCTGTTTACGCTCTACATGGAGAGATAATAGTGTTGATAATGAAACCTATTATTACAATAGTCATACTTAAACATTATCTCAGGATATTAGGATCATTTATAGTGAATTAAATTATAGGTAAATTAAACCTCTCATCAATTTGATAGGGGACGCCACTGGAACCATGTCAAGGGGTCCTGGAACCCCCTAGTCTGAGAACTGGTTTAGTCCGTGCATCTTATAATCATGCATTAGGCCTCAAGCCAAGTACACAAACCTGGCTCTTTTTCTCCCTCTCCCCATTGGTGGTGGTCACAGCGGGGGAATGCCTCCGCTCTCTCCTGGCCACTGTCTGCACAGACACAGCTCAGAAACCAGGACAAATCCCTGACACAACCATGACTGAAACTTTCCTCAAAAGTTTTTAAGATTGTCCCGTTGGTCAACTTAAAGTTAAAAGGGAAATTCCACCCTCAGATACAGATACATCTGTTGCTTTGTAATTTACCTTTTTAAATTGTACCCACTTTCCCTCAACCTGCCTTGTCTACTTCTATTTTAGTTACTGATTACCTACATTTCTCAGAATGCCTTTCAACAACCCCCAGATAATGGGTATGAACTTGCTACTGCATTCACGTCATGTCGGACAAAGCGGAAAGACGGGGAGAATTCCCATTTGTGAATATAACTAGTCATTAATTGTATTTGTATGCGTCGGTAGGAATCTTGGGCCCCCTGAAAAGTTCACCTTGCCCCGCCCCCCCAATACAGAGTAAAAATCTACAATGCTTGGCATGGTACAGGGCCCCTGCAGTTCTGGTGGCACCCTGAATCATTCATGGTACTGGTGTGTCTTCCTCTTCTACAATGGATTTCTCCCTGTGTGATTGTTTAACAGTGGTGCAAAATAGTGAGTCGAGAAAGAAGCCCTTGCTCTTTGAGTCTGAGGGATTAACACCAAAAACTGACTTTACTGTTGGAGTTTGCTACAATTAGATTGTTGAAAATTGTTGTCCTATTAAACTCCATTGCAGCTGCACTGAAAATATTTCAATGTGACGTCATCTATGTTTGGCCAATTAATAACAGTAATATGATTATACACCTTCAAACAACTAATTGGAACCAGAAATACAAGGTACATCGCCAATAACTGTTTTAAGGTAGATTTGTATTCTACAGTGTTAGCATGGAGCCTACTACCACTCAATATAGTGTATGCTAAAGAGTTAGCATGGAGCACCAGAGCCAACGACCTACCAAGGACACATGGATGATTTTGTTGTCTATGTTCTCATATATTATCGGCTAAGTTGACCCATGGGACAATCTACCAAAAACTCAGTTTGCCCTTTAACACATAGCCACTACATTGACCTGTAATGCTAGGTATCCTGCAACCTCCCTTTTTTGAGTGATAAATTACTGTACTGACATGCAGTAATCAAGAGTGAAAGGATATTGTGTTTTCAGCAGGAATATACAGTTCAAGAGAGTTCAAGAGACCTGACAGTGAAAACTTAGTCGTCATAGAAAAACTGAGGTCAAGATCCAGCATGACACATGTCTACCAACTTATGTGATGTGAAGGTGTATGTTCACTACCTTGATTTCTGGAGTAAACTCTTGTCTGGGGCTCTGGGTTTTGGTGGACTCGGATGGCCGGCTCTCCACCTTTACCTCTGCCTTCCGGTCTGCTGAACGGGATGCGTGGCCCCTGGGTGTGGACCCTTCATGGCGCTCGGTGCGAGGCTGGGTGGAGGGCATGGGTGACGGGGCAGCCTCCCCCAGAGACACTGGGGACATGATGGGGGCGCTGACTGGACGAGTGGTTTTGTCTGGAGTGGATGCCATGGCTAGGAGTGGAAAAATCAATTCATTAATACAGCGTACCTGCAGGTGTCATAAAGACAAATGTAAGACTTTTCATAACATTTTTAATGCTACCTGGAATTTAAGCCAATTCACCCACCAAAATACTAAAGTAAAAAGCAGGAAAAACCAAACTATTTATGATCGAACATAGCTAAGATCTGAAACTATTGTACAACTGTGTTTATTAAAGCAGATGCAATGAAAACAGAACATGTTTTGCATTATGTATTAACCCTGTTCTGATTTACAAATCTGCATGCATCACACTAAATAAATATCACCAAATGTAATCTGTCAATACCACTACTTGATATAACATTCAATTATTCTCAATTTAAAAGAGTGCATTCATTATTCTCAATTATTCTCTTAAATTTAAAAAATGTACAACTTTTTCAGACACATTCCTTCCTTCTTTCTTGTGTCAGCTCCTTCTGCACCCTGCAGCTCAGAGTATGATAAGGTAGGTATTAGCTGTAGTTATGTAAAATGTTAGAGGCTCTGGTTGAAAATCCAAGAAATCAAACCAATCAATCCTTGTCTGACACTAAAGAAGTTGAGGCTATACCAGAGAAGCAATCTCGTGGTGTAGAAATACGGTTAGTGGCATAGAATTACTGCTTGACGCAGGAGCAAAAGTGTTGCGTTCGTTGTGTAAATTACAAAGCCGAGGGCAAATGGACACATTTATAACACAAGGCCCTTCACTATAGGACCTCAACACTCAAGAGGGAGAAGCTGAAGCCAAGAATATATAGTGGGGTAGCACAACTTTGCCTTAAGTACTGAAGAAGTTTTAACAAGTGAAAGTTAGATTCATTATTCTCCACAGCAGCAGAGTTATTTAAAGCTTCAGACAATGCCCGTATTGGAAATGTGAAAGCACAAGAATGTGTGGGACCGGATTGATTCTCTCCCACAGCAAGAAGTATTGATTTTTATTTAGCAAAAGGCAAACTTCACAGCTGGTGTTGTAGTAGTGCTGCACGATTTGGTGAAAAAGTCATATTGCGATTACTGTGGACAATATTGCGATTTGCGATTGCGATATAATAAACAAATGGTATCATGAGTCTACTTGCTTGGTTATCAAGGAAAAATGCACAGATTACTGATAATTTTCAAATGTGTATTTCTCAACTCAAACATACAAACTTACAAAAAAAAAATAAAATACAAAAACAAAAAAAATTGTACAGTACTGTTTTCAAAATAAAGGCATTTCTGCAAACGTGTTAGGTTTTCTCAATAGTACAACTAAATAAATAGAACAATAAATAAGAAAATACTAATTTTCATTAAAATAAGACATTTTGAATGCCCAAACAAACAAGGACATTTAAGCAGGGTGTAACATAAACATTAGTGATTAACTTACAAAATTGGGCATACTTTGTACAACCTCTTCTAAAAATGAAACTGGATTCAGGCTACATCCACACAAATACGTTTTCGTTTTAAAACTTAGTTTTGAAACTAAAAGGATCTCCGTTCGCAGAAGCGTTTTAGCACCGCTTCAGAAATTATCTCAGCCCATGCTAATACGCCTGAAAACGCATATCACGTAACCATTCACCTACAATGGGCATGCGCGTGCCGATGTAAACAGGAAGCAGATTGTCTGCTCTGCTGTTGCTTAAAGGTCCCATATTATGGAAAACGGTTTATTCCTGGCGGTTATACATGTTCCACAAGAAATTACTTCCCTAAGCAGCTGAGAAAATTTGAAATCTAGAAGTCAACCCGTTTTTCTGTATTTTCCTTTTTCCAAAAACGGTGCCAAAGATAGGAGAAAAACAGCCCGTTTCAGAAAATGGTTCCTTTGGACGTCATAAGGTGCAAATCCAGCCCCTCTCAGAGCATGCCCACGCCCAGTTGAACAACCAATCCCATTTACGTCGTCGCAAAATGCAGCTCACGACAGTGCCGCAAGCCGTTGCTTATGGTGCATTCCATTGTACTCGGAAATCGATAATTCCGAGTCGGTATTCCTAACTTCCAATCTAAATGTGTTCCAGTGCATCTGCTCGGGAAAACATAATCGCCCGCAGCAAACTCATGTTTGTATGGTAAGTCTCAGAATGTTACAAGCATCTAAACTCAACATCAACTACTACAGCGCCATTAGTGAAGAGAATCGGCGCATATCACATTCGGACGCCGTTTTTTCCGAGTACACTGGAATGCACCATTACTTTGCGACGACTGAAGCTAAAACAACATATCAGGAGATATATCAACTCTCCAGTTATTATTTTGTAGGATGCAGGCAGCAACATAGATCTCTGCACAGTCTCCCAACACGCGAAAATGCCAGGACAGAGTGGATTAATTTTATTTTTAACGGCTACAGTTTTTTCTGTGTGTGATGATCAGTCCTCAGACTGCTTGAGCAACGGCAGGATTAGCATCTAAATTGAAGCTTAAAGATGGAGCAATTCATAAGGTACGTGACCCATCTGCAAAATTGGAATCTGTAAGTGTCACCATGTTTTGATTTAATTTACCAAATTAGTCTGGTTAGTATATTCACTGCTGGTTAGCTAACGAGCTAGCGGGGCTAGCCACGGGCTTGTTGGGCGTGGAAGAAGTAAGAAAACTAAAGCTGGAGTCATTAAAAGTAAAGTAAAGTAAAAGTAAAGTTATTGGTTGGAGTCAGGACTCATCTTAAAGTTATTTGTTGGGACCAGTGTCTGTTTTATAAGTCTGTCGAACGTGTCAGGCTTGGTAAACTTTAGCCACCATTAGTACAATCGTGTTTGGTTGTTTGGCTGCGCTGTTTGGATGCAAATAGATTGCATCCAATAATATATTGGTTAACTGGCTCAACAAAATTGTCAATCCTAGCTTGTCTGCAAGTTGTATTCAATAAGCTTATGGACATGAGCCATAAATAGACCGGCTACAGCAGAGAGTGTCGCTCACACATCCACAAACACAAGGCACGAAAGTACAATATTACACAGAATTGTTATCATTGAGAAACTAAGTGGAACCGCCTCAGCTGCCTCTTCCCATTCTGGGTCAGACTCCGGCTCAAACATGTACGGTCTCAGTGTTGGTTCTGGAGCGGCCGCCATGGTTAGCATGAGCGCTCTGCTCTCCGCCTCCGCCAGGCGATTGCGTGTTGTTTGCCTGTTCTTTACAATGGAGAAAATGAGAGACTGAAACACACACCACAGAAGCTGGTTTTAGGATTTTTTTTTTTATATAGACTTCACAAACGTCTTGTAAAGACCCCCAGGGACAGTTTAAATAGCCCAAAATGAGTACAATACCCCCCCTTTAAGAGCAGGTCCTGACAGTTGAGTAGAATTTTTTGCTCAATGCAGTTCACTCATACGAGCTGACAGAAATACACTGTAGGAATCGTTAAGGAGAGGGTTAGGGTTATTGCCGTGTGATGTAGCGACTTTCACTTTGCATGTTTTACACAGTACGTCTTTCTGCTCAATGTCGCTGAGCTTGAATCCAAAATATCGCCATATAACATTTGTCGCGTTTTTTTTGCCCACCAGTTCAGCGTCAACCTGCTCGTTGTTATCCATTTTCCACCTGGTCTGACTCTACACCACACTTGATAGTCATGTGACCATGCACACACGCTTCACTGCCTGAACAGAGACTGATTGGTCATCTCTTTATTATGGGCGTAGCAGACTGCACACAAACAGAGAATAGGTTGTCACGTTCACACACACACATTTTTTATTTAATTAAATCGCAGCCTTTTGCGGTTATATAATCGCACAGGTTGACATCGCGATTACGATTAGATTAATCGTGCAGCACTATGTTGTAGCATACCTTCCAGCAACTGAAAGCAAGGCCAAACACACCAGTTGACATTTCTAGCGAAGAGAACAAAAATGGCAGATTGTTAAATCTTGTTGCCATCTGTAATAATGCCAAAGTTAGTTCCAGGGTCAGTAAGCAGAGGCTTTCCTTTTTAACTGTTACTTCTTGTCAGTAAACAAAGGCTCTACTTAATACCTGCGGTGAGGGTGTGTGGTCTGGCCGGGTTTCGGTACATTACAACAAACCAGCAGTCATCCTCCCTGTGATCGTAGGGCTGCAACTACCTCATCTTCTGGCCCAATATTCTGGCCTTCTGCTTGGCTTCGCAGGCCTAAAGCTCTATTGCCGTTTTCCAACCGCAGGAACTATCCATGGATTTAGTACTATTGGTACTTAGTCCCAGGAGCTTTGACCTTTCTGACCGGGGGAACTAGCCCTGAAAGGTTCCTCTGGGATAGTTTGTGGCCCCAAAATAAGTTCCTGCTAGTGAGGTAGTACTTTTCGGGGGACCAGGAACCATTGGGGCGGAGTAGCAGTATTGAACAAGATAATTGGTCAATATAAAACGTTACGCAAAAATCGGGTCGTCGCGAATGTAAAGTATGAAAGTTTGGTGCGGTCGGAAAGCAACCTCTTTTGGGGAACTAAAAAGGTTCATGCCGAGAAGGTTCCTGCTCCAAAAAGTACCCAAAAGGTTCTAGTTGTTGCGGTCAGAACACGCCTTTTGTGTTGCTGCAGCCAGCAGCAGGAGATGCAGCCTCTGGGAATCCAAACCTCCTTGCTGTGGTTTGGACCTCCTCTCCCTCAAAATGTGACCCAGCGCACTCCATTGCTTCTGCCAGAACTCCCTGAGAGTATGCAGCAGTATGGCCTCCACAGCGTCTGCTGCCTCAACCCCACTCAACACTTCCAGCATATATTATATACTGTATATGTATATATTACCTGTCTCAGTCTTTGACACAGTAAGCGTGTGACTGGGAGAAGTGGGAGCTTGTTTCAGCAGCCCAGCTGGCAGGAGGATAGAAGAAGTCTCGGGGGGGTGGGGGTGTCTCAGGGGAAGAATATTTATGCCTCAGACAAGCTTGAGTGCTTTCACTGTATATAAAAAGCCTTACAGCTTCATTCATCTCTCAATATAAAACACAGCTGCCATTCTCTCAGCATAATATTTGAGTTTCATACACTTCTTTCCCTTAGACTATGCTGGTGCAAATGTTTCAAGTTTCAAGATGGAGGATTGAGGTGAGGAGAGGATGACACTGAGCACTGGTGTAGATTTAGCTGCAGGTTGGTGATCTCCTTATGAAAGGACCGGCAGAGCTTGGCCAAACTATTCAGTTGTAGCTGGAAGTGTCAAACAGATACAGTCCACAATATAAACTTCCACAACCAGGGAAGTTTTGACAGATCATCAACAGTTCTTAATCTCGTCATTGGTGGGCTCAGCTGCACTCCTTTCCACACTTTGGTGGGGAGTGGTTGGTGAATAACAATGGGCCCTAAGTGAGCCATATAGCTGATGAGCAGTGATGTAGTGGTATATAAAAATTAAGGTATAACTATAACCTCCAGGTGGTGATCAGCATAAGCCAAACAAACACTAATAGAAACAAAAATGAAGTGTATTTTCAGAAAATTTCCCTTCAAGGACCCTATCCTCATAACTTACACCAGTTTAATACCATGATAGATGCGATATACTAGATATGAATTTCATAAACCACGGTACTCAAGGAACTGGATTAAGAAAGGAATTCTGCCTGTGTGTAAATGTAGACAATTAATCTTTCAGAGACAGCTCAGCCACGCTTAGCAAGAAGCCTGCAACAAATGTCAGTCTGTCAAGACATTGGGCGAAGACACCTTGACTTAGAGGTGGGGTGGTTAGCAGTGCTTAATTTGTAAAATAAGAGATGCCGGGGCTCAACTCGCTTCCCCCAACCAACCAATCCCCACCCCCGGCGGAGGAAAAAGGGTAAACTTTTCCTACCTCTGTGTCGCCAGCCCAGAAGCCAGCTTTGTGCTGCATTAACGTCAACCGTGAATCTGTTTTGTCGGCTTGCTATCAGTAGCTAACTAAACGTTGACGCTGTAATATTTTTTTAAGCTTCCAGTCTGTCTCTCTGTGTGTGTGTGTATCTATTTACATATTAGGCTCTGATTGGCTCGCGGCCTCGCGCACCTACTCTTGTAATGTTCACTGGACGTAACGTTGTTTAATACCAGTTTAAAATACGCGTTGTTGTCGCACTTTAGAGCCCGGGGCTCTGATTCTGAGTAAGACATTTGCCGGGGCACAAAATCGGATTCTTGGCATTTGCCGGGGCTGCGCCCCGCCTAGCCCCAGCACAAATTAAGCACTGGTGGTTAGAGCCACACATCACTCAAACCAGGTTAGTTGTTGTAAACAACTAAAAAGTAGCAGGTTTAAAATCATGGAAGAAGCCAAAAAAGCCCATGAAAAACAAACCAAAAGGACATCCCTTTGAGTCTTGGCTGATAAAACATTCAATTAAAGAATGTCGAAATTCGTTGAAGAAATGATATGATAAATTGAGACAGAAAGACATTTGTCAAATAAATGATGATGGCACTACTGGTTCAATCTCATTATACAACAGATGAAAAATGGACCTTCTGAGATGTCCGTAAAATATCTATCCACCACATGCTCTAGAAATCCAGAAACAACATCACTCAAATGTACTAGTCTCCATCGTGTCTTATCATTATTCATAATTATTCATCATTGTTTATACATTAGAATATTATGGAGGACCAAAGCTGACAATTATATTAATTAATGAATTAATGTATAAATAAATAAATAAATACATAAATAAATGACTAATAAATCAACTAATCAGTGTAGAATATCACCAAGTGCACTTCTTTGATTTCATCATGATATGCATGAAACTTGACCAAAATTACCTGACACTAACAAAAAATGACAACTTACCCAATACTTCTCAATATTAATAAATGATTCAAAGATTTTTCTCGTGCAAGAGATGTTCAGGAAGTCTAGTCACTCTAGCCCAGCTGATGAAAACACACCTAATTTTATTTGTTGTGACATTTAAAATGTAAAATGTCACATTTGGATAGTTTGCGCCCACCCTTGACCAAGAGAGTGGAGGTGTGACTAAGACAAGGTAGATTCAGGTTGTCAAAAAGAGCTTATCACATATCACATTTTTGCTAAAGTACAATACATGTAATTATGTTGAGTTGTATAGTACTAACAATCTTGTGTAGTGCAGCCTTTCAGCTTGAAAACAAAAGAATCAGCCTTCATTTGCTGATTCAGAGTACTGATTCAGGTTTGGGGAAACAAGGATGTTGTCTTGACCACTTTAATGGAGTCGAAGTCAATTCCAAAGTCCAAAGGGGATCAAAGCCAAGTCAAGACTGAGACCAGAGCAAATCAAGTCCTATTCAAGACCAAGACCAAAATAGGCAATGTATACTGTGCACGTCTTTCCAAATACAGAAATAACACATTAAAAGGAGTTTCTTAGGGGAAAACAAAGATGTACTTCCATCAACAGGAGCTCTGTACTACCCTTCAACATCCAACTAATCAATGCATAGAAGTTTGAGGACCATCCATCTGGATCCTCTCCACCTCTACTTGACATGATTGACTGTAACACAAGGCTGGGCACACTAGAGGATTATCAAACAGATATACAACAGACTTTCCCATTATGACAATTGGAGGGCAAACCCCAATTAGAGGCTTGGTTGGGACCAATGGTCTGCAAGGATTATCTGGTTGAGTCAGAGGTTTACAGATTGAATTGTGACTGCTCCGATCGACTTGCAGGCTGATCTGAGCTGCCCCTAACGGTCAGCAGGTGGCAGCAATATGCAAAAGACAACACAAAATGCGTCAAATAATCCCAAATGTGATGACATTTCAGATGCATTTCACCAGGATAAGCAGGCATCTCTAATCCCCCTCCTTTTCCTTCTGCACACAAGTCTCCCTGAGACAATGCATTCTTTTGAAAGAACTGCAGACCTGCTCCATACTATTGGTATAATAATGGCAGCTTGCATGCTGCCATTTCCCTCTGCCCACCATTTCCCAATTTTGCATCTCCCCCCTCACTCTTTTTATGATTAAGTTATGAATCGGTGTGTTATGGTTTGGCAACTGCAGTTCATTTAGAGGCCTCTGATACTTTATTTACTAGACTGACCTTGCAGTAGTGTGGGAGATTTCACAAAAACTCTTGGTGTTAGAACAATTACAACGGTATCACCACCGTATCAATATATAACCATAAAGTAGTATAATTTGGTGATTACATGGCAACAAGAAATATTAAGAGGTCCTTCAAAGGAGGTGTATATAATGTAGCAGTAATCCGCACTGCAGATTTCTTTCATTTTTGGGAGATGGAACAGAGAACCACAGTCTGAAAACACACCATGGCTGGGTGCAATTGCAAAGTTGGGTATAGTAAAAAAAAAAAAGAAACAGCAAATGCAAGCAAATCAGTAGCTTTCAGCATGACTGAGTATCAGCGCTCCTTCTGTGATTTCAGCCTCAGGATCATCTCTAGTCGGTGCACAGCATGAGGCCATGGTAAGATTAGCAAGTATAGGACTGATGATAATGCGTGGTTTTGCTACTGCAATAAAACCAGTAGAGGCTGAAAACAGACGTTCCAACTATCATCAGGAAAAAGATTAGTAGAATCATCTCACGTTGAAAAATGTATAAGCCTATTTCCTGTGAACCTATGTGGATTGCCTTTCATTTAGATTTATTACATGCATCATTACACCAGAAACCAACCATTTTCAAGTATTATATTATTATATTTCCCAATATTTCAATTCAGTATATGAGGATGAATACGAGCGTCAACCCTCGAGAATTGAACTGCAGCGTTTTTTTTAGCTTTTGATCTAACAGAGAGAAATGTCTCTTTGTTCAGCACAAACATCTCTTCCAAATCGGTTTTGCTGTTGCTAAGTCAAACTTCTCTCCATTGTTATAAAGATTTTGCTTGATATCATGATGTTGGAGGCTTCCATCGGACACAATGCAATGCCAACGCAATACAACAGATTTTATTGATTACAAAGGATGCATTCCCTAGGTGGTTGATGGCTGTACTGGAGGTTAGGAAAACCAAATTCACCTCTAAACTACTGTAGCTCAGGGAGTGAAACCAGAGGCTAAGCATCGAGAACAAAATGAGGGCAAGAGCAGCATAAGGGGCAGATGGGTTATTAATCGACTAGAGGAGTTTCTGAAGATGTTTTTGTGTGATTTAGCTTAATCTGCCACTGGCTGCCCTGTGTTGTCAGCAGAACTGAAAAAACAGATGCTATCATGACAAAAGTCAGCACCAGATGACAAAGCTGTGAGGCGAGAACAGAGTGAGAACAGAATGGGAACAAAATGGGAAAAAGTGAGAACAAAGTGAGAACAGATTGAGAACAGAGTGAGAACAGAGTTCCTCTCAGCACCAGAGAGTTTGCCAAGACAGCAACAGCAGTAATCCAGCGTAGGCAGATACTATAATACCCGGGAGTGGTGGGTGGAAACGGTCCTCTGGTTCTTTCATTTTAAAATGTAATTCCTTTCAAAAGTAACCTATTTCTATTTTCCAAGTTACATTTTCCAGGCCTCAAAAAAGTGAAGCAGAGAGAACATGTAAAATGTTTATATAAATAGACTAACAAACTGATATAAAAGAGGTGTGATACTTTGAAGGTTACGCAGGTACTCACTTCAAGCTGCTGATCATGCATTCAGTGACTGTGCCACCCATGTGAAATTGGTGTGAATACATTATGCAAAGGCAGTAAACCTTTCACGCGACACATTTTTCTTCAGTCCAACTAGTCATCCTATTTGAGCTAAATAATTAGAACGCCTACAATTTTAATCTTTGCAGTCCTGCGAGGGTCAGTAATAGTTACCTCTGAACTGCACATATTGCAATAAAACTACATCTGAACACATGAAATAAGACTTACCCATTGTGGGTCCTTCCTACTAAGACGAAAGTTGGATTGCTTTTGCTGTAGCCATCCAGAGACATTCACACTTTGAGACACCAATGTCATTTGTCAGAGGTGAATCGGGGTTAAACAATTGGTTAAAGATCAAATATTGAGGAAAAAACGTGGGCTATTTAGGATGGCCTGGAAGACGCTTTAGCATCTAGAACATTTCAAGAATGTGCCTTGATTTCACCAAAAGCTGATAGATATTGTCTCCCACCCTTCTGCTAAAGGGGCTCAATTTATATGGGAAGAGAAACTCCTACAAGTGCAGCTCTACCAAACCTTCCCACAGCGAAGTTCTCTGTCACTACAAAATCTTACCAAGCGTTTTTTTGACAAGCAATCCACTATACACACAAACATAAACGCTATATAGCGATATATACCTCCATCCAGGCTCCGTGAGTTCCTCTTGCTGGACGAGCGCTGGAACAGGGGGGCCGGTCTGTCGATCAGAGAGCTGGCCTGGCGGGTCTGGGCCTGGGTGCGACCGCTGTAGCGAAACTTGGAGCCCAACGCCAGGAACTTCCTGGGAGTGGTGGCCACCTCTGTGGAGGTCAGCCTGGGCATAAAAACATTGGTAATTTAACCACAATATATAGTGATATACCTGCATCCAGGCTTGTTAACTACAACACACAATACCCAAGAATAGGAATGGGACAGTTAATAAGTGACTTGAATGTTGTAATATCTTACCTGAAGAAGGTATGATGCTCTACACACACTTTCCACAGTTTCTTGGATGCCTTGTAATTGGGTAGCTTGAAGCCGATTGCACTCTCATACTGTTCCAGCTATAGGAATGAAAAAAAAAGAAACCCACTTCAGTGGTGCACTTGAATTTTGGGGGATTTTGATAAATTTTATTGATTCCCCAAGAGGTAAATTCTCTTTCCTCCCTCTGGTTGGGGCGCAGGGTCAGCCAGGTTTTCAAGTATCTTGTTCAAGGATACTTCAGCGGGTATGGGGAACTGAACCGGGGCCGTCCGGTTGGGGGGACGACCTCACTAACCACGAGGCCGTCCTGCTGCCCAAAGAACGCACTACTAAGATGACAAATCACACATCACAGATTTGACATATGAATCGGTACTTAGTAACAGGAACGACACTGTACCTCTGACGGTCGTATTTTGATGAAGAAGCTGCTGCGTTTGTATGAGACCTTAAGGACTTTGGGCCAGGGGAAACGGTTGATCCTCAGTTTGTCTTTGTAAACCATCAGGCCGCTGGAGCAAACCCCTAGCATGATGTCTACCCCATCCAGATCCTGACAGAGAGACAAAGAGACAGACAAAGAGAGAGACAAAGGGAGAGAAAAAGAAGAGTCAAATTGGCTTCCCAGATTCCCAAAAGAAAATCAAACCAGACATATTTGCACATGGCTTGAAGAAATCAAAATAAACCCTAACCTTATCTTCTATCCATCTTTGGAAAGGAATTATAATTCAGCAGAATACCACGACATTTAAAGAAAACACTTAAAGTAGTGAATCGGAGAACACGACTTGGCAATTGAAAAAGGTCATATTAAAAATTCATTGCAAGAAAGGCGTCTCTGTTCACGCTGCAACCACAATGAGATTGAAGATCAGAATATCAGAAATGCAGATTTTTTTCATAGAATCAAGGGATTCCAAGCTCTAACATAAAGAAAAGATGAAAACTGTATTAGGTGAGGGGAGTCAGGCAAGTCAGGCGACGTTGCTGAATATTTTGTATATTTATGTCACAATTAGTGGACTGAAGATGAATGTTGACCAGGTAAACATAATGCTGCTAAAAAAAACACCCTGTAATCCCTGAAAGGTTTTGTTTTATTGTTTTGTGTGTAAATTCTGGTTAAGTAGTAGATCTGTATTGTTTACATAAATAAACTTACTTTTTTGGGTGTATTTCATATTAATTGAAATACACCATTGTCATGCTAATAAAGCCACTAAAGCGAAGCCTGACATCTATTAACTGGATTTAAGAATTTAAAAGTTTTTTTAAGTCTTTAAATTGAAATTTATTTTAAGACTTTTTTTAATAATACCCTGTCTACATTAAATTAGTAGATTCATATCAATACATGTAAATACACTACATCTACAGATATGCGTATCTGTACTTATGTGTATATAGAGTGGACATGCAGCACAAAGACCATTACATGGTGAAAAAATAATAATAATTAGAGTTTAACCCTTTTTAATACTTTTGAAAGCCTTAAATTTAAATTATTTATTTGAAGACTATTTTCAGACATTATACAGTAAAGTTGCTCTTCTCTACTCTGTCTGCATGCAACTGACTTACACTGTTCACCATCATCCACAGAGGGGCAGCATACACCTCTCAAAAAGTACTACCACCATATTTTATTTAAATCCCTGGTTTTGATGCAAACAGATTGACCTCATTTCTGCTGTGAAAGCTGACAAGGCACGTGTTTTCCTCTTTTTTACGGCAGGCAGGCAGGCACGCTTTACTTGATAGATGAAATATGAAACACGTACAGATACAGGAGCAAACACACTGTGCTTTGCATATTTATGCAGTTAATATTACACAGATCTGATGTCCAAAGAGACCACTGGGAAATCACCTGCACTCCCACCCTAAAGGTTTATTTTATTTCATTTCAGAAGCCTAATTTGCCCTATGAAGGTTGCCTTATATAAATTAACAAATGTATTTCAAACACGTGCTGACTGGACTAAGATCCAATGGGGGTAATGGCGACTATGGAGTTATAACTGCTCCGCTGGTCCGTGAGCTTACCTTTGCCTGGTGGAGGTCTACTCCATACATGGAGAGTTTCTTGGCATTCTCCAGGAACATCATGTCTGCCTGGGCCGGGCTCATCGACCTACCAGGACACCAGAGGAGGAACTGATTAGGACATAGCGGTGTAAACGCAGTGATAAAAATACAAAGTAAAACATAATAGATGTTCACAAGTGTCCTTGAGACAGACACTGAATCCTAACCAGCTCCAAGGGTTCTGTAGCTGAACCTGACCTCTGACCTTGTGGAGGGGGTGGGGGGTTCCCTATGGAAATCAATAACGTATCGCATTGGTAGATTTTGTATTATCTAGCCATCACTCTTATCCAGAGTGCCTTACAATGAGTGAGGAAATAGGGGTTCAGTGGCTTGCTTGCAGGGATCAAACCGCTGAGCTTTGAATTATAGGTTGGTCACTTTAACTTGTAGGACACCCTATAACTCCTACACCTTATACTTGAGCTGTATACTAATATTTGTGTGTGTATGTGTGTGTGTCTGTACAGTAATCCCTGCCATGTAATCCCGTTGGTTCTGTTGACTGATCCTATGTTATGACCTGTATGTGTGGTGCAGCTCCATCATCTTGTCCTCCAGTTCCTTAGTCTGGCCCTGGGCCAGTTTCATGTCCTTGGCATATTCGGTGCCGTGCACCTCAGTGTCGTACTCGCCCAGCTCCGACTGCAGGGCGTAGGAGCCCAGCAGGGCCAGGGTGACGAAAGAACAGGGCAACCGGCCCTGCAGGATGTCTTTGCGCAGCTGGAGACACAGGTAGTACCTGCCATGCACAAACAGGACTCACATCAAGGTCTTGTACAACAGCCAGGAACAGTGGTAATTAGATCAGCATCCTGCCCTCCACTTCTGCTGATGTTATAACACAATGCTAATGTTTGTGTTGGAGGCAGCATCATAGATGGATGGATGCTCAAGTAAATTTTTGTTTTAGATATATTTCAGGTACTGTGATGCAATAAGATGGTGTTTCTCGTCAGTTTAGTTTACAATAAGACTCGGTTTGCCTAGTGGTGGCTGCGTCATTCTGGTTCCAAAAAACAAATATATTCAAAATTGTCCTTTGACATTGTTGAGTGATCAGCTGGAGGCCAAATTACGTAATGAAAGGCTACAGCAACTGGACTGGGGAATTAGGGAACATCCATGATGTTGAACACCTGCCAAGTGGTTCAGCTAGCTAGAACGTTAGCTAATGTTAGCAGTCAGCTACTTTATCTTGTTATCACATACCAGGTCTAATTCTTAATCTTTAGTATTATTTCAGTTTAGTATTAGCATGCTAACATTATGCTTCATATCCTTATTGGTGATTGTTTGACGGTCAAATTGTTTATGTTAGCCGTGTCTGCTAGCTAGCATTAGGTGACTTGAGGTTAAAACTGCTACTGCAAAAACTAGTTGCTACTAGCTCCAATTTACACAATTATGCCTAGTTGGTTTGGAGATAAAAATAACAAATATAAATATAATATGCTGAAGTAACCTCTTTAATTAGCTGTTTAATAAGCTATTAGCAAATTGTAGTAGCAAGTTGTAGATTATGTAGTATAATGTAGTGCCCTTAACAAATATACTGAGCTTGCTAAATGAAACGCCAAAAATATAACCTACTTGCATACACAATTAAAGAAAATCAAGACTGAACAGAAGAATACATAACATTTGAAAAATACTGTTAATGTAAAATGTCACTAGCAGGTATAGATTATACAGGAAGACATGGAGGGTGTAATAGCAGAAAGGATGAAGAGAGGTGAGAGTCCAGGAATTTAGCTGGTTTGTGGTATCCAATGCAGTGTTTCCCCTATATTCTCTCTGCAGCGGTGATCATCTACGCTGAATGAAAATGAGTAAACCACTGTCATAATATTTAAGGTAAATTCCCCCAAAACATGAGCTAGAAAAGCTCAAATAAGAACACATTTTAAGTGGGCACAACAAAAACTGAATAAACCAAAGCACAAACTACCCCAATCCGATACTGCTATAAAAATTACAGGGCAAACAATGATCAGGTACCTTGTGATGTCTTCGGAGAGCTGAGCTGGATCTGGTGGGTAGAATTTCACATTAAATGTGAAATTATAGGTGGTGCCTTGAGAAAGAAAAGGCAGGCATGTTACAACAACTGTAAAAAATATAGAAAAACATCTTAAGGAGAAAGGAGAAATCTGTTAAGGAGAAATCAAAACAGAGCAGAAGGTGTATTTGAGTAAAGCTCACCTTGTACCTGCCTACGGATCTCCTTGGTCAAGTCCATCCAAGTCTGATAAATTGAGAGAATAAAATTGGAGAATGTTAGTATGGGGTTGGATGATCATGATGTATTATTTCCTGTCATAGAGAACAGTCTTGTGCAATAGGGGCTGCAGTTATAATAGTAATAATCCACGACATTTCCATAGAAATAAATGTCCATTTTGCTACTATCTATCTCACTGATATGACACAACAGTGATTCAACCCACAGCCAGTTCATGAAAGCTTTTCCATTTGCTGTCCTTAACACCACCTAAAGAAACTCAAACCTCATCATCAACAGAAAATCCAAGGAAAAAGACGTCACAGTACTGGCCACACTGTTTGATTGACAAGTGATCTCTGGGAAGTGCAGTGCAGAAACACCACAGCAATGAGCGCTAAGCATCAAAGATGGAGACCAAATTTTAAAAATGAGGGTATCGCGGATTACCTCTCTAAGCGTATGTCTGCATAAATTGTTTTGGTGATGTACACTGTCTTTATGTGTGTGTGTGTATGTGTGTGCCTCTTAAAGGGATATGCAACTTAACAACTTCCTCATCATATTGTATATAACATAGCACTTTGGTGCTCTATCTGCAGAATTTAGAAAGCCAAATGTAAGACTTTTTAAATGCTACCAGGAATTGGATTCAACACCAGTTTAATGACAAAGTTGTGAAACTATAAATGGGCAGAATAAGAAATGAATAGTTAAGGGACACAAAGTCCAACTGTGACAATATGTGCACCCTAAAGCAGACAGGGTGCACATATTGTACTACTAATCCTGGTCTGTATTAATCTAAGAGTGGACATGTTGGGCAAAGAAACCTGTTATTACAGATTTTAATTAGGATTGTAATACTGTAAGGCTTTACATTTCAACTTTCATTAATTTTAAGACTTTTTCCTGACTTTTTCTTTTAACAATACCCTGTCAAAATTAGTAGAATTCATATCAATACACTACATCTATAGATATATGTATCTGTACTTGGTCACACCTTATTTGAAATGGTGTTTATAAGGTAATGTACTCAACAATGCGCTTACATTACACTTAAATCATATAAAAATCTATCAGTGCATGATATAATAAAACACAATATGCAAAAAGATTAGGTTGAATACTTTACGGAGTAACTGTATAGTTAACGACATGTTAAAGTGCATTTTCTGATTCAAGTAAAGTGTTACCCCGTGCGCTAATTGGCATATTAATGGGGAGGCGAGATGGGGGTAATTAGTGAGACTAATGCGAACAAATGAGTTAGAGTGCAACTCACCTTCATGGTGGGCGTCGTCTCCCAGATGGCCAGGCCATAATAGTCCCTCTCAAGCAGGTTGAGGTGGTCACACACCTTAATGAACAGATCCTGGCCTTTGGCGTGTTTCTAACACACACACACACACACACACACACACACACACACACACAAAGAAAATTAGTTACCATAACAGAGACAAGGCATTACATACAGGACAAATTCACTCAGTGGCACTAAATGTGTTGAGAATTAATTAGCAGATGGTGATAACGGAGCAGCAGCCCCAGAGGGAGCAGTAGAATATCAGTGTTGCCCCCCATGGGGCTGTTAAGCAGCTGGCGGGTTCAAACAGAAGCATGTTTTGAATAGTGAATGACAACGGGGCTAAAGGCAGAGGTGCGGAACCGTGGTCCACGGAGGGTATGAGAGTCTGAAGGTTTTCATTCCCCCCAAACACTACAGCAGCTCATTTTACATGTTAGTGCCTCCTCTCTGGTTGAAGATGTGTTTGGTGGGAATGACAACCTTGGGCCTCCATGGACCATGGTTGAGAACCACTGGGCTAAGGGTATGCAGGTTTCAGAAAGCCAAATTTAATTTAAAAAAAATTTGAATGTCCATTTCTCACTGAACACATGAACACTGTGAAACTACAAATAAGCAGTATGAGAAAAAAAAGACACTAGGAAATCAAATATTCAGGGAAATGAAGTCCAACATGTTGGTCATATTGTATTAACGCTGTTCTGTATTAATCTAAGAGTAGACATGCATGTGGGTCAAACCTAATGTGGCTAATGTGACGAAATATAACTGAATGTAAAGAGTCTGTGCCTAAAATTTAAGGCCTTAGATTGAGATCATTGAATACCTTTTCAGACTTTTTAAGGACCCGCGCATACCTTGATATTGGAGGTGGACGACACAGATTTTTAATACAAGGTTTAGATAATGTAATTTAAGACTTTTTCGAACTTTTCATGGATACCCGACGGAGCAGGTCAAGTAGCAGGCGTGTGACTAATGTGTGTTGGCTCTTACGTCCAGCTCACACTCATACAGAGTGTCATCCAGCAGGGTGACTTTGATCTGCATGATCTTGGGTCGGCGGAGGGCTTTAGGAGGTTTGGCCTCCTCCTCCTCCTCTGCTGTCTTCTCCTCCTTCTCTCCCTCCCGGTCTCCTTCGGGGTCGGGCTCCTCCGCCTCCTTCTCCTTCTCCAGGGCAGCCTCCTCTCCTTTCTCCTTGTCTTCCTCTTTGTCCTTTCCACCCTCCTCCTCGGCGTTGAGGGGTTCTTTCTGGTCTACCTGAGCGGGCTGAAGAAGATATTGTGATTAGAATGCGACGGAAGGGCACTTTATAGGCAGTTTGACTGGTAATGAGGATCTGGGGTGCCAGTCAGGACTCTCACCTAACAAAGTCAGTACTGTAATCATGCATTAACAGTGTGAGCAACACGATCAGCAAGTCACCAGAAGTCCATTCATTTCCTATAGAGCTGAATGACCAGGGAAACTCAGCCGATGCGTGGATGGTCAACGGGCTTATCGTCCGAGAAAAGTTGGTCATGGCTGAACTTTTCATGGGCACTGGCCATCAGATTTCCATGATTCCTTGCTTCCCTACCTATGCGATTTTGTTCCATGAACAAAAGTTCCACCTGGCAAGTGCAAAATTAACAAGAACTTGATTCCAGCCATTCAAAGCTTCCCAGTTCTCTACAACTTTTATTTGAAAGACTACAGGAATAAACGTCTCAAAAACAATGCTTGGAGAATGCACTGACCAGAACACAACAGTCAACCTACAGTAGCAAGCAGAGTCTTCCGCGTCAGTGAGGAAAATATAGAAGATAATGAGGTAAATATTGGACTTTTGGACCCACAGAGCCATTATGTGGCTGTAAAACTCTTGGATTATATAGCACAAGCTGTTTGAAGAAATATGATGAACATTTTCTGCTTTTTTTGGATGGCCCTGTTAACTTTAATAGTTTGGGAGAAGGCGGAGATGGAACAACAGGGGACTAACTCGCTCCGTGTTTGGTGGTCTTACGAACTTCAATGGAGTTTCGACTGACATGGGGATGAGTAGATAATGACTGAATTTTCCTTTTGGGGTAAACTATTCCTTTTAGGCTACCTAATTAGCGCTTGCTAGCTAGTTATGCTAACTCAGCAAAATGATGAAACGTTATGAAAGGCAATACCAAAGCAGAGGGGAAAAAACCAAAACAGGATTTCCCCGTTCAAAACTTTGCAGCTGCACGAGACCACTGCATAGATGCAATCGGAGCCTCTTCGTGACCTGTCGACCATGTTGCTCACTGTGTGCACAAGCAGTAGGAAAATCGTTTGGGGTTGTGGTTAGCAATTGGCAATACAGTGGGAGATACATCTAAAAAACGCTTGCTGTTCATCATAATTTATGAGCTAAATAATTATTAAATCCCCAAGTAGGCTATTGTTAACATGTGATTTGCCTTACTGTTGGCCATTGTAGCATAATTCGCATTGTTTGTGCACTTATTATAAATAATCCCTTCCTAAATTATTATTTTTGTTTGCTTTATTTAATCTTTAATTGTAATAATTTGTTTTTTTTATCAGTCAGTCATTTATTTATTATAAATGACTATATACTGTATTATATTTGTTTATTATATTATTTATTAATTATGATCAATTCTGATATATGGCACTTGTCTAAGTAACCAAAATATTTATTGGCCAAAATGTATTAAGTCTGATTATCTGGATGCTTGTTTGAAGAAAACATTATGTGGTTTTGTGTTGAGGGTCTAAGGCTGGATGTCGTGTGCTAACCATTTATTGTTTCTGTGAAGTCCTTAGAGACTGTAACGGTGATTAAGGGCTATACAAATAAATGTGATTTGATTTGATGTGAATAAGTTTAAAAATTATTTATTGTAATAAGATTTATTTATTTTGCAACTCAGAACCATGGCAAGGACATTTCAAATAGACTATTCATTGAATCCTGGCCAACAGATAAAATGGATAACTGAACTGTGAGTGTTTTGCTCATCTAATTAGACTGTCCTAATCATAGTCTTTTCATCTAAAGCCCTTCACCAAGCACTTTTAAAAACACATAAAAAAACTCTTATTTATTAGTTTCTTCTGCACATTGACAAGATCCATAGCTGTATGGCAGCGATAGGAATGGCGCTGCTTTTTATTTTTATTTTATTGTTTATTTAACAGGGACAATGCACAATACATTTATTGTACCAGATATAGCTAAAAGCTAATTTTCATCTGTAGTCCCTGAGCAGAGGCCACTAATGATGCGCAGGTTACAGAAGTAAAAGATTTAAAAAATCAGTTGTAGTGAGTCTAAACCTTACACTTTGTGAAGACACAGTAAAACACATTACAAAACACTAAGAAACCAAACCAAAAATAACAACTACACAAAAACAAACAGAGGAACAATACTAAATTCCCACTCTGGATCACACAATCAGCAATCCCAACACCATTAAAAACAGGCAATTCATTAGTACAAGAAACCAACCAAACACTCAGTTCCAATGCTGGCCAAATTCAGCGTCTCTTTGCTCAATGATCACAGACCTGATTGTCCTTCAACCATGTTTTCACACTAAATTTAAAATGTTTAAAAGTACTGCACTCTCTGATACTAAGTGGTAAAGAATTCCACATCCTGGCTGCCTTAACTGAGAAGCACTTTTGCCCAAATGCTGTAGACCGAAATTTTACATTGCAATCCCCTCTAGAGGAAGCTCTTGTTAACCTTGAGCCAGCTCTACATGTTGTTACAAACTGTTTAAGAGGTTGTGGTGCTAGATTGTTTATGATCGTATATAGTAAACCAACATTGGCCATAAACATACAATTTTCAAATGTTAAAAGATTGTACTTTCTAACTATATTGCAGTAATGATAAGAGTTCGGTTTTTTATCCAGAATTTTCAATGCTTGCTTGTACAAACTATGAAGTGGTTGCATTAGTGTACTATTTGTCTGAGACCAGGTTGTAATACAATATGAAATATGTGACAATACCATTGGTGCATGTACAATTTTGCTGCATCTGTACTCATTTGATTTCTTATACATCT
The DNA here is from genome assembly GCA_034670405.1 of Hoplostethus atlanticus. NCBI lineage: Eukaryota > Metazoa > Chordata > Actinopteri > Trachichthyiformes > Trachichthyidae > Hoplostethus > Hoplostethus atlanticus. Next base: position 1,272,653 of record JAXDDX010000085.1, read on the forward strand.
AAAGTTAGCAAGGTTATGCTTTACTGTTTTTGTAATTTTTGTAATTTGTTTTTTAAAGGTTAGGCTGCTATCAACAATCACACCTAAATATTTGACATGCTGAGCATCCTGTACGCTCTGTCCTTTTATAGTAATTTCAGGAAGAGGGGATTTGCTTCCTCTAATGGAAAAAAAACATACTAACTGTTTTAGACGAATTCAATGTCAAGCATGAATAAGTCATCCAGTCTGCTATTTTCTCCATAGCCCCTATAAGCAAAGATGCAGCTTGCTGTTTAGAAATGGCATGTACATAAATGACTGTATCGTCTGCATACATTTGAATGTTAACTTCTGGACAAATGGATGGTAGATCATTAATATAAATACTAAATAAAAGAGGGCCTAAGATTGAACCTTGAGGTACACCAATAGGACACTCTAAAAATGATGAGGTTTTTCCTTTAATTCTTGTACAATGTTGTCTATTGTTCAAATATGATGCCATCCATTCAATCGTGTTTTCTGATACATTATGGGTTGATAATTTAGATAACAGTACGCTGTGATGGACTGTATCAAATGCCTTTTTCAAATCTATAAATATGGCTCCTACCACCCCTCCTTTATCCAACATGCCTTTCAACTGTTCAACAAAATAACAAAGAGCTGTTTCTGTTGAGTGTTGTGATCTGAAACCGAACTGCATTGGATTCAGAGAATGGTGACCATAATTCAAATGGTCCATTAACTGCTTAGCCACCACTTTTTCAAGCACCTTAGCTATTATAGGAAGGATACTAATTGGCCTATAATTGGCCAATTCAGACTGATCTCCTCCCTTAAAAATTGGAGTGATAACTGCACTTTTAAACTGTCAGGGAACGCAGCTTCCCTAATAGATGTATTTATCAACTGTGTAATTGGGGAACACAGGGTTGTGGCATTCCTCTTTATCAAGCAGGAATCCATCCCATATATGTCCTGCGCCACTGAATTCTTTAGACCTTTAAAATGTTCAATACTTCCTGATCAGAAACCTCAGTTAGAGATAGAACAGGGTGTTTAATATCTGGTGGTATGATATCAGTTTGTCTACTCCCAAATACTATAGCTAAGTCTTGTACTGAATCTTTAAAGAACATATTAAACGACTTTACAATTTCATTTTCATCCTGTGTTAATTTATTATTAATCTTGATTTCATAACACTTGTAACCTTTATTTTCCTTTCGAGAGAGATTATTAATGTGCTTCCACAGTAACTGATTATTTCCTTTGGCCTGTTTAATAAGATCAATGAAAAAGTTTGCTTTGGCCTTCCTAAGTACATTTACTACTCTGTTCCGATGGTCTTTAAAAACACGCATATCTGTATCAAGACCAGATTTTAGCGCCTTTTTAAGTAGATGGTCTCTTTTCTTCATCAAAGCCCAGATATGTTCTGTTAACCAGGGTAGGTTTGCCTTTTTGTATCCATTACATGATTTCTTGATAAATTTGTCCTTAGCATTAGTAACAATATCTATAACACTCTTACACAACACATCAATTTCTTCAATGTTAATTAACCTATCCCAGTCTGCATTTTTCAGTTCAGTATCAAATTTGGCCAAATCTTTCTTTGGTATTCTGTAAGAAAACTCTTTCTTGTCTTGTCTAAAAGTATACCTTTTCTTAATTAACTTCCGAGCAATGAGTACTAAATTGTGATCTGAAATCCCTGTAATAAAATTAAAAGATTTGATGATTCTCTCTGGTTTGTTGGAAAATACAAGATCAATTTGGGTTTTACTTGTTCGAGTTATTCTAGTTGGTCCATTTATCATCTGAGAAAAACCATATAGGCCAGTGATTTCTTTCAGTTTTTTTCTGTTTTTGTTATCTGTCCAATTAACATTAAAATCCCCTAAAACAATCACTTCCTTCCCATAACTGTTTAATTCCTTTAAAATCTCCTTAAAGGAGTTATAAAATGTAGCATCTGAAGACGGCGGACGATAAATGCCAACCAATATAAATGACATTTGACTTGATACTGTTCACTACTGCTGAACAGTAGTGAACAGTAGTATACCAGAGACTCTTAAATGCTACAGCAGTTTTCAAGAAGTTTTAACGGCAAAATAAAATCTTCCTCTGCTTCAGCTTCTCTGCTTCACATATTGTTTTTCCTCATTCTCATTTTTCCTCTCATTTGTTATATATTACATATATAGTGACATATTTAGAACTTATTTCGTACTGCACATATTTCATATTGCACATTGTTTTATCTTCACCTCAGTAAGTTCTACGGCTAATACTGCTTATTATTTTCTCTTCACTTCATGCTGTAATCCACCACCTTTCGGAAATCGATAATTCCGAGTCGGTATTCCTAACTTCCAATCTAAATGTGTTCCAGTGCATCTGCTCGGGAAAACATAATCACCCGCAGCAAACTCATGTTTGTATGGCAAGTCTCAGAATGTTACAAGCATCTAAACTCAACATCAACTACTACAGCGCCATTAGTGAATAGAATCGGCGCATATCACATTCGGACGCCGTTTTTTCCGAGTACACTGGAATGCACCATTACTTTGCGACCAGTGAAGCTAAAACAACATCATATCTACGGCGATATATCAACTCTCCAGTTATTATTTTGTAGGATGCACAGTCTCCCAACACGCGAAAATGCCAGGACAGAGTGGATTCATTTTATTTTTAACGGCAACGACTACAGTTAGCTCGGCTACAGTTAGCTATTTTTTTCTGTATGTGATGATCACTCCTCGGACTGCTTGAGCAACGGCAGGATTATCATCTAAATTGAAGCTTAAAGATGGAGCAATTCATAAGGTACGTGACCCATCTGCAAAACTGGAATCTGCAAGTGTCACCATGTTTTGATTTAATTTACAAATTAGTCTGGTTAGTATATTCGACTGCTGGTTAGCTAACGAGCTAGCGGGGCTAGCCACGGGCTTGTTGGGCGTGGAAGAAGTAAGAAAACTAAAGCTGGAGTGAAGTAAAGTAAAAGTAAAGTTATTGGTTGGAGTCAGGACTCATCTTAAAGTTATTTGTTGGGACCAGTGTCTGTTTTATAAGTCTGTCGAACGTGTCAGGCTCACCATTACTACAATCGCGTTTGGTTGTTTGCGCTGCTCTGTTTGGATGCAAATAGGTTGCATCCAATAATACATTGGCTAACTAGCTCAACAAAATTGTCAATCCTAACTTGTCTGCAAGTTGTATTCAATAAGCTTATGGACATGAGCCATAAACAGACCGGCTACAGCAGAGAGTGTTGCTCACACACCCACATACGCAAAACAAAGTACAATATTACACAGAATTGTTATCATTGAGAAACTAAGTGGAACCGCCTCAGCTGCCTCTTCCCATTCTGGGTCAGACTCCGGCACAAACATGTACGGTCTCAGTGTTGGTCCTGGAGCGGCCGCCATGGTTATGGTAGATTTCTGCGTCAAGCTTATTTGTTTACCTTGAGCAGCATGAGCGCTCTGCTCTCCGCCTCCGCCAGGCGATTGCGTGGAGGTTGTATGTAATGAGCACTGCTCTGATTGGCCGCCTCACGCAGTGAGTGAGGCGTGAGGACTTCAAAAACATCTTGTCAAGACCCCTGGAAACAGTTTTAATAGCCCAAAATGAGTATAATACCCCCCCCTTTAATGGCGACATCAACCAATTGCGTTTCAGCATAAGCCTTCATAATCCATAATATCCTCGCAATATTCAATTATTCTTTGCCGTATCCTGTTATTGCTGCTATTATTTGCTGCAACTCAATTCCCCAACAGGGATTATTGAAGTTTCATCTAATCTTATGCATTTACACACATCTTTATAACCCAGATTAAAAGGTCCCTGAGGCCACACAACATTATCACAGTACAATTCTGGCACCATTGATTATTGGCACCCTTGGATTTTTTTGCAGATAATGTGCTTAAATAGTATCGTAAATAATTGGAAATTGAAACAACCTTCGGCCTTCATACAGTCACCTATCGATTTACAACAGCACATGATCACACAATAAGACTACCAATATATGTATATTGGCCTCCTGCACCTTTCTGCTGGCAGTTTCTCCCACTCTTCAATTGCAACCCAGTCCAGTTCTTCAATGTTTGAAGGATTCTGTGGCAGACTGGGGGAGGGAGTGGGTGAGGTGTAGGCTGCGGCCTATTGGGGCAGATTGCAGCCAAGCCTTTTAACCTGTGTGTGACTGTGTGAGCGGGAGTGCGTCAGTGCGAGAGGCTGGCGGAGTGTCTGAGTCGACAGGCGACGAGGATCGGAGGTTATTGCATATGGTTCAAACATTTAACACCTAAGCTGGGACGATTGGAACCGTCTAATAAGACTTTATAAAGGTAATTGTCTATGAATGATTATATTAGGTGGTTAAGTGTTCCTGTCATAACCCTCAACAGCTCTTTTCCAACAAAGTTGCTCCAGCCAAATAAACAGACTGTTTAGATCATAATGGGTCATTGTAGCCATGAGGCCTGGCAAGCTGACAAATGCATTTGAAACTTCCATCAGTCACATGCAGAATGACTCACAAATGGAGCATAAATTATGTTTATCTTAATAGATTCCGAGATCCATGTGGCGTTGTAAATCAAGATGTGAAAGAACCGCAAAAGTTAGTTTCAAAATTTTCGAATTTTTCCAAAAGAATATGTGTACTAATACCTGGCAGAAACATTGCGCCACATGAAGCACAAATAAAATATTATCCATTTAATAGGTATTCAATATGATTATTAAAACATAAATGCAATTTAAAAAAGCAGGCAATTTAAAATGAGTGAGGTAAGTAGGGCTTTGTTTATTTGATCATTACCAGGAGCCAGAAGCCTACGCTGAAAGGAAATCTATTTTAAACTGGCCTTAATAACAAAATCCAAAACCAAAAATCAGTAAAAAGTTTACAATTGTCGTATCCTCAGTCTGTCACCGCTAAAAGCTGATTTGGCTGCAATCATTCTTTTTGTCAATATGCAGGGGAAGTTAAATTGTTAATTTTGTGACGGCGGAATTACTGGTGAAATTCTCCAACATTTTGCTGATTTAAGTAACCTTTTTTTGTCTTTAAATGCAGCAAAAAAAGTGCTCAGGCTGATTAAAATGTATTTAGAGGTTTTATGCTGCTCCTTACTATTTTGTCCATTTAAAAGCTATGTTTCAATTCAGTATATGTAATGAAAACTGGTTGACAGGAGGATGTATAGTGTCACCCAGCCCTAGAGTATATACAGCATGGCGTCTGACCTGTGCCTCGGTACTGCTGACCGAGTGCTGGTCGAGGGCGACGTCTCCCTCCGTCCTCAGCTCTGGCTCGGGGTCGGCAATGGGGGCCTTGGCTTCTTCTCCTCCCTTCTCCTCTTTTTCTCCCGCCTCCCCTTCGCACTGTGAGCGCCTCTTCAGGAACGAGGAGAAGAGGCGCGAAAGCCCGCGGCTGGCCGAGTTGCGGGCGCGGGGCCGGAGCTGCTCCTCCTCCGGCGAGGGCGGCCCAGTGTCCTGGCCGGCCTCCTCCTGTTGCCTCGGCTTCTTCTGGTGACTCTCCGCCTCGTCTGTTGTCATGGCAATCACTGTGGAAGTAGATGGAGGACACAATCAGTTCAAAGTACAGTCCTACAGTGGCACACAGGCAATGTTCCCCCTAAGCCAGTGGTGTCCAGTCCTGTGCCATGAAAGACTCCAAGCAGCCTGCAAATTCTGTGATATGCCTCCAATTACTGACACGTCTATCCGGACGCAAATTAAATTATTAGTGCACCCACAAGCTCCATGAAAAACTATTTGTGGAATTTTTACTTTGGTAGAAGGGACGGGATCCGGACGGGATTAAAATTCCTGAATAGCGCTGTAATAAACTATGTTACCTGACCTCCCCTAGGGAAATCCTGTCCGAATGGGGCTTTAGTTTACTGATGTCACCGTACAAGATTTCTCTAAGGTGAAAAGGTGACACAACAAGCCATGATATTGGCTGAACAAAGCAGCAGTGCTCAGCACACTGAGACAAAATGCTAAACACTAATCATAAACTACACCTGAAGACAGAGGAACCACACACACACACACACACACACACACACACACACCCTCAGAGAAAGGTCACTTGGCAGACAATGAGCAAGAGTCATTGCATCCCAGAGAGGTAATATTGGTCCAGGACCAATAGGCCAAATTGTTCAGAGTCACAGTCTGATGCCCTGAACATTTTCAGAATTGCAGCCATTGCAAAAACGGAGCCAATCAGTCTGAGTGGCTATTGTTCTTCCCTCCAATGGACAGAATCATAGGATCTAGACAGACCCATACAGTGGCAAGAAAAAGTTTGTGAACCCCTTTGAATTACCTGCATTCCTGCATAAATGGCTGCTAAAACATGGTCTGATCTTCATCTCAGTCATAATAGATAAACACAATATGATTTAACAAATAACACAAAAAATATACTTTTATTGAACATATGGTTCAAACATTAACAGCCTAAGCTGGAAAACGTATGTGAACCTCTAGGATAATGACTTCTATGAAAGGGGGTAATTGAAGTCCAATCAATGAGATTATATTCAGGTGGGTTAGAGGAGTCCTGTCATAAAAACCCTACAAAGTTTGATTACCAACAAAGTCTGCTCTCCAAATAAAGAGATCTGTTGAAGATCAATATGCCCCGGTCAGAAGAGAAGAGTTGTTGAGGCTCATGAGGCTGGAAAAGGCGACAAAAGCATTTCCAGAAACTTGGGCCTCCATCAGTCTACAGTCAGACAGACTGGACACAAATGGAGAAAATTCAGTGCCATTGCTACTCTCGCTAAGAGTAGACGTCCAGCAAAGATCACAGCAAGAGCACGGCGTATAATGATCAAGGAGGTGACAAAGAACCCGCAGGTAACAGATGAGGATCTGCAAAAATTCTTGAACTTTCTAACATCCACGATGAGAAAAACACTCAAGAGTGGTGTTCATGGAGGATACCAGGGAGGAAACCATTGCTGTCCACATGAAGATCAGACAATATTATCAGACATTTATACAGGTAATTCAAAAGTGAACTGTATTGATTTGAACATGGGCTTGGAGCAAAAATGCCAATTGTAAGTCAGCAAAAGCAGGCAAAATTAAAAATGAGGAGGTAAAGTGAGGACTATTTTTTTTATTCATTTAACCAGGAGCCAGGAATGTCCTAGACAGCTGTTTAAACCTGGCCTCTATATCCACAAAATCGCCTATTATACCGCAAAATAGGTCCAAAAAGTTTCGGAATTGCTCCGGTAGATCGGCTCAGTCGGCAGTCGCAAAACGGGCTCAATGGCTGCAACGTAATCTGTTGGGGCATAGGCAGGCGGTCAAAGTACATCCACTAAAAGTGCTTGATTTTGCCACTGACAGGCTCAGATTGTTATTCGTGTGTCTGACAAGTGTCTGACAACATTACTGAAAGGATCGCTACAGAAATAGACCTTTTTTTTTTTAACCAGAAAACTAAAGTCTAGCTCAAGGAGAAGTCCCGCTCTGAAATGAACGGTGGACAAAGGTAGTCTATAGCGAGAGGGTTCACTTGTTGCAGGAAGAGGACGGTAGAAACCTGACAAAGGTATTCTATGAAAGCTGTGCAAAGCCTTCCTCAACATTTTGTTGGCACAGTTCGGAAATGCGGAAAAACGAACCATTGTTGTTGTTTTTTATCTTTGGGAAAAACAAATACTCTAAACTACGCTTTCTATACTCCAACACACGTCTCCAACGCTGATTTACGTTTCCACCATCCTCTTCCTGCAACAAGTCAACCCTCTTGCTTTCATAGATCACCTTTGTCACATTTCCAACAACTCTGAACTCTGAAATCTCGCGAGAGTTGTTGCAGGAAGAGGACGTGAAAATGTGACAAAGGTGGTCTATGACAGCAAGAGGGTAATAACAATCTGAGCCTGTCAGTGGCAAAATCAAGCACTTTTAGTCTACGTACTTTGACCGCACGCCTATGCCCCAACAGATTACGTTGCAGCCATTGAGCCCGTTTCGCGACTGCCGACTGAGCCGATCTACTGGACCAATTCCGAAACTTTTTGGACCTATTTTGCGGTATAATAGGCGATTTTGTGGATATAGAGGCCAGGTTTAAAAATCCCAGAATTGTCCTTTAATACTCAACACTTCACGCAGCTTAGCAGCCATGCAGTAATTATCAAATCATTACTGCAATTCCACCCTTAAAACAGCAGCAGTGTTCACAGGCCCTGGGAGTAGACTGCAGTGAAACACAAGCTAAGCAGAGTGTTGTACACAACCTTATTTCAGAACAACCTGATTCTCCTGCTCTGGTCTGGTCTGAGACATGGTAAATTAATTCTGAAAACAGGTGAACTGCAGATTTGCGAATGCCAGATAGGATGCATACTGTTACCGCTAACCCCGTTCTCTATTAATCCAAGCGTGGGCACGCAAGCACAAAGAAGCCCGTCATTACATGATGAAAAAGTAAAACCTCTAATAACTAGATTTAAGACCACCAAAAGGCCTCAAATATTCCACACGTTGCGACTTGAATGCCATTGAATTCCAGACTTGAATCCCATTGGAAAATTTGATTTGATGAAAGCTGTTCACAGATGCTGTAAGGAAAAATAAAATAAAAATCCCCAAATCCAGATGTGCCAAGATGATGCATATGTGTCCTAGACTTGAGGCTGGAATTGTAGCCAAAACTGCTTCTATAAAGTAAAGTCATAATTATTGAATTAGATATTTCTGTATTTCATTTTGAATACATTTACAAAAAAATTGTAAAAAAAAAAAAAGTTCACTTTGTCATTATGGGGCACTTTGTGCACATTATTGACAAAACAAATCTCAAGTTTAATCAATTCTGAATTTAGACTGCAACACCGCAAATACAAGTTTAATATTTTCTGAAGGCACTGTATGTATTAATGCCTCAGGTTGGGAACAACTTTCTCACTTTCAGCTAGTTTCGACTATGACGTCAACAGCTCCATGTACTAGTAGGTTACTGGATAAGCTAAATAGTAATCTACAGTGGGCTAGGATGAAAGTGAAGCCAAGTAAGTCTAGGAGTATTTCGATTGTTAAAGGGAAGGTAGTAGACAAGAAGTTTTTCATAGATGATGAAGTGGTGCCAACAGTGATAGAGAAACCGGTCAAAAGCTTAGGAAGATGGTACGATGAAAGCCTCAGTGATAAGGGTCAATTTCAGGAGTTGAGGCAGGAAATGATGCAAGGCATTTCAGGTATAGACAAGTCAGGGCTCCCAGGAAAGTTAAAATTGTGGTGTCTACAGTTTGGATTGTTGCCTTGGCTGATGTGGCCGCTGACAGTGTATGAGGTTCCCCTATCGAAGGTAGAAAATGGCTTGGAGACCCACGCTGTCTAGCCAGTGTGGCATTGTACGGGAAAGGCATGTTAGAGCTACTGATAGCTAGCCTGACAGAGGAGTACAAGTGTGCTAAGGTTAGATTGGAAATGACTCTGACCCAGTCAAAGGATCCAATGGTTAGGAGCGTAGCGCCCACATTTAAAACAGGGAGGAAGTGGAACCCAAAAGAGGCAGTGCAACAAGCACAGGCAGCACTTAGACATAGAGACATCATCAGGAGGAGGTAGTAAGACATACTAAGGCAGTGTCACAGGCAAAACAAGGGCAGTGGGTGAATTGGGAGAGTGTAGAGAAGAGAAGTCTGAAGTGGAGCAGAATTGGATTCATTATAGGGGCTACTTATGATGTGCTGCCATCTCCCCAAAATCTTAGTCAAATCCACTCCCATCGCACTCACACACACTGTCTAGTTGTATTGGTATGTTAATGGTGAGTCAAGGCTAGGTTAATGTTAGGTTGATGGCAGGCATTATATGGCCAGGGTAAAGGGGAGTTGTGAGGTGGCATAGAGGGGGATGGTTCCAGGATGCTGGCATATACCGTTGAGCCTTCCCGAGGTGTCGTGGGCCCAACTCAACTCATCGTTGAAGGAAGTTGCCCACTTGATAACCCCAATGACATGCCGCATACCGCTGTTGACTAGGGTAAGGTCACTGGCGAATGGTGCCATCTGGCAAATGACTCTGTAGATCTATGACAGTGTAGCCTGATGTCTGCTATGGTGGACAAAACTCTGAGATCATCCTGTCAACTTGTCTGTCTCTCTCTCTCTCTCTCTCTCTCTCTCTCTCTCTCTCTCTCTCTCTCTCTCTCTCTCTCTCTCTCTCTCTCTCTCTCTCTCTCTCTCTCTCTCTCTCTCTCTCTCTCTCTCTCTCTCTCTCTCTCTCTCTCTCTCTCTCTCTCTCTCTCTCTCTCTCTCTCTCTCTCTCTCTCTCTCTCTCTCTCTCTCTCTCATATATATATAGATGTCAGATCAAGATCACGCTAGCAACGGGACTTGGCATGTGCCTGATGTGCCAATATGAGAGCTGTCCAGTTAGATTTGCATTCCCGCGCCTGCACATGGCCATTTAATTACAGCAGCTTAGAGGCGAGCAGGGAAGGGCGGGCGGCTGCAATATCGGGGAGCTGGAACAGAAATGCTACCTGGAAATAGTCATGTCAGAGAGGAGGACATGGCAAGAAAAGCTGAGCAGCAATGAGAGAGATATGAGGCACTGAGTTAGGTTTTTACTGGCCACTGAGTTAGGTTTTTACTGGCCCATTGGGGGGGTTGATGAGTACCAATGACCCAAAGCTTAACTTGGCCAGCGGTTGACATCTCTGGCTTTCAAAAACTCACTTCATCACTGTCCGTACTGTGTTTTGGAACAAAAACTCCCCGCCCACTGGAATTTCAAAGACCTTCGACTGACGGCAGGACAGAAGAAAGTCGTCTCAAGACAAAATAGCAAGTGGTATTAGAATTGTGTTACCTGTTTTACCTCGTCACTAGACGTTTCTGTTGGGAGCTTTATGTCAACTACAGGCCATTACAAGCTGTGCGTAATGCCCCTTTAAAAGATATGTAGTGTTTTATTTGCACGTCTCTACCGTCCTCCAGCAACCACGCAAATGACAACAGCATCCCTATACATGCGTCACAGATGTGAAGAGCAGATGGTGGAGTGACACTAAATCCTCTCCCTCTCATCCAGCTTTCATTTTCCTCCTGTGACCAGTGACACCACTCTACTGCTGTTAATCTGCCCTTCAACTGCCCCCCCATCCTCGTATGGCCTACAGTGTTGCCGTTTCATTCCGTTATGACACACTGCGACCATCTAGCCGCACACAGTGCACAGTCGTGCACATTCTCTTACAGTGAACACACTCCCGCTCGGCCTCAATCCCATTAAAAGTGGGATGCCAAGTCAGACTACAGTATCCCATAATCCCAGTGAGGGTGTAGGAAGACTCCAACGTCCCCTTCAGCATGACTCTGCCTATAGAGCACTCTATTACCAGTATAATGGATAATTTTAGCTCAAGTGAACAACCCAGACATTAGTGCCAGCAAAAACTGAATTGCAAAAATTTGAATTTTTGATGCTTCAATTGAATCATTGTATCCAAAAATTGGAACTGAATTGCAGAGTCTGAATTTTTATTTCCAAATGTGAAACTGAACACAATGAACGCAAAAAAGTTTTATTTCAAACTGAGGTAAAAACATCCAATATGCTTTCAAATTTAGTTCAAGTGCCTGAGACAGACATCCGGGGATTTATGAAAATCCCCTCTCTGCATCCTGCAGCACTGTATGTTGTTTTTTTGGAAATCTTTGAGACTGACTGACAAACCAGAGTGACTGACAGTATGCTAGCTGCTGGTCATACCTAATAACGCTGGACCGAAAAGAGCAATGGTAAACTCCAAATGGTTTGGGGGCACACGGTGGAAAGGCCGGACTTTGCATCCCCTTCAGCAAAGCAAAGACACTTAGATAGACCACACAATGCTACAGATGTCTGCACTCACAGCAATCTCATCTATGGCGTTGGATTTCATTTTAGAGGTGGTATGGGCATTTAAGTGAGGGTCCTACCGCAGACATTGTTTTTGCGAACTGAATGCAATTAAGTGCAATTTTTATATTATTTGGCATGACTCGTGGTACATCTAGTATTGAAGATCGTTTTGGGGATGCAAGTAATTTTACTGGACAAATCCAAATACTGATGTTTTTATCATTATTTTATAATTTTAGGCAATATGTGCTATTTTTAGAAGTCATCATTCTGACATCTATATCCAAATGTTCTTTAGATAGCTAAAATGTAAAGATTAGCCTATTGACGAACCAAGCAATTCCACCTTTTTGTTGCTCATGCACATTTTTATTGCACACTGCATTGAACCCCTAGATGGCAGTGTTGCACATAGTGTTTTATGGTGACCCTGTACGCATGACTTATCCCCGGGTTTGCACCATCCAGCATTAGGCTATAATATCATCCATATATACACAATTCCGTATTTGGAAAATGTATTTTTCACCACACTTTATCGCAGTGGTCTGAGGAAATACTGCAGCTGGATGGGAGCAAAAGTGGGGATTTTCTTTCTTTAAAAAAGGTACCCTGTATGCATGTTTGACTAACACCTACCAATTATTGAGATGGTGAGTTGTTAGCAAAGCGTTTCAAACTTGTTTTACTCAGGTAGTCTGCAAGTTACATCAAGTTAAATCCTATCTGATGAGTAAAATTAAGCCTGTTACTGTATAAAAATGCTCATTATGAATGCTTATCTCTTGCTTAGGTAGTCAGCTGGCATGGGAGGAGACTGATGGTGGTGAGAAATCACAGCTTGCCACCCCAGGAAGTCACAAGAGCTGATGCCAACCTGCAATGCTGAGTGGACACTGGCACAGCCGGAGAAGTGCTGATGGGGCAGAAAAAGCTGAGGGCGTGGGCTCCAGGTGTAGCGAGGAGAATGCAGCCAGAGTTCAGAACTGCTTTTGATAAAACCACCTTACAATGTCATTAGCAGTAATGTGCACAAGTCCATTTTCTCACAGTCAACCATTCAGTGCACGGTCTAATACCATTTTATACTTCTGCTCAATAACTAAAAAAAAAACGTACGTTCTTGTGTCCTCCATGACACATTTCACAATATATATAATAGCCAAAGTACGATTACAAAACGAAAGAACGCAGAGCATGGATGAGCATCCTGGAAGTTTACTTGCCAACTGGAGATGCATCGGATGACTTGGCTGATGAGAACGAATGAGAAGCCCCAAGATTCATTGTGAGGACGACGTATTGTCTGTAGTACAGTCTATTGTATAGTAGTCTATAGTACAGAGCGTGTGAAAATGAACAGCTTTGTGTCCTAGTTGACAACATCAAGGCCACAGCCCATCTCATTCTCTCCAAGCCTACTTAGGAACATTCTCCACAAGGATTACAAGTATAAAGGTGGAGCATTATACACAGTCTTTGGCAGGGAGAGTAAATTGCATTAAAATGAATATTTTGCCCCGTTTTCTATACCTGTTCCAGTGTCTGCCAGTCTTCCTACCTAGATCCTTTTTTTGCTCTGTGGATAAACTTATCTCATCGTTTATATGGGGAGGTAAAAACCCTAGAATTAAAAAAGAACATTTGCAAAGACACAGATCTGATGGTGGATTAGCTCTCCCCAATCTGAAAATCTACTACTGGGCTGCTAACATACAAAAAATAGTCCTTTGGGTTCAGAACCCCGATTCGAATTGGTGTCAAATGGAGGCGAGCTCGTGTCCTTCCACATCCTTGTTGGCCCTAGTCACGTCCAACCTACCCCTGTCTCCCAACCGGTATTCCTCTAGCCCTGTTGTGGTGGGCACTTTAAGGATATGGTCTCAGTTCAGGTCCTTTTTCGGACTCCGTGATTTATCACATCACAGTCCTATTTGTAACAACCATCTTTTTACCCCTTCGGGGATGGACCCAACCTTTTCAATTTGGTGTAGGGCAGGGCTTATTAGATTAAGGGATATGTATGTAGACGGTGTTTTTGCTAACTTTGGGGAATTGTCAAAAAAATTTGACCTTCCAAAATCCAACCTGTTTAGATACTTCCAGGTTCGGCATTTTGCTAAAACATATAATCCATCCTTCCCTAATATCCCCCCTAAATCAGGAGTTGATTCCATCTTGGACGCCCCCCTGCAAGTAAAGGGGCTCATCTCAGGTATATATGATATAGTTACCTCTCTAATGGTTCCCTCTCCGGACAAGATTAAGGCGGGCTGGGAAGGGGAACTTGGGGAAACCCTATCAGAAGTATTCTGGAATCAGACGCTAGAAAGAGTAAATGGTAGCACATCCTGTGCCAGACTAAGTTTGATACAGTTCAAAGTTGTACATCGTACCTATTACTGTAAGACCAGATTGTCCAAGATATATGCCGGTGTTGATGATACCTGCGATAGATGTCATTCGTCACCGGCAACTTTAACACATATGTTCTGGTCTTGTCCTCGTTTAGTGAAATATTGGACCGTTATCTTCAGATCACTATCAGAGGCATTTAATATAAACTTACAGCCATGCGCTGAAGTAGCTATTTTTGGCGTGTTACCTGATGCTCAGATACTTAGTAAGAAGCTTAAAAATGGTATTGCCTTTGCATCATTACTTGCACGGAGGAGAATCCTGCTAGATTGGAAATCGCCATTTCCCCCTAAACCAGACCTTTGGCTGAAAGACGTCATGCTATATCTAAATCTTGAGAAAGTTAAATATGCCCTGAGAGGGTCACCTAGTGGATTTGAGTCCACATGGGGGCCCCTACTAACTTATTTTAACAAGTTGAAGAGACTGCCGGACATCCCTTGAGGTTGTCAATGTAATATGCCCATCTGTGACTCATGTGCCCCCCTCCCGCCTTGCACACCAGCTCACACAATAAGGCCAGGGTTTGTTAATTTGTTAATCTGTATTTAATTTCATTTCTTTGAAATATATATATATATATATATATATATATATATTTTTTTTTTTTTTTTTATATCCTTTTTGTATTTTTTATTTCTTAAATTTGTTATGGTTTTTAATTTTATTAGTATTTTTTTATTTTTATTTTTTTAAATGTATTTATTTATTTTTAATTATTATTATTTATTAATTTTTTGTCTTTCTTGTACTAAGTTTCACTGTATTCTTTTTCTTCCTTTAATATACGCACTTAAGAAAGTCATTGAAAACTCTGTTCCATAAGAATTTTCTATATGTTACTGTGTCTTAGAATAAGAAACCAGGCATACTATGGGTTTTGATTGTTTTGAGGGATAAAAAGACCTAAGAGGGATAAGGGTGGGTAATGGGATTGTTGAAGAAGAAAAAGAAAAATTATATGTACATTGTCTTTTCTGTAATAACCTTTTCCCAATTGCGAAATAAACACATTTACAAAAAAAAAAAAGGATTACAAGTATCGACTTGGCATTCTTGGACTTGATAAATCACCTTTACAGACTCCTAGGGTCATCGTGGCACATTATTGAGAACCGCTGCTCTAAACAAATCTTCGGTATGTGCCAGGCTAAAGTAGATTATGGACAAGAAGCATCACTTTCTGCTCTCGGTTCTAATCAGGTTTTCATATTGTTATAAAACATATTGTTTTCTCATTTCAAATGTCATGCTAGTTTGGCTAGCTCCGTCTTCCTGGCTGGTGGAAACAGCTGGACGGAGCCATGGTAACTTCCACTCAACCGGATTAGCCTTCATTGTCTTTGAAGAAGAAATGAGTGCTAGCGAATCCAGCTAGTGGAGCACGAGCACAAAACAATCCCCACCCATAAATACTTGAACATTTGGTTCACCCATTCCCAGTAATTAGCAGCTATGGCTGTGCTCTATGGGTCACTACGGGGGGGGGTTCTCTCTCACACACACACACACACACACACACACACACACACACACACACACACATTCTACCCAGCTACTAATTGTCTTTCTTAGCTCTGGCATACACTGTCCCAACTGGAAATGTTCAAACACGGGAACCTTAAGCTATGGCAAAATCCCTGATATTTTTATATTCATTTACCATCAAAAATTCACTAAACTTCTGGGGACGAAGCAGAACCATGACTCACGACTGGATATTATTAGTTGGTCAAAGTGATTCATTATTAGATGTAGGTCACCAAACTATCAGCTTAGAGGGTATATTGGTGAAAGCTCCCCTGATGTGTTTTGATCTTTACTCTCCATAATAATGATAGAAACTATAAGATCCAATCTTAGGAAAGTATGGTTAGTACCACACCTTGAACACTGAAATACTCTTTGTGAGAAAAAAAAAAAAAAACAATGAAGGAAATCTAAATTTCTAAATGCTCGGTAGCTTGTAACAGAGTGCTGAAAGTGGGTTTAAGGATTGAAAGCGGCTTTAAAATTAATCGGGCCCTGTGTGGGATTAAAACTGGCTCTGTGCTGATGTTGAGGGCAGAGGAAGCTGGATATGCTCATCACTCACTGTTGCATTCACCTCCCTTCCCCTGCCCACCCTCCCTGACCCATGCAACGCCTCTCCGGACGGCAAGACCAGTGAAAAAAAGACCCAGAAAATGGGAATCGGCCTGACCCAAATGAAGCCAAGAGGTAGGGAATATTTGAATTGAAGTGCTACGGTGGGACTTTTTCAAGAGAAAGAAAAAAGTGCGAGTGGAAAAAGAAAGGAGGAGATAAAAATAGAGATAGAAAAAAAAAATAAAAAATCAAGAGACAAAGCCACAAGGAAAATGGCGGGAAGAAAACAACAGAATCCACAATGAGTCTTTATACCAATGGTCTGATATGCAGCAGGGCAAATAATCTGCTGGCGTCAACACAAAAGTGAGACTCTCAGTTCAGCCACTTCCCTGCACTTACTGTCACCCAGGCATTAGATAGATGGATAGATATATAATATCCTGATACCCTGATTTTACAGAGCTTATATTGATAGCCAGTGGTTCAGGGTAGGTCTTTTTTTAATCCTATTGCCTCAGACCCCCTAAATGTTGGTGGAGGACTCCTTCACTCTACTTCCTAAAAGCACGTTCACACCAAGCACATTTGGAACGTTTACTCCTTTAGTTCATTTTGCCAGGTGTGAACAATGCCATTTGAACTCGGGTGGCCTGACCGAGTCGCCTGAAAGCGGGTCTCGGTCCTCCTCCAAGCAAACTGTGGTGCTGTTCCTACCTTAATCGAACCAAATAGATGAGATTGCAATCAAGTAAACTTTTCCATTATGGTGGAAGACCAAAGAAGCCAACTATAGGTGCGATCGCACCCTTACACCTCCGACATAGAGGTTGGTAAGGGGAATGCCAGGATTGTCGACCATGGTGATGCTGATGATTTGCCTTACGCCGTTTGCCTAAAACCTTGCATCGACACCTTGCGTTGGCTGTCAGTTTTATGATTTAATGTAATACTTGCTGCCAGACCAATTGTCTATTGGAACAAATAAGGTTGAATCAAAACTCTAATAAGAGGCCAGACTCCTCAGGCCCATTTCACATCCTCCTTCATCCATATTAGAGCGTAACAACTTAAAGCATAAATAACTTGAAACATAAATAAGTGCTGAAGACGTAAGGAACTAATTAATTTCAATGTTCTTATACAAAAGGCACAAGTGATGTTTCCTGAGGAAAACCAGTGACTGTACTCATTACATTACATAAAGTATTGCATTTGTAATGAAAAGTAGGGTTAGACCAATATATCGACTGAAGCTGGCCTTTTATTAAAAAGGTGATCTGGTCGAGTTAGCGTCATCCACCTCTGATATGATGCAGTTTAAAATATTACACATTTTGGGTGGGTGTCCATGTGAGAGAGGGGTGGAAGGGGTGGGGAGGCAAGGGGCAATAATAGAATGTACATGTAACCACATGCCAAGTTGAATATATTTTGTACAGCAAAAATGTAAATAAAGTTGTTAGATACAAATGTGAAGAAAAATAAATAAATATTACACATTAATTGTACAATTGATCAATACTATACTGGTTGACTATGGGAAGACTGTAGCCTGAATTGATTCTAATGCAACATTTTGATCAGATTCCACACAAGTATGCATTAACATGTTTATTATTATCATCATGATCATCATCATGGGTTTCAATGGAAAGTTTCATAAAATATTATTATTAATAATAATAATAAATATTCTAGGTGGAAAACATATTTTTTGAAAATGGCCATATTCAATTCAATATATTGTCTTTCAGCTGTTTCATTTCTCAACATTGGTGTCTGTTATTATCCTTCAAACACCCATATCAGATGAGCCCTAATATAGAGTACATATCAGATCACACATGTGATCTGTATGTCTCTCAGTTCGAGGTTTGCGGTCGTCCAAAATGACATAAAATACAACTGACTGACTGAAATGTACACCTGTATCCACGCCCGCCGATCTAATACAAACATTTCCCTTACGGAATAAGAGAGTTCGAATTTAAATGGATTCATTTAACAGAACAATCTATAGCAGAGAACAGAGCTGATTTTCAGTTTCTTCATTGCTGGGAATAGAGAGCAAGTATAGACTCTCGGTTTATTTTGATCGGCTCGAGCAAATATTGATTAATATTATTTTTATTTTTTTTATTTTCAATAGTAACACCATTTTACCAATGGTACCATTATTCTGTACAAAGAGGCAGGCTTACAGTCTCGCCATATGTAACAATACGAGAGCGATGCTGGTGGTGACTAACACACGCAACAGACATTGAAATTTAGAAACGTTTGACTACATTTTTGCGGTTGACTGAGCAAAGTGTAACGCGTTAACAAAGTAAAATATCGCGTGGATTGAAACGCGTAATTCAAACCATTAACGGTTACGTTGTGAAGTTTATTTCGACATAAAACCACTGCGTTTGATAGCTGGAACAATAAAAGGGGCGGTAGGTGTACCTGTCTGCAAATGGCGCCGAATGTGAAAAAAAATGTCAACAAATTCCCTTCAACAGCAAGTGCATCGCTGCTGGGAAGATTCACTTTGCACTTACCTTTTTCTCTCTAGTTCACTAAGTAGAAGAAAATATCCTCCGTAAAAGCAGACACTTGGCTGTCACAATTCCTTTCATGCATCAGATAAACAAAGTCGTAATTCCATGTGTGTTATCTAGCAGGCTTTTAACAATGTGTTTAGGTGCTAGTAGAAAACGCTTCAACCCTCAGCGCTGTCTTGCAGACCGCACGCGGCACCATGGCTAACCAGCTAACTCCTCCCGGACACATGGAAAGATCAGCTAACGCTCGGCTGCTTAAGAAATGCAAGTGATTTGGTAA
Organism: Hoplostethus atlanticus; assembly: GCA_034670405.1. Lineage (NCBI taxonomy): Eukaryota > Metazoa > Chordata > Actinopteri > Trachichthyiformes > Trachichthyidae > Hoplostethus > Hoplostethus atlanticus. Next base: position 1,291,904 of record JAXDDX010000085.1, read on the forward strand.
GTAAAGTAATTGCATAATATTCACACACACTCTTTGAAACTCAGACCTTAGCTATTTTGAATTGTAGGCAGGTTTTTTTTTGATTAGCCCAAAAAAATAGGGAAAATGAAACGGGAAAAACAAGCTAACCGCAAAATTAACTCTAAACAAACTGCTCTCAGACCACCAAGATGGTCTCAGTTCAGTTCAGTCATCAGAGGTCTGACATTGTTTGGAGCGTTCACATATGAACCAAAATGTTGGCAAGCAAAGTAGCAAACGCCTTAAGTAGATATGGAGGGCAAACAGTTACACCTTGATGTTTTCAGCTTTTTGCCTCTTTGGCTTTGCTGTTGATTTGGCTAGCAGGAGTTGAAAGAAACTCTTCTAGATGAAAATAGGTGTGACGAGACAGCTTGCTTAGCTTAGTTTGGGAGACAGGCATATGTTATAAGGCTTGTTTTTGCTTAGCTGCTAGCTATAAAGTTGTCTGGTTATTCTGCTGGAATTTGAAGACATACAGGTGTGTTAGGGTGTATCATGATTGAACTGCCTGGAAGACATGTGAGGAGATATATAATTTTATTTGCTAGGCTGCAAGCATTAGTGTGAAAGACAAGTAGAATGTTAGGGGACAGCGTTTGCCTTTGGTAGGCTTCATTTTTCTGTTTCAGGGGATTAGGTACCAAGTTAACCATGGCGCTGTCTTTTCATCTGTAAGACGGCACTCAGGGCTTAAACACCCATTGTGGGTGGGATGAGGGGGGTGAGTGGGAGGACTCAGTTTGTAATGAGGCAAGTGTATTTATAGAAGTGGCCAATAGGCGCTGGGCAGGGACCAGTCTGCTCCAATCACAGCGCTCAGGGCTGCTGTTCATGGCAGAGCTGCACCATCAGTAACCAAGGATACAGAAGATGTGTCCCTTTTGCAATGAAAATCATTGCATCCATTTTCACATAGCGATTGGAAACGGTGCATAAGCAAAGGAAGAAAACATGTAGGCTGGAGTAATTGTGATTGTGATAAAAGTGATTTGATTAATGAGCGAAGTTCTTGGATCTGCCAGCCAGGGCAGCCTTTGTTGATTTAATGCCAGAGGGACATCTTATAACCTCCAGTTTAGAGCATAGACAGGATTGTTGATGCAATCCCACCCGTGTTTGGACACAATTTGTTACATAATAGAATGTTGTAGGCCTACATTCTGTGTGCAACTGAAACAAGATTTGGTGGTCAGGTCAAGCATCCCTCAGAGCTTTTCAATAATGAATAAGAGTAAAGCAACCTTTTAAGAATGGGGTCAGCAACAAAGTATTCTGAATGGGAGCGGATGCTTCTACATGCACAAGCCACAGCATTTCCAGCATGAAAGTGGTCTACAAAACACAAGTTAAAATCCAAAAACAAACTAACAGCCAACTAGCACATCAGTTTGAAGAGATTTGGGCTGGGATCGGGTCTCCAAGGATACAGCGTGGTTGTAATTGGCATATCTAAGCCACTTTTAGTCATATCGTCTAGGGAGCAGTCTTGAAACACAATGGCCACTGGTTCAGTTTTTGTGTGCTCAGCAATCTCTACAGTCAGGTCTGTGCTGGAGCAGCTCTCTCTCTCTCTCTTTCTCATATCTATAAGAGAAGCACTCCTTCCCCCCATCATAACACAAAAGGCCACCCAACCCCCCCACAATGTGAGGAGCAGGTGCTGAGCCAGACTGTCTGGTGAGGTGAAATGACAACACCAACCAGACTGGCTCCCCAGAGAGGAGCAGGAGGTGGAGCTAGTGAAAGTCCAAATCAAAGACTAGCAGCAACTGGATTGCAGCAATGTTAGCAGTCAGCTACTTCACGTTGTAAACGTTATATTTATCTCCAAACCAACTACATCTAATTCTTATTAACTGTCAAAATTAACAGTCTTTATCTTTAGTCTTACTAATATAGTAACGTATCCTTAGTGGCTGTTCGTTGACAGTCAAATTGTTCATGTTAGCTGTGTCTGCTAGCTAGGACTTTAGCTGGTTAAAATGTTGGCTACAACTTACACAATTACAGTTGGTGTGGAGATAAATATAACGGTAACATTAAGTAGCTGACAGCTAATATTCATATTTCTAACATTATTTATAATTTTGTTGCATATTTTGCCTCCGTTTCCCTCTGCTTTGCTGCTTTTCAGGTATGGTTTCCCCACCCTGAGTATGACATCAATTCAATATGCCCCCGTGTGAATAAAGCAAATTGTCCAGAAGGTTTTGCTGTCCCTCCCACTTCTGTTGACATCTGTGCTTCTGGCCTTCAGCTGAGCATGTGGTCTTTAATTACCTCCCTTCACTTCCACTCAATTACCTCCATGCCATTAACCCACTGCCTTGGTCAAAACAACACTGTACTCACAGGCCCGCTGGTGGCTTCTGCGCAGAAATCAAAATGACCACAATGCCACAAATGGTTTCTCTAAAATTATAAATAATAATAGCATTGCCATATTTGATTTGGTGACATTTCCATTCTCAGAAATCTCTCGCTGTTATTAAATCCCGTCGCAGTGTTGGATATCCAATTCCAGCTAGACAAAAGAAATTTGAAACCTTGTAAGGTTACGATTATGTGAAAAGAAAATGATTCAGCCAAATGTTAAATAAACAACTGAGGGCACGGTGACCTCATGGCCCAACCCATGGCATGATATTTCTACAGTGTTTTTATGGTTGAGCTGAGGACGGGGAGCTCAGTTCCACCCCCGAGGGTCTCATTAGGCTTCCTCCTCCTCTGTTGTCTCCTCAAGAGGGAAAAGTCCCCCCCCCCCCTCCCCCACTGCTGGAGAAACATGGCCCCGCTGATAACTAAGTGTTAGAGGTCCAAAGGAGGAGGGATCTGTACCACCATACTCATTGCCTCATTTAGTGGACTGAGGCAATGAGTAATAAAATGTCACAAATGGGTGAAATATGTATATGAAACGCAGGCATATTCTTGACTCGCACGCAAATGTTACCTTGTCTGTTGCTATGCCAGATAATGTTGTGGCTGCCGAAAGAGCTGGCCCATCTGCTGCTTGCTAACACTTATTATAAAGATCAGCAAAAAGCCCCTGCAAATGATTTGAAACTATAACGGTCACACTTTGGATAAAAGCATGTGCTACTGTGTATTTGTTTTGAATACCATTTATAACACACAATAAATACAAGATATATTAAATAGTGTGTGTGCATGTACTCGAGCATGCGTGCTTGTGTGCATGGAACAGGTTTGTGCCGGCACGCAAATGCAATTATGATCGAGTAGTGTGTTGATGGGGATAGTCTTTTGCTTAATCAAGGAGACTGGTGGTCTGCACGCATCATAGTGCACAACTGAGCTTTGGGATTCTTCTTTCCATGTGGTAAATATTCATGAACGCACCATGCCCTCAGGATTGTTTTGATGCGGTGTTTTTGCACATTGACATTTTAAAAACAAGAGAAAGTGTATTCGCCATCTGCCTCAACAACTACAACACACAATCAGCCGTAGAAAATACCTCAAATGTGTGAACGCTTTAAATATCCTGTAGGCCTTTTGTGTTTTAGGTGACTCAACAAAGCCCTCGACGGTGCAATAACCGCATTGACTGTGTTTTATTCTATATTAGCCATACGGGCGGGTTTTACTCTCCGCTCTCCTCCAGCCATCCTACAATTGGATCTCCATGTAGACATTTCATGACGATAATCCCATGCTAAATCAGAGGCCACCTGTTCATCCATTTCTCCAGTTTGACTCTCTGCTGCAGCCTGCTGGACAAGCTGAGAGGTACAGTTCACTTCTGATTCCTCTGCTGTGTTTCTAGAATATGTATGCTCATTATTATTATTTGTATCATTCTTATAACATCTGAATTGGGCTTCTATGAGTGTTCGCCCTGGAATATGGCACAAGGGATAGCAACATCGTATCCTGTGTATTGAGGAATGTGTAAGAGCACCACTACAACAAAGTTAATTGTGGAGGACGTTCTTGCTATACAAGAATGAAGAAATAGTGGGCAGCGAATAGCAGGAATAACTAGAAAGTACATTTCCTGTAGAAAATGTGAAGTGGGCTAGCTTCGTGCAGCCGGAAGTATTGCCTACGCAGCTCTGTAGTTACTAAGGATAGGGTGGCTAGGGTGTCCTAGATCAGGGGTCCCCAACCACCGGGCCACCTATTGCCGAGCTGTGCAAACCACAGAGCAGAAGTAGAGGCCAAATAGTAAAAGCACAAATATTAGAAGCAGTAGAAGCATATGTAGTAAAATCAGAAGTAATAGTACAACTATCAGTACTACTTCTATTACTACTACTACTACTACTATCATAACAACAAAACCTACTACTATAAATACTACTACTACCACTAGTACTTCTAATACTCCTACTACTAATACTGCTACTGTTAATATATACATAAGAGCCACAGTCATCTCTCACTCTCTCAACCTCCACCCTCACAGAAACGCGCACACAGGCCAAAAGGACATGGCTGCAATCGGCCTTAATTGGCCGCAGCCGGTGCTGGACACAGGTAGAACCAGACCAGTCCACTGATTCAATTCTATCCTGCATCCAGCCTACACCTCACCCACATCGTCTGACACAATAGGTGGTTGCTAGGGTGTTTCTAGGTGGTTACTAGGGTTTCCTTGATCAGGGGTCCCAACCACCGGGCCACCTATTGCCGGGCTGTGCAAACGCCGGCTGCGCAAGCCCCAGAGCAGAAGTAGAGGCCAAATAGAAGCAGTAGAAGCATGTGTAGTAAAATCTGAATAGTACAACTATCAGTACTACTTCTACTACTACTACTACTACTACTACTACTACTACTATCATCATAACAACAAAACCTACTACTATAAATACTACTACTGATACTACTACTACCACTAGTACTTGTAATACTCCTACTACTAATACTGCTACTCGTAGTACTACTATTACTGTTACTACTGCAACCATCAAAGCTTATGAATACATAAGATCCACAGTCAACTCTCACTCTCTCAGCCTCCCCCCTCACAGACACGCACACACAGGCCAAAAGGACCCGGCTGCAATCGGCCTTTAATTGACCGCAGTCGGTGCTGGACACAGGTAGAACCAGACAAGTCCACTGATTCAATTCTATCCTGCATCCAGCCTACACCTCACCCATCTCCTCCCCCCAGTCTGACACAATAGGTGGTTGCTAGGGTGTTCTACTCACTAGATGCCCATCCACCCCAACACACAAACACACACACACACCTTGGACCTAGAGTCGGCAGCTGCTTAGCTGCTGTTAGACTGCTACTACTACTACTACTATCAAAGTTTAGGAATAAATACATAAGAGCCAATCAGAGAGGTGAGGTGAGGTACTATTTGCATAACAAAAATGTATTGGTCAAGCAACTGAGAGTTCCCACTGAGAGTTCTCCCAATGCATTGCCTATGGGAAATCAAGTAGGTGTTCAAAGCTAAATCCCAGAAAAAACATAAATGGCATTGCCTACGCAGCTCTGTAGTTACTAAGGAGTTGCTATATGTTTGCTAGGGTGTCCTAGATCAGGGGTCCCCAACCACCGGGCCACCTATTGCTGGGCCATGCAAACCCCAGAGCAGAAGTAGAGGCCAAATAGTAAAAGCACAAGTATTAGAAGCAGTAGAAGCATATGTAGTAAAATCAGAAGTAATAGAACAACTATCAGTACTACTTCTACTACTACTACTATCATAACAACAAAACCTACTACTATAAATACTACTACTGATACTACTACTACCACTAGTACTTGTAATACTCCTACTACTAGTACTGCTACTCGTAGTACTACTATTACTGTTACTACTGCAACCATCAAAGCTTATGACTACATGAGAGCCACAGTCAACTCTCACTCTCTCAACCTCCCCTCTCACAGACACGCACACACAGGGCAAAAGGACATGGCTGCAATTGGCCTTAATTGGCCGCAGCCGGTGCTGGGCACAGGTAGAACCAGACCAGTCCACTGATTCAATTCTATCCTGCATCCAGCCTACACCTCACCCACATCCTCCCCCCAGTCTGACACAATAGATGGTTGCTAGGGTGTCCTAGATCAGGGGTCCCCAACCACCAGGCCACCTATTGCCGGGCCGTGCAAACACCGGTTGCGCAAACCCCAGAGCAGAAGTAGAGGCCAAATAGTAACAGCAGAATTATTAAAAGCAGTAGAAGCATATGTAGTAAAATCATAAGTAATAGTACTACTATCATTGCTACTACTACTACTACTACTACTACTACTACTGTCATAACAACAAAACCTACTACTATAAATACTACTACTGATACTACTACTACCACTAGTACTTGTAATACTCCTACTACTAGTACTGCTACTCGTAGTACTACTATTACTGTTACTACTGCAACCATCAAAGCTTATGAATACATAAGATCCACAGTCAACTCTCACTCCCTCAGCCTCCCCCCTCACAGACACGCACACACAGGCCAAAAGGACTCAGCTGCAATCGGCCTATAATTGACCGCAGTCGGTGCTGGACACAGGTAGAACCAGACCAGTCCACTGATTCAATTCTATCCTGCACCCAGCCTACACCTCACCCACCCCCCCCCCCCCCCCCCCCCAGTCTGACACAATAGGTGTTTGCTAGGGTGTTGCTAGGTGGTTGCTAGGGTGTACAACGTGGTTGCTAGGGTGTTGCTTGGTCGTTGCTAGGGTGTTCTACTCACTAGATGCCCATCCCCCCAACACACACACCTTGGACCTAGAGTCGGCAGCTGCTTAGCTGCTGTTAGTAATGCTACTGCTACTACTGTCAAAGTTTATGAATGAATACATAAGAGCCAATCAGAGAGGACAGTTGAGGTGCTATTTGCATAACAAAAATGTATTGGTCGAGCCGCTGAGAGTTCTCCCAATGCATTGTCTATGGGAAAACATGTAGGTGTTCGAAGCTAAATCTTACAAAAACTATAAATGGTATTGCTTAGATATTTATATGTGGGTGAAAGCATAAACTGCTGAACATTTTGATATATAATATGTCCATGTAGCTTTAAAGCTGTAGGAGTAGCGACAAGTTAGAAAACGACTACAAGATTTCAAATTTCCAACTGCTGCTAGAGTGGAGACCCGAACATTCTACAATGTGTGTGTATGTGGAGCATGATGCTCAAACAAAATTGAATATTTCAGAAACTATAACTCATAGGACTACAATAATTACAAGTGAGTGAAAGCATGAAAAGCTCAACATTTTGCTGTATAACACGTCCATGTAGCTTTAAAACTGTAGGAGTAGCGACAAGTTGGAAAAGTACTATAAAATTTCAAATTTCTAACTGCTGCTAGAGTGAGAACTGAACATTCTACAATGTATTTCAATGGGCAAAAAGATGCTCAAACAAACTTGAATATTTCAAAAACTATAAAAACTATGAAAAATAAAAATACACCCCAAAAACTACAAAAGATTATGAACATTTTGATGTTAGTATAAAGTTTCTAGTACAAAAAATGACAAACTAGTTACAGTTTAAAAAACCAAAAAAGTGGGGGGAATAATAATAAAGAAATAAATAATTCTAAAGCCGAGAATAACAGTAGTGTGCTAGCTTGCTAAGCTAGCCCACTAACTAGAAAGTACATTTCCTGTAGAAAATGTGAAGTGGGCTAGCTTCGTGCAGCCGGAAGTATTGCCTACGCAGCTCTGTAGTTACTAAGGATAGGGTGGCTAGGGTGTCCTAGATCAGGGGTCCCCAACCACCGGGCCACCTAATGCCGGGCCGTGCAAACGCCGGCTGCGCAAACCCCAGAGTAGAAGTAGAGGCCAAATAGAAGCAGTAGAAGCATGTGTAGTAAAATCAGTACAACTATCAGTACTACTACTACTACTACTACTACTAGTACTACTATCATGACAACAAAAACTACTACTATAAATACTACTACTGATACTAGTACTTCTAATACTCCTACTACTAATACTGCTACTCGTAGTACTACTACTACTACTGTTACTACTGCAACCATCAAAGCTTATGACTACATGAGAGCCACAGTCAACTCTGACTCTTGTTGTGAATAATATACTTTGTACTAAACAATGATATGCTTTATAATAAGCAATATAATCTAGAGTGTGTGTGTTATGATAAATCTACATAAATATAGAATATGTTTGATTAAGTATGTAACCTAAAAGATCATAAAGTAATCATAAAGTTTCAATAAAGCTTCAAAAACATAGTCTAACGGTCTCCCTACAGTAATCATAAAGGTTTTTAAAAAAAATACAGTCTGAGGCCCTTCTGCACTAAGGGTGTCCAAGGTCAGGCGGCAGAGGCCTTAAAAAAAACCCAGGTGGGGCATGCGCAGACAAGAGAAGTCCAGGTGGCCATAACGTAATGGTGAAATGTAAAGTCCCGAAGATTCCCAGTTAACGGCTACGTAATGGTGTAAAACGGGAAAACGAGACCGCCTACATGCCCACAAAGACCCCCCCATAGGACCAAATTTGGTGTTCGGACACCATTATTTTCTTGCTGACAAAGCTAAAAATAATAAAAAATGGGCGTAGAAATCAGTATTCTCCACCCAGTTTTTAGGGTTTATAAGAGCATGCACAGACAGTTGTACGTCAGTCTGGTTCCGGGACCAACTCGGGTTTTGTCTCTTTTGAAGAATAAAGCTCTATTGCAACGAACTCTGATCATCTCCAGTGACTTCTTTGAGCCTGTTTGAGACTCCAGTAACTACAGCATCTACAGAATCGTGAAGAAGTATTAAGTGTTGGCGTGGGGGTCCGGTCATCATCACTGGCCTGAGACTTGGACTTCTTCCTCCGACACTCTCTCAACCTCCCCTCTCACAGACACGCACACACAGGGCAAAAGGACATGGCTGCAATTGGCCTTAATTGGCCGCAGCCGGTGCTGGGCACAGGTAGAACCAGACCAGTCCACTGCTTCAATTCTATCCTGCATCCAGCCTACACCTCACCCACATCCTCCCCCCAGTCTGACACAATAGATGGTTGCTAGGGTGTCCTAGATCAGGGGTCCCCAACCACCGGGCCACCTATTGCTGGGCCATGCAAACCACAGAGCAGAAGTAGAGGCCAAATAGTAAAAGCAGAAGTATTAGAAGCAGTAGAAGCATATGTAGTAAAATAAGAAGTAATAGTACTACTACCAGTGCTACTAATAGTACTACTGCTACTAGTACTACTACTACTACTATCATAACAACAAAACCTACTACTATAAATACTACTACTAATACTCCAACTACTACCACTAGTATTTCTAATACTACTACCACTAATACTTCTAATACTCCTACTACTAGTACTACTACTGTTATTACTGCAACCATCAAAGCTTATGAATACATAAGAGCCACAGTCAACTCTCACTCTCTCAGCCTCCCCCCTCAAAGACACGCACACACAGGCCAAAAGGACCCGGCTGCAATCGGCCTATAATTGGCCGCAGCCGGTCCTGGACAGAGGTAGAACCAGACCAGTCCACTGATTCAATTCTATCCTGCATCCAGCCTTCACCTCACCCACATCCTCCCCCCAGTCTGACACAATAGGTGGTTGCTAGGGTGGTGCTTGGTCGTTGCTAGGGTGTTCTACTCACTAGATGCCCATCCCCCCCAACACACACACACACACACACACCTTGGACCTAGAGTCAGCAGCTCCTTAGCTGCTGTTAGTAATGCTACTGCGACTACTATCAAAGTTTATGAATGAATACATAAGAGCCAATCAGAGAGGACAGTTGAGGTGCTATTTGCATAACAAAAATGTATTGGTCGAGCCGCTGAGAGTTCTCCCCATGCATTGTCTATGGGTAAACAAGTAGGTGTTCAAAGCTAAATCCCACAAAAAACATAAATGGCATTGCCTACGCAGCTCTGTAGTTACTAAGGAGTTGCTATATGTTTGCTAGGGTGTCCTAGATCAGGGGTCCCCAACCACCGAGTCACCTATTGCCGGGCCGTGCAAACACCGGTTACGTAAACCCCAGAACAGAAGTAGAGGCCAAATAGTAAAACAACAAGTATTAGAAGCAGTAGAAGCATATGTAGTAAAATCAGAAGTAATAGAACAACTATCAGTACTACTTCTACTACTACTACTATCATAACAACAAAACCTGCTACTATAAATACTACTACTGATACTACTACTACCACTAGTACTTGTAATACTCCTACTACTAATACTGCTACTCGTAGTACTACTATTACTGTTACTACTGCAACCATCAAAGCTTATGAATACATAAGATCCACTCTCTCAGCCTCCCCCCTCACAGACACGCACACACAGGCCAAAAGGACTCAGCTGCAATCGGCCTATAATTGACCGCAATCGGTGCTGGACACAGGTAGAACCAGACCAGTCCACTGATTCAATTCTATCCTGCATCCAGCCTACACCTCACCCATCTCCTCCCCCCAGTCTGACACAATAGGTGGTTGCTAGGGTGTTGCTAGGGTGTTCTACTCACTAGATGCCCATCCACCCTAACACACACACACACACCTTGGACCTAGAGTCGGCAGCTGATTAGCTGCTGTTAGACTGCTACTACTACTACTACTACTATCAAAGTTTAGGAATAAATACATAAGAGCCAATCAGAGAGGTGAGGTGAGGTACTATTTGCATAACAAAAATGTATTGGTCAAGCAACTGAGAGTTCCCACTGAGAGTTCTCCCAATGCATTGCCTATGGGAAATCAAGTAGGTGTTCAAAGCTAAATCCCAGAAAAAACATAAATGGCATTGCTATATGTTTGCTAGGGTGTCCTAGATCAGGGGTCCCCAACCACCGGGCCACCTATTGCCGGGCCATGCAAACCCCAGAGCAGAAGTAGAGGCCAAATAGTAAAAGCACAAGTATTAGAAGCAGTAGAAGCATATGTAGTAAAATCAGAAGTAATAGAACAACTATCAGTACTACTTCTACTACTACTACTATCATAACAACAAAACCTACTACTATAAATACTACTACTGATACTACTACTACCACTAGTACTTGTAATACTCCTACTACTAGTACTGCTACTCGTAGTACTACTATTACTGTTACTACTGCAACCATCAAAGCTTATGAATACATAAGATCCACAGTCAACTCTCACTCCCTCAGCCTCCCCCCTCACAGACACGCACACACAGGCCAAAAGGACTCAGCTGCAATCGGCCTATAATTGACCGCAGTCGGTGCTGGACACAGGTAGAACCAGACCAGTCCACTGATTCAATTCTATCCTGCACCCAGCCTACACCTCACCCACACCGCCCCCCCCCCAGTCTGACACAATAGGTGGTTGCTAGGGTGTTGCTAGGTGGTTGCTAGGGTGTACAACGTGGTTGCTAGGGTGTTGCTTGGTCGTTGCTAGGGTGTTCTACTCACTAGATGCCCATCCCCCCAACACACACACCTTGGACCTAGAGTCGGCAGCTGCTTAGCTGCTGTTAGTAATGCTACTGCTACTACTGTCAAAGTTTATGAATGAATACATAAGAGCCAATCAGAGAGGACAGTTGAGGTGCTATTTGCATAACAAAAATGTATTGGTCGAGCCGCTGAGAGTTCTCCCAATGCATTGTCTATGGGAAAACATGTAGGTGTTCGAAGCTAAATCTTACAAAAACTATAAATGGTATTGCTTAGATATTTACATGTGGGTGAAAGCATAAACTGCTGAACATTTTGATATATAATATGTCCATGTAGCTTTAAAGCTGTAGGAGTAGCGACAAGTTAGAAAACGACTACAAGATTTCAAATTTCCAACTGCTGCTAGAGTGGAGACCCGAACATTCTACAATGTGTGTGTATGTGGAGCATGATGCTCAAACAAAATTGAATATTTCAAAAACTATAACTCATAGGACTACAATAATTACAAGTGAGTGAAAGCATGAAAAGCTCAACATTTTGCTGTATAACACGTCCACGTAGCTTTAAAACTGTAGGAGTAGCGACAAGTTGGAAAAGTACTATAAAATTTCAAATTTCTAACTGCTGCTAGAGTGAGAACTGAACATTCTACAATGTATTTCAATGGCAAAAAAACTATGAATAAAACTATAAATATTTCAAAAACTATGAAAAATAAAAATACACCCCAAAAACTACAAAAGATTATGAACATTTTGATGTTAGTATAAAGTTTCTAGTACAAAAAATGACAAACTAGTTACAGTTTAAAAAACCAAAAAAGTGGGGGGAATAATAATAAAGAAATAAATAATTCTAAAGCCGAGAATAACAGTAGTGTGCTAGCTTGCTAAGCTAGCCCACTAATAAATAAAACAATAAAACTGTACTGTACAAAGTGAGGCGTGCACAAAGCACTCAAAACATAAGTAAAAAAAAAAAAACATACATAAAACATGTCGATCTAGAGTGCACTATGTAACATATACATGAAAAAAGAAAGTGCCTTATTTTCAATCTAAGTAATGTGTTTGGGCTGAACAAGAGAAAATCCACCCATCAGCACATGCACGACACCACCTAGTTTGTCCCGTTCCAGCCCCTGTGGTCGGGTGTGACCGGTGGCGGGAAATCTTCTCGGTGCACAGTAAGTGAAGTGCTTTACGTTTTAGGTAAACGAGGAAGAGAATTATGCTGCGATCTGCGGGCTATTTTGGATTTTAGTAGGTGCAGTGAAGCATGGCATCGCCTCCGCCTTCAGCTGTCCGGTAAAAAAAAATAATTCGATCTTTCAAGCCATCAGCAGCACTCAGTGGGAAAAACCTCAAGGCATCAGAACTGATGCAGAGATGGCTTTTTTATAATAAACAGGCAATCAATCTCTGATATTGGCCAGATATTAATGCAGAAAGTTTGATTCCTATCCGGAAAAGTAAAGCAAAATTGTCACCAGGCTCAAAACGAGAGCGAAACGATGAACGCTGAATGTTTTGCTGCATTTGACGGTATAGGGACGGTGTGCGGAAAATTCCACAGTAGGCTGGATATAGGCTGTTTTTAAGGCTTTGTCGATGCCCACCTTTTGTACTATATGGGCATTTTAACATGTAGAGCTAAGTAACTGTACAATATGTTTGTGGAGTAGCGTGTGATTTGATCTTTCATCTAAAAATAAATGGTGCAAAGTCTCATGGTTTTTGGTTTCTCATTGTCTAAGGATAAGGATGTCCTGATGTACATCAAGGAGATGAAGTGCAATTCAGTGTGGAGCCTGTCAAATGTACCAGCATGCACAACAACCAGAGGGATGGATACATTTCTATGAATAATGATTATGTTTTAAATAGTAGTATTGTTTGGAGTGTCTGACTTTATCAATTTTTTTTTATTTACATGCTGAATGCCTCTCTAATAAAAACAATAGAACTATTTTAGAGGGCTTTTAGTAAAGCAGATAGGATGCATATTGTACTGCTAATCCTCCTCTGGATTCATCTAAGAGTGGATATGCAGTGCAAAGGAACCTGTCATTGCATGGAGAAAAATTTGAATACTCTTTAAGGCCTCAGATTTTTATATTTTAAGACCTGCAGATACCCTGTAAGGGTTAATCTTTTTTTAAAATGTTTTTGTTTCACCAGCTTTAAAAAGCCCCTATGACAACATGAGGATTACTTTCTATAACCTCGTCAGACACACACAGCCTCCTACACACGTTTAATCAGAGACGTCAGAGCACAGGGTGGTGAGGTTCTTTTTTTTTGCCCATCATAGGTAAGAATTTGTGCTAGTTCAAAAAATTGAAACGCGCCTTCTTTTACTGGTCTTTGGTTATTGGTCAGCCTCTCAACGGCTAAACCAGTGGTTGTCAATTATTTACCATCGTGACCCAACTCTGCAGGTTCTCGTTCCAACAAAGCGCTACAGCAGCTCATTTGACTGATTAAGGAATTAATCTCTGGCTGAAGGTGTGCTAATTAGTGAAATGTGCACTTTTTCCCCATTTTGTTTGCCTCATCATAATCATCTGCCAACCATCATCACGGCTGGTGACAGCTGGCAATATCCTTCACACTTTTGATCTCATTTGCCAACTAGGTAGGCTTACTTCCCAGTCTAAAAGATTTATCTCCACCTGGCAAACCGTTCCCAGCAACCTATGAAAAAAAAATAGTTGTGTCAGCTATGCTATTTGCAGTTGGCCCCCGCTGTCATAATATCACAATGTGCCTTTTGTCATCCTGATAACCTCTGGCTCCTTATCTGCTGGCGCTCCATGTCCCTTTTCTAAATGCTGACAGGAGCTGTAAGCCTCTATGAAAATCTCAGCCACCATCTCGACTGGACCTGTCTCTAATTGTGACAGTCCAGGCCATTTTCCAAACCCAGACACCCACAACGTGGGATAATCCATTTGGAGCAGGGCCGGGCAATCGCGCTATGGATGTATGCGATTGGGTAGTAGGTTTTCATTCCAACCAATCACTGCAGCCGCTGATTTCACTGACAATTTCCTCCTTGCTGCTTAAAAGTGTCGCTGTGCGCTAAATTGAAATTATTTGAAAGCTTGCCACTGACCTTTCAAAGCACCTTTCAATCAGATTACATCTTTAAATCTTTATAATAAAACTCAGAGTGTACATCAATATTTTCTGTTGACATTTTATGCTCATTGAAACTTAGCAATATATTTATGTATTTTTGTGTGAGTATTACTCCAATCAACAGATTAACATCCATTTGTGAGGCACGGCCCTTTTCAGTGTGCATTGTTAAGCAAAAGAACATTAAATGGGTGTGTGAGTATTGTGCTGATTAGATAAAAGCTCACACAAATAATGCCATACTTTGCAAAATTGGTATATAATATATATCAGTGGGCGCTTTTAAATCAGTGAATTAATGCAATGAAAATGCCTATTGCACATGGTTGCCCATCCTCTTTGCCCCACAAGAGGGCAATATTCTCAGTGCTCATTTATGATCAAGATGATGACATTGAAAACTGTAAGAAAAATCATCATTAATTTGGAGCAAGTGGAGACAGATGGACATCGCAGTAATCATTGCCTGGTGATTTGCAGTGAGGTACGCAGGACTGTCAGACAAAAGAAAATTCAGAGCGCAAGTTAGAGAAAGCACTGTGTCAGCAACTTCCTACGGTACATTACTTCTGGTGTATGGCTGTTTCTAAACCGGTTTCCCCGGTGGTAGCCGGTGCTATTATAAAAATCAATGGAAAGCAAGTAAGTGCTGCCCTTTTACACAGATTGTGTAGTTGATTACTGCTCAATTAGATCCTCCACCCCTCCCCCCCCCCCATCTTTCTTTCTCTCCCTGATGGAATAGTAAAAATGTAATACTTACTGTATTTCAGGGGCAGAATTTCCAGAGATCAGCAGCCATTTGAGGTCATTGAGCCCCACACAGATGACGGGATTGTGAAAAATAGAAGGAAAAAAATTGGTTAATAAAGTCTCAGCCATGAAAAACTGAAAATTTACTGTCATCTGATTAACTATTCTAATAACATTTCTCTATGTAATTTAAATAGAGAACATAGAGTTAAAAAACATACCATACCATTACCGCCCAGACTATGCTTTGTTGAGAAAGTCTTTATTTAGAACGGGTTTTAACACACTTTACTATTCTTTACTTTAATAGATAGTGATCGGAAGTGGATCAGTGAGCAGAGTGTGTGTGTGTGAATACATCTTTTTAGTTAAAGGAATACACTATTATGCTTTTCACACTACACTTAACCCCGGGCTAACGTCTTTCTTAACCCTGGGTTAAGGACGCATTTAACCCCGGGCTAAGCAGCGTTTAACACTTGCATTTTTGAAAGAGGGTTAACACCGCTTTTAACCCTGGGTTAACAAACCCTGCTACGAAGCAGGGTTAGCACCGCTTTTGTGGTGCTATCCCCGAAACGCGGTGCTAAGAACAATAGTGTGAAACGTTGTGGGGTTAGAATGTAACGGGTTAGAATGTAACAGCGAGTTAAACATTAGCATTAAAAATTAACCCAGGGTCTACAAGCTTACAGTGTGAAATCCTGAACACTGAATACCCGGGGTCAATTGTTAGCCCAGGGTTAAAGAAAACTAGTGTGAAACGTGAGATAAGTTAACCCAGGGTTAAAGTTAACCCTGGGCTAACATATTCAAGTGTGAAAAGCCCTTATGTGTATTGCCGTTAAGCAATGAGAACATAGACACCAAGGTCATCCAAGTGTCCCTGGTAGATCATTGGTGCCGAATGCTCCATGCTAAAACTTTAGCATACATTATATTGAGTGATAGTAGGCTCCATGCTAAAACTTTAGCATATATTATATTGAGTGATCGTAGGCTCCATGCTAAAACTTTAGCATACACTATGTCGAGTGATAGTAGGCTCCATGCTAAAACTTTAGCATACATTATATTGAGCGATAGTAGGCTCCATGCTAAGACTTTAGCATACACTATGTTGAACGATCGTAGGCTCCATGCTAACACTTTAGCCTGCACTATGTTGAGTGATAGTAGGCTATCGCATTTGGCTACTAGCATTCTCTCAAAAATGAGAAAACTAGAACTTGTAGCAGCTCTAAAGCTAAATGCTACACAATTTCGAATGATATGCAGCTACATCTGGCATCTTAGTGTAGAAGATTGGTAAAATTGACAGGAAATTTGACAGAAAAATGATGTACCGTTTTGAATTACCATGAACGACTTTCCCTATTTCCCTAGGAAGTGAAGGTGGTGGGTGATGGGCGACTGTAAAAATCCCAGCACAGCAGATGATTACGTGGTTGCTCATCTGAAACCGTTCTAAAAATAAATCTAGCTACATCAGTTATATTGACATAATGGTATTTCATTTTTAAAATGTATGAATCTACAGGCCATATAATACAAACTACCAACTTATTATTACTAAAAGGTCTTACTTTGGCTAATGCTAGTGGCCTACTGTCACGCAACATCGTTTATGTTGGCATGTAGCACTGGAGCCAACGATCTACCGGGGACACATGGATGATTTTGGTGTTTCCATTCTCATCACACTCATCACTAAGTGTCCCAATAGGACAATCTACCAACAACTCTGCTAATTCCTTTAACAATACTTGTTTAATTGGGACTAGAGAGATACGATGCTTCCTGTTAATGAGATAGGCCTGTCTCGGTCACAAAAGTCCCATCTCGTTAGAGGAGCTAACTTTAACCTAATTAATCAGAGTGCAAGAAAAGATGTAGGAGAGCCATTGCTCCCTACTCCCTATAAATATACTTTCCTGGTCTCTTATCACACAGGGACAGTGTTCAATAGTTAATGTCCATTCGAATGGAATCTAGTTCCTATTAGAGTAAAGACAGGTAGCTCATCTTTCAATATGCGGGTAGTAAATCTTCTTACTGTCTCCCATCTCAGCACTTTTCCCCAGTCCCTTTTATTTTGGAGCAAAAGTGATGATGGGCCTACACAGTATATGGCATCCCCATTACAAGCAATACTACAGGGAAAGAGGGAGGTACAGCAACATCTTTTAATAGAAATCCCGACAAAGTGTGAGTCCTGAATTGTAGTGAGGAATAGTCGCTGGATCTGTGCAGCCCTTTAAGACACCAGTGATATTTTCACATGATGGGCAGATGGTATGTAGGCAGAGGCCAGTGCCATAGAGGAGCGTAAGACAAAGATAGAGGGTATGTTGTGTTAAAGGTCTTAGGATTTTACAGTAATGTACAGTGCTCCTCAGGGTGGAAAAGCTTCTGAAACCATCAGTTTAGACCATCATGGCACACTTAAACTCTCCACTGAAACCCAGACTAATGAAAGTGGGTTAGCAGCTCCTTAATGCAGGGTGACCCACCCCACCTATTCAACGGTGGGGAAACTATTAGATTATCTGGCCTGTTTTCATGGGTTACAGGTTTCCGTGCACATAATCCTCATCACCCTGGTTTTATTCATCTGTTGTCTTTTCCACAAAGACATATATGCTCAGTTTCACTGCAGAGATGAGGCCAGGGGTCCCACTGCCTGCCAAAATCAGAGCTGCTGACCTGGGATAAAAGGTGTCTGGGAGAAGAGGAGACTCATAATTTCTGGGTGCTGCCAGTCTACACGGGGCAGCCTCAGGACTGGATCATCACCGCCACCACATACCATAATATTTATATTAGGCAACCCGTTATTGGCAAGAAAACTGGGAACCCATGGCTCTGTATCCATGCAGACATTTAATAACAGGACAGGCCTGATCCAAACCAGTCCTGATACGTTCTTGGGTCTCTGGAGTGTCACGCCAAACCTCCATTCAAAAATGTGCTAGTGTAATGCCGCCTTGCTTATTGGCAAACATATACACCTCATAAAACATGACATTAAGGCTTTTTACAAATCATTAGGGGCCACTCTTCAATTCGGCATACATCCAGCACACCAAGCAGCACTTTTAGAATCGGTTCACTTGCTGTTGCCACAATCTTCGTCCAACCAAAATACCACCATGTGGGTGGCAAGCGAGCAAGTGTGAACCAATTCTTAAAAGTTCATAATTTAGTCAAATTAAGGGCCGCTTTGGAGATCATTAATACGCCGAATTTACCAGGAAAAAAACTAAACTTCTCATTCGTTAAAGTTTATGCTGTGCGACGTGTGTGCCTTTGCCGATAAGGCATCATTACACTGACAGATTTTGAATGGAGTTCGGTGGGCAAAAACGATGGGATGCAGAACCACACGCCCCATATCAGCAACAGTACAGAGTGGAATTTGCCAGTTGATGGTGAGACTAATGAGAAAAAAAATGTGGACAGTAAAGGCTAATCCACTTCCAATCCGATTGCATTTAGCTGTTTTTAGTACCTGCCGTGCGTTTGTCCACCTGACTACACCTAATAACCTACGAGCAAGAACAAACAGATAGAGATAGAAAGAAAAAATGTTCAATAGGCCTATACAGTAACTGTCATCGGCACTCATAATAATTTAGAATAACCCACCTGCTTATTTAAATTTAAAATGAGCCCGAATTAATTGGTTGCTGAGAGTAACCAATGCACCAGTTTCATATCACATATTAAAATTCAGTTGCACTGTATAGTTGTATGGAAACAGCAGCAGAACATGGTTTCTCATGGACAGTTTACTCGACGGGGCGTTTGTACCTGAGAGGTTGACAGCGGGTCTTATGAGCCTCTTCTAGACCGAAATGAGATATTCGTCTTTTCCACGCGGCGGAGGTTTCTGGGTTTCTTCTATTTTAGCTCTAACACGCCAACGCCGCTGCCTGGTTCGTCAAACGGCTCCATCGTTCTGTTGAGCAGAACGGAGGACTAGGCGCCTCTGCAGCTGCGTCAAGTTAGCCAGGAGTAGGAGAAGACCGGAACTCGCGCGCTTTAGCCTTCAAAATAAAAGCGTGTCACTGGAAACTCGTGAAAACTAGCGCACGTTACATGATGCCTGCCAGCTGTGAGCGTCTTAGAAAACAACACAGCCAACAATGACAGCTGATGGTGAGGAAGAAATAAAAGCATCTTCTACTAGCTAGCCAAACGCTTCCACAAGCATAAGCAAGTATTAAAAGATAATTAAGTAGATTTGGAGTTAAAGCTGTTAAATAGAATTTTTTTGCTATGAAAAATGTCCTTTCGACAGCATGTATTAATAGCCATTTGTGCAAGATGACATATACAAGACTGCTAAAAAAATATATAAAGAAACTGTCAAACACCAAACTTATAGAAAACAACTTGTAAGGGTGTATAATATCTTATGAAAGTCTTTTCTAACCCATTTCAGTAGTTACTCCTAACAGCTATTTAATTGGACAGTTTGCAAAGAAATGGCAAATTAACCTTGCTAGATTTCCCTTTCTTCTCAGTATCCTCATAAGCATGTCCGCTACAGACACACATTATTTTCTTTGTCCAGCCTACAAATAGACAAATAATCCAGGCCACCTTGGCTGAAAACTCAAATACCTAGACTGTAGACCGCATGGATCGACGACTGACTTGGTTGGTCACTGGCGTTCTTAGGCTAGGCTGTTCTTAGGCGTTCATTATACCATGTCAGCAACTCACCTGTTTTTTAAAATGTCATGATTTTAAAATTGAATTGCCTGTGAATGCAATGTTCTTGTCCTTCCACGGCTGTACTCATATGCACTTTATATACGCAAAATGCCTCTGCCCCACAAACACACATAAGCATTTCAGTTTTAAGTTGTGTGGTTTCAATGATGGTAAAACAAAACAAAAAAAATGTCACTTTCAAGGCCTATATGGTTTTTAGGCTTCAGTGGATCTAGACATATAATATCACCTTGTAGTAGGCCTATCATAGGGAATTATACAGTTCCTCATTGTCATGTTTGGCCAGTGGTCTCTCTAAGGGCTTGCCTCGAGGTCTAGGATGAGTTATAGGCTATATTTAAGCAATAACCCATGACTGGCTGTGATGTATGGACATTATATCACAGCTACGGTGCGTTGTCTGCCCGACGTGCACGTCCATAACCGACATGCATGAGCTACACCCTCATCATAATGTGAAATCATGTATGCCAATCCAAACCTAAAGTCTATAATGAACGATGGTGGCTGGTTCAAACGAGATAAACATGACTGAGAGTTTACTGAGTGGTTACAGACCAGGCGCACTCAGTGAGGTGGGTGTTAATGTAAAGTTCTTTATTAAAAACCATAAAACGTAAGCTTTTTCTCAGCAATTTTACGTTATGATTGTATAATCTTCCCCTGACATGCAAGGTATAATATTATACAACATATTTGTATGTTGGTATTTGACGAGATATTTTTGAGCTTGCGTGCACGCTTGCGCGTACTGAGAGACGGAGCCTGAGAGTGGCTGAGCGCAAATGGAGAAATGGCAAACTCCCGGAGGACCTTCTTACCTTCCAATCTCTCCTTTCCAATTTTTCCTCCACTCTATCTGCTGCTAAAGCTGCTTTCTTCTGCACTAAAATGCAAACTTCTGCTTCCAACCCTAAAAAACTCTTTGAAACTTTCTCTTCCCTCCTCCAACCCTCTGTTACTTGAACAAGTTAACATTAACCAACGGGACCAGATTGGCCGACCCCTACACCATCACTCAATGGAAGGACGATCTGACAGGACTACCTACTGTGGAATGGCCAGACATTTACACCTACCTGATAGAGAAACCAAGTGTGTATAGTAAAGAGAAATTGAGGGCGTATAAATCTTTAGATGCCTATAACTATGTCCTGAATGGTCATGTACAAGACTTAAAATACAAAGATTTACCAGATGAGTTTTGTGTCGTGCGATCCGAAGTTCTGCCTAGCCAGCGGCAGGGCCAGAAGACAACCATGTACCAGGCTTGGGTTATCGTAAATAGGACAAACAGCTACGTCTTGACAGCGAACTGCACTTGTATGGCTGGGTAAGTAACCTGGATCTCATATTTGAAAGTATTTGTATTTGTCAACCATAAAGTTAACTACATAAGTGTTATCCTCAACAGAGACATGCGATTAGTCTTTGTTGAGGCTAATTATATATATGTGATTGTTATATAATGAAATAGCAAAATGTTAACCACAATTGTTATGTTATCTATGTTATGAGATTAGCATAACATGTTAACATGTTATCACTCAGTTTCATTTTCCATCTGACATTGCAGCCTAGGGTCTTGTTGCAGCCATGCAGCAGCAATACTATTTAAGGTGGAGCTGTATGTTAGGATGGGGAGGACAGAGCAGCCAGCAGCCACATCAGGAGAATGCCTCTGGAAACAGACAAAGAAAGAGGTCAAACCAGAAAGAGTTAGGGAGATCAACTTCCAGAGGCCCAAAACAAGCCAGTTGACAGCAGTCCCAGCCAAAGTCAAGAGGTTCAGTAGCAGTGCTAGAGGCATGTACCAGTATAGATCAGGCTTTGTTTCTTTGTCAAGAGAAACAAAGTGAGAGTCAAGATAGAGTTCTGAGTACATAATGATTAAGATGTCATTACTTCCAGGCTAGGTTCACTCTCAAGTCAAGTCAAGTCAAACTTTATTTAAACGTGCGTTATCACTTGTGTCTCTCAAGTCTCTCAACACACTTTACATACAGCAAAAATATACAAAAGCAAAAAGACCATACAAGTCTGTGTTGGCAGTTTTTATCATTTCAGTTTGAGCCACTTGGTTGACTATTTAGTTTGTCTGTTGTTTTGAGCATTTCTATTTCTTAACATTCCACTGTGCATCCATCTAATAACTGCTGCTGAATCGATTCAGTTGCGTGTGTGAGTTGAATCAACTCACTCACTTAACTGATTCGGTTTTTTAGAACAATTCGTTCGTGAATCGGCCATCACTATTTAACAGAGGTTGTCCTCATCATCTCATACTTACTTTTCGTAAATACGACAGAGAAAGGGAAATATTAAGATCTAGCCTGTCAGAGGTGGGTGAAGAGCTGAATGTTAAAAATATTTTGTACCTATCATCAGAACACAAAAGCATTAGATTCTTACCAGAGAATCAACAGGTCTGATAAATACAATTTGAGTTTTGTTTTGTAACCGTAAGATTTTTGCAGACTACCGCCAAAAAAACAACATGACAACAGAAGACAACAAAGTGAGTGGAAAGGGAGATAAATGTTGATTGAAATCGTCAGCACAAATATGATTGGTCGAGTGCTTGTGCTTATCCCAACAGCTCACATCCAATGAACCAGACTGTGGTTTCAGCTGTGCTGCTGGTATTTCTAGTTGTGCATAATAACCTGATTCCTTCAGGTTTAGGTTTATTCTGAAAAGTAATAAAACCAAGACATATTT
This sequence comes from Hoplostethus atlanticus, assembly GCA_034670405.1. Taxonomy (NCBI): domain Eukaryota; kingdom Metazoa; phylum Chordata; class Actinopteri; order Trachichthyiformes; family Trachichthyidae; genus Hoplostethus; species Hoplostethus atlanticus. Next base: position 1,314,688 of record JAXDDX010000085.1, read on the forward strand.
GAGTCGCGTGTAGTAAATGTTTTTTCAAGGTCATTTTAGATTAGGCTGTCCACATACATCTATCTATATGATTGGATTCCCTGTTGCGAATCATTACAAGACCATAACTCTTCTCATGATGTCATACTACTGCATTAGACACAGGTTTAGATCATCATTGCACCGGCCTATCCGGGAATGTCTGGAGGTAAGTTATTGATGTCATGAGGGGCATGTCACCATCTTGGAACCAGAGATAAAACGATGCTCTCATCGATGCGTCGTGTTTGGGTGTTCAAATTTCAAAAAGGGTTACAGTCATTCTTCCAACATGGTGGCATATCACCTGTTAATCATTGCCACCACTTCTCTCCAGACATTGACTGTCAAAAAATATACCCAGGCTCTCTCAGCCACCCTCCATGATCCCCTCATTCCTACTGACAGACATGCACATTACACTGCTCATCGTTTCCTATAGTGAGCAATGTTGCATATTGTAACGTTGAATACTGAAGCGATGCTGTAAGGGGTTACGGTCCTGCAGCTGTTAACCATCATATTTCTGCACGGTGACAGAGACTCAAATATTACATCATATTTCTGCCAGACAAGATTTCAGAGGTGCAGGTGTGCGGGGGAAAATAGGGCATGCTGTGTTTTGTGTGTGTGCAATAAAACTTTTGCCTTGCGGTTGAATCGGATGGCACACGGTTTAGCTGAGGATATGTAAAACTGAGAAAACATCCATAATCCTTTTCCTTCTCCAGTGCACGTCCTTCTTTGCATTTTGAAAATGTTGCATTGGACTGTGGGCTACATCACTTACCACACACACACACACACCATCATTTGTATTGTACAAGCAAACAAATAATATGCATGCGATGGTAAATCATGTGGAACCATCCAGTACGTGGGCAGGACTTAAATGCCACACATACACACACACCCCTGCTTGTGATTATCTGCTATTTGTGATAGGGTGTTGAGCTGCAGTCAGAGATACATCTATTCTGCAGATTAGCTGGCTGGTTGCCTGCCTGCCTGCAAGCCACTGCAACTGATAAGACCTCTAGCACTGCTGGCATGCATCAAACCCCCCCCACCCCCTCCCCCACCAGCTTTTCCCTTTTCACGTGCTGTTGGAATGGTTAAGCCACTGTGCTTTATAGGATGTGACATTGAATTCCCATCGGAAAAAAGGAAACACAAAAAAAATCCTGTAAAGTACAGCATCACCATCGTCACCCATCAATTTTCTCGCACGATGACTTCTCTGGGCGTGGTGACACAGGAACACCGGAGTCGTCTATTTTGCTTTGTCATTTTTAGAAATATTTTACTGTACTGGATTCCGCTTTTCAGAGGCAGGAGTTACATCTTCTAATCCTGCTTGTCCATTCCTAGACAACGGATGAGACTGCTGCTGTGTAGCTTCCTTTTAAAAGATCACAGCTGTTCTTTTTAGAGCGTGGATAATTCTGACAGGGCCGGCCACGCCCACCGCCAGAGTTTCTATTTTAAGCCAAAAGGAACAAGACGAACACCCGGTGTATCTATAAAAATATACTTTCTTTATTGGAAATAGAGAAAAAGTGCAACAGACAAGAACTCACTTGTATCTTAGCCAGGTGGTTACAGTGAAAAAAAAACAATACGATACAGTAATACAACTACAACATTGTGTTAAACAATAGCTGCATAAATTATAGTACAAAACTGTACACAGTCTACAGTATTTACACGCGCTATACTTGTCAAATGGCATTTTTTTAATCCCTCCTTTTCTTTTTAAATAAACAGTAAACAATATAACAGCAACTCTTTTGTCAAGCCACATCATGTGTGAATTTGGATTAGCTGTTCTTTTTTTCCTCCTTTGGCGGTCTTCCCGTCATGATGGAAACCTAAGGAGGACGTCCACCTCCAACTAGTGAGGCGACTTAGTGATTAACAACATAGGCATGTCAATGTCAAAATATTAAAGACTAATTGTAGATGTATTAAAATACACATCCTAAGGATTCCTGTATCGTCGTTAATTGTACAAATATATAATTCATTTTTCAAATGTCATATTTGAACATTTCATGTCAAGGTGTGGAAGTGCCTCAATGCCTTTTTCCTCCAGCAGCACTTACCAAATTGCTTCCCAGTGGCACTTAAAGGAAAAATCCTCCCTGCTCTTAACACTGTTATGTACCATTCCTCCCCGTATGATTGCTGAATGTCGGTGCAAAATTGCCACCATTAGTCTTTGGAAAGTATTTTAGGGTGGATTCTTCCTTTTAATACAGAGAATAAGAAACATACTGTATCCCCTATAAAATCTGATTAGCATCTTTACATTGCGTTGTCAGTGCGTCATTTCCCGCCATATAGCATCTCTGCATATATTTACCGGCAGACCAGTCAGACTAGAGCTGTACAAAACTAAACATCAACCAAAGTAAAAAACAAAACAAAACAAAAAATAAGTAGGGGATGGATCTCTTGCTCTACGTGTCTTGGGACCTCATTCTTCTTTCAGTCTCTAAGCTAGGCTGGCGTCGCTGTGAGTAGAAGTCAGAGACGAGTCCAGAAATTCAAACAGCTGCCACTGAATGTTTGGTTTAGGGGTTCGGTAGAGGGCTGCAATGTCAGTGTGTGTGTGTTATTGTATTTCTATACTTATTAGGACCAACTTTTTTTCCTCACAGGAATCAAAGCACTGAAAAAATCCACTGAACTGAGGACATTTTGCAGCTCTTCACTTCTTTATGGGGTTAGTTTAGGACTAGGGCTTGAGTTTAGGGTTTGGGTAAGGTTAGGCATGTAGTGGTCAGGATAAAGATCGGGGTTAGGGAATGAATGTAGTCAATGAAGGTCCTCCGAAGCATAGTCATGTGCGAGTGTGCATGTACAGCCGGTAGCCCTCCCGTCACATGTCGTTGTCATAGTCTCCGATCATCCTCCGGGTGTTGGAGGCCAGGAAGATGTCGTTGTCGCGCGGACAGTCATGGTGGCAGGAGCACGTCTTGATGAACATCATCTTCTTTCTGAAGCCGTCTCCCTCCGGACAGCGGAACTCCACCTCGGCGGTGATGGTCGTGTGAGGGGTGCAGCAGCGGTTGTCAGTGCAAATGCCGCAGAACTTGGGTTTGTACAGCCGGGTGCTGGTGCAGCCAGACATCTCGAAGCGCATCCCACGCTGGGCCTTGGGTGTGCGAACGCATTTCTTCCCCCGCTGTGGATCAGAGCAAATGGTCAGCACTTCACTGCGGTGAGTCAGTTCAGTATCGGCATTATCACTTCATCAGTGTGCTTACAAATGTCAGTGATTATGCAGAGCTTTATGGATGATTATACCAATTATTATCTTCCATTCACAAGCCTGTTTCTCGAACCTCTAACTACCCCGCTACTAGATGGAAGTACAATCCGCCCACCTTGATGTCTTTCTCCTGCTGGGTGTTGCAGGGTCGCACCATGCAGATGCGGGTCTGCCTCTCCAGCTGGCAGCGCTGGTTGTCATTGGTGATGCGGGAGGAGACCGCCATGCCGCAGGACGCCGAACACTCACTCCACTCGGTGGTCTGGACGATGCAGTTGTCCCTGGGGCTCTCCGTAACCAGCCCGTGGGAAGAAACCTGCCTGAAGACTGAGACAGGAGGGGAAGAAACCAAGGGGTGAATTTGAGAGCCTCCTGCAAGAAGAGGGTTGGGTGAAAGGTGGGGAAGAGGGTGAAAGAAAGTGATGAAAAAGGAAAGCATAAGGTGGTGTGAGAAAAAGACATGAATGATATTGGACTTTTATATACGTGATAAGGCAGAGAGGAAATTATAGGAATTCTGGGTAGGGTTAGATTGAGAGATAGCTTTCAGGCAGTAGTGGTGCACTTTGCTGCACAAAGTGAAAGCAAACATACATAGCCTGTAATTAAGTTTATTTTGTAGATAGCCTTAGACATCTTTAAAATGGAAAGCACGACGGACATGATTACTTTTTGTAGACTAGAGACCTAATTTGGATGGAAGCTAATAGAAATGCCTGTTCTATCATTAGGCTAAAGCAATGTATTGTCCGAATTATATTGGTGAATCTCGTTTAAGGTGCTGTCCATGGTGCTGACAATCAGGCCTAGTGGCATGTCCGTGGTGGTCAGTCTGCTTACTCTTTTCCTATTTCTCTGACAACAGGGAGCAATCACCTTCTGTGGCTACACAATTACAACTCATTAGCAACTGATGTTGCATGTCGGAGTTAAAACTGATTGATTTTGTGTTTAGATAATGTCAGCTGGTTAGCTAGCTAACCATAGTATCAGCTAACTATCACTGTCTTGTTAACACATCTGATTTGCATAGTAGCTAGCATAGGTCTATCTAGTAGAAGCTAGTTTTAGTAGCTAGTAGTTGCATGTTAACGTTAGCCTGCTGGCTGGCTAGCTAGCTAGCTAGACAGTTTACTGAGTCACAGTAACCTACTTTTGCAAACAAATCTACACACTATTCACTTATAACATTACCCAATGGATCTACGACCATACAACAATCTTTTTCTGTTATCTATTTTAAATTTTGTAGCACCTGATATCCGTATTATTGATTCCACAGTTAGTGTTCACTAGCATGCCGATATTGGCCTTTTATTGAATATCAAATATCAGCCGTCCATCTCTGATGTGATGGAGGTTCCTCCCTGACCACAGCTATAGAAAAACAGTCTGGAAACAGTCTGACCACAATAATTTCATTAGTAATTGGGTTTCAGTGGCGAGTTTTAGTGCCCCATGATGGTTTAAATGCTGTTTCAGGGGCTTTTCTACCCTGACAAGAATACAATTCTGGGGAAAATCATTGTTTGACATGAAAATGGTCGAAATATTGACTATTGGCAGCTTCAGTTGAATAATATCGGTATTGGTATCAGCCTTGAAAAACCCATATCAGTCAAACCCTAATTCTGGGTGAGAGATGGGAGAAACAAATAGGAAGAAGAGGGACTTTGCGAAATTTGCGAAAGAGGTGTTGCTGACCGGCCATGGCTGACTGGTAGTGGTGGTCCTGCGGTGTCTGGTCGCACACCCACTCTTCACAGCACTTCCCCGGGATCTGGATGCGGCGCGGGTACGGGCAGTCAGGAGAGGGCAGCCGAACATCACTAGCACAGGTTGGCACGCAACCGATCTCGCCGTTCATGCAGACGCAGTGGTGCTTGCAGCTTGGCTGGAAGGTCTCTCCACTACGGTAGATAACCCCTCCCAGGTCACAGGTCTGTCCCTCTTGGGCTACAGAGAGAAAAGATGCAGCACTTTAAAAAGGGCAAAAAGTAAGATTTTTACTGTCCCATAGCAGAAAATGACCATAATATATCTGTGGGGGTTGATAGGCTTGTTGATATATACCAGTGACTCAACAATTACTTGGCCAGCTGCTGAGATTTCTCACTTTCGAAACTCACTTTCCTTCGCGGAACAAAAACTCCCCACACACTGGAATTTCAATAGTCTATCAATGTTGTTGCAGTACTTTGTTACTGACTACTTTCTGAACCTTTAAAGATTATTCTTATGGCATGCTTTATTTTCTGCTACGTCCAAAAGTTTACAGCGACAGGAAGCAGGTGATGCAGCAAAGGGCCCTAGGCCAAATTCAAATCCAGGACATGGCGTTACATGGTGTGCACCTGAGCCATCTGAGCCACCTGCACTTTGATTTTAACATCAGATCAAATTCATTCCTTGTCTAACTGGTATCAATAAGAATTGCCCACTGAGCAAAACTAATAATCATTTGTACCAATCACATAGGATCATAAGAGTCCAGCAGGGTGACTTACCCAAGCAGATACCGGTCTCGGTGTCGCTCAGCACTGCGTAGTCACAGTAGAGCTCCTTGTGGTGGTCGCAGGGCTCCAAGAGGGCGCAGGGCTCACCCAGTTGCCTGGCGCAAACCTTACAGCAACCGCAGCCGTCCAGGACCAGGCTGGTGCCGACCGGGCACGGTGGGGGGTCTTCAGGGCAGTCGCAGGACTGGGAGCAGTCCTGGGCTACAGTCTGTAGAAAGGATAAGAGGAAACTTTAACGATCCTTTTGGGAAAATTGGGATGTTGCAGCAGCAGATAGTCACAGGATAAGGCGAAGAAATTTGGAGTATGAAATAAGAATAGAGCAAAAGAGCACTGCATTGAGAAGAAGCAGCAGAATTGAAGAAAAACAAATGGAAATATGAGAATATACCAAAATATATTAAATAAGTGGTAAAAATATCAATATATAAGCAATGAAAAATTCTAATATACTATATTCAATGCACAGATCAAGTTAAAATTGTTTTACCCTGTGGTAAAGCACTGTTGTTACTGCAAAGTTACTGGCTACAGTGACTGTAACTTGTTATTGCATGTGAGCGCCACTAGATGGTGACACCAGACCACATGTGATCCTCTTTAATCTCAGTGCATTTTCCATGTTTTGTTTCCATGCTACTGTTGTGGAGCAGCATCAGTCTAGCAGCAACCACGTAGGTTCGCAGGAGGGCAACGTATTGGAAATACTTAACAAAAATTATGTAATTTTTGAGCATTTTAACTGATTGTAGTAAAATGGCACTATGATGTAATGATTACTTTCAACAAGAGGCACAAGATTTCCTTGTAATAGTGGATTTACTTTGTTTACTGTAATTTCACATTCTAATACTGTTGCCAAACTAAACAATGTATTTAATTAGACTGAAGATCCTAGCATTCTACTACAGGCAGTATAGCCTACCTCATTTCACTCATGAATATACTCTGGACATAACTGACCCAAGAACAGCCAGGTCATAGAACTGCCTTATACAATTTCATTACTACACAAATGCAGCAATTCTGAACTTTGTCATCAGAGCTACTTGGATGCAGACTAAACTGCAAATTCCCAACATTTCAAGTTCATTTTCAGAGGTTATCTTCATGGCACTACACTGCAGAGATGATGATAAATATTTGCATCAGTGCTTTTTTAATCAGTCTTTTTAATTTCTAAAGAGAATATTTGCTTTAATATACAAAAAACAAACTCACCGATGAGATAATGAGCAGGAGAAGGGAGAATCTGGCTGAAAGTTCCTCAGACATGGCTGTTATTTTCTACAGGGGTTTGCAGTCCAGCCGGTTACAGGAAGGGTTCTGTCTGTTATTCTCTGTGCCACAGACTGATGAGGCCTGGGGAGGAGAGGCTGGTTTAAATACCAAGCCAGTGGGTGTAGCCCGAGAAACCAGAGCCATGCCACACAACTCTCAGAGGTGAAAACATTCCAATTTCCAAATGGCTTTCTCAAAGCGACAGCCTCCTCTATCCTCTCCTAAATGACAGAAACACCACATAAAAAAGGATTTAAACTTGAGGTAACTAAATGACAGTTACAAAACCAGCTACACAGGTCATATTAAGGTGAATCCTTATTAGCAATATGTGTGAGCTTTAACAGAGACCTGACCATCACCACCTTTATGTTTTCAAAGCAACATGAGGACAAATAAAGCATCAATGACAAAACCTTTTTTTTAAATGTGACAAGGAGAACAGGAAAATCATGACAACCTATGCCAAACAGACAGACTGCATTGGCATACAGGAACAGTGGTGGCAAGTTGAAGCTCATCAACAGGGATAGATGGACTTAACGGTATAGTTGAACACCACAGAACTACAGATTCAGAAATTGCCGCAGAATTGAACCAACACCTCAGTCTCAACAAAATTGTATTGAGCTTCCCAAAGCTGGTGTTTTTGGAAAAGGCTGCCATTCAGAAATCATCCAAAAATGCATAACCTGGCGCAAGCAGCACAAAACCTGGAGTCACGAGGACCATGTCGTATTTCAGGCTTTTTCCTCCATCAAGACAGGTTTGGAGAGTTTGGATCTGTAATGGTATAGCGTCACCTACTGGGCACCTGAAGGTTGCTCTGCATGGGTCGTATAACGGCCAAGGAATATGAGGCCATTTAACAGGACCCGGAGCACCCTAGGGGGCAAACACTGTTCCCTCATGATGCTCCTATTCCAAGGTGATAATGCCCCCCATACACACTGTTAAACTAATTCAAGAATGGTTTCATGAACAGCAGGATGAAGTCCTTCCATGGCCTCCCCATCAGCAGATCTAAACATCATTGAACCTTTATGGGAAGTGGATTTCCACCTCCTTCATCCCTCAAAGAACTGGAGGCTTCCCTTCTTGAAGAAAGGTCCAATATCCCACTACACATATTTCAGGATGCAGTACGATCATAGGCATAGGAAAGAATTATTGTAGGATTTTGTTAAACTGCATGAAAACAGCTACCCCCCCCCCCCCCCCCCCCCCCCTACATTTGTAGGCTTTCTGCAGCCTAAACATAATGAAATGCTGTTTTCCTCCCTGTTCTCTCACCACAAACATTACATAATGTACTCTGGGCTGCCTGATAGGTACCATTTCCAGACAGGTGACATGATGGCTGGTAAATGACACAGCGATGCTCGCATGTGGTTGGTATGTGCAGCAAATCACCATCATTTATTCTTACCTGCAACCTCTTGTACCCCCTTTTAATGCATTACACAGACATGCACAGCTATGGGCGTCTCAGTGATGCACCATGGGAAAAAACAATAACAACCGAGAAACGCCGAACGTCTGTACTACAAGGAAGAAAAGAAAAGAAAAGGAAAAAAAGCCTAGCCAAAGACATCTGATGTGGTTGAAACTGAAGAACGGAATGTCAACAGCAGCCTGTCCACCCTTCAATGTCAGGTGTTAAATGGAAACCATACACGAGGATCCTGTCAATGTTGTCCTTTTTTTTTTCCCCTCTCCCCTGTCCTCCCGCCCGGCCCGCAGCTATTTCCTGGAATGCAACTGCTCCGTGAAGCTTTTCACCGTCTACCTACAAAGTCCAAAGGGGTTCGGTTTGTTCAGAGGCCACACAGAAAACAATCGTACGAGGGCTCACGTTGGTAATGATCAAGCTCCTGTACACTCTTTGTACATGCTGTATGTTTGAGATTCTGTAGACTTGTTAATGTGAATACCATGTATAATTTATGCAAATTCAGTTATGTTCTTCCTTCAGATTCCCATAGCCTTATCATTGTTAAATATTGCATGTACTCCATATACTCCCATACACTCAGATTCTACTTACATGCACTGAAATTGACAGTTGCTACATTTTTTGTTTCTACTCTATTTTTAAATTTATATCCTGCTGTATCCTGTTACCATTTGCTGGTGCAAGTTTCCCCCCCAGTTTCATCTAATCTCATTTTACCTGCGATTTGTGTCCGTCCTTCCTATAACTTCCCGTGCCAATCTTATCCTGCCTCAACTCTTTTCAGTGTGTCTCGGTGAGAAATGCCTTCACTGTACCCTGGCTGTATTTTCTTGGTTTTCTGTCTTGGTAGAGGACCAGAGAGTCTGGAATGTGAAGCCCGGCAGAGAGCCTCCTGGCAGGGGGAAATCATGCCTTGGCAACACCAGGGCCCCGGCGCAGCACTGAAACGTGTACATAAGTTCAAAACAGAACCGTAACTAAGGAGTGCCGTGCATTTTTTTTTTTTAAACTGCGACTTGCTTCAGAGTGAGACCTTGCTGCTCAGAGCAGAGAAGCCAGAGACAGACATCTACTGTGTGTCTGACATGAATGCTGGGGAAGAGACAGAGGCCAGCCACCAGCGATTGCACACAGTAGTGAGTCAGCTATGCAGCAGTCCGTGAATATGCCTGTTATTTTAGGATTTTCAGACTGCAGGACATTTTCCACCCTGCAAAATATCACTTACATGACTCAGATACAGGAGTAAAAGTCCTAGAGCACTGAGTTAGACTGATGACAGATATATGCGGCCGATATTGTCCTTTTATCAAAATGGGATCTGGTCCAGTTACGGTTGTCCACCTCTGATATGATGAATATGATGCAGTTTGAATACTACACTGGTTGTCTCTCTTCACCTGGACTGATTCTAATGTGACATTTTGATCCAGTTCCACAAAAGTATGCAATAATATAAAAATAGTTTTGTCCCATGGTGCTGCTTCTCTGCTGCTTCAGAGGCTTTTTCACCCTGACAGGAATACAATTCTGAGAGAAACACTGAATAATTTTTTTTTTTGGCATATGAAATGGTCAAATTCAAAGGTATTGAGTATCGGCACAAAATACTGGATATCTGCAGTTTCAGTCCAAAAATATCAGTACCATACCAGTCTTCAACAGCCCATATCAGTCGAACCCAAACCTTTACATTAGCTTATTTGTTCATTTTTCGACATATCTAAAACAAAGACATTTTAAATGTAATTGCACATTATATTGGTCACAATGATACCATTGAATGAGCTAGAGATAAAGAAAGAAAAAAAGAAAGAAAGGTGGAACTCAATAGGATGTCATTGAGAATTCAGAGTTTTTCGTCCTTGTTAGTTTGCTTGTCTGCAGGATATCTCAAAAATGAATGAATGGATTTCCACCATTAAAAGATGATAATTTTTAGCCATAGCTATGAAACAGAGGGTAGAGACTTGATTCCAAATCCTAAGGGTATATTTGCAGGGTCAAGAAATCATTTAACTTATAAGTTAATTTAAGTTTTAAGTTAAGATTTAAGTGATAGGCATGTCTTATATAACGGCAAGTTGGAGAATTGTTCAGCGTTGGTGGAGGTTTGCGCTCTCCATGTGCCTTTTGATCTGTGTTTTGCTTTGGGGAAGAGTGATTTCCTCGACCTCAGTCCCTTTGGTGTTCATATGTACTTTGAGTGAAAACAAGTCACCTGACTCGACAGGTTGCTCGTCACAGCAGGATGTGCAGAGTTAATTACATCCTGTGTTATGATAAAACAGCTGAAATGAGTGAGGGTGTTTGACTGGAATGAGAGCTCAGCTTGGTGCTTTTGGCCTCTGCTGGACGCCGATGACTCAGTCCAGCCATGGAGGCACTGACCAAAACAAGAGCTCAGGTCCCTGTGACTAAAATCTCATTGAAAAGTCAACACTTTCTCAATCCTGACCTGCGGACAGTGTTCAAAGGAAAGAGACTTAGAGGTATTACAGTCAGCCATTGTGGTTCCAGAGAAAAACACTACTCTACTACACTACTATTTACTGGCATGTCAGAAATCAACATCCTCTGAGATTCCCAGCCGGTGTCAACTCCCTGCTCCCTATATCCCAGACGATGTGTGAGGGCTGACGGGGCTTATCGTCCCACGTCCTGGACCTCCTGTTGAGGAGGGAGAGGGAGTCCAGGTCGTGACCTTGTGCCCGCTCTTTTATCTCAGCTTACTTGTATTTCCTGAGCCATGACCTCACCTGTTAACTCGCTGACCAGTGTTATTAGAGCTAGATTAGCCCATGACTAAGGAGGGTGGAGCATTTGTTTGAAGCGCTGTGAGATTGGGCTGGACGAACTGATTACCTTGGGTAACTTTCCTGCTGAGATGTCAGAAAGCGAAAGGCGGGCCCTTGACTGCGGGTTTCCTTCACGCCTGTCGCCCTGAGATGAGATGATCGGTAATATTCCTTGAACTTTGGCTCTGGCGTACCGTACTAAACCATGGGATTAGAAGAAGACAGTAATTGGTGCACCCTAAGATGATTTTGAGACCAAGACCCTTGTTCAATGATAAGATTCTGGTGATGAGGGTGATACATACATAGTTACATACATAGTTTCATTTTACAAGTAAAGGCTTTTCAACAGATTTTTGGAGCTATCAAGTTCCACGATTACCAGAGGACCCATTTTTATCCAAAGAAACCAAACTCCACAATCTTTAATATTAGAAGCTATGAAGCATTGCAGCTAGTTCCATTCCAGGAGTTATTGTTGTAATGTACTTTTTTGGTGTACCCACTTTCCCTGAACCTGCCTCCTTCTACTTCAGTTAGTGATTTCATTACGATTTTGTTTCCCAGAATGCCTTTCGACAACCCCCAGAGAACGTGCCTGAAAATTCAAGGTAGGTGTATGAGTAGTAGTTCATGAACATTGTGGTGTTTCTAAGATTGTGGCCACACCCCTTACTCAAAACATCTTGTGGTTGCATTGCATTCCGGTCTATTGAGACTACTTTCGGTGGAGAAATTGGTATCTCTACCACCTCTACGATGGTTTTCTCCCTGTATGATGGTTGAATGTCGGTGCAAAATACTGGGTCTAGAAAGAAGCCCTTGCTCTGATATCTCGGGTCACGTCATCTGCGTTCGGCCAGTTACCTGCAGGAACAAGAAACGACCAAACAACAAAATGCCATGGCCCAGAAATGCAAGGTACATCACCAGTAGCTGTATATTAAACAGTGTTAAAGTGTTTTAGCATTGATTTTTCTTTTAATGGAGAATTTTAAAAGGCGTAAGGCCTACTTGGACTGCCACAAAGGAAAACTCTCTTTAACTTACAGACTAGACTGTACGTTAGTGGGAAGTCACTCAACTACAGGTCAGGGAAACCAAGACAACAACAAGTCTAATGTTTTTGGGGCCCCTGTCCTCGGTCCTGACCCCCTGCATGCTTCCCTACTCACCATCTGCTACCCAAGGGAGGAAAACATCTCATTCACTATGGATCAAGCCCAGTCTCTCTGACCCGGACAAACTCTTTGAACATCCTCAGCAAATTTATGTCAATATTATTGCAATTGATTTTGAAATGAACAAGGCTGCAAAATAGGACACCAGTGAAAAAAAATAGTGTATAAGGAAAAGCGAAAAAAAAATGCTAGGCAGGGATTTAGTTACTGCTGAGGTGATATAATCACCTCCCTTTCACAAAGTGCTTGGTTGGCCTGTCTCTTCTCTCCCAGACATTAGTTCAACACTTTAATCTATCATTATATCCTGATATTTATTATTTTCCAGTCTTTCCCGCGGGACAGTTGGGCTGTAGGCCCCCTTTGCTCTCCAGTCCCCTGGTTGAGCGCCAGCCTTGTTCCCCCATTCCCATCTCATATCGTCTTACATCAAAGTAGAAGGTCCTGACATGGGGCTTTGCTGCTGTTTTTATGCCTATAATGAAAACAGGACTCTCATAGGTGTCTCCCCGATGGATTGATCCTCCAATGGGAATGTTGTTGGTGCCATTGCTGATGTAAGCACCTGTTTCCATATCACACCACTGATGCACGATACATGTGACTGAAAACATGTGCCTACTTCATCTTTGTCAGATATGTTTTAACATTTTAAACCACATTTCAATTCCATGTAATTGTATTTCTCATATCAATGACTCCCGCTTTTATCCAGTCTTCTATTGTTGGACAAAAACAAATTTCTTTTCAATGATATCTCACTTCTGCCAGACCTACCCTTGTCCCACCGCATTTTAATGAGCTAGCTCATAAAGGGTCGCCCAAATGTATAGTTTGGAAAAGATGGGTGGATCATAGAAATAGAGACTGAACTACTTGTGATGTTGTCTCATTTTTTATTGATGGGGCCCTCTATTTGGAATGATTTGGTGATAGGACAAAGAGGTTTTCAGCCAAGTTCAGGGGGAGATACCAGGAAATGAGGTCTGTTTTTTGATGGAGGGTAGATTGGCAGTTCTGCTCTAATGCAAATTCTCTGTAGACTGTACGTACCAAGTAAACTTCAGCCAAATGTTGAAAAACGTGATGAAAAGTGAGGCTATTTTTGACTTGATGCAGGAGCTTGCATGACAGCTGAAGAAAAGGAACCACAAAGAATTCCAGCCCCCGAGAAAAGACTGAGAAAAAAGTCCACTTTTTCCTGAGTGAAAGTTTGAGAAAATGCCAATGCCTAAATTGCATAATTTTTCTCATGCAGGCTAAGCAAACAGTGCAAAAATAGAGATGACTTTCAGTTTTGTCTATTGCAGTCTCCTTATCCTCAAGCGCTGGTTATTTTGCCCAAAAGAGTGGCCTCCAGGAGACCTGTTGGGGTTACACAAACACCTTGTCTTTAATGAGGTGAGGTTGGGGAGCTAAAAATAGCCAGGACTCCTGGACAGAGCCACAGTGCTACCTTCCTCCTCTGTTCCCTCAGGATGTTGTTGAAGTCTGGTACATTCCTCACACGCTTAGCCAGCCTGCATTTTTGCTTCTTTCCCCCTCTCTGTTTTTCCCCATCCACCTTCTCCTTGCCATGAGAATTTTTTAGGACACTTTGTACCATAGCTAACATAGGGGTGTCCATCTGTAAAACCTGCAATGAAACCTGCCTCACCCTGCCTGCCTTAAGGAGCTGCTAACCCACCTAAAATAATTTAATTAGTATGGTTTTCAGTGGAGAGTTTTAGTGTCCCATGATGGTCTTAATGCTAATTCAGAGTCTTTTCCACCCTGATAAGAATACAATTCTGGGTGACAAACACTGAATACTTGATTGATGCAACAGATATTCCTGACAGCACACCAAAGTGTCTTCAAAGACATGTACAAAGACGACTGTCGTTCTTCTTGAACCAGAAAACCAGGTGCTCAAAGCATCTGCCTGGTCTTCTGTCTGCAGCACAGATGTTACAGGAATCTCTCTGATTCCTGTAACATCCCCCCATAGGAATAAGCAATGAATGAATGAATGAATGAACATACACACTTTCACACACATGGTTCCCAACCTAAACACACTCATGCACCCACCCACACACACACAGTCAGAGGGTGGTCCAACAGGTTGTTGTTTCTGTCCAGTGAACCCTCCTGCCCTTCACTTGGTTCAATGTCCTTAACATGTCAAACTGACCTCCTGCTCTATCTGTTTAACTGACCTTTGATGCCTACACTAGAATTGGCCAAACACATTCAAGCCTTCAGTTTCCCCCATTCCACATTCCCAGTAATTCCAGTAAACCTATGTTTCATCAGCTATATTCAGATTGACACTAATTTTACCACCTTGTCACTGATTTATTCTTCTATTATATTTGAACTGTTTGCAGTTTACAGTTACAGTTTACAGCCTAGTTGTAAATTCACACAATTTACAACTGGGCTGTATGACATTAAACCATAACTGTGTTTATATACATAAAATATATTTTTGCACATCCTGTATATATGCTGTAATTTCACGTTTTTCTTCATGCTGTCATTTGTCCACTCATATGTTTTATAGTGCATATACTAATAGAGAGCCGAAGCAGAAGTTGTCATTTTGCGTCATTTTGTATGCCAAAGATTTATACTTTTGTTCCAGGGGTTTAAAGTCATCCAGGGGGTCGAAGACATCCACAAGAATCACTTATGTGAATTTTGATCTTTTACTTGTAATATTAATTAATTAACTATTCTAATATTGTTTTTTGCTAACAAAATGCTAATTCTCAGGGAAAGTGGACTACATGTAGCACTGATGCCTTGCTTGCTTTATTTTTCATCTACACGTATGTTTTTCGTTGCTAGAGCTTGATCTCCTGAGTGTGTTCCACTTTCAAATTATTATGATATTCATGGCGTTCCATTGAAGTTATTATAGTTGTTACTGTTAGCTAATCACATCAAACTGCCAGATAGCTAGCTAAATTCTGTAGTCCCCTTTCCGAAACTATTAGCATTTCCTTAGCAACAATCACTATAAAAAGTATAAAACGCTTACAGCCTACAAATTTACA
The DNA here is from genome assembly GCA_034670405.1 of Hoplostethus atlanticus. Taxonomy (NCBI): domain Eukaryota; kingdom Metazoa; phylum Chordata; class Actinopteri; order Trachichthyiformes; family Trachichthyidae; genus Hoplostethus; species Hoplostethus atlanticus. Next base: position 1,330,259 of record JAXDDX010000085.1, read on the forward strand.
TCAGACTTCGGGTCTCTATATTGTCTCAGATTTTTTGTGTATTCTCATATTGTACTTTTTTTTCTTCATCTATGTTCTACTGCTACTATTAATGCTGTAATCCTTATCTTTTCATGCTTTCATTTATACGTTTCTATTTAACATGTTCTAGTGTTGTCAGCTGTTTATGTTTATATAAATATATTTTGCTCTATTCTTATTTATATTATGTTTTGCTGTATTCTATTACTGTATGCTACTGCAATTACCCTACAAGGATCATCAAGTTTCATCTATTTTATTTTTTTAATTAATTAGAAATAATTAGCCAGGCCTCCACAGCCTTTATTTTTAAGGGGCTCTCCCCCCCACTTCAGCCATTGACACGAAAGTAAGACATGAAAAAAAACCAGTGTGGCCGATATATAGAACATTCTCAGCTTTTCATAACTCAAAATGTATCCATGGAAAAGTGGGAAAAAACCCCTCTATAAATCAAGTCACCTTGTCCAACCTGAGATTGACTTAAAGGGGCATTAAGTAATCTACAATTTCTATTGACCTCTACTGGTGACCAGTAGGAATTACAACAACATTGATAAAAAAAATCTCCTTGTACACAAGTCTCTGGCACAAAACAGAGTACTGACCGGAGAGGGAGTTATGAAAGCCAGAAATCTCAGCACCTGGCCAAGTAATTGTTGAGTCATTGGTATTAACAACCCTATCGACCTCCCTCAGACATATTATGATCATTTTGGGCTTTTATTTATGTCATTATTCTTTTTTTGCGATATTCTGGAAATTCTATCAAATTTTTTCATTCCCATTCAGTGTTGATACATCATAATTTGCACAGCAATACTTAGATGGAAACCCAGGTATAGTGCATGACCAGCAACAAACATCTTGGCAGAATAGCAGGCTACTCTCTTCTAAGGCTACTGGATCCAGGATGAGAGGGTCAATAAAGGTTGTACAAAGGCAACATGGGGGAGGAGGAGGGATCATTTCTACACTGCACATTGGATTTATGAAATTTCACAGTCTTAAAGCGGCATTAAGTAAGATTTTTACTGTCCAATAGTGAAATGTCCATAATATATCTGCGGGCATTCATAGGGTTGTTGATCAATGATTACTTGGCCAGGTACTGAGATTAATGGCTTTCAAAACTCACTTTCCAGCCAGTACTCTGGTGTGGAGTGTAAAGTCCCCTTTAACAGAGCTGTCATTAAGGACAAATTTTTGATTTTATAACATTGTCTTTATGCATACTTATATCTACTTATATATTTACATATTTACATATATTTATATATTTACTTTTATCTACTTATACTTACATACATTGGCTTCAGAAAGTATTCAGACTCCTTCACTTTTTCCACAGTTTGTTGAGTTGTAGACTTAATTTAAAATGGATGGATTTTTGCCATAAATATACACACATTACCCCATAATAATAAAGCAAAAACTAGTCTTCAGAAATCTTTGCAAATTTATTAAAAGTAAAACACTGAAACATCTAATTTATATAATTATTCAGGCAATTTGCTATGAAACTCCAAATTAAGATCAGATGCATTCTTCGTAGACCTCTGAAACAGAATTGTGTCGAGGCATAGATCTTGGGAAGAGTGTAAAAAATTGCTAAAGCATTTAAAGGAGGAGCACAGTGGGCTCCATCCTTATGAAATGGAAGACGCTTGGAACCACCACTCTTCGTCGAGCTGTGCATCTGGCCGAAATCAGTAACTGGGTAAGAAGGGACTTGGTCAGGGAGATGACCAAGAACATAATGGCCACTGTATAAGAGCTTCAGAGTTCCTGCGCAGCGATGGGAGAACCTGCCAGAAGTGCAACCATGTCTGCAGCACTCCATCAATCATGTCTTTATTGTAGAGTAGCTAGACGGAAGCCACTCCTGAGTAAAAGGCATACGACAGCCCGCCTGGAGCTAAACGGCACTTAAAGAACTCTTGAGAGCATGAGGAAGAAGATTCTCTGTTCTGATGAGACAAAAAATGAAGTCTTTGGCCTGAACGCCAAGAGCTACATCTGGCAAAAACCAGATACCGCTCATCACCTTATTATTGTTTGATGATTTATATTATTGCTACCAGTTTTTATTGCTGATTTTTATCTTGTGTGCATATATTGTATGTTCCTTTTCCCTGCTGAATCCTCAGCTTGTCATTTTTCCTTTTATTATAATGTATGCAGGAAAATATATTCACTAATCTCAGGGGGATGCAGCTCATGAAATATGCACATCAATAGCAAAGTGATCAAAGACTTGTGCGATCAAAGGCATCACATGCTGCTCTGTCTGCAGGACATGTCATCTGCAGTCAGACATATCCAGTGGCAGTAACACAAACTATAGTAGATAGAGCAGCAGCAGCTGGACTACAGGAGGTCACTGAGTTTAAAGCTTAAAGGAGACACAACCGATGCAGTCTCTTCATCTGACCTGTTGGCGTTACCAATATGGCTTGAAGGATGAAACAGTTAGCTGCTCCCCTGCTGAAAGGACGACACCCCCCACACAGATAGACTCAAAATAGTTAGATAATAATAATAATCTTACCACTAAACTCAAGTCCTAATCCTAAACTAGCTCCTGTAAAAAGGCAAAAATGTGCAAAACTCAAACTGGTTCTCACAAGCATAGAAGTTCATGAACACACACACACACACACACACACTGCAGGCCTAAATGACACCTGCTGTGCCAGCCCAGATGTAAAATTAAATGTGAAAAGTTATGTATGCATATTAAACATGTTGAACGGCTGGTGGGGTGAATGCTGTAACAGTCTGGCCTGCTGTCCGTGTGATATGACCCCACCAGGAGGCTAGAGCAACCCATGCAAGCAGGAGGGGCATTTACTGGCGATCAGAGGGTATTTTACTGGAAGCAGACCTTTGTCCACCTGCAGAATTTCCCTGTCTTGTTTTTCTTTTGTAAATGAATAAGAAAAGTAACACTAAGGGCTCTATTTTCATGACGGCCAATGGCTGGTGGTGTGGCATTGTCAGTGCAGTGAGTGCATACTGACTCACCCCCTACTGCGCCTCTTCCCACACTTAGGCATAGTCAAGTTCACAGCGAGTCACCAACATACCAAACCAGAAAAACGCAAACGCAGAAAAAAAACCTTGTATGATCAAGCAGCAAGGATTTGTACTTGAGCAACAAATGCTCCCGTCCTGTACAAAGTGAATGGAGGCAAAATGGTTAGTTGTGAATCACGTTTTGGTAGGGCCCGGCCGTCAGACCACATCAAAAGTGTGTTCTATGCTTTTGTGGCTTTACCAAGTGATGTGCGCATGAACAGATCCTATTGAAAAGCTTACCAACCCATTTTGTGGATGATATGTTGGCCCATTTGACTTATATAAATAACTCAAGCAGGAAAAAAATCTGATTTTTATTGTTTAATATACACATGTGGCTGTGGTGTGAATGATTGTCATCCAGCATATAACTGTCAGCATGGAGAACAACATTGAAGAGAATTCAATATCTCCATAAAAGTTTTTTCTTCATGAAAGGCTTACTGATTGGTTAACTGGGCCGTATATTTGCTTGTGGCGATTCCCCAGCTCCCGCACAAGGACATTTGTTTCCTCTTGGGTGAAGCTTTTGTGGTGAAGCCGCTCCGGACCTGTTCTCTACCATCACCAAATTGTCAGAGCGTCGTGGCAGAGTGCCGTTATTTGATTGGTCATAGGCTCACCACACCTACCCATAATGTATTCCTCCTTTCCGTGCCTCTGGCCAGGAAAATTACCAAAAATCAGTCATCGCACCCTGTGCTCTTGGGCCATGCGCCTTTGACTGTGCGCCACTGATTCACAAAAATAGAGCCCTAAGCCTCTATGGATCATAGTTTTGCCAGCGTGTCTGTGTGTATATGTGTGTGTATGTGTCACGGTTATGGCGTGGTAGACTGATTAATCCGTCAAATAGGTTCCTCACTGTTGAGCTGACTGACAGGCCTATTTCCACTGAGATCAAACCACCGTATTAGCATGGTGTAGCGTGTCTGAAACCCTGCCCGCTGTCTGGCAACACATTGTTCAACTAACCGGCGCGCTGTACCGCAGGTGGCAGCCATTGGCAGTCAAGCTAAATGAAAAGAACTTTAAAACTGCATTCAGAGTTATGGCAGCTGGCTTAAATCTGTTAGTGGTTCGCTCTTTGTTGTCGATGGTTTGTTTTTCATTCAAAAAGCCCAGGGCCTGCTAAATTTAGAAGCTGTGAATCGTGAGATAGCTTGTTAATACACAGCTGTCGTGTCCTTTCTAAAAAAGAAACTACAGCTGCATAAATGGATGACAGAGTGTACTGTATATGTTTGCAATGGGGAAAAAAACAATGACTGGAGAACAAAGCAGGGCTTGCAGGCAGGTGCACGGTAAACAATGGAAATGGAAAGTGGAAAAAGAGCAGTCACCATGTTCAAAGTGGCTTCCTAATGCTGTAAAGGTTCTTTGTTGTGAATGAGCCAATCGTCTCTTCAGCCATCTCACATTGTACCTGTCAGATCCTCACAGACACTTTTGTTTTGAAGATGCTGTGTAATAGTACCCACCTAAAGAGCTTTCAGTAATGTACAGGAAGTGCAATAACACTCCACACATACACACTCTGTGAGATCTAGTATGTATGTGTGTGCATTTCCTGTAAAAACTATTTATAGGTGGGTCTTATTACATAGCATCTTCGTCATTTTCTACAAGAATTATACTTTAAAGGATGCTTTAAATGCTTTAGGTCTGCAATTAGACAAAGCTAGCTGTTATACGTGTGCATAAACAACTTCATGACTGTATTTTAAATGTACGAAACCCTAATCCCTTTGGTTAACAAAGACAAACAGAGCTAATAAAAGAGAGAAAATGAGAGGGAGAAGAGAAAAAAAAAAACAGAAAAATCTACAAGACTTGAAGGAATGTGCTTTACTGCAGCCGTGCTTCTCGTTCGCAGCAGGAAGTGCCAGTCAAACCACAGGAATGCAAAGCACTACAGCAGACATGGTTTTCCACATGAGAAAGAAATGGAGTGAGAGGGTGTGTGTCTATGTGAAAAAGAACAGGGGGGGGGGGGGGTTCAGAGACAGGCAATCAGATGGAGAGACAGACTGAGACACGGCCATGATGTTCGAAAACGGCAAAAAGAAACAGATTTGGACAATTCTATCCCTTCATCTGCACTCTTCTGTTATTATAACAGGCACTGATGATGTTTTAGATGTTGGCTTACAGAGCCTTTATTAGTGTGGTTAGACCAATATGGGTTTTTGAAGGTCCCTACTAATATATTTAGCTAGTAGACGCTATTAGATGGCGCTGTCTTTGTCTACTCGTTCTGTGTCTCGGAGAAAAGCTGTTTGAAGCTCCTTAGCTCATAAAATCTACAGGCTTTCTCTTCCTGGATTCCTGGAGTTGTAACTTGCAGCTAACTATTTTGCTAACTTCCCCACTCTGTCCGGCTACATTTCTCTGGCGGCTCCACTTGGTTCTCCTCCATTGGTGCTGCGCCCGGGAAATATGGAGGGAATAACGCCAGGTTTTAATTTTTCAAATGATTTTCGAACGCAGCATTCACAATGAATACTGGATATTGTAGGATCTGTTGGAGAAGCTTTGTTAACAGAAAAATATCATTTTCTCTGTCAATATTGGGTGTATCTGGATGATTTTGCTTCTATCCATCAAGGTAACATATTCCGTCTGATATAACATTCACATGAATGATGGTGAAGTGTTCCTTTAAGGCTGGTGAATTTTTTTTAATTTTGTTTTTTTAAAAAGTGGTCAGGGAGGCACCTCCATCATATCAGTGGACCACACTGACTGGTTGATATCTGTCCAATATCGGCCAATATCGGAATCCTGAAATATCTGTCTAACCATAGTGAACACTTACCGTGGAATGAATAGTACTGACAGAAATACATGAACAATATCAAGTGTTACAAAATGAAAAGCACAAATCAATTATTGACCCCTCTTGTTTATCGCCACAACTCTGACACAGCCCCTCTACTTGTGTGACGCTCTGAGGCAAAATCTCAGCTGACATCATCCAGTGCTATTCTGAACGAATGCCAAGAGTTGAACATCCATATGACTCACTGGGTTTGTCTGACAATAAAACACTGTCACACTTTCTTACACCGGGAATCCTCGGCATCACAGGTGTACACCCCTGCCTGGGTAATAATCATTATACAGCATTGGTAAGCATAATACTGACACAGCAGGCAGTAACTGGATATGACCCACAGTAGTCTGTCCTACAGGAAGCGGGCAGTTGGCATAACCTCCTCATTGGCACTGCTGAAATTCAGCTGTTGCAATGAGATTCTTCTAGAATTCCCCTCCTTTGTGTTACTTTTTTAAAATCTCCCACTGTAGTGCAACCACAATGTAGCCAGCAAGCTAGCTGTAGAGGTAGTGATTAAAACAAAAAACGATGGAAAACTTTGAAGAAGAATTGGATCTTGCAATACGGCAGATTTGTGCAATTCAAGTGTAGAGTGACAGAGTGACTCGTTAGCCATGTATGTTGTACCAAATAAACATTTTACACCCCTGACACCTTTTTGGAAGGACACTGCGGCTTGAGTTAAGCCCCGCCCTGGACGACCGTGATTAGTTTTCAGAAATAGCCTAGGCCATTTTTTTTCTCTGTGCCAAAATGTCCGAGTTCTCTGCCATACCTTTTTAAAATAAAGTTTGGAGAAAGGTATGGCTGAGCAAAACTAGACTCACAGAGACAAACCATCCAGAGTTCAAATACCAAGGAGCAGCAGAAACAAGTGAAAACTAGCTTAGTACTAGTTCCACACTTGCTAAGGGTGAGAGTCAAATGAAATCAAATAGCTCACCACTACCGCCAGCCCACTTACAAAGAAGTCCAACAAACAATTTTCAAAACCTAAATCAAACAATCTAACATTGTAAAATGAATTACCTTACCTCAGGCAACCAGGGAACGTGAAATGAATCTCCTACTAGCTAGCCAAATGCTTCCACAGGCAATTTGAATTGTCGAGAAATGTGTAATGGAAAAAGCAATCTTCCAATGCAACTTCAGTGAAAACTAGTGGCAGCTGGAGCAGTAACTTACTAACACAGGCATTTCACAGACATGGCAGATCACCGAGGACCTAATGATAATACTACAGGCTCTTAGTCGCACCAGTACAAGGAGATGCTGGCCCTGCTGGCAAGCGTAAAAACTTTTTATGTCTTTCTTTATAGGGAGCAACCTGAGTTGTTTGTGTTTGGTCGAATGTCCAATTAGAAGAAATTGGACCTGAAGCAAAACTCATCTATATGCCAATGAAAAAGGTTATTTTGTTGAAGTTGAGTATGTGCTACAGCAGCATGATGCTCTAAAAAGGCCTGTGAAGCTAAAGAGATATCCTTCCTCTAAGTTGGGGACAGAGTTGCCAACAGAAAGGGACCTTGTCCACAGTGGCTGGAGCTGAAGGCTGTTTTGACTGCTAGGAGCTGGCAGAGGTAGCCATGTCCCCTTGGGTTTAAATTGGAGCGGGTCTGAGAGGAAATACCGCTGGCACAGAGAGAGGGCAGGCCGGCTCGGGGGTGGGCCTCGACTCTGCTGGTGTGGATAAAACACTACAGCACCGCTGCAAACTGATGGGACCAGAGGGCAGAGCAGGGAGTAGGTGGCGGCAGACGGCATGTGTTGCTATGTGTTGCTGTGAGCTGACAGCCCTCAAGGACAAGGGAGGGGATTTTTCAAACCAATCCCACAGTACTCTGTAGAGGCTGCAGTGGCATATCACATTGCCCTCCTCCCCACTCCTGTTCTCCCCTCTTAGCCATCTCACAGTTTCCTCTGAGTGCATTCACACACACCCAGACAGGAGAGGCCCTTGAAGGCCTTCCAGCTTCAACATTTGGCCCGTCTGGAAGGAATTAAGAGGGGAAAAAGGTGGATGAGGTGGTCAGACTAATTTTCCCAGAGTCAGGGAGACCCACCCAAACTCTGCACCATCTATAAGTTCTTTCCCCCGCAATCCCCCTGTGACACCATTCCTCCTCTTTTAGTTCCCTTCTCGGCATCACACCATCTCTTTGGTCTTCTGCTCAAGCAGGCTTACTCCTTACTGAATATGTTGTCCAGTGCTCTACTCTGTAATCATCCTTAGCGCTCTTAACTTACATAGAAGATGAACATCAAAGGGTATTCTCATTCAGATGTGGCCTACTGGTTTGAACTGGGACTAGACTGGGAGGCAGTGGTTCCTGCTCCATTAAAGTAACTCTCTCTTGCTGTTGTCAATGGAGCCCTGTCTACTGGGAACAGATTATAAATGCTAAATATATCAATCCATTAAAAGCTCCTCAACCCTCCTGCTTTCCCTCACTGCCCTTGCTTGCCAGAAGGTCAAGCATGTCCATGCGCTGATGTGTCTAAGAGACTGTTTAGGTCCTCGTTGAACCGCCATGTCTGAAATGCCTATGGTAGTAACCTTTACAACTTACAACCTATACAACTTTCCCACCAGGAAGTACCACTTGAACATTCCCCCAAATTGGGCACTGAAGTCAGGAAGCTCAGGATTCTAGATTCTGAACTCTTTAAATCTCCAACTACCAAAATTTGACTTTGAATGTAACTAGTGTGTTCCCGCTGCCACGACTAGCTGGGTCTCAGGCACGCATCTGTCGAAAGAAACTGTCTGGCTTCACTGCTTGGAGAAAGTACATCTGACATGGACACGAATGCAACATTAATGCTTTATTGACGATGTAACATTAGCATTGCAGGCCATAACAGTTAAGTTATAGTAGTGAGCTATTATTGGTTTTTCATTATATCTGGGCAAGGCTATCAGACACCAGCTGTGAGGGTTAGTGCTGAGGCACTGACAGCTTATTGACAAGAACAAAAGATGGAAAGAGAATGCTGTTTTTGTAGGAAAAAGGTTGAGCACATTGGTTTTTATTTCTGCCAACACAATCCCCCTCCATATCTGGGTGAAAGGGAGGACACACAGCTGTAAGAGAACCACACAATGGAATTTGGAATCCACACAATGAAGAGACAAGCTTCAATACACTGTGAGGGGAATGCTATGACATACAAGTTTCAGTGCACATCTATAGTATAACAATAGAATACACAGTCAAAGGAGGAAAATACTGACAAGAAAATAGAAAAATATGCACCACAGGGCTTTCATATCAGCTGCAAGACTGTAAGGTGGCAGATTGTTGCTTGTACAATATGTGCTGATTTTTGTTATACCTTTTAACATGTGTCTAACCTGAATAATGATGAATAGGTAACTGAAGTTCTGGAAAATCTGTCACAGAATGGCTTTAATTCACTGGTGCATTCTTCAAGCTAAATATGCAAGATGGGAAGTATTTACTTCCCAAAAAAGGAAAAGGATTTTCGGCCTGAACTTCTGAGGGTGATGAATCTGTCAGCGCTCAGGAGAAGAGCCATGCCCTTTCACCTTTTATCTATTTTGGGATGGGAGACAGCCTCTTTTGGGAATTCTTTGCATTCTATTGTGTGAAGACTATTCTTTCTTGGAAACACACACAATGACTTTGAGGAACATCCTAAGGCCAGAGGCAGACCTGAAGGTCAGAGGACAAAGGAAGACAGGGATACAGAATGTTAATATATCCACAGGTATAGCAACGTTGAGAACCACTACACATAAACAAAAAAATAGTCATGACATGTGGCAGACAACAACTTTCCAAGCCAATAAACATAGCATTTGTTTTAGTATCTTTCCATATTCCAAAAAAACTACTTACCAGAGTATAAGGAACTGAACCTCATGCAAACAGGGCCAGTTTCCAACTCCTCCTCACTTTCTCTGAAGAAGAAAGGGTTTAACGTTATTGTTTTTTCTACATTCAACATCACATTAATTCTCCCTAGTTCCTTTTTCTTACCCCACAGGGCCGATGAGTATTGCATTTCAGATCAGGATCATATTCAGTTCCGCATGTGATATACTGACACCGCATCCATCACCAATATAATTCAGTGTGTGCATATTTGTGTGTGTGTGTTTGTGTGACTCTTAACATTTGGACGGGATCCTAGGATAATTTCAACCTTACCTAAGAGAAGACCTTCTGTGGTCAGCAGAGTCTACCAACAACCAATCCCAAAAACAAAAGCTTTTGCAAGAAACAAATGGTTTAGCAGCCTGAGAAAACACACTCACTTTCCCGGATCTCAAAGTACTTGTGTGTATTTTCACAGTAAACTAATACAGTTTTACAGCAAGAAGTTAAAGGGACACATTTATAAGCATGAGTGGGAGCAGGGTCACCCAGAGATGTGGTGTAAGAAATTACATAACAGGGGACTCTGTTCATAGACGGCGCATCTCAGAGGAGAAGAGGAAGAGAAGGTGCAGAACGAGGACATAGACGAGTAGGGAGGAAGGGGAAAATGCAGTCCCAGTGAGTCTCAACTACCCTCTTTTTTTCCTCCCAGGTCGCTCTTTCTCATCATACACTACCACAGAGAGATGGATAATATTCCACGGCGGCTCAAAGAGCTGCTTCCTCAAGGGGGAATCCTGACATCTGGATCATGTTAGAGTGGATCTATGTTGATCCAGCATGGAGAACAAGGCGGAAAAACAGCCAAAGTGACCACAAGCTGGTCGACCAGGGGCCAGATGCATGAAACGTTGTGTATATTTAAGACTAGAAATCTGTGGACACACAAAGTAGGAAGTCTTTTCAACAGATTTATAAAACCCTGCACTCCTAATGAATCTCAATCATCCTGAAGTTGTGTGCACATGCACGAGCCACAGGCTCACCAGCACACCCCCAATGAGCCTGGTTTGCATATAAATGTCCTTGTTACTTTAGTTTTGAGAAGAAATGGCGAAAGCATTGGTGAAGAGTGTGAAGAAGAAGCACAATTTCACAGACTGAAGTTGAAGTGATGGTTGGAGAAATTGAAAAAAGAAAAAGTATATTATTGGGAGGCCTTAGCTCTGGCGTCACAAACAAGATCAAATATATTGAATGGCAACAGGTGACTGCAGCAGGAACTGATGTTAGTTCACAGTACTGGACCCTGGATGAGGTTAAGAAGAAGTGGTGTGACTTCAAGCACATGGCCAAGAAGATGGAACTTGGTATACTATATGGCCAGAAGTCAGTGGACACCACACCATCACACCCCCCTTTGCAGCTATAACAGCCACTCTTCTGGGAAGGCTTTCCACAAGCTTTTGGAGTGTGTCTGTGGGAATTTGTGCCCATTCAGCCAAAAGAGCATTTGTGAGGTCAGGCAGTGATGTTGGACGAGAAGGCCTGGCTCGCAATCAGTGTTCTAATTCCTCCCAAAGGTGTTCAATGGGGTTGAGGTCAGGGCTCTGTGCAGGCCAATCGAGTTCCTCCACACCAAACTCGTCTAACCATGTCTTTATGGACCTCGTTTTGTGTACAGGGGCACAGTCATGCTGGAACAGCAAAGGGCCTTCCCCAAACTGTTGCCACAAAGTTGGAAGCGTCCAATTGGCTAAAATGTCTTCGTATCCTGTAGCATTAAGATTACCCTTCACTGGAACTAAGGGGCCAAGCCCAAACCCTGATAAACAGGGTGGCTGAAACACCTGAACTCAATAATTAAGTGTCGGGACAACTAGCCATTGATTTTCACAACCGCAATGGTTACTGTATCACATAAAGTTGTTTTATACCCTGGTCTACAGTTTGTTCATTATAACCAACACTACATGGCCAAAAGTATGTGGACACCTGCTCGCCGAACATCTCATTCCAAAATCATGGGCATTAATATGGATGAATAGGGAAGGCTTTCTTCTAGATGTTGGAACATTGCTGCAGGGAATTGCTTCCATTCAGCCACAAAAACGGGCATTGATGTTGTGTGATTAGGCCTGGCTCGCAGTTGGCACTCCAATTCATGGTGTTTGATGGGGTTGAGGTCAAGGGTCTGTGCAGGCCAGTCAAGCTCTTCCACACCAGTCTCCACAAACCATTTCTTCCTCACTTTGTGCACGGGGGGGCATCGCCATGCTGCAACAAGAAAGGGTCTTTCCCAAACTGCTGCCACAAAGTTGGAAGCACAGCATCGTCTAGAATGTCATTGTATGCTGTAGCATTAAGATTTCCCTTCACTGGAACTAAGGGGCCTAGCCTGAACCATGAACAGCCCCAGACCATTATTCCATTATATACATTAGAAGGGATGTCCACATACTTTTGGCCATGTAGTGTAGTTGGAAATTGGCTAGTATTCATATTTGGCATACTAAGCATGATAGCTTGGTTAGCTGACTTCGTAGCTCCAGGGTTAACAAAGCTGTTCACACCTGTACTAGTGACTATCTTGGCAATTTCATGCCATGCCATGTCCCTCTTATCTTTATTCTCATATATTTCTTACACAGTGTGTTTTTGGATCTCATTGATGAGCTTTTCTTCATCCATATAACTAGTGGTGCTTTGGCCACTGTCTGAGTAGACGCGTCAAGGTGGTTTGACGCGCCACTTGTCACTTTCGCTGCACGTTCAACAATTGACAACTATTGGTTTCAATTGCCGGAAGCATCTGGCACACGTGTTTGGGCCTTTATTGTAAGGAATTAGACTATGTAATCGGACTTGCAATTAAACAGACTCGTTTGTGCTTTTTTACAATTTAGTCTACTTTTATTAACAGATTCTGACTGTGAAGGTGGTGCCACCTCCAGGGACCTGTATGCATTGTGTGTACATTTGGCTCCAGGAGTCTGAGCCCCCAGGTTGATGGACAACGGAAAATCTACCAACTTGCCGAGGGGCTATTAAAGAGCTGGACATTGTTTCCACAGTGGTGTGAGGAAATGTAGGGGCCAGGGGGCAGGGGAATGGGGTGAGGGCAGGCTTGTATTGGAAGCTGCCATGAAAACAACGACAGGGGAGGATTGGCAGGTTGGCAGAGTCGGGTACAGTTGATCTCTCCTCACTCGCTTTCACTGGAAATACTGATACTGCCAGTGACTGCAATAAGAGAGGGATAATTGGAGGAAGATGACACGCTGCAAAAATGTGTCTCTTTTGTGTTTTGTTAACCTATTTCACACCGGTGGCAGGGGAGCAATAATAATTGAATCGAAACGTTTTCCTGTTATTTAGCAGAGGCAGCAGACGTAAATATTTCTATATTATCATATTCTAGAGTTCAGGGTCAATAATATTTCAAAATTAGAGGAGGGATGGTAATGCATTGTAAAGACTTGGATTGAGGTCATGCACATTCCAAAATTGGATTGGAGGATTAAAGTTGTAATGAGAGATAAAGTAACTGGTAAAGGAGTCAGGGAGTTGAGGGCAATCAGACGTTAACATTCATCCAACTCTGAAGAATTTCTCCTAAGACCTAGGGTGGAGCCGATGACAGAAATTCATGCGTTGTGTCAAGCGTTAAATGAAAATGTTTCTCCCTTACGAAGAATAAAAATTTGCTCTTATTGCCATATTGTTCATATTAAAAGTACCTATAAAGCTCTAACTGGGCGGTGTATTTAACGTATATGTCAGGAATAACATAAGAGCGTCCATGTAACGGACACGCAGGGAGGGTTTTCTGAAATTGGTACACGTCAGGGCTTCCAGGCATTGCGTGACCGTGCGAGCAGTTGACAAGTGGATGCAGTGGGCGTCGGTTGCCTTGTTAAGTTGTGAGCCAGGCCTGGCCGCTGCACTGATTTGGGCTGTCCAGCACCCCAGACACACACACACACACGCACACACACCGCATCACCGAGCATGACCGACATCTGCAACCCATTGCACCTCTTAATTATCCCGGGGTCAACCTTAAGGAAAACGCGACGCAAGACATTGGAATGTAAACACGACCCGCTGGGAACTCCCATCTAAGTCTAGCAGAAAGGAGTTTGTTTTGTTTTGGTTCTTGTAAGTTTTTGGGGCAGGGGTGAAGACGTTCCTCTTCCAGTTTGTATGTCTCTCTATTGGAAATACATGCAGTTGGCGCAATGATTTTGCAAACTATGCAATTTTTGTGCATTGCTTCAATGATTGCACTGACTGGGAAAGGTTTATGGCAGTGAAACTTTCCTTTTTGAGATGTGTTTGGTCATGGTACACAAAATAAAGTTACAGTGTGTAACTTTTCTCAGGAAAACAGGAAGTGTAATGTTAGTCTCAAGTTCCCGCCCCCAAACTTGTCACTCTTCTTGATGAGATGTCTACCTTGAAACAGCATCTAGCCTGAGGCTGAGTTAACCGGCATCCATGAAACCACTGAGTGTTGTGTTGAAGGAGCGGACAGATCCAGAACATTACCCCCACCCTCCTCCATCTTGGGCAAATACAAAGTCTGCTTGGGAGCAAGGTTGTGGTTGCGATAAACCGGATGACACATTGCAATGTAGCGTAAGTCTTTCATTGTCCTTCATCGCCTTCATCTCATCAAAGTGTATCCATCAGTAGACCCTCAATGTTTGAGATGACACCAAAGACCAGCAAGTCTGGGTCATCTGTTCTGGTCATGTCCATCTCTGGTTGATTTTTGGACCCCTACCTTTGAATCGTTTTGACATGTGTGCAATGCAACTATTGACCCCAACCCAATCATTAGCTATTTTTGGTCTTATGTCCTTCAAATGATGGGGTTATAACCCATCAAGCAAATGCAATCGCATTCGCCTCAGTTTTAGCTGCAGGACATATACACCAGGCGGTGCAGGACCAGTGCCAACAGGATCATTACACTACCCATCCCAACAATGGACTGTTCAGACTGCTGAGGTCAGGCAAGCACCTCTGTATTCACATGGCCAAGACAGAGAAGCTCAGGAGGAGCTTCTATCCTCAGGCCATTAGGACACTAAACTCACACACATCCAACCAATAATGACTCTTGTACTGTTTGCATAACTTGCACATTTTTTTTGCACTCTGGTTTTTTACATTGCACATTCATTTTTTGCACATGTACGTACATACTTGACTTATTGTCCATATATTTATTTTATTGTTAAATTTACTTTTATTTCTTGTAGTCATTTTTCTTGTATATCTCCTAGTTTTAGCCCACTTTCCTTTTCAACTTTAGCATAGTGACTCAGAGTATACTACCGCACATTTAACTGCACTTTTGTACCACTAAACTGTGTATGTGACAAATAAACCCTTTTGAACCCTTGAACCCTTTTAATTGAAAATAAAGTACAAAAAAACCCAATTGTGGCCCTGTCTGAGGGTAACGATAGGGGGTCAACAGACACCTATGGCAGCCATAACCCCTGTCTCCCAGAAGCAAGCCTTCAAAGAGTCCTGTCAAATAAGGGGAAGATTAAATGCATAAGTGTGACATTAATACAACCCATTTATAGTGTGGTGTATAAGTGCCATACCATCCTCCAACTACTGGTATAGCACAGACTCCGGAAAGATTTGGGAGTCATGCGCAGGCCCAGGCCATCTGGCGTCCAAGCTTAACCATTCATTGATGGTCACAAGTCATCTGCAAAAGCATTACTGTAGGTCAATTTCACAAGACTGTTTTAGGGAAAAGGGACATAAGGGAACCCATTGTGCATATTACTATTATGTACAGAGGTGAGTGGAAGGAAAGGTTTCTACTAAGGCCTCTGCTGTGAAAATTATTAATATGAAAAATTGTTTCATAACTCTTCTTGTGCTTGTGCTTCAGCATCCAGACATGCTTCGTTCACGTTCACAGTATCGGACCTCGTGGTTCAGTGTACTGATGATGCTAACAAATGGCTCTTCAGTCCAGGTACGCAGGCGTGAAGTCTCTTCAATGTTCGTTCTATGTTCACTTCAGTACCAAGTCAATGCGTTCACAAACAAATCTAAACAATGTCAGATAGATTCAGCAGCACCCGATTCAGTAACTGAACGGCTCACCTCTCATTTGCACTGGCCGTTTGGTTCAGACATACACAGATTCACAAGTCAAATCAAAATCAAATCACATTTATTTGTATAGCCCTTAATCACCGTTACAGTCTCTAAGGGCTTCACAGTGCCCAACATGTGAAAATAATAAATGGTTAGTACACGACATCCCCCAGCCTTAGACCCTCAGAGAGGACAAGGAAAAACTCCCACAAACCCTCACTGGGAAAATTGGGAGAAACCTTGGGAGGGGCTACTCAGAGAGGGATCCCCCTACCAGGACGGTTGGGCGTGCAATAGATGCCGAGTTTGGGCAAGCAGCGTATACACAATATATGAAAGTTTATTTTGGTGGGACATCCAGATCTGATGGGGCGGCATCACAGCAACGGCAACTCAGTCAGCGTCATCATAGGACTAGGGGACCATGCAGGCGCCAACACTGCCCACATAGGAGAACGCAACGTCCGCTCAGTCAGCATCGTCCTAGGAGGCGGGACCAACCAGACGCCAACTCTGCCCAGATAGGAGAACGCAACGTCCGCTCAGTCAGCATCGTCCTAGGAGGCGGGACCAACCAGTCACCCGGCATACTGGAATATTTTGAGAGTTTAACAATGAACAAGTTTGACAATTTATGAGTGATTATGACTAGTTGTAACCGCTGCTGAATCAATTCAATTGCGTGTGCGAGTCGAATCAACTCACACATTTAAACGAGTCATTCATTTTGAACGAATTCTACCTAAACTAAACTACCATAGTTTTCGTCAACAAGCCAGTCAAATTTTTTGTTGTTGTGTTTTTTCCACCAATTTTTTACCCACGCGGTTTACATTGTATATTGTTTTGCTTTGGGTCATATTTGACACAAATAAATGACATATGTGCAAACTTAAAGTTTGTACAAAAATGGCACTAAATTTCGTCAGTTTTTGTCTACGAAGTGGCATTTTCATTTCGTTATCGTCTCATTTTCATCCGTGGAAAAAAGTCGTCGGCGAACATTTTCCGTCAGTTTTCAGAATTGCTTCTACTGTGCATATTTGCTATTTTTCATGTGTTTCAAAACTGTAATGGAAGTATCACATGCTTGAATAAAAAAATTAAAGAAAAAAAGATGATGGAACAGGTTTTTCGTGAAAGTATTTCCATAGAAATTACTATAATGTGTGTGCAGACGAATCAAAACACTGCGCTCCCTGCTGCTGGAAGCTAAAATGACAGCTTGTGTATTATATTTTATGTTTTACATTTTATGTGCATGTTATGTTTTAGTTCCAGCTTTTCAACCACTATTGAGATGGGAAGAACAGCTGGATTTAATTCAAGCCTGAACATTAGCAGTGAGAGCCCAGCATCGCCGCCCCCCTTCGGTTCTCCACCATGCGGAGGGCAACCTGCCACTCTTCTGCTCTTAGTCAAACATCGACAGCCCTAACTCAACGGGACGGCGAGTGGGGCGGGGGGAGGGGGAGGCCGCCATGTACAGGACACCAAAAACCTGTGCGAGTCACAGCCAAGACATGTGAGCCCCGAGTAATGAAACTCTGGAGGTTTCTTTCTACACCCCCATTCTTTCATCTCCCTTCTCACGCATCTCATGCTGCAGAAAGAGGAATTGATTATTGAACCTGGCAGCAATAAGTGACGGCCATTAGCTGGCTCTGTACGCGGGCCAAAAAGAGTAATGTGTGAAAATAAGAAAACAAGTCGAACAGCAGATAAAGTCATTCGCAGCTCTCGCTCTTACGTAACTAATGGCGGTTTCTCACGTGCCCAACTCCCATTATGGAGAAACGGTGACAGCTGGAGCCGAGGATGCTGGAGGGCACCGATCTCTAAATCTCTGCAACCCAAATGCTGTACGTTCCAAAAACAGGAAGTGCGGGCATTTAAAGGAAAAATCCACCCTAAAACACTGCTATCGGCGATGTAGCTTGCATTTCTGGGCCCATTTTTGTTGTTTGGTGGTATATTCTTCTTCCCGTGGATAACTGGCCAAACGTAGGCAGCGTGCCATCATGTTGAGATATTTCCGGTGCAATTACAGTGGAGTTTAATAGCAGAAACATTTTCAGCTATACGAAATGGTAAACGGCAACGGTAAACATCAGGTTTTGGTGTCGGCCCCTCAGAATCAAAGAGCAAGGGCTTCTTTCTAGATTGACGTTCAACATCATAGAACAGGAAGAGACACCAATTTCTCCACCGATGTTAGCCTCAAATGTAGTTGCAGATATAGCAGGAATTTTAAAGCATGCGTTTGCTATCTGCAGGTTTGAGAAAGCCAAATTTAAGACCTCCCAATGCTACCTGGAATTGAATTTAAGACCAATTTAAAAACTAAAATAAAGGAACAAAGCTGGCTACAGTTGTTCAACTATAAATGGGCGGAATAAGAAAAAGGACACCAGGAAATTGTTAATGGACATGGAATTCTGAATTCTTCCAAGAGTGGACATGCAGTGCAAAGAAACATGTCATTGCATTACATGACATCTATTAACTGGATTTAAGACATTTTAATCCTTTTTAAGGCCTTAAATGTAAACTTGAATTTATTTTAAGAGTTTTTCAGACTTTTTAAGGACCTGCGGTTTCAGGGCCACTACTTCTCTTGCCTGACATTTTCCTTTTTCAGTCAGACTTGATATGTATCAAAATGACACCTCGTACAAACCCCCCCCCACCAAAAAACATGACGTGACACCTTCATAAAGGGTGAAATCGTTCCCAGACCAGGATGTGACATAATGCCGCATTACCACTGAGGCCTGTGGTAACGCCCGAGCCTTTTCCCCCTCGGCCCTTCGCACACCTTCTCCAAGAAAAAAAGGTGGTAACGTGATATCCGACCTAATTAAAGGAAACCAAACGGCTTTTAAGTTCCCCTACACAAGCCAATTGGTGCAGGGGCCCCTCAATTTCAGCTCGTACCAAAACTGTGAGGGCTGAAGGAGGGGTAAACTCTCCAAATTGGGTCACGTTCGCTGTCGTAAATGACACGTATAAACCTTGGTGACTTGAAAACTGGACGGTTCTGCTGAACAGACATCGATGCAGGAGGACAGAGCGGGGAACACGGGCCCTGTTAAAGCCAAGGAAGCCAAGAACCACAGGAGCACTGCTATTACGTAACACCAAACTTCATGGTGAATATCTGAAGGGGGAAATGCGGCTTTGGCCTCTGTAAACTAGCAAGCTGGAGCTGTTCTCTCTCTCTCAAGTCAAGTAGAAGACTGAGGTTGGTTAGAGAGTGGTCTTGGAGTTGGTCTTTGCAGATGGTCACTTTGAAATTGACAGTTTAAAAGCTGCTGAGGGATTGCTATGCCCAAGGAGAAAAATAGTATGCCTCTTTTTAGGTCTTTTGCTCGAGCCAGATGAAGAGGGTCTCTCTGACGGCTCTCCTTGAGTAAAAGAAGATACAAATGAGTCCATAGTCTCCTAATTTGGGAGGTTGGGCAGAAAAGTCTTACAGTAAACGTACATATTGAGTTCTGCCCTTTTAATGGTAGTAGTTTAATGGTGCTTATCATGAAGGGGTTTTACACAGTCACCAAATGCCAGGGTGGAACACTTTCATGAGAAGCGTCACAAAGTGTAGTCAGTCTTTTGCTGCTTTGCATCATACTAGAGCAGAATGAAGGAGAATGTGACCCGCATGCTCATGCACTACTCATGCATTGTTAAATATATATATATATCTGTAATAATCCATACCATACCTCATACTCTACAGTTTACTTGAAAATTGTCAGCTGCATGTTGACTTAACCCCACAATTGTTGATATTCTATTTTATTGCCTTTATCTTATTTTTACTATTTTTTTTTTTGTGCCTGTTTTATATTCTCCTTGCATGCTTATATTCTATTTGTTCCCCCCCCCTGCTTAATCCCATAAATTTTGCTGCTGCAACACCCGAATTAATAAAGTTTCATCGTTACTTAACAAGACTAATGTTGGTCAATTTGTATGTAAGTCCAGTTCTTTCAGTTCTGGTAGGACCTTGGCCCTGAACAACACCCATTACTTTCTATCTCTCTGCAGAGCATTGAGCCTCCGGGACAATGTCTCCAGCGTGCATACTAACTTTGCAGAGCCTAATGATCAGCCAACCTGTGAAAGAGAAAGCCAGAGCTGCGCTGCCATCTGCTGGTGAACGACAGTCACCACCTCCTTTTAATAAACAGGTATTGCATGGACAAAATCAGATAGCAGTGGAATTGAAAACAGCAGCAAGATTTTAAGACATTTATTTATGCATACTGACAGAGGTAATAGAAATCAATTAAAAAAAACAGGTAGACGCTCTGAAGACTGGAGTTGCATTTTAGAGATACTCTTGTTTTTTTTATGTCAAGGAGATTCTTAATAGTGTAATAATGCACGACTTTGTAATATTTACATTTCATTTTCTCCATAATGGTAATCAGTTAGGACTTTCATTTTACAACACTTTTTTTTTTTTACAACTATGACCGTCACAGCACACCATCACCTCCAGGAGTACTTCCCCATTTCAGGAACCCCCGAGGTGCATTGTGTTATAATGCACCCCGCCCTACCACAGTTGGCTCTTACAATAGTGTTAATTCACGTTTACATCCATAGAGATGTCATTGTGCACGCGGGCTGACTTAGCAAAAATGATGCTACCATAACCTCACACCACCTGAGCAATACAAGGCCTATATCTTGACGTGGCACTCTAAACGTTGTTCTCCTCGGGAGGTGCCAAATACAGGTCACAAAAAAAAAAAAGATATGTTTACAACCCCCCCAAAAACCAGAGATGAACTTACATGAACAGCAAGCCTGCCCGTTCATAAATCATTCAGAATAATATTAGCAATAATCATTGTTTGCATTTAGAAGTACAATGGATGCAAGAGTTAGTGCAGGAAACAAGACAAGAAAATGAATGAAATGAAGCAAATTAAGGAATCATATCTTAAATCACTCCCCTACCCTACCTTCCTCCTCCATCCTCCGTTCTGAGTGTAATTATCAGTTTTTCAGTGACACATTACAAAAAAAAGGCGTGATTGAGTTCAAATGGGCATCATTTTGTCATATTTTTCCCACACCAAACATCCTCCTGCCCAGAGATCACTCCGCTCAACCTCTTCTTGCTCTCTTCTTAATTCCAAGCGAACGCTTGAGGTTGGGTGAGGGGGGGGGCGCAGTAAAATAAATATAGTAGTGACACATATGGATGGAGCGCACTCATTTAGCCGCTTGCCAAATGATAATGCCGAGTATGACGAGCACGATGGAAACGACCATAGCTAGGATGCACATCTTCTTACGGGACTTTTGCTGTGAGAAAGAAGGCAAAGAGAGAGAAGTGGGGGTTACTGATGGAGAAAGTAACCATGGGAGGGATATTGCAGTTTGGCTTGGTCTTTCGTCGTCGTGTGCTCCCGTTGCCACCGGTACAGACACTCACCTGGTAGTAGGCTGCTCTCTGGAGCTGCTCCGTTCCTCGTTCTACATGAACCTCAGCGTTCTCCACATTCGCCTCGATGCTATCTGCAGGGCAACAGAGAGGGTCAGCTGTGTTTTTATCCCAGCCAGGTTCAACTTTGTTGTTAACATACCGAAGAGATACCAATTTCTTTAGCCTCAATAGACCAGAATGCAATGCACAAAACATGGTGCGTTTTGAGTAAGGGGTGAAAGTCGTGCTGGGAAACATAGGAAATCACTAAGTAAAGTAGAAGTAGACGAGGCAGGTTGAGGGAAAGTGGGTTTACCAAAACAGTAAATGACACCACTTCATGACAAAATAACTCCTGGAATGCATTGAACATCACAGATGGATGTCTAAGAAGCATAAGCATATCTTTAAGAAGCATAACATGTATGACCCCTTTGCTGAGATAGTATACTGATTGAGAGGGATACAGAGGAGGAGAGACTTTAAGACAGCTTTAGAAGTTAGCATTACAAAACAGAATTTATTTCAACTGGCACACTTGTTGGTTGTTGGAGATATAACAGGAATTTAAAAGCACGCTTTAAAGCTTAGACCTGGTATCTGCGGGGTTCAGAAAGCAAAAATTGAAGGCCTTCAATGTAAACTTGAATTTATTTTAAGACTTCAGAGTTGTTATAGACGTATAGTTTATACCCTGATAAACTATATGTTATAGTGTTATACAGAAGCATTGAGAACAACCCTACTGAAACTCACCGATCATCTCTCCCTGATCATGGATCATCACTGCTAGGTCCTTGAAGATCTGGTTTACATCCATGATATCTGACTGAAACCGAAAAATGAGAAGTTTAGAATCCAACGAGAGGCAGATCCCAAAAACCTGAGATTGGATTTTTTATCACAGGCCATTAGTGGGGGTGTAACACTTAAGGTTTTGGTCAATTATACCCCCACCATATAACAGTCACAGTGCATACAACCACTATCCAGTGTCTCCCATACATAAATGGTAAATGCATTTATATAGTGCTTTTATCCAAAGCGTTTTACATTATTTTGCCTCTCATTCACCCATTCACACACACACACTCACACACCGATGGCAGTGAGCTACCATGCAAGGTGCTGGGCTGACCATCGGGAGCAATTTGGGGTTCAGTGTCTTGCCCAAGGACACTTCAACATCTGGACAGGAGGAGCTGGGGATGGAACCACTAACCTTGTGATCAGTGGACAACCTGCTCTAGCACTGAGCCACAGCCGCCCATACATAGCATCTCATCTGTGGCACGTCCACCACAAAAGTTGGTTAATGTATAGAAATTGATCTAAATGGATCGCTAACACATCACGTTATGCTTTCTGTCACACCAGAGACAAATCTCACTCAGCTGTAGCTTGTAAACCCACCACAACCTGCTAGATGGACAAAGGCACTTCTGACCTCAAAACAAGCTGTCTGACAAAAACCTGCTATCGACTCGACAATGGAAGGTAACGGTTACTGTAATATTGAACCTGGGATGTTACCGTGAAGTGAAATTACGCCTAGTGGAGTCTATATATTTCGCAATTCCAAGTAATCATACATCAACGAGTGGAAAATGTATTTTCTCCCGTGCATTGAACGTCTGTTCCCTCAGATAAGCATTGAAAAGTATTTTACGAGGAAAAGGCCTCGAGAGGAGGAAGAAAGCCAAAGGGAGTCTGAACCTGAAGTAGATGCAAAAACAGATTAAACCTGACAGGAAAATCCCGAAACCCCACCAGTTGCAATTAATTCATTTCAGGAGTAGCTACAACGATTTCCATTATTATCACAATGGAAGGGGAATGCGTTGAAATAAAACATTTAAGCCATTTATTTTGGTTTATATACTATTCTTTGCTGCTGCAACAACCCAATTTCCAGGTCAGAGAACAATAATCTCTTTGAAACTGAACAAAAGTGACAGTCACCTGAATGTGTATTGGAGTGTACCCAGGTATTACAGATAGAAATAGAATGGGAAGGAGAGGCTGACCTCCAGCTGTCTGATGTTCGTTTCTCTCTCCTTGATGAGCTCCAGGTCCTCCTCGGTTATGGCGACCTCCTCTGCCTGGGTGGTCGCCTGACTCCAGTCATCTTGGCTTCACGCAGACAAGATAGCAACACTCAAACACAAGGCTGTGCGACTATGACAATGAATGGCCAGGCTCTGAATTCCAAGACTTTTCCATGACCTTCCGTAACTAGGTCAGAGCACATCCATAACCTAAGAATATTCATCCTTCTAGGTTTCATATTTTTCAGTCTGGTTTCGACTCCAGTTGGGCTAAAAATCACCATTTAATGCAATCAATGTGTGAAACAAGTTATAAAACACTGCTCTAGTCTCATGAAGTGGCCCATTTGTAAAAGTCCCTGACATTCCTCGTCTAGAATCCATTCATACATTCCAGAAATTCCATGAAAATCCCACTGAAATTCCCAAGTCTGAATGAATGACACGGGGCTTACTTATCAAAAGAAACAAGCTGTTCGTCATGGGTACTGTCTTCAGTCTGAAAAAGAGGGGGAACCAACAATATCAGCCAGAACCCAAGTCGAGTAACGTCTACAAAACATAGAACATAAAGATTCAAACACTGTATGGAACTAAGAATGAGAATTGTCATTGCTGCTCTGGTTTGTTTTCGCACTTCATATGTTTAAATGCTCACCGATAGGCGGGACCCAGCTCTCGCTCTGGCTACAGACTCCTTTTCCTTCTCTGCTGCACGTCGTTGGATGGCCTGGAAATTGTTGAGGGCTGCTGAGAAGTCATTCATCAGCCGCTCCTTTTGGATCTTCTGCTGCCTCTGGAGATCACAGCAGAGATGGGACAGAGTGTATTAGGCCAGGTAGAGAGACAGATATGAGTATATATATATATATATAGAGAGAGAGAGAGAGAGAGAGAGAGAGAGAGAGAGAGAGAGAGAGAGAGAGAGAGAGAGAGAGAGAGATAGATCCCAGACTCACAACCATGATGCGTCCCTGGACACTATAAAGGCAGTAGGGCTGAATGTGTAAAGTGACTGTGGACATGCCATTACTCTTCCAGTGGCATTTATCATCTTTTTTGGTGGCTTACCGGCAATTGGTCACTCCACTTAGTCAATAGACAGCCCAACCCCAATATACAATATTCACGACCGCAGAGAAGCCGTAAGTCGGCATGTGTAGTTTTAATCATCGGGTAAGTTTATTATACCATGATGAACTTTGCTTTTAATAGATAGTTAACAGTGAAATTACATGGAAGCTCATATCCCTGACATTAGTTTGTTGCAATGCTTTTGTAGTTATTAACATTTTTTAATTTTAAATTGCATTCAAGACTTGATAACATTGAAAACATAGCTAATAGCAGGACAGCATAATCACAAACTATGCAGCTATTAAAATCCCCATGGTAGAAATCCAACTACAAATTGTGACTTACAGCTTCTCAGCTGTACTGCCATATTGGGGAGGGATCGTAATATTGAATGCCACTGAGAGAAGGTTTGGCAGAGACAGTGTCAACTACAGTACCGCAGTCGCTATCACACTCACCACCACTCATATAGAGGAGTCCCATATACAAATGCAGGCCAATACTCACTTGCTCGGAGGGCGATGAAGGCAAAGGGATCGAGCCCAATTCCTTCAGATGCTTGTTTGTTTCTTTCGCAAGTTGGTTGGTGTAGTGTTGAATCTGCTGCCTGCGAGAACACCGACAGGTTAGAGTGAAAAGAGACCGGTGGTGAATCTGATGAAACTATTATTCCACATCATACCTGCTTCACTGTAATCTTTCCAACAACAGTTCAAGCATACTAGCAAAAAAAAAGTGAGAGCAAGACAGGGACTGTGCTTCTGTGTGTTTGAAAGAGAAAAGATTATGGAGGTGTTGACGCTTACAATCGATCCTGAAGTTCACTGTTATCCTGCCTGGTCCCCAATTGGTTCACCATGCTCTTGATCTGAGCAGCTGTCAGGAGAGTAAGCAACAGTGGTAAGTCTGAACCTGCACCTGTAGGCATTCATCTGTACTATAAATAAGCAGATGCCAGAACAACACACTATGGAAATGGGAAACAAGAGCTGCTAGTACAGCAATGAAGCAGTTAACCGTGCATTGGCATTGGCAGAACACCTACTGTTCTGTGTGATCTTCTGGATGTTGGAGCTGCATGTCTGTATGAGGGTATTGAAGTCCCGTGGCACGGAGCGATAACTGTCTGATTTACTATAAGACATGTCTGCCAGAGTGCTCAGGAGCCTTAGGTGTAGGGCTTTGGCTGGAAACCAAGTCTGCAGAATTGAAAATAATTACATACTGTACAGAGAGGATCCCTAGCAACAATCATATTTGTTTTGTAATCTTTCTAAATACGCAAAAGACAATGACTGGCAACACCATGACAATTATACTGTAGGCCCAAACTTGACCATTTAAGTGACAAGCTACAATACAGCTGACGTTCGCTTACTAACATCATGACAGGAAGATGGGGAGAAGTGATGATCAATTTTTGTTCAATTCTGTTGGTGTCAACATTATGAGTAACTGTTACTAACAGTTAGCTTCCTCACTATTGCTGTGTGCCAACTTCCGGTTACCAATTGGTAAGTTAACGGGTCCAGGGGTTTGTAATTTTACCGGGATGCAAGACTAAGGTCAACTAGCTTGTTGTGGTCAACTAGCGTCAGCTAACAAGTTAGCCGGTTGACGTTACATAAATCAAATCAATCGACCTAACGTTACAACATGTTCTAACATTAGCTAACTAATGCTAGCCTTAGCTTTCAGCTAAAAAGATAACGTTAACTAGCTAACGTTAGCTTACAAATAGCTACGTCTTCTTTCGTCATAATGACATATAAAGACTACCATATCGTGGATAAAACTCAAGCGTATCAATATAAATATACATGGTTAATACTTGCTTATTTGGCTGTTTACAGTAAAAAAAAAATCGGCGTAATTCCCCTGTTTTTCTTCCAGCAGTCAAAGGCTAACCTTCCTGATCTGTCAAGTGACGTCACTGCGTAAAGTCACGCCTGGTAGGAAGGGGGTAGGGACGAGGAAAGGGGGTAGGGACGAGGGGAGACGAGGGAAGGGGTGGGGGGGATCTGGAAACATGCAACAAGCATAAAGACCTATGACAAAGATTAGCCCACAGTAAAATAACATTTCTTGGAGTAAAATACCCAATTATATGTACGTTCAGGTAACAAAAACTTTCCAGTCATTTTCAACTTTTATTGTTGCAGTTGAAAGCCATACGAAGATACTGTCTACATTGAGATGAAACAATAGCATTGAAACATCCCCCAGGCTATGACTGCCTATGCCTCTGGTCGCTGCAGTACCATGTGACTTTCATGTGGTTCCCTGCTGATGGTTGGCTAAAACTGAAGAAGCTGGAGAAACACACTCTTCCATTCTGCTAGTGTAACAGGGTTATGTTGTTATTCTACAGCATAAACAGGGGCCTTTATTTTGACTCAAGCAGGAATGCAGGTCTTTTATTTTGAAGTACCAGAGTGGGCAGTGTGAGCGAATATTTTTTGTACTCGTCTGTTATCACAAATGGGTTTCCGAATTCCTTTACCATTTCCTGTTATGCTTTTTGTGTTTAGACAGAAAGTATACTATTAATGGACATTTCATCCTTTTTTTATTGAGTCAAAAAGTGAACATTACAAGAAAGGCAACATCCAAAATCAAATTCCAACTTAATACAATGAGCTTATGGACAAAAACAATCAAATCAAATGAATTAATATTTACAACAAATCTACAAACTTACAGAAACAAATAGACAAAAATATAAAGTCGAAGGTGTCAGAAATATCACAATTATACCTTGTGTTTACCCATAAGTATATATTCTAAGCTTGCAGCGGTGATAACTTCTCATTACCTTGAGATTTATTTTAAAGACTTTTTTTTTTAAAAACTAAAAACAAAAGTACATTTTAATTTTCATTACTGCTAACACCAAATTTAATGACTATAGTATTAATACACTTACTTCAACATATTTAGAAATAAGCAACATTATTTTCCAGAAATTATTGTAGGAACAAGTAAAGGAAATATTGTGGTTTCTACTGTATATCAAAATGACAAAAGTGGCACTTATCAATATTAAACTTAAATCTTAAGACTTAGAAGGGTCATTTATAACTTTAAAGTGAAGCTTGTTAGCTTTTGGAGGTTTTAATCCTTTTTGCTTCTTGCATTTGGTAGAGAAGGGGCAGTAGAGCACATTCATATGGTATTTTAGTCAGACATTGGTGTTCCACATTTATTAAATCAATAATTGACAATTGAGCAATAACATAAGGAAGATGACATGGTATAAAATGGCTGTTTCTAAGAAATCAAAACAAAGGTTATTTCTTTAGGACAGAATGGGCATATTGTCCATCAAACTGGTGCATGTAAATAAAACAAGGATGAAATTCATATATGGTGTTATTTTACAGTGGCCTTATTCCAGTGTAATTGACCCACTGAAAAGTATTCCAAGTACTCAATAATGCTCTATCTAATGCATGATGTACCTACAGGGGTGTAATGACACAATGTAAGGTTATGTACTAAAATAAATACTTCAAAAATGGAAAGTTTGGCTCTAACATATCACCTCATAACCATAGCGTATTGCCCTGGCGCTCAATGACACAAAGTAAAAGTATTTACATTAAGTTTGTACACTTTGTACTTACATTCAGGGATGTGGTGGAGGGTAAACTCACTTCACCCACCTTTTTTTTGGCTTACACTGCTGTGGCTATTACACAACGCTGCTTACATTTTGCTGTAACATCCTTCTAAGTACATTATGCATTAGAAAGATTTTCACTAAGTACTAGCCAAGTATTATTGTGGAATAAGGACATTGTAAAGTGTTAACATAAATTACTTGCATTTTGCACTTAAAAATTAATGTGTTCCATCTTCTTATCAAATAGACAGCAGTAAATACAATGCCAAGAAAAAAAGAAACAATAGCAAAATAGTTCTAATTTCAGCAGTAAATCGGCTCCGGTAGGCTTGAGGTGATTCCAAAGTCCTGCTCTGTGGAGACCTCCACCGGCTGCCAGTGACAATCGATCAGGGCATCGTACAGTTCCTCACTGAGCTCCATGAACTTCTTGTTGGCCTCCACCACATCCAGCTCCGGGTTGGGATCTACAACAAATGGACATGAATGAGACAATTCGTAAATGCTTTAATCCTGGGGCTAAATGAGGAGGTGCCGTTTACGACAAAGTGTACGATCACACCTGCAGTTTGTTTTCTTCGGTGTGGAAAAGTTGACTTTGTTGCACTTTGGTTCATTTAGGTTCATACTGTGTCAATTACAAGCCAACCAAGGCTCGGAGTCTCAAAAGGAGGTTTATTGGACAGAGCTTTGGTAACCCGTCGTCCCACCAGGTTAGAGATTTTGGTAGCAGGGGGACTCAAAACTAATCTGATTTCGGTCCCTGTAACTTTAGCAGAGCATGATGGGACGTGAAGAAACGTCTGAACATGAGCATCAGGCCAAACGAACCAAACTAAAAAAAGAGGAAATGCTCCACTCACACTCGGAAAAAATGCGCTCCAAAACATTCTTTGTAGGAATGCATCCTAAGAAAATCCTAATACAAACCTTCCAGAACTTCATCCTGGACAACTTGACTTTCCTAAAAACAAAAACAAAAAAAATGTTAAGAATGATTTATGCAGTAATCAAAATGACCATATGAAGGGTGTTAAGATGGGCTGGCTAATATGGTGAACCTACCTGAGGCTGTGGGAGATAATTTGTGTAATCATACTGGTCATAGTTGTATCCATAATTTCCTCCATTCTGGTCATACCCCCAATTTGAGTAATACCCAGAATACATCTGCTGGGGGTACTGGTTGTACTGGTAGTTGTTTTGTCTGTATCCTGAGTTCGATTGCCATGATCTGTTCTCGGATTGTTGTTGCCTATTCCTAAAACTCAGTAGGGATTAAAAGGGAAACAGTTAATCTCCACGGGACATATTTTGCTTGGATTTCATGCATTCGGATGACAATTTGAACTTACTGTCTCAGAATGACAGGAGGGACTTACTTGTTAGCAGCTAGGCTTAGTCGGAGCGGTTTCCCCCCAAGGCCCACAGCTCCCTGACACTCCTCTAATGCCCGTTTCTGCAGTCTCTCATCTGGGAACTGAACAAACCCACAGCCCCTAGAGCCAGGAAAAGCAGACGGGTGAGTGATAAGAAACACACACAGTAAGCTCTCAACATTCAATAAATTCACAATTCGAAAACCTTTTAAAAATATAAAAGGGGAAAAAAATCCAGTTAGGACTGGAGACAATGCAAAAGTATGATTTTTCCCACATATCCCCTCGTGGACAACGACTTGTGGTTGTGTTGTCGCAGTGTCAAAATTGTCTCCCATAGGAGACATGTAATGTAACAGAATAGTCAATTGTGAACAATGTGTAAGTCCACATCATGTCAATATACTGGCATTCCTTCACTGTAATGCTTAGAAAAGAAAGACATCTGTAACACAATAGCACATTAGTGTAGTGGGATTACTAAATGCAGCTACATTAATTTAACATATGAATGTTTTTTTGCATTGATCAAAAAAGTAATGTTATTCTGTGCTGACATAATAAACTCACTTTGAGTTGCCCGTGCTGTCTAGCACCACCTTCCCTCCACGGCAGGAAGGATAGCGGTTGTAGAAGAACTCGTAAAGCATCCCGTCATCCACCTCAGGTGTGAGATCTCCCACAAACAGAGAGTACATCTGACTGCAACAGGCAAGAGAGGGAAAAGAGAAGCTAGGTAATTTCCAATGCAACCACAATGGCACTTATTACACTCCGGCCACTTCTCCTTAATGCAAATAATCTCAATCTCTCAAATCTCTCTCTCAAATCTCCCTCTCTCTCTCTCTCCCCCCCCCCCCCTTAAAGTATTTCCAAATAGTGGAGATGAGTCGTCTTCTCCGCTCTCAGCCATTTTCGTTTACTAAAGCCTACCCTGGAGAATGCCGGTAGGTGGTGGCAGTGCACAGGGATAGGGAATGAAAAATAAAAGTGAAGTTTAAACACTGTAAAAAGCTGAATATCTTGATATGAATTTTCATATCGTTCAGTAAAATTATATCTATCATATCGGCGAACTCGGTATATCGCCCAGCCCTAGGTCCTACCGGGTACTAGATAGGTCTACCTAATAAAGTGGCCGGTGAGCTTATAAACACCTTGTAACAACACATTATGTAATAACACCGCATTATGTAATAACTCGACAAAATGTAAGACATTTTCACTTCATTATGTAATAACACCCGCATTTTGTAATAATCTACTGCATTTTGTAATAAACAGCCTGAACGCAATATGTAATAAATTTCCCCACATTTTGTAATAAATTACATATTGCGGTGGTTATTACAAAATGCGGGAGTTGCACTTTTTTGATGAAAAAATAATAATAAGGTGCATTATGTAATAACCAACCAAAATGTTGGTTCTTCATTCATGAAAATCGTTATAACATAACAATGTTTATTTTATGCATTCTAGCATGAATCATACTGACTCAAAATTAATTTTACGCATTGATTGCTGTTGTCCATATCCCATACATAAGACCCAAAGGCTACAGGTCACAATAATGGTTAATT
Source organism: Hoplostethus atlanticus (assembly GCA_034670405.1). NCBI lineage: Eukaryota > Metazoa > Chordata > Actinopteri > Trachichthyiformes > Trachichthyidae > Hoplostethus > Hoplostethus atlanticus. The sequence goes on from JAXDDX010000085.1 coordinate 1,361,335, forward strand.
TCAGATCTGTCAAAAAATAAATAGCTAAATTAATTGAATATATATCAAACATTCCTTTAAATATACTGCATGATGATGCTCATGCATCTAGTTATAATATGTGGTAATTTAACACATTAACATTGTGAAAATGTGTTCTATTCACTTAATGTTTTCTGTTTTGTGCATACATTGTTATACCCTTCCACTTGGCTGGTTAAATGACTAGACAGCATATGCATCAAGAATGTTGATTGTATTATTGTTATTATTAATTTCCCTCATTATCACATTGTAAATGTATGTAATACTTTCTAACAGGCCTGGTAGCTATTGCTAATTTTCTCTAAAATGCTCAAACTTGCCAAAAAAACATGTCAGCAACTTAGTTTGTTCATAAATGAGTCAATAAACATGGAAATTTGTAAAATATGTGAACTATTCCTATGAATACATTCCTGTGATGTTAAACAGAGTGAAGGAAAAAAACATTTTCCTGTCAGAAACTTTCTAAGACCAATATTATCTGCTAGGCGAGTGTTGTCATTGCTAACCAGCACATTGTTATTAGCATAAAGGTTTGAGCTTTTATCTTTACACTTTTCATATTAGTTGAGAAGCTACTCTACAGTAAACTCTAAATGAGAGAAACTCTAAATCCAATGCTTTGCAGAGAAATAACATTTTATTCACACTCAATATCATAGCCACGTGTTGCCTTTCAACTAGTGGCCAGTGATAGACACTACAATTTCCAAGGCAATTCAATAACTTTATTTATAGCACTTTTTTTTTTAGCACAGAGGCAATTGATTTATAAGAACAATGAATAAATAAATAGTGGTGTAGGGCCTAGATAAATACTAGATTTAAAATAAGTTTAACATTTTTTAAAGAACTCAAATAACTTAACTAAAAGCATCCATGAACAGTGTGGTTTTGAGTCCTGATTCAAAGGTTTCGAGGGCTACTTTTAAGATCGACAGGGAGTCTGGTCCAGAGATGTACAGCATAGTGAGTGACTAAAGGTTGCTTCACCAACTTTAGCCCTGGCACTGGGCACTACTAGCAGCCCACTCCCACTTGACCTGAGAGACCTGGCAGGAGTGTACTCCTTAAACATGTCTGTAATGTATTTTGATCCCACTCCATGTATTGATTTATAAACAAGCAGCATTTCCTTATATTCAATTCTGTGGCTGACAGAAAGCCAGTGTAGTGACTTAAGAATCGGGGTGATGTGGTCTGACATTTTGGTCCCTGTAAGAACTCTAGCAGCTGCATTTTGAATAAGCTGAAGCTTTTTGATGGTCTTTTGGGGAGCCCTGTCAAAAGACCATTGCCGTAGTCAACCCTGCTAGAAATAAAAGCTTTTATGTGGCGATTTAGACTAAGATCAGAGTGAACCTATCTCCAAGCGGGGCACCACAGGTCATAGGGGTCTAATTTAATATTTAGCTTAATTGTTAAAATTGTAATTGTACAGATGAAGACATCCATTTTGGTTGGTTATTACATAATGCACCTTATTATTACATTTTCGTCATAAAAAAGTGCAACTCCCGCATTTTGTAATAACCACCGCAATATGTAATAATTTATCACAAAATGCGGGGAAATTTATTACATATTGCGTTCAGGCTGTTTATTACAAAATGCGGCAGATTATTACAAAATGCGGGTGTTATTACATAATGAAGTGAAAATGTATTACATTTTGTCGAGTTATTACATAATGCGGTGTTATTACATAATGTGTTGTTACACATGTATGCGGTGTTATTACATAATGTGTTGTTACACACCTGCCAAGGGTTGGTCATCTACAAAAAAAAAAGAAAAAAAAAAAAGAACAATTTTCACCAGCCAAAATAATTTATCTATATTTTTCATAGATCCCTACACGTATTCAATGCCATTTCCTGTATAGAAATGAGATACTGTGTGAAACATACAATAAAGAGATGAGAGAAGCGATAGAGTTTTAATTTAAAATCTACACTCACTTATAGAATGGAGGTTTTTTTTTTGTCTTGGGCCTTTTTTCTGTTGGCCTCACACCTGCTATGTGTCACCACATGAGAATAACATTACATTTTCTTTAAACGGCAAGTTAACCATCCAAGCAGAGGAGAGGCAGAGGTTTAGATGCTACCATTGTGTGTAGAGCAGCTTAACAGGTAGCCAATTAGGAGCCTGTTTGACTGCATAACCAAGGCATTGAAATGTTATCATGTCAAAAAGTTGGGGTGAGCGCAGCAGGTGATCATTGATTTTTATCGCATTTGGCACTTGGCGGGTGGTTATTACGGTACCTGCGTATAAGCAGATTCACTGGAGCCATGGCCCTGGGGGTTTGCTTTTATTGCTCCACTAGAAATGGCATCGAAAATAATCAAACTACTCATATTCTCCTGCATTCTGTTGGTCTCTTATATTATCACCTTAGCTCACCAAAAGCAACCCGTCCTGTCACCATTCAGGTCTTTGGGGTCAGTTCAGGGGCCTGTCTCATGAAATAAATTCAACATCGAGTATCTTTGCGATAGCTGGCTACACAAAACCAAACAATGGCAATGGTCTCATAAAGCTGGTTATCAACTCGCTCTGTCAACCCAGGATTTTCCAGTCTAGCTATGAGTGCGTTCATATAAACGAGGTAGGGTGTGTAAGGAAAAAAGTATATAAGCACACAAAGTTAACAAAGTGCATCTTGTGTTCCCCCAGCACTGCGCTGATGGGAATATGGGTGTGATCTATTGCACCAATCACTTCTAGGAATCCTATGAGAGAATGTCAGCCCACATAATATGCAACCAAACATTTATTATACCTCTGATCTAATAAATCGTCATGGAAAACAAATGGGGTTCTCATGGCCATGCAAAGATCTATGCAAGTCCAACGGGATCCACAAGAAGTAGCGGCGCCATTATTCCAGAGCGCCGATTGGTTGAGCAGGTGGGCTTTTTAAACGTTTGGATCCGATAGCGTGAACATAACCCCCTCTTAAAAAGTGACCCAGCACAGTGAGACTGAAAAAGCCAGGGTTAAGCCCAAAGTTAGCTCAATAACACGCTGATATTGCTTTGTGAGATAAGCCCAAGTTTGGGAACTTTAAACATTAAAGCTGAACTCACCCACTGTCTCCTTGTTTCCCAAAGGTGGCTCGATTTAACTTGAATCTTGTGGGCTGTGAGAAATCAACAAGGACATTATAAGTCAACTGTGCCCGTTCTTATGGATGTCTATGAAGTTGAAATTAGATAATATAAACTACTTTGAATAATAAAAAAAGGTGTTTACCGGATTGGCTCCTGGTAATGATTTGCCATTGACTTTGCGGAGACATCTCTCGGCTGTGGCCTCGTCCGTAAGCTCCACAAAGCAGTAACCCAACGCACCCCTGGGTAGAAGACAGTTTTTATAAAAACCCGGGACGGATCATCTGTAGGGTAGCCAACACATTTGTACGGTAGTCCTGTGAGGACATCTCAGACTCAGAGCGCTAACAAAGCCCAGCTGAGAGTGATTGATGATTTTTGAGCTGAGACTGATGGAGTCTGATATGTCCTCACAGGTCCACCGTACATTTGTTTGGGCTCAGTTCTCACCCTGTCATTTTGTTGCGTATGATCCGCACGTTAATCACCGTTTCACCCATGGTGGAGAACGCTCTGGTGATAAACTTTTCGTCCATGTAGGTCTCCAACTACAGAACAGAAAATCATGTTGTGAGCAGTGGTCAGGGATAATTCGCTCTCAGTTAATAAACTTCACAAACGTCAGGCTCGTTATTCGACTATTCTTTAAAAAATTCATACATTAAGGGGTAGAACCAACAAACAGGTAAACTCAGAATAGCGGGTTTCCGCCGATTAATAGTCAGTATCCGGCACCATTTGTCCGGCTTTCACTAGTTAGGTTAAGTTAGCTACAGTCCGATACCTTCCGTTCTCCGACGTTTAGCACTTATTCCAATAAAATTCCCACTTCTATAACTAACATTTTCCCACCAAAATATTCACGTGATCGGTAGTGGCGAGCAGTGTAAACCACGTCTAAAACTTGATATTTTACTAGGTTTAAGGTTCTGCATGGTGGATTCACTGGCATGCCAAATTTACCAGAAGAACCAAATGATTCGTAAAAGGACTTAAGTCATGTTCTACCATGTATGAGTTTGCCGATACACCAGACAACATAAAATTGCCAGATTTTTGAACGGTGTTTTTGGCAAGAATGTTTTCGCCATAAAAGAGAACGGAACGTATCCGGGGCTACGTTAGCTAAAACGCTTGTTACAATTAGTCAGTTTTATAATATCTTGTAGTAGACAACTCACATTTCCCATCCACAGTGTACTCATGGTGTAGCTGTGAGTGTTCAAATCTGTAATTCCTGAGAATGTCACTAGTAAATTTAGCTGAACCTTTCAAATACATAGACACATGCTAGCAGATAAGGAAACAAATGGGGAAGGTAAAACAGCTTTACGGCAGTGCGTCACTAAACGGAGGAGCGACACGTCATCGCGTCAGCAAGCACATTGGCCTGCCCCTTTTTTCAATTTTCTTTCTTATTTCTTTTTCTTACTAGAAACAATCAAGAATACAAACATTGGCAATTTAAGGATAGAGGCACAAGTTAGTATGAGTTATGCAGCAGTAAAGGCACATCTAAATAAAAGTTAAATTAAAATAAAAGCGAGGTAGGGCTTTCACGATTTTAAGGCCAGTGTTACAGAATACTGTAATCTTTGTATATCTATATCTTTTATGGGAATATTTCACTTGATGAATGTAATATTTAGCTAGAATACTTAACAGGTTAGTAATAAAGATTTGGTCAGTAGACCGACCTACAGGGTGATTCAGAATATAACAAAACATAATTTGGTCTTATTTTTTATAAAATATTTTTATGTCCCGTGTATAATCTAGCCAGAAGGAGGCAGTGTAAGGACAAGAAAAGAACAGATGAGTTCCATAAAAAAATTATCATAAACATTTGGTATGTGCTCACTAATAGTTGAGTTTACAGGATACTACCTATGCATAACTTTGAAAATAAACTCTTTAACATTGTTTTAAGCGATATATTTGCAAGGTAATGGCCACATCTTCCCCCATTTTAGATTTTGTGGTTTATTTTACACATAAGAGTGGATCCAATATTGAATGAGCCTCTTATGTTTGTCAAATACGGAGAGACCATTCACAGAAAGCTTAAGAGACACAAGGGGTTATGTGGTCTGTGTTAATAATTGAAGCTTTCCATGCCCTGTCCATCGTAGGGCATGCTGACTTATCAGTGTGGATAATATTAAAATTGTTCCAGATGAAGCATCTGTTGGGAGGCCTGGAAACTTTGCTTTGTCCACAACTTCTCTCCTCATAAAAACCTTACTTTGCAATAATTCAAACATTACGATAAACAGTAAAACTTTACTTTACCAAATGGCACTATATACTATGGGCTGAGATTAGTGCCACCAGGAATTTAATTGCATTTATTTGAATTTGCCATGCTCAAATTGAATAATTGAATCCAACAATTGAATTTGAATTGCATAACTTGAATTTGTATTACACCATTTGAAATTGAATATAATGGTTTGAAATTGAATTTGATCCTCATTGCATTCAGCTGTCAACTTTTATTTCAGTCTAGTTTGGAGTAAAAATTCAACGCTCAATGGGCCTCATTCATGAAACCTTTCTTGAATTATTCGTAAATTTGTCGTATTTAGTATGTTTGTATGAAAATACCAACGTGGAATTCATGAAACATGCGGGAAACCTCGATTTGTATGTAAAACAGGTGTATATTTGATGAATGCCAATCGTTGGTAAATTGGATGCGCGTGTTGCCTGTTGAAGCCGATTTGCATAGGTAAACTAAATGGTAAATGGACTGTACTTATATAGCGCTTTTCTAGTCTTTTCCGACCACTCAAAGCGCTTTACACTACATTCATCCCATTCACACACATTCATACACTGATGGCAGGGGCTACCACGTAAGGTGCCAACTTGCACATCAGGAATCTAACCATTCATACACATTCACACACTGAAGGCGCAGCTTCGGGAGCAATTTGGGGTTCAGTATCTTGCCCAAGGACACTTCGACATGCGGACTGGAGGAGCCAGGGATCAAACCGCCGATCTTCTGATTAACGGACGACCCGCTCTACCTCGTGAGCCACTGCCGCCCCTAAGATTAAATGCCCTGATTAACACCGTAAAAGGCTGCAGATTGAAGGGTTGTGTGCAAGTAAACCAGGGGAAAAGAGGGAAACGAGGAACTTTGCGGAGGCCGAAATGCAAGTGTTGCACGCATGCGTGCATGAGAAAAAAAACAGTTTTCAGAAGCATGTTTCCAAACACATGCACAAATTCCCGCATATTTCCAAACACACGTGGGTTTTGATCATACCAACAAATAAATTCAGATACGAACAAAATGATGAATCAGACAATGTTCGTATAAACATTCGTACGAACACTTTACGATCAAATCTGATCTTACACCCATTTTGTGAATGAGGTCCTATGTTCGTACGCACGCTTTACGATCAAATCTGATCTTATGCAAGTTTCGTGAATGAGACCCAATATGTTTTCAAATTCAGTTACTTACAATTCAAATGCAGTTCTCCGTGACACACATCCAGGAACTTTGGAAAAGTAAACCGAGCACAGATTCAGTACACTGTAGTAACGTAATATTAGCCAGTAATGTTAGCTAACTGGCAGACGGGGTGTGTGGTTGTGGCACTGTCACCGATTTAACCCCGTGTTTGTCTTTTCCAGTGAGTGGGGGCTAGACTGGCAGCAGGTGCCACTGCGGTCAAGTGAGCCAGACTCAGTGGTGGCTGAAGCTCCATCATTGCTGAGGGTGTTCACAACCTTGGCGGGTGGTAACACTGGCGATATTTTCCAATGGCTGCGAGTCCTCCAGCGTACAAGCACACATAGCCAGGAACGAGGCCTGAACACTGGATGAAGCATGACAATCAATCCATCTATCTATCCATCCATCCAATCAGGCACTTTTCCAACCATATGCATTACATCAAAACACAAACACAAACACAACCACTTACTCAGAGACTTACCATGTGACTCCTTGTAATAAAATGGTGCTCCAGAGCTTCACTGGGTGTAATCAGCTCAGCATCCAGGTCCAGCATACGTTTTTAGAAGGCTTACAAATGACCACGTCCTCATGCCCAGTGTGCTCGGTCTGACTCTCTTCAGACGGGATGACTGTTTCTTCCTGACACTCTGTCTGAAGCAACATAGAGATGCATCTTAATGTAACAATTTGAAAAGGGTTGGATGTTGGATATTCTGGATAAAAATGTAATCTGAGCAGCTAGGGCCAAAGCAGGAGGGTGTTATGATACCTTTAGTTTCTAGACGTCTGGGTTCCTGAAATAAATAGCTGGATTTGGTCCCAGCATTCAGCACTCGACATGCAGGGACGGCTAAGCCAAAGTCAATTAGTTTGACTCTGAAGGGTTGTTCCAGTTGATTCACCAGTTATCTGGTTTAATGTCTCCATGAATCACACCGATGCCCTTCAGAGCCTTTAAAGCCACAAGCAGCTGCAGGCACAGAGGCACAAGGTTGAAAATGAACACTTTAGAATTTTCCATGACATAGTGGATCAGTCATTTTGGTATTGCTTTCAATGATGAGTATTAGATGTTGAGCTCAATAGATGTTTGTCTCCACATATTGCCATTGCTTGGTAATAGAACCAAGTCATCAAGACTCATGTCCGGCATTTCAAACACCAGACAAGTGTGTCCTTGAAGCACAAAGCATTTATCACCACCACAAAGCACCACGTTGCACTTATCTGGTGACGTTAGGTTCATCTTACGGCAAGGAAACATGTTACTGATACCCAAACTGTAATAAGCATAATAGACAAAAATGATCCACCTCTTTTTCAGCATCCCAGACGTAACTCAAGATCTTGATGGCTTGTCTTGTTTGTGTCTGACTGTTTGTGTCTGACTTAAAGGCCACTTTTCACTTCAGTTAAGAGTAATGGAGTAACTCAACTCAGCGTTCACAGGCAAATGTTAAAATATATAGACACAATTTGTTCTGGACTAATCTGATTGCATTAAGATAAGAGCTACCCTGGGACTAAATGGGTGCTTAATGAGCCTCCAAGGGGTGAGGCAGGTTTAATGTCAAATTGTCATCCAGGTCAGTTGCGGTGTGGAATAGTCTACGATAGTGATAACCACACGGCACCGACAGAGGATGTGTGTAACCCCAGGTTAATAAACCTGCATTATTTAACTATTTACTTTTAACAGTAAAAGTAATCACTCCTTCAATAATAGTTATTTACTTATAATTTAGACTGATTATAATTCATGTACATTCAAATGCCTCAGTGGTGAATAAAGTAGTTAGAAATATAGGCTACATGCACAAAGTTTAATAAAAGTCAAAACGACTCTTAATATATGTGTGCGCCTGGCCGAGTATGTCAGAGTATTGGTTTCCGGTAGTGTCAATTGTCAAGAATGACATTGTCCTGATATAGTTTGTGTGAAGCCCATAGTTTCCACGTGGTGGTCACACCTGCCAATTAAGGTATTCTGCTTCCTAATTGGAAGCAGGGTGGGGCTAGAGACAGACAGGAAAAAGAAATAGAGAGAGGCGAGAAGGGACAATTCCGGTGAGTTAGGCTAGCTTTGTGGAGTTTTGTTGTTTTGTAGTGTCTCCTGTCTTTTGTAAGTGCGAGTTGCACACGGACAATTGTTGGTCAGCAGAGACTGATCAAGAGGACATTGTTTCGTTCGTTGACTGTAGGAGTGGCCGGCCCCGGCGGGGTTGCTCGGTAACGACTGCACAGCGACTGTACGGCGAGGCGCTGCGAAGGGAGCTCCTCTTCACGGCCGCTGGGTGGAGGACTGCATCGCCCGGATCGTTCGTCAACTGGACATTCACTCGGTGGGTTTGGACTCATCTCTCACAACAGGCCTGCAACGGGGAGGGGATTTATTTTCTTTTGCTACTTTTATAGTGTTAAGTGTCATTTTAGAGTGTGGACCCCACTCAGTACTATGTTTATGGATGGTAAATAATGAGACTGCATTTGCGGAGGTGTGTTTCAAAGGTACTGGTATAAGAGGTAACCTAGTTCTCCTATTTACAGTGGTTTGCAGCCCTTATTGGTTTTATGTATGTGAAAAGCTCGTTTAGCTGTTATCCAAGCCAACTAGTGTTCCGCTACCTGTGAAAGAAAATACTAAATCTGTTAAGTAAACAGTGAACAATTGCAATAGTATAATAGAAAAAAGATTAGAGGTACCGGATAGGTCAGGATAGTAGGACATCATTACTGACCATTTTCTTTTGCTTTAGTCTAATAAACCCTTGTGTTTATTTACACTATACTCACTGTTGTGGTGCTCCTCCTTATTAGGACAGTAGTTACTGAGGATAGTTAATGTGGGTAAAGTAACTATATATGTATACATATTAATATTGAACTCAGGGCGCTGCTCTTTAGGGGATATTAAAGGGCACGATAACGTTACATGTGTATGAATGCACATTAATCCAGCATTTCATTTAGTCTGATTAATTAATCCAATTAATCCAAAATTAAGCCTTGATTGATTAACAAAGACATTTATTTAGCGCATGCTTCAGAAAACCACTTCAAAAGCCAACTACAGCCCAACTACTCCCATTTTAACATCTACTCCTGGCTTAGGGAAAATTGGCTCATTCGGTCTCACCACACTATATTGAGATAAAACGGACACTCAAAATTATAAGAAAAAACAACAACAAAAAGACAATTTGTTGGAATAACTAAAAATTGTGGTCTTTATTCTTTAAAAAAACATTACATAGGAACAAGATGACAAAGTGAATATAGGTTGGTGTTTTTCCAGTTCAAATAATGCTTGTGACTATTTAAGTGGTGCAGTCTTCTGTATAAATTACATTTTCCCATGGTGCACTGTTAATTGGCCATTGGTTTTTGAACGTGGCAGCTCGCTTGCTTTTGACTCGAGTCCAACCTCTCCCATGCCAATTTGTGATCTTCCGTTTGTGACAGGCAAGCTGAGGGATGAGCCTCATATCTAAAGGAGACAAAGCGGCAAAATGGTCATGGCGAATGATCAATACGAAGCACCTCACCAAGAGGGCGGCCAACAGCCAACAGCACTGTTTTTTCGTGTGCTGGCGTTTGTGATAGTGGCTATGGGTCAATTAAGGGAGCGGGGGCAAATTCAAATCAGGAAGAAAGCTACACGTAATTTAGGAATAGAAAAAAAAACGGATCATATTTATTTCATATATATGTACATATATATGGTCATCAGTGTGGCTGACGTGGTTTTGGTCCCACACTGTACTAAAGTAAAATGGACAAAAAGGTATGAGCACAAGTAGAGAAAGCATCTGGTTCCATCTCTGCGGCTAAGCTCCTTTAACTGAAGGAAGGCGAATGGTAAACACAGGTTGTTTGTCCTAACATACTCTTCTCTAACAAAGTCTGAAGCAAGGAAAGGAGGAAGAATAAGTGGAATATAACCCCTGGCATCTCATCGTAGCCTTACTGAACCGGTTCCTCTCTTCAGTTCCTTTCCCTCCTCGCCTCCTGCAACAAACTAGGCGATGAAATGGAACGGGGCCATGGAGGATCGTGGGACGGGTCTAAGTGATTAATACCGTAGCGCATGCGGGAAATATCCGCCATTTTCAAGATCTATTAGACAATGGTTAAGATGTTTTATTACATAGCAATTTTGTAAGGACAATCCCAAGTAACATCACTGTATACCACTTACTGTAGCAGTATCAGTTCGCTAGAGTTTGGCTAAAACCCATCGATGACCAATACTAGAGAGGTTTGCTGATGCTTCCAAACCCAGGAAAAGTCTTGCTGTTTTATATGGCACTCTAGCACGAAATCCCCAGTAGATTCAGACATCCAGCTACCTCAGAGAGGACAGTAGAAAGGGAAAAATGAAAAGAAAGGGAGTGGGGTGGGGTGGGGGGGGGGGGGTGGTTGAGGCTTAAGAGTCAGGTGAAGGTCCTCAGAAGCTGTTGAGTTCAGCCATGGTCTGTTCCAGGTTGTGGTGAAGCTCCATGTTGTCCTTCTTGGCACTCATCAGCTGGTCTGGGGAGGAGAGGAAACCAAAACATTGATGTTGAAGTCCAAGATTGGAGCTTCAATGTGGAGAGATCATTCATTTTAAAAGGACCAACATCCCAAACATCTGTACTCTTCCTCTGTTATGGATCAATGTGATGTTCAACACATTCCAGGTTATTTTGTGATGAGATGTTGCAATTTACTTTTCTGGGTGTACCCACTTTCCCTCAACCTGCCTGTCGTCCTGCTTCTTAAATTAGTGATTTCCTGTTTCCCAGAATAACTCAAAACGCTACATGTCTTGTGGCTGCATTGCATTCTGGTGGTTTCTCTTCCTCTTCCACGATTTCTCCCTGTACGATTGTTGAACGTCAGTCTAGAAAGAAGCCCTTGCTCTTTGACTCTGGTGGGGCTGACACCAAGGCCGAATCCCAATTCACCCCTTGGCCCTACCCTTTAGCCCTTCCCCTCCGTTTTGCGCGTTCACGTGTAGGGGTAGGGGTGTCCCGATTCTCTTGTGATCGAGGGGTAGGGCGAAGTGCTAGGGCTACATGGCCCTCCAAACGGAGATTTTTCAGGGGCACACTACAAACCGAGGGTTAGGAAAAGTCTCCCAGAATGACCTGCGAATCAACTGGAAGATCATGGCGAACGCTACACTACCATCCAAAGTGAACCACAGATGTAGTATTTTCTTCGTTAATAAAGATTTAAAAGATATTCTAACCATCGTATTATCTTAGTTTAATGTCGTTTCAATGTATTATAGACCTTTTCTTTATAACAAGCATAACAAAAAATCGCTAGTATGCCGATGTCTCTACCTCGCTAGTTAACATTACAACATTGTTTTTAGGCTAATTTCTGATTTGACAGTCCGCGCATTTTGGCATATTTCCATGTCGCATTTCCCCCCTTTGATGGCATATGACAAGCACCGCTAACGCTATTCTGTCATGAAGTGGCCCGGTAATGAAGCAGTCTTCTTTTTTATTTGATGACTTGTTTGATCGATTGGTAGCGTGAAACGTATAAATTGTGAACGAATCGCGAGCGTCCATGCTTTTCTATCTCCATCAGATGAACGGCAAATGTCACTGTGATAATACCATTATTGCCATCGTAATGTCCGATAACAAACTTGTCGCGTCTGTTTACGTAAACGTCATCGATGACGTATCAGGGTCTTGAAGGGTTGTCCCATTTCATAGGGAGAGATTTCAACCACTACCCCTTGTAACTCTGTTCGAGGGCCACGCCGAAGGGCGAGGGGCACTCGAAAACGAGCCGTAGGGGTGAAAATGAGAAATGGGATTCGGCCCAAAACTTGTTTACGTTGATGTTTTAGATTGCTGAAATGAAACTCCAGTTTGGCCGGTTATCCACGGGAATGAGAAAAACTCATCACCAAACAGAAATGGGTCCAGAAATGCAAGATACATCGCCAATAGCAGTTTTTTTAACTGTAATGTGTTGATGGTGGATTTTTCCTTTACCATTCCCAAATACACCTTCAAGTGTACATATGTATGTATATTACATATATGAAATATGAAAAATATGAAAAAGGACATAGTAATTTTTCATATTTTCTAGTTTGGGTTTAGGTAATCTCAGGTGACACGGGGCCTACTGGTTAAGGTCCAGGTTAGTGTGCTTCCATACCAGAATAGGCTGGGTAATTTGTGATTGAGTCTCCCTGTTGCCATGAATAAACTAGTTGACAGAATATTCCCCCTCCCTCTTTGACTGAGCAATAGTAGCTTCCTTTCTAATACAGGGCAAACAAATGATCATCCCAATACTAAGGACTGTGGCAGCCATGTTTTTTGTTGATATCAAAATGTGAACATAATGTGCCAGTCAAAACAAAAGTGAAAGCAGTAAGATGTTTCCATGCTACAGTAAACCGTTTAACATGACGCCAGTCATCTTAACCACCAGGTTATTCTATAACCCAGTTATGACGTTTACATAAGTCAGCAAAAGACAGGTTACTGAGTAACCAGGTTTTGAAAGGTGTTCTCCCTGCATGTAATCGTGTAGAGTGTGTAGAGTGTAGAGAACTGATGTGAGGCAGATGGATAGTCATCAAAATGCCATTATAATGCAATAATGTGAGTAAGGCAGAGCCCATGTGGGCACCCAGCACTGATTCTGTTAATGCATTTATATCTCAAATCCTATATTTCAAATCATATTAATAACCACCAGTTAGGACTTGTGTACCCCTTAATTGGATTTCTTGAACTGTCAAGCTGTGCATGTGCCCATCTCATGGTGGTTTTTTTTTTTTTTTAGATGAGTGTCAGAAAAGCCTGAGGGTGGATTTGTCTGATGTAAATAACTGAAAAATGTCTACATCCATTTGAAAGTGCTGAAGGTTGTGTCATGCAGTCGACTTGAACGAGACTCTTTAGCCTTCATAGATGAAATGTGTTGCCAATGCGTGGCGTGGAGATACCTCATGGTAACTGAAGATGGAAGACATGAAGGTAACAGGCAAGAAAAAGGAAAGGAAAAGGAAAATTTACCTACTGACTCCTCTCGAGAAAAATTCCAAATCGCCCATAGAGGGCGATAGGTCAGTTTACTTAACGCCCTTTAATCAAGATTATTAGCCTTGATTTTATTATTGTACATTTTTGCATCTTCAAAATCAACATTGACCATTTCTGACTTTCTATCAGTCCAACTGAATCCTTGCTGTATTAACTTCTCAGTCTGCACGTCAACAAGAGACTGTTTTCAATCCAACAGAGGTCCTTGTGAGCACATTGTCATAGTAATCCACTACTTTATCTGATGGAAAGGACTGGTTGCTGCACCAGAACTAGCCTTTGTGAACTTGTCAAGGGAGGATTATTGAAGTAACTGAAATCACTATATTACTTTGATGTGCAGCAAAACCCCAAGGCAAAGTGTGCATAATTTTGTACTCTTCCAATGCCATCTGTTCTGTAACCTAAATGACAAATTAATTTAATTGTAATACTGCACTTTCTGGAGTGCAAAAGTGCAGTATTACACTATATTTCTCAAATGACCTTGTCTCCTAGACTTAGCATTAAGCTTGGTCCTTGAAAAGCTTATGTCAGACAGTGGGTAATCTGTCAAAGGCCTGAAGGGTGGTGAGTGAATTGGGGCTGGGTCCTCTTGTCCTTATATTTTATGTTAATGTATTTGTGTAAGTGTGGACCAAAAGCATGCAGGTCATTATTGTGGTGTAGAATGGTAGTGTATGTTTTCTTGCTGTGTGTGTGCCTCTGACAAGTAGAGAAGCCCCATGACACACCCACATAACCTCAGGAACATCACAGGTGTTCCCAATTGATAATCTCGGCCACTCCTGCTGAAACAATGGACAGCAACCCATATAAAAGACCTCTGAGTAGTACCAGCGAGGAGAAACTGTGCAGAGGACCCGCAGCCGTTACGCTGAACACCAGAATCGATTCCCAACCCGATGAAGCCGATCCAACGGAGCCGACCCACTTTGATTCAACGCACACTAAGTATCTTTTAGAGGGACGTGAGCCTACCTAGGTAGTGCCTTTTAATGTGTGTGCCTTTTAATGTCGCCAGCTCTGTCACTCATGAAGGGTCCTTCACCACGCTCGAATCTGCACGGACTGTTTTATCAGATCTCCCGTTGTCGGGTCAGGTAGTTTTATCCAGTTGGCCCACCCCATTTTAACAAGGCGTCACACTCTAGAGTGCTGAATTTTAAGAAAATTAATTGTATAACAAAAGTGACTTATTTAAACTTGTGTCCCTAGTGTTTCTGTGCCTCTGGGATCTGAGCCTTAGTAGGGGAGGTGTATTTTGCTCTGAGACATGTGACACTTACATACATAGTGAGGAATTTGTAAAAAACAAAACAAAATGGGGCAATATTGAAGAGGCACCGGGAACATAAAGCTGCTGTACAGGTGTGAACAGGGTATAACCTGTGATTTGTATGTAGCATTTTGATTCAACTGAGGAGTGTATTGTGAATATTGTGTTTGTATAGTTTTTTTTGTCTGTACTATTTTTTTTTTAAAAACAAAAAAAACAACACTTATTTTAAATCACTACACTCGCTCCCATATGAGCCTTTTGATCTCTAACCTTACAGCCAGGACGCAGCATTAAACCTCTGGAACAGAAACAGCGAAACTCAACGTCTTTAAGAGAAAATTCAAAACACCTTTTTACTGCTGTATTTGATTGTTCTTTTAACCGTACATTATACTTTCTAATAGTGCTGCACGATTAATCTAATCGCGATGTCAACCTGTGCGATTATATAACCGCAAAAGGCTGCAATTTAATTAAATAAAAAATGTGTGTGTGTGAACGTGACAACCTATTCTCTGTTTGTGTGCAGTCTGCTACGCCCATAATAAAGAGATGACCAATCAGTCTCTGTTCAGGCAGTGAAGCGTGTGTGCATGGTCACATGACTATACGGTGTGGTGCCGAGTCAGACCAGGTGGAATGGATAATAACGAGTAGGTTGACGCTGAACTGGTGGGCAAAAAAAACGCGACAAATGTTATATGGCGATATTTTGGATTCAAGCTCAGCGACATTGAGCAGAAAGACGTACTGTGTAAAACATGCAAAGTGAAAGTCGCTACATCACGCGGCAATACTACATAGTTGTATCCAGGATCGCAAACAACTCGCTTTTTGGCGAATGTCGCTTTCTTCACGTCAATTTGGGTGACTTGTGTGATTCGTCCCGATCCAAAGAGTTTTTTTGGGGGGGGTGTATGGGTGACGGACGAATCTCCTTAACGATTCCTAAAGTGTATTTCTGTCAGCTCATATGAGTGAACTGCATTGAGCAAAAAATTCTACTCGACTGTCAGGACCTGCTCTTAAGCAACAGCAGAGCAGACAATCTGCTTCCTGTTTACACCGGCACGCGCATGCCCAGTGTAGGTGAATGGTTACGTGATATGCGTTTTCAGGCGTATTAGCATTGCCGGAGATAATTTCTGAAACGGTGCTAAAACGCTTCTGTGAACGAGATCCTACGTATTAGTGTGGATGTAGCCTGAATCCAGTTTCATTTTTAGAAGAGGTTGTACAAAGTATGCCCCATTTTGTAACTTAATCACAAATTTTTATGTTACACCCTGCTTAAATGTCCTTGTTTGTTTGGGCATTCAAAATGTCTTATTTTAATGAAAATTTGTATTTTCTTATTTATTGTTCTATTTATTTAGTTGTACTATTGAGAAAAACTAACAAGTTTGCAGAAATGCCTTTATTTTGAAAAATATATTTTGTTATTTTATTTAATTTTGTAAAATATTAAGTTATTTTGAAAACAGTACTGTACAAATTTTTGTTTTTGTATTTTTCTATGCTAGTTTAAGTTTGTATGTTTGAGTTGAGAAATACACATTTCAAAATTATCAGTAATCTGTGCATTTTTCCTTGATAACCAAGCAAGTAGACTCAAGATGATACCATTTGTTTATTATATCGCAATCGCAAATCGCAATATGACTTTTTCACCAAATCGTGCAGCACTACTTTCTAATATACTTTTTTTTAAAGATTATTTTTCGGGCATTTTGCCTCAGTCAGTAGAGAGAGACAGGAAACATCAGGCGCGTCTTAGACCACTGAGCCACCAGGACGCCCCTTTCTAATATACTTTCAGTTGTTTTTATGTCTTTGATGTTTTGTAAATCACAATGTTTGTATTCTATTGAAAATAAGTCACCTCAACCTGACCAGTCTCCACCATTACAGCAAAGTCGTGAAAAGCTAATATCAGCAACTATCAAAAATTAGGAAGAAATATGAATAACCTGAGAACAAAATCAAAAATGGACACAGATGCATTGACACAAGCATTTCTTCCCTCCCTTTGTTCAACATTTATAGAGAATCACAACTACAATGGACAAAAAAAAGGCAGAATAGAACAGAATACATACAAATGACCAAGGACAGGCAGGCAGATTTAAAAAGGAGAAAGATAAGCAGATACATCAAGAATGAAAGTGCTTAAGAGAAAGAACAATGAGAAAATAACATTTTAACAAACAGTTAAGGGATGAGCCGAGAAACGACGAGGCGGAGAAAAAAAGGGAGGGAGGAATGGGGAAGGAGACCAGCGGAGAAAGGATGAAGTAGCAGAGATGAGTCTTGAAACCACAACTTGAGAGCAGCAGCGCGTCTAGACATTTATCTGGAAATACAAGGTGTGACAAACATATTTACTACAGGCTGAAAATGTATTAAGTCATAGTTGTTTCCACACTGCACGCAACACGGTTAAGTCAGCAAAAGCCCATTCATTTGCTATAGAGCTGAGAAACCGGGGGAACTTCGGAGGTGTTCAGAATGGGATACTAACCTGCTACATACTACATTAGTATGTGCTGCATACTACATAGTCTTGTTACTGTAGCATACATCCGGGCATTTCGCACGCACATTAAAAAAAAATAATAATAATTACCATACTACATGAAACGCACTGCATGCTCATTTCATGTCACAAATAGTTAACTGTGGATTAGTACCCGATTCTGAACAGACCGCTGGTTGATGGTCAACGAGCTTGTCGGCTGAGAAGAAATCTTTTCATGGTCATCGGCCAACAACAGCCAATCGGATTTTGCAGACCACTGCATAGATGCGATCAGTGCTTCTCACACCTCCCGCAATCAGTCAGATTAGAGGAACCCATTGAGTAATCGCCATCCACTACAGTTACCAGACATGACAATGTGCCTATGAGAACAATTAGGGCAGGGTTCTATCTGGTCCAAATCTTTATTTTACACCATGAAAGGGAAAATTCAGCATTAGCGGTTTTGCTCAGCAGCATTTTAAGGGTACTTTGATGGTGAAAACGTATCTGGCGTGGATGTTTTATTAATCTGATTGTTTCTAGAACCCTTTCAGTTTGGGAACACTACTCTCCGATTCAATATGTTACAGCTAAAAGCAATGATTACTACTGCTGGAAAGAGATTTCATTGTTCATTAAGTATTGTACCACACCGTGCTACATGCATATGCTAACTCGAAATCCTCCTTTATTAAATTGAAAAGTAGTTTAGTAAGTACCTTAGTGCGTTTTTTTTACTCAAATATGCAAAAAGATAGCAACAAGCGTTTCATTGTACTACAAAGTTACTGTCTTTTTTAGTAAAGTTAGGTAACACTGGCAAACTCATCATGCAAACGCGTCACAATTTACATGGAGGTCATGTCATTGAGGGCGTGGTCCAATTCCTCGCTAATGGCCTTGTACTTGAGTTTCTGTGCATAAAGCTCATCTGTGGGTACATCCAAAGACAGACGAAAGGATAAAGGGTGTTGCAAGGAAAAAAGGGAAAAAACTATTTAAGAAGATGGAGAAATTGAAAGAAAGAGTACCACAGCAAGGGAGGGCAGGTGATGATATAAGTGAGTGTATTGACAATAAATAAATAAAATCGCGATCGTACCTTCCAGATCATCGATTGTCTTCTCCAGCTTGGCCACAGACCTCTCGGCAAACTCGGCACGGGTCTCAGCCTAAGAGGACAAAGCACAATGCAACAGGGTTTGATGAGGGTTGATCAGTCATAGATGATCATAGTCATAAGTCATAGATGATTTAATGCCCCTTTAACTCAGCATTTTAGCCTTTCCGCATCATACAGCGTTGATGGAGAGTCAGGTCAGGGGGTGAGCATTACGGATAGTGTACTGGTGGCAGCGCTCAATTTCTGGAACAATTTACAGTCCCAATCCAGCCCTGGAAGCCTCTGAATGAACAGATACATTGCACAAGCATGTAATGCTGCAGTCTGCCTTTGCCTTCATTCCCAAGCTGCCTTGCATGTTCAGTGAAGACAATTGCAAAAGAGAATTTCAGCCAAAACAGTAAGCAGGCCTTTCACAGTTTCCATCGCTGGGGAGCTGTAGGACGCAGCACTTCGGCGCCTTAGGAATGTTGTCTTGTACCAAAATGACTGCCATACAAGTCATATTTCGTCTTGAGAATGTTTATGCCATCAATAGCCCAATGCTAACATTGTAAGCTTATCCTTTAACACATCCATACATGGTCACAGTACTCACCTCCTTCAGCTTGTCAGTCAGGATCTTGATCTCTTCCTCATACTTGTCCTCCTTTTGGGAGTACTGTGGTGAGAAACACAACACTTGTCAGGTGCACATCAGCATGATCACCAATTTCATGCTAAACAAACACAACAAACAATCAAACGATGTACAAACCGGTCACAGAACCAAAACAACCTTGGGATGCACAGTGCAAATTAAGTTTCATATTTCCACACGACCTCTGAGCCTGGAGAATGCTGCCTCAGCATATTCAACAAGCTAGATAACTCTTGTTTGTGAAGAAGCAGATCTGGACTTGCAGTAATAGTAATGAAAATGTGCAGCTAAGTGTCTCTTTGTGGAATCTTACTCAACAGTAGGCTTACTGAGCAACTCAGGTCAATGGAGATTAGACAGCGAACCAGACTCAAAGAAGAAATCTAAACCTTCAAGTGGATTCAACCCAGCAATGAAATCACAAATGCACATATCTGCCATCTTCATCCATCATCCACCAAACAAGGGTGATCTTTCAGAACGCTAAATGTGCATGTTACAAAGGGCACCAATGACAAGAGTGATGGCTTATGGGAAGGCACTAACTAAATGCTCTGTTGCAATCAACTCTGGAATAAAACCTATGGGGGCATGAAAGACAGCAGATGCACTCCCGCACACACCAAACTACTACTTCGAGCACACGAAAACAAATTAATTTAGTCCTTACCTCCATACTAAATTCCTCCCGGGAAATGTATGCGCACTAACAAAAGCATGCTGAAAGTCACAGTCACGTACCATGCTGGTTCAAATACCTGCCCCTGTCACTTGGCCCTACCTTCTCAGCCTGGGCCTCCAGAGACTTAAGGTTATTGGTGACGTTTTTCAGTTCCTCCTCCAGCTCAGCGCATTTACTGGAGCAGGTTTTGATTTCAGAGGCAGGGGGAGAGAGAGAGAGACGAGGCAGCAGAAAGGAGATAGCGGGGAAGCAGAGAAATCAAGATTATCCGTGGGAAAACCGCTGCAATGCTAAAAGGAGAGTAGTGGGGGGGGGTGGGGGGTGGATGGGTGTGGGCTGAAAGATCGAGTGGTGAGTGGTAAAGGAGTGATTAGAGACAGACAAATCGCAGGGGGAAATGTGCAAGTGCCACACCAACAATTTGTAAGATTTCAGCAAGATTTCAGTGAGCAAGGATAATGCTGAACTGTAGTAAGACGGTGTGTTTTTGTTTGGAAGTTAATAAATGTCATATTTGTATTGCTTGAAAAATGAAAAGAAAATGCCCAGTTTCTTTTAGCTAGAATTATGTTTCCATACCTAATGGATTTTCTCTGACTGAACCAAAACTCAAAAATAATACTGATATTTTGATGAAAAATTAAGACATTTGGATGGCCAACACTGTGCGGTGACCATACAGAGCCAGAATTAAAAAAAGATACAGTAGATACCTAGGCATACCTGGATTAGACCGTCACTGTAATCAAATATATAATTTAATGACATTTTAATAAAGTTAGATAAACTTTTATATGTAAACATGTATATGCTAGTGGCATTGTTTATTCGATTTTGCCCAATATGGCTTGTTGGATGCAGAAAAGGCAGTGGCCATCAAGATGCAATGTTTTGGCCGTTGCTAAGTTACTGAGCTCGCTCTTTGAATGCAGACAGGAAGGCAGATTTTCAAGAGTCATGCAGAAAGAGGAAACAAGACATGCATGGACAGACAGGCCAGTGTTGAAATGAAGAGAGACAGTTGGGGAGTCATCACCCTGCCCTGATAAAGTATAACAGAAAAGTTATACACTGCCGCCTGCTCATGCTTGTGCATTTGTCAAGAATGTGCAGAACAACCACAAGGTGGCCACCAAGTGGTTCTAGGCCATAACCTTCCAATGGGAGAATGAACAGAGTACAGAATTGCAAAAAAATCTGCAATCCAAATAAACGTTCTGTTCTGAATCTCTTTATGTAAACAATAAATGCCACAAATACCTTTGTGAGTTAGTTCATAGTTTATATGAGTGCACCACTGGTCCTTGACCGAGGAACGGGTGCATGACCCCTGACCTGGCACCGACATTGTTTTCATCAATGATAGATATCCTCGCCATCTGCTCCAGCTCCTCATTTGAGTATTCCAGTATTCAAAAACAGTCGGCCATATACAGCCACCAAAACCACAATGCAGTAAGACCTGGTATGATGCGTTTCCTTTGACTGTACTCGCATCAACTATGAATACAGGAAAATCAAGTAACTTATACAGGGATGGCGGTGTTTTCCTGTGTTATAAGCATTCGTTGTTCATATTAAAGAGATTCAGATTGTGACGGAACATCAATTTACACCCCGTGATGATGCTGCCATGTACTGAATCTGCTGCACATTCTCCATCGATGCACACTACACTCTTCAGTTATGTCCTAGTACCTTCTGAATAATTACATTTATTTTCTTTAAATGGCCAGTGTTCCCCTTTACTTGTTTATTTGCCAACAAGTCAAACCCTACCTATTCATTTAAACCTCCATCACACACACCACTCTGGTTAACACACAGCTAAGAGCAGCTACCTCAGCCCAGGGCTGAATACAAGGCTGGTATAAGGACCTCTTAGGCCAACTTCAGCCAGTCAGTTGCAGTCGACCGGTCCAAGAGTTTGGCCTCCGAGACGCTGCTAAACCCACAGAGACAGAAAGGATTCTACCTTGTCCTCAGAGGCCTGCAGGGTCTTCAGTGATTGGTCAAAGCCTCTCAGTTCCTCATCCAGCGTCTTGGCTTTGCTGTTAGCGGGGAGGGCCGAGTCATGGACCATCATGCCGAGCAGGGAGGGGTTGGGGTGGAATTGGGTTGGGGGGGAGGGGGTTTGGGATGCAGCAGGGCCATGCGTTGGAATTTAGGCCAGACCCCACAAACATGCACACACATGGAGAGAGGGGGAGGAGGGCATTGTGTTGGTTAGGATCCACATTCATTCTTATGCTAATGTTATGCCACTATGCTGCTCTCATAAAATGAGATTACAGGAAAAAATAAAATGTAGATTACAAGAGGCCTCCATTCAATAAGCAAAACAAGTACACATCTTAAATGAGTATGTGAGGAGCAGTACACTGAATAGATGTGATGCCTGAGTGCTACCCGAGGCCGTCCACTGTCATTTAGTCAACTAATTCCTCATTAGGGTTTCACTTGACCAAGACATTCTGATTTGGTTTATTACATGGCTATTACAGTATATTATTTAGTACTAGCGGTAGAACTGTACACAAGTCTATCACTATTTGGAACATTTTTGGGAAAGCATCAAAAAAGTGCCAGAGCCAATTTGTCCTTTAGTGTTTGGGGAAGACAAACACATTGACAAAGCGTTTCATTTTCACTTATTGTTTAGAGGAGTTATAAAATTATTTAGCTTTGATTATGCAGAAAGATTGAAATCCTGCATTCAGCAAACGTTGGATTTTGAGTGAATGATGAGGTGGTCAAAAAAAATAAAAAATAACAAACATCAATTCATCATTAATCATATTCGTTGCTTTCTGTCTTGAGGTGGCAGTTCTGAAATAACCAATAAAGAAGGCTAGTATTGCTTCGTAACTACTAGCTACCACCAAGCTCACTACACCAATTCAGTTAAACTATTGGGACCAAGTAGCAAACAGTCCACAAGCACATGTTTCATACTGATTGTGGGATACTCACGCCTCAGCCAGCTCTGCCCTCTCCTCTGTACGCTCCAGCTCCCCCTCTACGATAACCAGTTTACGAGCCACCTAGACAAACACATAAGTTAGGACATTTTCTATCACATATGCAACAAGAATGACTTGCAGGCAACATGCCAACCTATAGGCATGAAAACCTGCCAGAATAAGTTGTACTTTTATTGTAAGATGCATGATGCAAAATGATGCATGTAACAAAATATATATATCTCAAGTAATTTATTTTTATTGGAGCTGGATATCAAAATTGCTAATAATGTAACCTAGATAACAGTTTGAATCCGCAACCTGAATGATACATCTACACATTCTTCACATGGCCGGTACATATGAAGCTTATACCTGATGTAGGCTACGTCCTGTTATAATATGACTGCCAAACATTATTGTTAATCCAAGAACTACTTCATTGGTTTGTTGAGTAAAAAAATTTTGTAGAAGACTGGTTGTACTGGGCGGCTCCCAGCGGTTGTACTGGACTCACCTCCTCATACTTGCGGTCGGCTTCCTCAGCGATGTGTTTGGCCTCCTTCAGCTGAATCTCCTGAAGCTCCATCTTCTCCTCATCCTTTAGGGCCCTGTTCTCAATCACCTTCATACCCCTGCGCGCACATGCACACACCAAGCAGAGTTTGAACTACAATCCGAAATACATCTCAATGGAATTTTAGGCTATAGGATGGTTGACTCAGAAAACACAAGCCCTGTATGGAAGGTCACAGTTCAGTCCAGTTTTTAATGTTTCAAAGAAGAAGAAAAAAGTTGAAATGTGTTAAGCCCTGTTTTGCCATAAGGATTATCATCCAGTCAGCCTAGCCAATCTAATAATTACAAATTACTGCAATTAATTTGTCCAGTACTAGTTCTGGGATTCCAGTCCATGTGGAAAGCTTTAATGATGTCAGAGGGAATGGGTGAAAATTAGACAATCTTGGTAATAACATCACTATAAATACCTGAACACACAAAGTGCCACAGTTTTGAAGGATTTGCAGTGCATGCACCAAATACACGTCCTAACACGTTTCATAGTTTTCATGCGAATCCAGCGTGTTGTGAAAGC
Organism: Hoplostethus atlanticus; assembly: GCA_034670405.1. Taxonomy (NCBI): domain Eukaryota; kingdom Metazoa; phylum Chordata; class Actinopteri; order Trachichthyiformes; family Trachichthyidae; genus Hoplostethus; species Hoplostethus atlanticus. Next base: position 1,385,333 of record JAXDDX010000085.1, read on the forward strand.
AGCTAACTGGGATGAGCTATGCGAATGGCCATAGGGCAATAGGGAGCAATAGGGGTATGTCATAGAATGAGTTGATATGTATTCATTGACTACCTTATAAGTACACACGTTTGCCAGCAACAAAAATTATAAATGACAAATAACCAGGGTGTGGCATCTACATAGTAACATCATTCTCCAGCACTGCTGTTTGCCTCAGGCTTGATCACCATGTTTGGTGTTTTGAAGGCAACCAGTGTAGACCTGGCATGGAATACTTAACCACTAGTAGCCTAATAGTTATGAGTTCAGTAGTCCATGTCTACTGAATATCAACACTGAATGCAGGCTGGGTAAATGTATTCATCAGCCAGATATGTAAGCTATTCAGAGTATGACCCAAAACTAAGTTAATTGAAGCATCTATGCCTCAGTGTATTCAATCTAAAATAGGATTATCATGAGGGGAACATTAATCTTCAATGCCGGTCATCGCCACTGTGTGCATTTGGGTCTATGCTTGTCAAGACCACATGACTTTAAGTGCATTAGCCACTTAACGGTTTCCACGAATGCTCTTAAATCTAAGTGCATTGATGTACTTATCTAGTAGTAAGTTAACTGGCAACAAAGTCCACATATATTGCTTTTACGTCCTTTTATGAAATGCCTTTTATCTCCAGCTTAATCATTTTTGTGTTTGTGACCAATCACTGACACGTTTCACAACCAAGTCAAACACTCTTTGTAAAATCGAAGTACATGGATATCAATAAGAGTCTTTTATCTTTTATCCAATGGTTAGAGAGCTGGCCTTTGGTAAACTTTAATGTCTGACAATTGGAGGTACATGAGAGGAAAATGCTTGGGTATACTGAGTTGGTAGCAAAGGTGGCGCAATGTGATTGGAAACCAAGGGTATGGTCTGTGGAGGTTGAATGCCACGGTTTTGTAGCCAAGTCCACCTCAAGATTTAGGGTGAATAGGCATTTGTGGGTGGAGCTTAAAGCAGGCAGAGAAGGACCTGTCCGAAGTTGCAATGGATGCCAGTCAGTACCTACCGTAGGTACTCTAAATGTTATAGGGTCTGGTGTGCTGGCACATTGATTTGTTAGCAGCTAGAAATGTTTGCTTGTTAGCTCTTGTTTGTTTGTAGCTTGTTAGCTGACATAGTTTGGTAATCGCATGGTTGTAATGGCTGTTTATCCGTAGCATGTTTGCTGGGTATTGATCTGTTATGTTGGCTTGTCAGCCTGTGTTTGTAGCATGCTATTTGACACAGCGTTTGGTAGTCGCATGGTTGCTGGTATATATATATATTGACTCTTTAGAATGCTGATATGTTGGATAGTTGGCTTCTGTAGCATGCTAGCTAACATTGTTTGCAAGTAGCATGGTTGCTCTGGGTGTGTGGTAGTAGCATGGTTGGTGGTATATTAATTATTTAATATGTTGGTTTGTTAGCCTTAGTTGTCAGTAGCATGCTAGCTGACGGTTGCTAGTACATATCAGCTGGGGTCTAAAATCTTATGACTAGAATTATGAAATGTGGAAAGTTATGAATACCCTATGATTAAGATTTACATTACCCTGTTGTCTTATAATACCAATCCTGTGCACACAGGGCTTAGGGTGCACTAAATCAGAACAGGAAGTCACCTCTCGCTCTCGTCAGCAGCCTTCTCTGCCTCCTCCAGCTTCTGCAGAGCTGTGGCCAGTCTCTCCTGGGCTCGGTCCAACTCCTCCTCCACCAGCTGGATACGTCTGTTCAGGGAAGCCACCTCTGCCTCGGCCTGAACAAGCACACCAAAAAAAAAAATGCTTTGCAGCTGTTTCAAAGTCACCCATTTGTGTAATCTCTATGTTATGCGTTTAACTCAAAATTAATTTGTATTCTCACATATGGATTTCTCCTGCTTTTTAATCCAAGCACATTTCCTTATACATGCACCTTAAAATGAACATGCTATAGGTAGCTTGGCCACAATAAAAAGTTGCGTCGCTTCAATTTCATTATCAGATCACTAAATTTCTATAATTGCACAAGTGGTTCACAAACTTCCAACCCTGACTTAGCTAGCCAATTAGTTGGTGAACATAGGAGTATTGTGGCTGCATTGCATTGTGGTCTGTTGGGGCTACTGTCAGTAGAGGAACTGCTATCTCTGCCTTTTCTATGATGGATTTCTCCCTGTATGAGTTTTGAAGGGTGGTGCAAAATGATAGGTCTAGAGAGATGCCCTTGCTCTTTGATTCTGACAGGCTGACACCAAAACCAACGTTTACGATGTTTGAGATAGCTGAAAAAATGTTCCGATATCAAACTCAATTGTAGCTGCTCTGGAAATATGAATGTGATGTCACGTTGTCTATGTTTGGCCAGTTATACACAGGAATAGCCTTTGCTTCATTATCATCATCCCGGGCCTTTCTGTGTGGAGTTTGCATGTTCTCCCCGTGCTCACATGGGTCTCCTCCTGTAAAAGAACCCCATCTAAAAACATGCAACATCCTGTCCTGTCCCTGACCAAGATGAGGACGTACACCTGGAATTGGTCCCCGGGCGCTGGGGAAATGCAGAGACCTCATTCAACTCGGACACCCTACCCTGCATGTGTGTGTGTTGTGTTCGGCGGCCACTTCCCCCCTTGCATGTGTTGTGTGTGTGTGCACCCCGAGTTGCAAATAAAGTAATCTTCTTCTTCTTCATCTTCTTCAGCAGATAAAACAATCATATGGACAGCTTCAGTTTGACTTAGCGATTCAATGTTTTAATTGAAGTAGAAAAGAACAATGAAACAATTAAAAGGAGAAATGTTATTCATTGTCATATTTCCTAATCTTTTTTTTTTTTTTTAAAAGGTAATTCATGGCAAGCAGATAGGATAGGGGGTTTGGAGACAAGGGCTCCGTACATAGTATAACTGCAAATACTTAACCACTGAATAAAAATGTAATCATAAAAAAAGATGTTCAAGCTGTTCAATAAGGTGATCAACTTTCTGAGAACTAAGTAAGCCTGCAAGTTACTCAAGTTAGATGCTTATCACCAACAGCTTCCAAAATAGGTGACAGAGCACCGACATGCAGACTGCATAATGAAGGTGTGGCTCCAGATTGCCACAGAGGTTTGTTACAACAGGTTTTTAGAGCCAGAGAGGCCTTCAGTGTCCAACTGATACAGTGGGAAAACTCTGGAGCAGTAAATGCTACTTGTTTAACATCCTGTCACACCTGTCCCAATGGAGAGAGAAGGCAGCTGCAGCTTTTGTCTTGTGGATGAAAAAGCTTTTCAGTTTCCATCTGGAGCAGGGTTAGACCTGATGTGTTTTTGAAGGCTGATACTGATATTTTTTAGAGTGAAGTTACCTATAGAAGCAACTTACATATTCAATATCTTTACATTTGACCATTTTCATGTCAAACAAATATATAAATATTCAATGTTTCCCACGGAATTTTGCCTTGTAATGGTGGAAAAGCATCTGAAGCAGCATGAAGACCATGGGACAGTAAAACTCTCCACCCCTCCTATTCAATGATAGGGAAACTCTGGGATACATTGATACCTTTAGATTAATTAATTTACAAAAAATATTATTTAACAAGTACATGAATGAGTAAAATATGCAAAGAAAACTAAATGTCATTGCAGACCGTTTTCCTACAGTGGTCAGGGAGGAACTTCCATCATATCAGAGGTGGACGACATGACATGGCCAATATCTGATACTTACTAAAAGCTCAAAAATGCTCTTAATGTGGAGGACGAAGAAAGTCCTCACGTCATGGAATTATTTTGACAGTTTTCACTTGTTTGCGTGAAAACCTCACATAGGTTGTTGCAAAACATCGTGGCTTTTTTGTATTTGCTTAAGAGAAAAGGGTTTGTAGTAGTCGGGCTGCTAACAGCAGGCCCCGTCGTGCCAAACTTTCTTTCCCTTAAAAAAAAATGTGTTTTCGCCTCGATTTCACGTCGGGCGGAAAACCCCCCAGAACTAGTACTTTGTGCGAATTCTTTTCTTACACCTGGCTTTTCGAACCGCAAAACAAGGTTAGAAACCCCATTTCACGGATGACAAAGAATAAAAGTACCCTGGTGGAAGTAACGTGCTTGTGCGCGAGCTTATCTGACATTGATTGTAATTAAGGTGTGAGGTTGTACGTTGGGCCTTTACCTCCTCTTTGGACCTCTTCTCATTCTCCACTTGTTTCTGGAGCTTCTCGGCTCGCTCTTCGGCTTCGTCCGCCTGTTGCTGTAAAACTTTGATCTTTCTCTTGACCGCGTCAATGCTATTGGCTCCAGCCATCTTGCTGCTGTGGAGTTTGTATCAGCAGCTGGAATACTGGTCGCTTTCTACGACTGGCGAGGCGAGGCGGTGCAATGCAACGAGGCCCGCAGCTGAGGAAATAGCGCGGTACGGCTAGGATGGCTCTTCTCGGGAAGGACTAAAGTCGCCTTTTCGTTGAGAGGCGACAAGCTCAGGTTCGTTCGTCTACTTCGCGGGGTAAACTGGCTAATGTTTTCCACGTAAAACACGGCGGTCAAGCGGATGAATAAAGTTGTCCCTGCGCGCCCCTCCCTTCTCCCAACTCAAATCACCGCTAGGCTCTCCCTCCCTCCTTCCGTCCGGCTCCACCCAGTCTAACAGACAATACGCTGAAACGCAGCGGAGTTCGTTCCAGGAAAAGACGCTCCCTGGTCCTACGTGTCCTCTCAGCCAGGTGGAGTGACGTCAGAGTCACGCATCACCTTTCCACCCGGACCCCGCCCAAATGAGAACAGCATTATTAGCAGCTAGGAAATACCACTCTGTCGGTCAGTGAAGGTGCCAAAAAAAAACCTACTGCGCATGTACAACCGCGAGACTCAGAGATACAAAACCTGTGAGTTTGGCCATTGCCTTGCCTGGTGTTTTAGATTACTTGGTCAAATTAGGGCCAGGACAGGGGACCCCACTGGAGGAGAACAGGCCCCAATGGAGGACGAGAGGGGACCCCATGTTCTAGCTTCCACTGTGTAGAGAATTTAATCATGCACTCACTCAATGAAATGAGGTTAATGTTTGGTTTTTGAGGGCTTGTTTTCTAAAACCAGTGTACTTGAGTACATTGCCACTGCCATTCCTCTGTTGCCATTGGTAGCTGTGTACTAAAAGCTGATTGGCAAGTGCTTCCACCAGGCCACAAAATGTGATCATCACTTCCTGTAACTCCCTTCCTCTTTCTCAGCCCACAGTCACACACAGGGCGAAGTCCAGGCTCTGCGTAGCCCCGGCTATTTAGCAGGCTTTTTCAGCATGGTTATGATCAGTCTGCTTTAAATCAGTTCAGTTTTAGAAATCTAAATACAAACTGTATTTCACCTACTCTTGATATAGCTTCTATTCTCTAGATTTCTTTCCACAGTAGTTGTAAGAATCAAATCAAATCAAATCAAATCACATTTATTTGTATAGCCCTTAATCACCGTTACAGTCTCTAAGGGCTTCACAGTGCCCAACATGTGAAAATAATAAATGGTTAGTACACGACATCCCCCAGCCTTAGACCCTCACAGAGGACAAGGAAAAACTCCCACAATACTTTTATAGCAAATTGTTTTTCGGATTTCAAATTGTGCTGAAAATCCAACTTCTGAATTTACCAAGCTGATAGTGAATTGATCTTCAATACATTCAAAATACTAACTTTAAAGCATTTTAAAAAGAAAAATTATCAACAATGCTATACACCAGTGATGGTAAAATTAACCAATCAGGAACAAGATTGTGATATGTTTGTCATCATTTGGACTTCACTGTGGATGAATGTAGTATGTTGAAACTGTATATTCTATATACTGTGTATTATATTGCATATTGTAGCACAGATAGTGTTTAAAGACTGTAAAAGAAGGTTAGTATTGTGTGCTTCTAAACACTGTAGACTGAGTCAGCATATGTGGGTCAATTTCTCATTGCTTGTATCTGACCACTAGATGTCAGCATAGACTTTCTACAAGGCTTTCTACCTGTAGGACTAGAGCAGGGATGGGCAGACCCTGGTCCACCAATGTCCAGGAGTCTGCAGGTTTTCATTCCAGCCAACTACTATAGCAGCTCATGGTACAGATTAACACACCCTCAACCAGAGAAGAGGAACTAATCAGTGAGAGAGGAGAAACTCAGGCCTAACAGGAGCTGGTCTGAGATCATTACTGGCACCCTGGCACTCTGAAATAGTTTTAGGTCATCTGTTCTACTTAACAGCACATGATCAAACAACAAGAATACAAAACAAATGTTTTATGGCTTCATAATTGAAAAGTGCCTATGGCCATGATTATTGTCCCTTTCGCAATACTTTGCCTTTGGCAATGATGATACTTCCACTCGTTTCTTGTGACTACCAATAAGCATCTTTCTGCTGGCCGTTTTTCCCACTCTTCAACTGCAACCCGCTCCAGTTCTTCACTGTTTGAAGGATTCCTTTGACCTGCACATTTCAGGTCTCGCCACTGGTTCTCAATGGGATTGAGATCAAGACTCATTGCTGGCCACTCCATTTCTCTTGAACCATTCCTGGATGCTTTTGGATGTGTTTTGTGTGATTGTCCTGCTGGAGGAATCATGACCTTCGATTGACACCCAGTTTTCGGACACTTGGTAGTACATTTCATTCCAAAATGCCTTGGTTATCTTCTGATTTCATGATGCCGTTAATATGTTCAAGACGTCCAAGTACCCAAGGCAGCAAAGCAGCCTAAAAGCATTATGGAACCTCCACCGTTTTTGACTGTAGGTAGGGTGTTCTTTTCTTTAAAAGCTTCCTTTCATCGCCTGTAAACAAAGTGCTGATCTACGTTACCAAAGAGCTCTAATTTGGTTTCATCTGTCCACTGAACATTTTCTCAGAAGGATTTAGGTTTGTCCAGGTGGGTCTTGGCAAAGATCACTCAGGCCTTCTTTGCGTTTCTCTTTCAGCAGTGGGGTCTTCCATGGCTTCCGACTGTAAAACCCTTCTTGGTTCAGTGTCTGGCATATGGCACAGGCTGAGACCATTACCCCAGACCTCTCCATGTTAGCTTTGAGATCTTTGGATGTCATGCAAGGTGCTTTTTCAATGGTGATCAACAACAGCAACACTACAAAGGGTTTGTTCTCCATGTTCTCCACTTAATAATGAAATACACTTTCTGACCAAATACTGCCATTTCAGTAATCCTGCAACTGTTAAAAGTGTGATTCATTTTGATAAAGTGGTTTGATTGTATTTGTTATAGTTTCTGCCCTTCAGAGGGTCACAGTAAAGCGATGTGAAATAAAACACTGCCTGCAGGAGCATGGGAACAGATTAAATTAAATTAAATTAATTAAATTAAATTAATTAAACACCATCTCAAATATGTCTCAAGGTGTCTCATTAATCCTCGTAATATCTGGTGCACTACTCCAACCCTAAATATTATTGCGAAATTCTATTTGAACTTGTTATAATGACCACTAAATTAGACAAATGATGTGTGACACTGTATTAAGACACTCATTTCAATACAGGTGCAGTGTATTGGAGTGTACTGGAGGGCTCGTCTGAGGACGACCGAGTAGTATGGTTTTCCTTTTTAGCATTAGCCTATTTTTACCATTTGGTGTCACCATATTCCACACGTAGCATCCATTCATAATCACCTGCAAATACAGTATAATTAAATTACGTAAAAATAGAACAAATAGGATCTCATCACTCTCGGGGGACACTGTTGAGGGCAAAAAATAATTTTGCAGAGGACCAAATGTGGCCCCTGAGCCCTATTTTGAGTTGTGCACTCACATTTACTATTTTTTATGAATCCCAAATGCCTTTTTGTGCATATTTACTGTAAATATATCTGACCCCTGATGTAGATATCATATATTTATTCCTTTATCTACAACCTCTTATACATACACACATTCACATCTCATCACTATTATCATATCATCACTCCTAGCCATATATTCCCCGGAATCACTGGCAACTTGACACATGTTTATAAGGAGTATATAACAGAACTTTGAAACCACCATTTTCTTTACAGCACATAAACTAATACAGTTAGTGAATTTCATGGACCTGACTGATAGGAGGTTGGTGATAAACCACTAGAGCAAGTAAAAGGAGACATGAATAACAGACTGCCCTCCTGGTATTTGGTCCTGGGAATTCTGTTCATCCCCTGTAGGCAGAACAATGGCCTCGGGCGACAGCTGCTCTTTCTATATGTGGAGTATGAAATAAATTCCTCTGCGCTGACTCAGGATGAACTCGGTAATAGACAGCAAAAGACGGCTAGAGATTATAGACGGGACAGGGGTGGTTTTTTAGAGTAAAAGTCAGTGACGTATGGTGACTACGGGTCCCAGAGGGGCCACTATCGGTGGTTGCCTATTCAGGTGCTCCAAAAGAGCTATGCAGACAGAAACAGACATGGGGGTCATTTCTTCTTATCATACATGTTGAAAAATGCGATGACAAACAACTTATAGATGGTAAAAAAAAAAGTGTTTTGAGAAGATGCTGTGATCGTGCACTGGTTTGAGTGTTCACGGCTGCCTTCGTCCTTGGGTGCTTTGGCGCTCATTCGGTCACTGCAAATGGTGGAGTGTGACTAAGGGGAGACAAAAGCCCGGCAGATACTGTTGACCCTGGAGGAATGGCCGTCGTCCCTAAAATGGACTGGGACCGCGGTTAAGCTAACTGTCAAGGCTGGACGGCTGACATCATGGCCAAAATAGGGCCCTGAATCCCCCCCCCCGACAGCTGGGGCCCTCCTTGTTTTACGCTGGCAGCTTCAGAGCTCTTAACATAGTCTATGTGCCATATATGAGTCGGTGCTGAGCCTGAGTTTGCTAAGGGGGGGCTTCCCTCAGCAGCGCCTTCCACTTTTGTTGTTCCTCTACCTTGAAGTTTAGTATAGCAGGGTGGAAATGATAGAACAAAATGGACATCGGGAGGGCAAAGCATGAGGACATGTCGTTGGGGAAGTGAGATGGGGAGGGACAACATGATCATGAAGACATTATGATTCCAACAAGTTTGAGCCAACAGGTAAATGGCCACGTACATGACCAAATATGTCATCTTAAAACAAATCCACCCTAGAACACGTTAACAGTGTTAAAAAAACAGCTATTGGTAATGTACGTCTCGTTTCTGGGTCCATTTTGTTGTTTGGTGGTGTTTTTCTCATTCTTATTTATTGATTACTGATCAAACGTAGACAATGTGACACGTCAAGATCCTATTAATGGAGTTTAATAGGAGAAAATTACACCGCTATCTAAAACATTGACGAAAAAAATGTCAGGTTTTGGTGTCGACCCCTCAGAATCAAAAAGCAAGGGCTGTAACAATCATACAGGGACAAATCCATCGGAGAAGAGGAGAGAGACCAATTTCAGCAGCAGCCTCAATAGACCAATGCAGCCACAAGACATGTTGCGTTTTGAGTATGAGACATGGCTACAATCATAGACATGCTCCTATGTTCATCAACTAGTTGGCTAGCTACAGTCATCCTTGTAAGTTTGTGAACTCCTTGTGCAATTCTAGAAATTTTGAGCATTCAAATTTTGTTAACTGAAATAAAGGATCTATGTTTACCAGTTTCATTTTTGAGGAAGTTGTGCATGGAGCAAAATGAAAATAGTTTCAAGGGAATTAGTGCAGGTGCAAAAATAAGTGAACCTCCTATTGCCTTAGTTAAATCAAGTAGTTAAGTAGAGTTGAGTGGGTAAATAATTGGATATGAAGTTAACCAATCAGAGGTCAGATCTTTAGGGAGGAGTTTGTGTGGCACTCCCATAAATGCAGGTGAGAAACCTGGTAAGGTTGGTGCTACCATGCAGGTGAAGGAAAAACACTATGCTGTGATCTAAGGAGACCCCAGAGGATCTCAGGAAGAGAGGAGTGAGTCTGGAAGGTTAGAAAGTCATATCAAAAACATTTGGGCTCCATCAGTCCACCGTAAGACAAATAATATACAAATGGAGAACATTTAACACAACAGAGACTCTGCCTAAAAGTGTTTTGAGTAAGGGGTCAAAGGTCATTCTGGGAAACGTGGGAAATCACTAACCGAAGTAGAAGTACCCGCTTTCCAGAAAAAGGAAATTACAACACTTCATCACAAAGTGACTCCTGGAATGCATTGCATCACAGATTGATGATGTATATTTAAACAAGGTGTTAAGAAGTGAGCAAATGGTGTCACTGCCAATATATTTCTTTACTCATAACATACCTGGGGAGAGAAGACTGAACTAGCTTATACGGTACTCATAACTAGGATGTGGGGGAGTATTACTCACATCAGCGGCCTTCTTATCAGCCACCTCCAGCTTCTCCTGGGCATCCTTCAGGGCCTCGGAGTATTTGTCCAGCTCATCCTCTGTCCCCTTCAGCTTCTTCTGCATCTGCAGCAGCTCATCTTCATGCTGACAGAGAGGGGAGGGGTCAAACACACAGTCAGCAGGGGTCGGCAAAGTCTGCTGATTACCTGCCTAGTATTTGTCAGAAAAAAATTCTAATTCTATTACAATTACTTTGAGATGCTTTTGGGTTACTTTGCCACCATAGAATATCCCATTAAACAATGAATTTAACAATGAATGTACAGACTGTGATCTGGAATAGTGTTATTATCATCATCTATAACCAGTATCAACCTTCAAAGGTGTAAAATTATGTCATTGCCTATAATTTTACAATGTCAGTGCTGTTTTCCCCTCAAACAATTCAGTATTGTGTCTTTACTGTAATTGTAATAGATTACAATTACGGTTCTGTAATCAGATTAATATAATCTCATTACATGTAATTCCTTCCCCAACCATGTGAGGGTTTAGAAAAGATAGCTATTACATTCATATACAGTATATTTTTATAAATGTGATTTATATTATTGACTATTTTTGATTCATGGTGGGATGGCTAGAAAAGTTGAAGGTACATTTAACACCACAAGAGTCTCAACTCGATGTAATGTTGTTTCTCGTGTTTCTCTGACCGTCTTCACCTAAAGACACCTATGCTTAAGTTCCTCCCTCTGAACAGATCACAAATGCAATTAAGAAGCCATCGATTGCAAATCAGCATCTTGGTTCTACTTCAGTTTATTGCCAACTATACTCCTTACTCCAGCGCATCTATACCACTTAGTTCTTAGTTAGTCACACCATTCTTGGCCCTTGCTTCTTTTTCCAAAAAATCCCTGCAAATTAGAGCCATAGCTGATATTCGATATCACACCCATCTCTGGCTACCACATAAAGACTCCCCTAGCTAGATAGTTGTAATAGTTTAACGCAAACCCCTGCCAGTCTTGCTGCTGCTCACTGGCAGGAGCAAGCTGACCAATAGCAAGCGGCTAGAAATCTGCCATTCAGACTTCCCGGTATCGGCTCTGGAAACATAAATAGCAGCTAGAGTTTCTAGTATTTAGCACTAACACCCCCTCCACCCCTGCCCCCCATTCCAACACACGCATACTTGGGAATCGCAGTTGCTACAGACCGATGACAACACGGACCTATTCTTGAACCTCGATCCAAGCCATTGTTAGTAACACCATACATGCTCATTTCTCTGTCTTGAGTCAGAGGCGAGTTATACCTTCCCAGTTGCTCACTATTTAAATGTACAAATTGCATTCAATTATATTTCTTTAGTAGCTGTTAGATGGACCATGTGTATTTTTATGTTGTAGTGGAGCTTTAAAACCATTTTCGTGGCCAACCTGCTTGCTCCTGTCCTCGGCTGCTTTCTTGTCAGTCTCCGCCTGTTCGGCCTGGTCCAGGGCGTTCTCCTTGTCCAGCTTCAGCATGAGCATCTTCTTTTTGATGGCCTCCATTTTGGTAGATGTTCGTCTGGCTTGAGAGTAGAGAGAGTAGAGATGGGAGGAAAAAAAGGGATGGAGGAGAGATGACACCGAGAGCTCAGCAGACCGGAGGAGAGACCAAACTCCGACAAGGACAGAGGGAGAACATTTATATCACAGGGGAAGAGACGGACACTCCCACTTCTAAAGCCCATCATCTTTTATCCCCGTGACCACACCCACCTCTATCCTCTAAAATTACAATTCACCTATTTCCTGTGACCCCTCCATCACCCTGCCCCCCATGACACAAGTGACATATGACAACTTCTGCTTAGATGGCCAAAGAACTCCTACACTCTTTTTCCTTGTCATTTCATTTCTGTTGCTCCAAAGTGAAGAACAATAGGGAATAGGAAAATAGAAAATACATGGACGCTGAGAAGAGCTTGGACAGGGACAGAAGGCGTCATAAAACAAAGCGGAACTTTCTATTTTTGTCTGACACATACAGGACTCAAATTACAGAGTGGACTAAGGATGGATGTGAGTCCTACGGGAGAAAGAAAAAGGCACCGGTTAGATGTACTTAACTACACTAACTGGTCCCCTTAACTACACTAACACTGTCAACTCTTTATGTATCCGCAAAGAGAAATATACTGTTTTGTATCCAATATATGATTCGTGGTGAGATCATGAGCAGATTCAGCTGGTGTGCCATCACTGAGTTCAGTCGGCCATCCTAAACGGACCAAAAATGCAACCCTCCCTTTGATGTAAGATGCTCTTACCATCGATTCAAAGTGAATATTGTAAAAAATTCAATGTTATAAATAGCCCTCCTACTTTACTTCCTTCCTATGATCACTATGCAATTCGACAGCAGCTGTTAGTGCCATGGAGCGAGTCCATTTGACTCCGTTTGACTCTTAAGTTGACACAAGGGGGTGGGGGTTAAGGTTAAAGCGGCATCTAGCTAGCTAGCATCGGGTCGGGGGCTAAAGGTCAAGGATCTGTCAAGTCTTGAAGCAGAGGTCCCAGAGGTCTAGCAAACATTTAGTTTTGGGGGGGCTTATAAGGCTCCATGTCAAGACGTAGACGTGCAACGTAAGCAATACTGGGCCAGATGAGTCTATGTTTGAGCATCAACTCGGGTATGTGCTTTTTAATGAGAGGTGTTGGTGATGGGGTGAGAGACAGAAGCACACATGCAGACTCATATGGGGAACGAATGCCTGTCCCGTAACACTACTCTATCACCTGGCCTGCCATGCCTGCCGCCTGTAACCGGGCTGGAATAGTGATGGATAGGATACAGGGGCACTGAGGACCACACTAAAGGGCCAGGGGGGGTGGCTATGCCAGTTATTTCCCCTGCTAGGCCCCACTTGGGATATTAATAAACATCTCTTGGCTGACATTGTCCGCAGGATTAGAATAAGAGAGTGTGTGTGTGTGTGTGTGTGTGTGTGTGTGTGTGTGTGTGTAAAAAGCAGACAGACAAGAACAGATAGGCAAGACAAAGAGTCAAGATGGCAGGCCTAGTTTGTTACCGTGGGAAGTGGCGAGATGGCTCTGATTGGCTGCTGCAATCTATCCCAGAGTAGGTTTCCCTAGGGCCCCAGCCCCCCCCGACTCCAGTCTGTCCATCCTTGCCACCCAGGCTCTAGGGCAAAGGTGCAGGTCCTGATGGCATCAGCCATGTGTGGGCCAACTGGCAGGGGTTCTCCAGCACCTCTTCAACCACTCCATGAGTCTGGAAAACCTCCTGCCTTGTTCCAGTGCCCAAGAAGGGATGCCCCAGTGTCCTGAATGACTACAGACCAGTGGACATTGACTCATAGCTCAAATGCTGGTTCAGTACATGGTGATATGATAAATCATAGGAATGTCTTCATGTAATTACTGAGATTATCATCATGTGGCTCACGTTTCCATCCAAAGCACATTCCAGCAAAAATTCTGGATGTTCATGCAGTTCCTTCTTTGTCCACTAGAGGTACAGCTTGTGTAGCTGATGTGAGTGGTCCCTCCGGTTGCTAGGGGGCACCCTAGGAAAGATTTATGATTTTTTTTAAATTTAATTGCAATTTCAGTTGCATAAATAATCTCAGTGCACCATGAAAGTATTTTCAACTAATTTAGTTGGTAGCCCTACTCATTCAGCTCACCTCACAATGGTGGTGACACTGACATTGACATTGAGATCAAGATGTCTCAGAAACTAACATAAGCATCTGGGGCAGAAAAAATAACGCTGAAGACGGACAAAAAAAAAAACAGGAAGACAAAGATATTGTAATTTCATGTTTTCCATGAAAACTCACACTTTTATTCATCAAATGAGTTGCAAAATGAATAGAAAATATAGTCAAGACATTGACATGATTAGAAATAATGATTTTTACTTGAAATAATAATTTTGTCCTTCAAACTTTGCTTTCATCAAATGCATTCTAGCTGTCAATTTGTTGAGGTAATCTGAAGAAATTTCACCCATGCTTCTTGAAGCACCTCCCACAAGTTGGATTGGCTTGATGGGCACTTCTTACGTACCATACGGTCAAGCTGCTCCCACAACAGCTCAATAGGGTTGAGATCTGGTGACTGCGCTGGCCACTCCATTTTAGACAGAATACCAGCTGACTGCTTCTTCCCTAAATAGTCCTTTGCCCATCTTAATCTTTTCCTTTTAGTGGCCAGTCTCAGATATGGCTTTTTCTTTGCTACTCTGCCTAGAAGGCCAGCATCCTGGAGTCGCCTCTTCACTCTTGACATTGGGACTGGTGTTTTGTGGGTACCATTTAATGAAGCTGCCAGTTGAGGACCTGTCTGTTTCTCAAACTAGAGACTCCTGATGTACTTGTCCTCTAGCTCAGTTGTACACCGGGGCCTCCCATCTCTTTCTATTCTGGTTAGAGCCAGTTTGCGTTGTTCTGTGAATGGAGTAGTACACACTCTTGGCAATTTCTCGCATGGAATAGCCTTCATTTCTCAGAACAAGTATAGACTGACGAGTTTCAGAAGAAAGTTTTTTTTTTTCTGGCCATTTTGAGACCATAATCGAACCCACAAATGCTGATGCTCCAGATACTCAACTAGCCTAAGGAAGGCCAATTTTATTGCTTCTTTAATCAGCACAACAGTTTTCAATGATCAATTAGGCTTTTAACACGATAAACTTGGATTAGCTAACACAATGTGCCATAGGCGCCGATTTATGTTTTTGCCAGTGGGTGCTCAAATTAAGCGAATCCCACCAAGGTGAAGATTGTCACAAAATCACTTTTATTGTGCTTGCTTTAGTAATTATCGTAGTGCAGGCTACTGTCATCTGTCGGACGTAGACACACACCGAAACGAAATGCGACACTGCTCTGCTACAAATTCATCACTGGTGGTGGATGCCTCACTTTGACTGTCTTTACACTCGGTATCTCTCTCGGTTTTTTAATTACAAATTCGTCCATTTTTACCCGATCATCATTGATGATCATACATTGGCAGTTGGCTACGTGACTACGCCCCTTAACATAGCCTACACACGCACAGAGCTGTAACAAGTTTAATTGGATAATGCGATTTGTAGTTAAAATGTTCACCGATAATAAGTAATAATAGAATAAATAGATGCGTTTTTATTTTTAAAAAGATGCAGTTTTTTTAATATATTTATTTATTCATTTATTTTTTAATCGGCCTACCCCGTGCTCAACCTTTTCAGTGGGTGCTCGAGCACCGGAGCACCCACCAAAAAGGTTGAGCACGGGGTATAGCTATAATAGTCATTTACCACATTAACAATGTCTAGACTGTATTACTGATCAATTTAATGTTATTTTAATTGAAAAAAACACCTAACACATAACACCTATTGATGTAAAAAAAATGTCAGTCAGAACCTGTTGATAGATTTATAGCTAGCTATGATCATGCTACAGTCAGAGTCAGTGAGTGAGTGCAAAAACACTTAGCTAAACCAGCTAAACCACTTGATGGCTTGGGCAACACATGGGATGGGGAAAAGCTAAAAAAGCCTACTAGATAATTTCAGCACAACAGTAGGCCACCCATTATGGAAAAAGTCTATTAAAATAATATATGTTGATAATTATACAATTTGAAATGTAGATTCTATAGCAGCATTCTTGGAAGATTTGATGGCAACAACTGAAAGAGTGATCTGGAATGCAGCAACAAATAGTCTTTATAAACATTCCCAGCAATGTAGCTGTTAAATTAAGTTTTAATCTAGCAGTGATCTTTCATATTGCTCATTGTTAGGCTTCAAAGCTCCAGTCATCAGTGCTGGACAGTTAAAGTTATTCGTTCAAACTAGTACCTCAAAATAAATTGAGTTTTTCAGGTTTTGGAGTTTTTTTCTTAGACAGAGCTATTCGGCCTTCATAACTTCTAGGTTGTTTTTTGCCAGTATTGTGAGGGCGTCAACTGGACCCTGGCCGATCTGGGACGTGGATGCTGGAACCTGGCCAGTCTGCAATGTGGGTGCTGGCCCCTGGTGGATATGGAGTGCTGATGCTGGCCCCAGGCTGAAGTCGGATGTGGTGCCAGCCCCCGCTGACATGGGATGCAGGATTTTATAACCTGATCTATCAACACCAGTCTATTCAGCCCCTGGTTGACTGAGGACAGGCCTGCATTACATACACCAAACTATAGGGGCCCTAGCTGACCATGGATACTGACCTAGTCTACTAAACTTGATACACAGAACTATATGGCCTGCACTACATTTTCTCTTGTCATCCATTGCACACACAGTCGTCCCGGTGGAGAGATGCCTCTTGGAATTGCCCCACCCAAGGTTTCTTCAATTTTTTCTCCTATATGTTTTTTCCTTGTCTTCATAGAGCAGCTTAGGCTGGTGGTGCCTTAAGCAAATTATGTAGGATCGCTATGTCCTCCTCTCTGTTAAATCTTTGTTGTTCTGATCATATTCTGTATAGTCAAAATGTATTGATAATTTATTGTGTCATAAATCTGATTGTCTATCAGCCTCACCAAGTTAGACCTGTAAACTCCTGTAAGGCTTCTTTGTGATAAAGGTCCATAAAAATAAACTTGATTTGACTTGATCAAAGGATCACAACATTGTTTTCCCTTTGATCTTTTAGTTGAGTTGAAAACTTTTGGTGTGGGTGGGATCTATGCAGAGACATAGATCATGTGTCTATATTGGCCAGTCAACTTTGGAGTGACAGTTTGGCTACACCCACTGGTCGTTCCTACTAGTCAATGGCCAGTGACCAAACGTGTAGTTAGGTAGGTAGGTAGGTAGAAAGGTAGGTAGGTACTTGATTAATCCCCAGGGTGGAAATTTCTTAATTCTTGTTGTTCTCAGGTAAATTCTGTTAGCTATTAGGCTACGTTGTCAACTTATGTAGTCTTAGAAATGCATGCTTTTTAAATGCTTTCTATTTAAGACTCTATGTGGTTTATGTTTTATGGATGTATGTGTTGTCTTTTGATCAGGCTAGCCTTGCCAGTCACTTGTAGCATCTATGTCCAGCACAATGCTACCTGTAGCCTAGTGTTTTAGCCTGGAATGACGTTGGGGTGTAACAGGTTGATATATACATTGTTTATGAATTCTCACCAAATCATTCATTCCTCTCTATCTCTTTTTTATTTTGGGTTTGCGTCTTCGTTTCGTATGGGTTTTGGGCTTGTGATTTGGTGAGTATTCATATGTATTCAACAATGAACTCAATTTACTCAACTTGAAATAATGAAATGGTTTTTGTGATGATAATACAATTTTTGACAGGAACCTACAGGAGGTAAAAGCAAACGTGGAGACAAGAGATGGATTTCTCTACTTAACATTAGCTAGGGGCTTTTATTGTGAAATGACCAGAGTAAAAACCGGGCAAAAGAGAAACAAAGTCTGGCTCCATTTGAAACTTCTACCATGTACTTTCTTAGTGGTCAATTAACAAACTCATGCAATACCCATGGCGCATTACACACTATACATCAGAGTAAACTGTTTAACAGCATATTATATGGATTTTGGAGGTAAAGTTCTGAAAGTAATGATTAAGTTACTAATTTATGAATATTCTAGTGTATTACGTTAACGATTACAATAACAACGTTTTAATTTTCCCTGATATGACTAAATCATTAATTATGTCAGTATTCCAAATCAAACAATTCTAAGGTGTCTTTACATTTCTGGTGAAACTGCTGTCATGAAAATTTGAAAATCAGTGAAATGTTAAGAAACCCATATGACATAATTATGATATGAAAGATGAAGACACAAATAAAGTGCTTATTTTGATTTAAGACATGTAAACGTTTAATTGCAATGGTGTGATATCTAAGAAACGGAGAGCCTGCTTTTTGGATTTGACATTCATATCTTTAGTATGGCTTCATGTGCACAGCAACACTATACAATCTTCAAATATAGTCATAAAAACACAAGATAAGTGTCCATGTCATTCTCCGGCCATAAACATGCAAGCCATCAACATATTGTACTGTGAGGCAAAGGACAAAAAAGAAATTACAAGTTGTAGTCAGTGTCATTCAGGCATTTAAAAAAAACCAAAAACATTTAAAGCTGTGCTGGGCAACTTCGCACGTTGGCGCCCCCAAATGGCAGCGAGAGGTTTGAAAAATGCGAACTTCAACACCCAGAAATCCTGTAATCCTAATTAGAGCAGAAATACAACAGAAACGCCAGTAAGATGAAGAACAAAACAAAACAAAAAACCCATCAGAAAGTGAGCTTTGAAAGCTAGAAATCTGGGGGAACGGGGAACGGGGAACAACGGGCAATTTTTGGAAATCAATATTTTGTGCTAAAAAAACTCAAATCATGAGCACTAAAAAATGACATACACATACAAGATATACACTCTGGTGTAAATTCTCAGCACATATGATACTTAGACTGTGATACAATCTGTATTTATATTGCTTATTTATGGTAATGCTATTGGCTCTACTTGATCTCATGTTGCTGCTACTGAGAAGACGAGCTGCTATCTCCCAATGAATGTGTTAGCTTGCGATGGCTACCGCCCATTTTCAAATATATCGTATTACCTCCAGAATATTATTCATTTTCCAAAAATTGGCCGTCGTCACCCTAACAGATGGTCAAAAAATACATCAAAATGTATTTTCTTAAAAATTACAAATTACTCCTTTGACAAATGTATCAAAATAAACTACAAAATACTGGCAGGAAGAGACATTTAGTTCAAAGACATGCAATTTCAGTAGTTTGGAAATACAAATTACATCATTTATACAGGGATTTTTCTAAATATACATGAAAAGTCAAGTCAAAAAGCTTGGAAGCCGAACTCGGAAACCAGGAAGTCATTATAAATAAGGGTTATATACTGTTCTCAGTGTTTACAGGGTAGAACACCACCACCTTGTAATCCCACCAAGTGTGATCTGTTACCAGTCCTTATGATTATTAGTCTCACCGGGCTCCTATCACAGCATTGACATAAGGCCTTTGGCTTTACTATAACTATTACTAGTACTATTTTTTGTGTTTAAAAAAAAGTACTCATCTTTGAGCGTTTCAGTATTTTCAAAAGACACAAACACTGCACTGAGATGTATTCAATTTCCAGAATGACTTATGCGCTTCACCTGCGTCTACAACGTAAAAGACAAAAGTAGTTCAAATTCCTATCTTGGAAACACCCGTTACACGCCCATCATCAAAGCTGTTTTTTTTTCTCTTATTCCTCATATATTACAAAATAACCTCTTTATTTGTTACTATTTATTTGCCTCTATGTACAATGGTCACAGCATTTGTAATTATCTTGAGAAATAAACTTGCGTAGGTGTCTATTCTATTTATTTTGTTAGAATTTATATGTTTTGCTATGTTTAAAGACTGCTGCTCAGCGTTCATTAATAAGAGGAAACATACGGGGTATCTGCATAAATAAGAGATAAAGAGAAATAATCAGCATATTAAACAGCATTGAAATTTCAAGGATTCAAGTATCTAAATATTGTGTATGTGTGCTGGAATATATAGACAAGACGTTTTCTCAATCTTTGCCAGAAACTCCAAATTCTTAAAGCAGATTAATTTGCTGGAAATGCCCCCCTAAGTAGCCCAAAGACAATTAGGTTTGGTAGTTCATCTCCCGCATGTTGTTCTTTGCATCCTGTCAATCATGTCATCCCAACCCCTTTTGGTCCAGCGATGAAAGGAAGCCGTGGAAATCCAAACAATCCGAAGCAATACTGAAAATAAGGCATCACATTGCCACAAGTCATGCACTCAAAAGCAAAGCAATAAGCAATTGTAGACCTGCAGATAGATATATATACTTTGTCTTTGTGTAAAAAGGGCAGGGCCGTTTCACAACCTGTGCTCTTTCTGGCCCATTGTGGGGGAATCAAGGTAGGATAGAAACTCATTAGCAATGTGAAACGTGCAAAACAGCCTGGCGAGGTTCAGCTCCACTTTCACCCTCCTCTGGAATATCTTGAAGATCTGAAAAAGATACAAACAATTCAAATTTCATTAATTCAGCCTTCGCCCATTAAACTCACAAGCAAAGGGCATTTCAAGTGTTGCCTTGCTGTAGTAATTCAACGCAGACACAGTGTGAAGTTGCAGGTTTTATTTGATGGGAGAGGCAGAGGAGGGGTTGTTCAGAAAACTGGCATGCTGTGAAGTAATCACTTTCTAAAAACTTTAAGATAAAGAGATAAAGAGGCGATGTGTTCAAAAATCTGTGATGGAAAGAATGCAGATAATTGAGTTGGTGTTTATATTTTTAGTGCGCTTGCTGTAGGTAAAGCACACTATTGTTGTTCCATTCTGCTGCTTATTATCATTAGTGTGCTTGTTTCACCGAGAACAGGTGTTTCTGTTTCTCACACACCCAGATACACACGCAGCTCTCCATCTCTCCCTCTGTCCATCGACTACTACTGCTACTAATACTATTGCAATTACTAGTACTTGTCCTACTACTACTGCAATGACTAATAGTACTACTACTGTTAGCACTACTACTACTCCTACTACCACTACTTATTTTACTTTATTTTACTACTACTGCTAGTACTAGTACTACTACTACTATTACTGCTACTACTCCTGTTACTACTACTAGTAGTTCTACTAATACTACTACTACTACTGCTAATACTGTCCTAGGACCACTACTATTCTCTATCTATATGCTACCACTTGGTGGCATCATTCGCAAATTTGGCATTAACTTCCACTGCTACGCCGATGACACCCAAATTTACATACCAGTCAAACCCACCGATAATACCCAATTCCAAAAACTAGAGGCCTGCCTATCAGAGGTCAAAACTTGGATGTCCCTAAACTTCCTACTTCTTAATGGCAACAAAACTGAGATGCCGATTGTAGGACCAGCTAGACAGAGACACTTATTTGAGAACTTAACTTTGATAGTTGTGTAATCTCCCAGAGCCCATACTGTGAGGTTGGCCGAGCAGCCAGACACATGAAAAGGGATGCAGGCGAAGTTCAGCAGTCCAAGTGAATTTTATTTACAGCAGTGGAGTCCCGTGCAGATATTTACAGTGCATTAAAGATGGTCGGCAAAAATGAAGAAAAACAAAAATAAACTATTTCCCCAAAAATAGGAAAATACCAAAAAGAAAATATTTCAAACAGAAAATAACTCTAATCTGCTCTGTGGCTATGCCGCTAATACTGGGCCCAAGGCAGGAGCTGTGGTCTGTAGCTGTCTCTCTCTCTAGTTGTTCTCTCTCTTATGAGGTTTTGTCTCTCTAGGTGCTCCAGCCTTGTCCCTTAAATACAGGTGGGCTCCACCTACTCAAGAGACCATTATCTTATGCTAAACAGTCACAAGGACAGCAATGTCCAATTATCATATGTTATCATTAAAAAAATACATCCAAGCTTATTTTAAAATACGTTTCTTTAAAAAGGGTGCTTTAAACAGCCTAATCCCTGAACAGAAATACAAACACCCCTCCTACTCTACCGCACTTGGTCTCTTCCCCTGGGAACCCTCCTATTTAAATCGAATGGACCTTCCCGGTCGGATTTGGCAGTTCCCAGTCTATAGCAGAGAAAGAGACAAGTGTAGCAGAGAGGAGAGGTGACAAACAATTTAAACAATGTATAAAACAATGTATTATGCCCAGTATGATGTCTTGTTGTGAGTGTTGCATCGGTGCCTTACTTTAGGGCACAGGGTTTCCCTGTGACACATACGTTAAAAACCTTGGGGTAATTTTACCTACTAGCTACTATTTACCCTACCCTCTCATTCGAGTTGCATATTAAGGAGACCACTAAAACAGCGTTTTATCATCTTCACAATATTGCCAAGATTTGACCCATGCTAACAGAGGCAGACGCAGAAATTTTAGTACATGCCTTTGTATCATCCAGAATCGATTATTGCAATGTCCTTTTCTCGGGCTTACCTACTGGGCGCACTAAAAAACTACAACTGGTCCAGAATGCTGCTGCCAGAATCCTGACCAAAACTAGGAAATTCGACCATATAACTCCCATCCTATCCTCATTACACTGGCTACCAATTCAGGCCAGGTGTGACTTTAAGGTGCTTTTACTTACATATAAATCATTACATGGGATGGCACCGTCCTACCGATCTGATTAAACCATATAAACCGCCACGTGCCCTCTGATCACAGGACGCTGGCTACCTGTCTATCCCAGCAGTCAAAAAGAAAACTGCAGGTAACAGAGCCTTTTCTTACCGGGCTCCCTATCTCTGGAACAGTCTGCCTGCCTCAATCAGAGTGGCAGGCTCTATCGAAGTCTTTAAGTTAAGGCCAATTATTCTCTTTATCATTTGACCAGCCTTGAGGGAGTGGCTCAGTCTCTTCTCAGAGTAAGGCTAGACCAGTTAGCTCATCCTAGCTCAGGGTCCTGCCGATGGATATTAGCATCCTGCCTACATGTCCTATTCTCCTGGTCTACCTGCTCCTGTCCACTGCCAGCTGCCGTTTGCTGTGATGCTGCCCCATCAGATCTGGATGTCCCACCATAATAAACTTTGATGCATTGTGTATATGCTGCTTGCCCAAACTCGGCATCTATTGCACGCCCAACCGTCCTGGTAGGGGGATCCCTCTCTAGTAGCCCCTCCCAAGGTTTCTCACATTTTTTCCTAAAAGCTTTTGTGGGAGTTTTTCCTTGTCCTCTGTGAGGGTCTAAGGCTGGGGGATGTTGTGTACTAACCATTTATTGTTTCACATGTTGGGCACTGTGAAGCCCTTAGAGACTATAACGGTGATTAAGGGCTATACAAATAAATGTGATTTGATTTGATTTAATACTATTCCTACTGTTACTACTAGTACTACTACTGCTACTACTATTGCTACTGTTACTACTAGTACTAGTACTACTGCAACTACAACTACTAGTACTATTACTACTACCGCTGATATGACTACAAATGCTACTAGTATTACTATATTCTACAAGTAGTACTACTACTCCTAGTACCACCTTGTAACACCCTAGCAACCCCTCATAATTACCAAGCAACCACCTAGTAACACCCTAGCAACCACTAGTAACAGCCTAGCAACGATCAGTAATCCCATAGCAACTAACAAGTAACAACCTTGCAACCAACTGATAATCACTTCGCGACTACCTATTAACACCTAGCAACCCCCAATCACCTACCTAGTAACACCCGAGCATCCATCTAGTAACCCACTAGCAATAACTAGTGATTGCCTACCGACTGTATGGTAAGACCCATGCAACCACTAGTGATAACCTACTAAGTGTATAGTAACAACTTGTACTCACCTAGCAACCACATAGAAAACACCCTAGTAAATACCTATTAAACACCCAGTAACCACCTAGCAACTACTAGTAACAACATAGCAACCGCCCGGTAACAGCTTATGAACAAAGTATTAAGGCCTTGTAGCCAACCATGTAGCCACCAGTAGTAACAACCTAGCGACTGTCTAATCACCACCTAACTACCACATAGAAACCACTAGGAACAATCTAGTAACTACCTAATGACCATCTAGTAACCACTTTGCAAACATTAGAACACTCTAGCAACCACATAGTAACACCTTAGAAACCACTAGCAATAATCCAGCAACCACTTATTAACATCCTAGCGACTTAGCGACTACCTACAAACAACGTAGCCACTACTAATCACCTAGCGACCACCTCATACCACCCTAGCAACCACTAGTGATCATCTACAGACTGTAAACCTTTTGGTTTATTAAAGGGATAGGCATGCGCTGACTTTTCAGCAAATAAGCTCTTACATTACCATGGCATTGATGAGATGATAGAGGGTGGTTTCACTTCTGTGTGTCAAGTATTTATTTACTTCACAATGGTGCATATAATGCTTTAGCACACTGTGTAGGCTATGATTAGGATCTGTGTCATAGCACACTACTGGACAAAGAGAGCCTGTTTGCTTCTCACATATTATCACCTTGTAGTTGATGGAGACAGGTATTGTGTTTTTCAAGTTTTAGTGGCTGTTGTTAATTTGCAACGTGCATGTAACTGGGTATACAGCAGCATGGTGATGATTCTATTTCAATAAAGTACATAATACTGTATGTATACTGATGAAGTGTCATCTGTTGAGCTAATTGTTCATATCTGTACTGAATAGTGATGAGAGTGATGAGAGAGAAAGACAAAGAGGGAGGGAGGGAGATGAGTGCAAATGCTGGAAAGACATTTCCACCCACACATGGAACACTAGAGAGCTGAACTGAACACACACACACACACACACATGCACACACACAGGCCCACTTCTCACCTCTTGTACTGTGTGTGTGTGTGTGTGTGTGTATGGAAATGAGACATTTTGTGCCTCATCACAAAATCAATGCCTTATGTAAGCCTGTGTGTGTGTGTGTGTGTGTGTGTGTGTGTGTGTGTGTTCAGCATTATGGAAAGGGCACAGTAGGCACAACTGAGATGAGAAGTCTTTTTCAGTGAACTGATACAGCAGTAAGGATATTCCTGCTCTGGGTATTCCTTTTTCTCCATAGCCACGGAACTGATGTTTCACTACTTTATCTTTTTACCTGCAAAGGGCTTGCAAACTAAAACATTTACATTTAAGAATCATTTTGCCAGCCAAAATAATTAACACACATTTTTCATAGAAATATCACCCTACCAGTTTTCAGTGCTTTTTCATGTACAGAATCAGGTACTGACTATAAAACTATTATTAAAATTAATTATTATTATTATAATTATAATTATTCATTATTATATTAATTAATTATTATTACAACTAAATTAATTTGCTACTGAGAGGCTAAGTAAGGGAGACTATACTATACCATTTGAATGTTTTATTATTTAATCAAGTCTGTATTTTATTTTTTGAACTTTGTGTCTGAAAAGCACTATACAAATAAAGTTATTATTTATTATTATGCAATGAGGGTGTTCTAAAGAATATGCTTGCACATCCAAACACATCCAAACTATGTTTTACCATTGATTTAAATCTTCAAAGAATTAAGAGAGCATTTTGTAAGTTGTAAGCTAACCATCCAGGCAGCAGAGAAACAGAGAAAGTTTAGATGCTACCTCTTTGTATAGAACAGTATAATAGGCAGCCAATCAGGAGTCTGTTTGACACAGAGCCATTGTGTTGCTTTGATGTGATCACGGCTCATGGTCAGAAAGAGTGTACAGTGGCCAGCAGGGGTAAACTTTGAAAACGACCAAAGACCAAAAACTTATATAAATATTGATTCAAATGTTATCGGCTCAATAAGTTATATCCACATGCATTTATACGTCATTTGGCACTTGGCAGGTGGGAATTTTGATCCCTGAGCACAGAAAAATACAATGTCTACTTGCCCAAAACAGGCAAAACATTATTTAAAACATGCCAAAGTGGTGATATTATGTTCAGTGTGTAAATGACCCCGTAAAAAGGGACACAATTAACAAAATAGTAATTGTAATAGTAATTGGCAGCTACTATTTGCAGTGCATTTATTTATTGAACGTCATGCTTTTATTCTGAAGTTTGTCTTTGTTTTTCTTGTCTCCGCCTACCTTTATTTTGAAGGCAACTAGCGCATCTAAAGTTCTAAGGTAAATGGTAAAAAAGAGAGAAACAGACGAAGGTGTACGGACCTCAAATATTTACAGCAGTCTGAATTTAGCACCTAGCTGTGAATGTGGACAAGGTATTTTGTTTTCTTTGTTATGACTGTTATTATTATTTCAATTATTCAAGATTCAAGATTCAAGATTCAAGAAGTTTAATTGTCACATACACACACGAGGTGTGTAGTGAAATGTGACAATTAAACTTCCTATTTGTAATAGGTTTGCGTGTTTTGTCATAAATTAAGCATAATACTGAACAAAAATAAGCTACAGTTAGATAAGCTAACGTTACTATGGTTACCATGCTATTGTTCAAACTGTGTTCTAAACTGTGTATTGTAAGAGTACTTTCTGTTTTTTCTAGCTCTTACGGTGAATTTCAATAAGATTAAAACCTTTTATGAATCATCTGTCGAAGAGGTAGCTATCATTCAGCTGGGGTTGCTACACAGTGTGTGTGTGTCTGTGTGTGCACTGACCTCTGGGGCTTTCTGAGCGAGCCGATGCCTTCCCATCGTCCTCGTCTGATGTCACATCCACCTCCACGTCACTGCAGTCCTGGAAGCCCTCTGACTGGTGGATGGATTCCTGGCTGTCGGGCTGGGTGTCGGCCTTGGGAGTGACCTCACTTCCTGGCTGCAGGGATGAAAACTGAAACAACAAGTAAGGAAAGGGACTGAAGAAAGCCAGTGGGAGGAGACTCAGTCACTGGGTTACTGTGAGTGACAGCTAAAAGTAAGATACTGTTGACTGTTCTAAATTGACCGGTAGTTTCGAGTTGGCTTTTGACCAGAAGGTTGCTGGTTCAAATCCCCGTACTAACTGGAAAGATGGGGGTAGGAAACTAGTAGCGCATGGAGCTCAGCCAACCTTCCTTGGATAAATAAAAGTTCAAATACCTAACAATGGTTCTTACCTGAAAAGAGTCCTCCCCCAGCTGGTGGGAGGCCGTGGCTGCTGGGCTGCTGGCCTTCATGTGTCGGACCTGCCTCTCCAGCTTGGTCCGGGCCTTCTCGCTGTCCTTCAGCCGGCCCTCGGCATCCCGCAGCCTCAGCAGCTCCTCCTGCAGCAGGCTGTGCTGTCTCTGAAGCAGGGTGAGCTCTCCGATGGCGGACCCCGCGCTGGCCTCGCCTTTGCCGTCTCGCCACAGGGAGCGAGACGGCACCCCGGCGCCCTCTGGCTGCAGAGCCAGCTCCAAGATGGAGTCCTGTTTGATGACGGCACCCTGCGTGAGGTGAGCAGAACACTTTCAATCTTTCCCACTTTGCTAGATGATGCAGTGACTGATCAGGGAGTTATGCTGTTCAGTTCAAAGGAGGTCAGAAATTCCCAGTAGGTAGGTTGGAATTACAACCTCCATGCACTCCAGTGGTCCAGCTTGGAAAAACCAGGGAAGAAACTTGGATGCCCAAAAATACTGCTCCCAATGCAACAGCTAATGTCAATGATAGCAATGCCAGCTTGTTAGTAGTCATAGAATGTTAGCAACTGTAAGTGCAACTTTTATTTATTGATTTGATGTCAGATAACTGTATCTCGGAAACCTCGTAGTTGAGAAATCCTGCGTCAACTTCTGACTTGAAAGGCTGCAAGGAATGCAGTATTCGATTGTCTGACTTGATTGGAAAGATCCAATCAATGTTTAATTCACTGATGTTTGATTCAATGATAGTGTTAAAACTGAATACTGAAGTAAAACAAATTGCTAACTCATTGCTAATGAGTATCAGGCAAATATAACCTTTGGAGTGCCATAGGTCTACATTACAGGTTTACAGTATATAAGATATATATATATAGAGAGAGAGAGAAAATATAGAAAATATAAGAAACTCTTAAAAAAATATTACCTGGAGTGCGTGTAGGTAGGCACTGAGATTCAGCAAACTCTGACAGATCTCCTGGAAAACAAGAGGCAGTTAGAGCAGCAGTGCATCCTGTTGACTGAAAGCAAAAACAAAACTAGCACTGTAAAGACAGCTCTCTAAAGGACATGCAGCCTCACGTGGGCACTTGTACACACACACAAAGCTATCTTTAAGAAACTCCAATCACCTTACCTCACTTGGAAGCTTGTCTCGACTCCCATTGCGATCCTTTAGATGTTGAAAAAAAAACAGTGAACAAGCAGAGAAGAGTAAAACAAAAACAAATTTTTTTTTTATTACCTTTACAATATAACAGGAAGTAATCAATCAATACAAATTCACATTGCTAAAACCAAACCAAACATAATCAAATATTAGGCGTCTACAAATATTTCCCATCAGGAAATAACACGTGAACTAAAAACAAAACGTTGAAATGTAAGAGACCACCTGTGGTCTATTTGACTTTACTTAATGGAAATTGTTAAACTGTATTGTTTAACTTACTGTTAATTACTGCTAATTATTGAAAACATTCTAGCTTTGGATGCCTTAAATTATGTTTTGTTCACATAATAACAAGTAGCCTGGACTGACTATGTGATATTTCATTATTATGGATAGATGAGAATGCTGTTTTAACTCAGATAACAGATCATTCAAGATTATTCAGCTGTATCATGACTAGTAGGCCTATTAGAGCTGCAGTTGTCTGCTCTGTTTATCTATAGCATCACCTGTAGGCAAATAGCTTTGGGTCAAACGACAATGTTTTTGATGCCGTTAGGAATAAAACATACATTTTATGCAGATAATGTACAAAATAATTGGAAAATAAAAACCCTGGCATAAAGTGCAATGTATGTTAAAGTCAGCAGTGCTTCACTCCCTAGTACAAACTGATGCTGTAATTTGTCAAAAGCCAAATCATACCAATAGCTGCTAACTAATGTAAAATATAGTCCATGCAAAAATTTGACCTTTGCTGATTCGTGGGCTCCGTTCACCAACAGGTCCTGACCATCTGAGCACAGACAAACACAACAGTCACTCAGCACTTCAACACTTGCAATTGCAAGTACATTGCAAGTACATTGCAACACTTATTACACACAGTTTAAATTCTAAAACTCTATATATCGATTTCTTAGGATTAGAATTGTTTTTGTTTGATTTCTCTAACTTATTGTCTAAAATGGCATTCATATCTCTTCCGATAACCAATTAAAATTAATTTAGATCTACCAGTATTCTATTCAATGATTTGAAGAATGTACATGGGAACATAAGTATGCCACCTTTTTTTCTATTGTACATAAATTTCATGAAAGCGATTCTACCTCTGTCATCTGATCCCTTGCCCAGGATTGTCATTTTTACTGTTTTGTGGTTGTGGTGGCAGGGCAGAGGGATTGCCACACTGGAGCCCAGAAGGAACTCACTCAGCCTGTCCACTGCGGGAAATAATACAGAAACAACAGACAAATCTCTGACACCCATACAACACGTGGCATTCACTTTCATAACTTTTGTTATTGACTCTCTTCTATTTAAGGCGTTTAGCAGACACTGGTAAATGTACATGTTAAATACATGGTAAGAATAGTAAGTTACCAAGTACAGCTGTAACTAAGAAGGTAAATAATGAAATCACAGCTGAATTACTTAAAAATACATCTGGTATTACTCCTCAGTTCAAGTAACTACATTGTAGTTAACTGTAGTTTAACTATTGTTTAGGTAGCAATTGTTTGAGGTAGCAATTGTTCATGGAAAGGGTTTATTAACCCTCTGAACCCTGCAAACCCGGGAGCGGGATTTTTTTTTGCATGCATTATGAAAAAAAAAACACGAAAATTAAACCATTTGTCATAGTTAGATCCGGTAAAAAGCTAAGAATTCTGTGCACTTTCACGCAACCGGAGATCGCTGAATGCTTCCTGTTCCAGTATTGGTTGCGGCAGGAAAAATAAATGCATCTAAGTTGAAAATGTTGACATTTCATCAAAAATCACTTGATTCCCCATGCATCATTGCAAAATTCTACAAAAATAAACCATTTGCGCTAGAGAGATTCTGTAAACAGGGGAACTCTGAATGCCTCCGCTGCCATTTTCAGTGACGTCGCAACAACTCCTTGAATCTCGACAAGAGCTAAATGCCTTGGTAACTTGGTATGCCTGAAAAGATACTTGAAAACGCCTGTAGCAGTTGTAAACATGTAAATATCTTAGTATATAAAGAATGTGGGGGTTCCCAATTTTTTACTTCAACATTTATAAGACATGTGGGCACTGGGAAAAATATTTTTTATGGATATTCTGATGTTTTTCTTTTTTTGTAAAATAGATTTTCAAAGAAAATTCAGTTTCCGTTTTTTATTTCTTTATGATTATTGGCATTATAGTTGTTTTATACTGCACAAAGGTCTTGTAGCCATGCTTGCTAAATGTTATTGGTCAGAGGAACAGATTCTGAAATCTACATATATAGAGGCTGTTGTTTGTGTTCTATAAAAATGCCAAGAAGCTGTTAAAATGGCGATTATGCTGTAAATTACTCAGATTTATGGAATTAGTGGATCGATTATTTCCAAGGAACTCTGGCTATGTTAGACAATGTACAGAGAAGACAAATAAGGGGAATGTATGAAGGTCTCATTTTTCTGCCACTTGTATTGTGCTATATGTCAAAAACCATCCATCTAAGTGGGATAAACCAAATCATGGCCGAGTATTTTTAAATGCGATGGAACTTTTGTGTGTGTTACCCTCAGCTGTGGCATCCAGGAGGAGTTTCTCTGCACGGGGAGCCTGGGGAGAGTCGGCCCTGAACAGGTAGCGAGTGATGAGAGGGGGCGGGAATTCCTGTCCTCCCCTCACCTCCGCCAACTCACAGAATAGAGTCACCCTCTCCTGCAGGAGCTCCAGCAACTCCCGGTCCTTCTGTTGGAGGTCAGCTGAAGGGGGGGGGGGGGGGGGGGGGGGGCATGGAGAGAGTTAAACAGCTATGCACTTACAGTTTTTTTTCGATTGCTTTGACTCAATTTGCACAAACTCTTAACACAGAATGCTATACTGCTCATTTTGGGTTCAAAATCTAATATAGCATGCAAAATAAAAATACCGGTGTCAAATGAGAGAATATTATATGCAAAAGTTTATCATAGCACCAGAACATTGGATATGTTCATCGTTGAAGTTTAATTATTGGTGCATTTTCAAATACAATGGCCATTATCAAATAATGCTGTCAAACACACTAATTGTCATCAAAAAAGACAATGCAAGGGTCATTTACTCATAAGGACCGCAGAATATATATAGCTTGTGTTTTCATGGAAGACAAACAAAATATTACATTACAGTAGATTACTGTATAATAAAGAAATCATACAGTAATGCAGTAAACTCAACTGTATTTTACACTAAAAACAAAAACAACAGTTACAGTAACAAAAAACAAAACAAATGTATTTCAGTGCTTAAGCAGCATTTTGCCTCTCTGCTGCATTTGGCCACAGAATTTCATGTACGTCGCATCTGATATCTTCATTTGCAAGGCAGCGTTGGTAAAATCTTCTTCTTAGACCTCTGTTTACAACATGGTCGATCACAGTGGCTCGAATTTTATTTGACACAACTGCATGCCTTCTGACTCCTTGGCCACGGCCATGACCATGACCCCGTCGACGACCCCGTCCTTCATTGCCAACCTCATCGGCCTGCTACATGTTGTCAGAAACTGCCATTCAGGTTTCTAAGCAGACTTTTATGTTTTGGTGAAGAGATTATCAATTGTGGTGCAATGCTACTAACCTGGGCAAGGTTGCTGGAAGTAAAGAGACATGACTACAAACGCCTGTTAAATTGAATTGAAAGGCAAGGCAGCACCTTTACCACCTCAGGCAACTGAGGAAATTCAAAGTCTCTCGGAGGATCCTTCAGTCCTTCTACTCTGGAGCTGTAGAGAGCATCCTGACAGGAAGCATCACTGCCTGGTTTGGCAACAGCTCCGCTCAGGACAGGAAGGCTCTGCAGAGAGTAGTGCGTTCGGCTTAACGCACTATTAGAACTACACTCCCCACCCTGCAGGACTTATACACCAGGAGGTGCAGAACCAGAGCCTGCAGGATCATGAAGGATCCTCACCACCCTAACAATGGACTGTTTCAGCTGCTGCGGTCAGGCAAGCGCCTCCACAGTCACGCTGCCAAAACAGAGAGACTGAGACGGAGTTTCTTTCCTCAGGCCATCAGGACTGTGAACCGACCTCACCAGGGCCCCACCAAGACCCTCACAATTGCCTTCTTATGCACACACACACACACACACACACACACACACACACTCACTCACTTAGGTAGCAACTACACATAATTTATATACATATATATATACAAATTCTTCATATTTTTCTATATTTTTTACTTAGTTCTTACCATTGTTAATAGTGCTCTTATTGTAAATATTGCGTTGGTTTTTATTGTATTGTAAATAGTGTGTACTTGTTGCCCTTTGCACATTCCTGCCGAGCATTGCCACTTTTCATTTCACTGCACACCCTGTGTGTGTATGTGACAAATAAAGTTCTTGAATCTTGAATCTTGAATTGATTCAGTGAGCTGCGTTTGTAGTAATAAGCATTTGAACATTGTTGTAATGTTAGGTGGCTGTACTCTGAGGATGGAGCATATGATTTAGAGTTTTGCACTTTGTATGTCACCATAGGATGTAGTGTCTTAGAGTATGAATTTTGAAAGTCAGTTTGGCACTTTGCACAATCGAAAAAAACTGTAATAAACACACACACGTCTAATATGCAACTAACACACACCTAATACACAGCTAACACACACACCTGACACACGCTAAATACACACCTAACACACATCTAAAACATATCTAACACACACACACCTAACACACAACTAACATGAAGTGAGATCATCATTGGGGAGGGGGATTTAAGGATTTAAGGATTACTTACAAACTTGATTCATTGTATAAGTGAGTGAGCAAGTTTTAATTTAACACACACTTCCTGATTCTATACACGAAGCATTGAAAACGGGTAGGGTGACATATTTCTATGAAAAATGTATATTAAGTTGTTTTTTTAAAAAATGAGTTTACCACAACCCCAACGTGTGGAAAATAGTCCCACTCTGTGGGAAAAACATCAGCAGATTTCATTATAGAAAGATGCAGCCCGTTGGCTCGGTGTGCTGCACCATCTCTCCTGTCAATCTCGACTAATACAGCAGAAATACCACGAAAATCATCTTTATAAATAGCCGGAGAGACAGCAAGAGAGAGAGAGTTTATAACGAGGCAGTGATGACTGGCTGGAGGACGCATGGAAAACTTGATGAGCTTTTCCTACACGGCCTGAGTAGGAGGGAGACTTCGCACTCGTCCTCCCACAGAGAGAGAGAGAGAGAAAGGAACATGGATGGCGGAGAGGAGAAGAAATAGACAGGATGATTAGCCCTGGCCAAGAAAACAACTACTTGGTTTTGAATGTTTAGTATGAACTGGAACAGACGCGTTTAAAATCAACATTCATTTGATGCAGGTGTGATGAAAGGATCTGGGTACAGAACAAAGGGATGTGACAAGGGATGTGATAACTCACAGTAACTGCAGTATGTGTCAGAATTATATAACAGTGTTTGACTTGAGCACCAGACGTTCTAAGTTATCACTGAACGACATCCCATCATCTGAAGTTTTGAATAAAATAGTTGTGTAGCAGTTAGCCTAGAGTAGGCGCTAACAAGTAGCACGTGTTGCTCTTAGCGTTGCTCTCTTTGCTGTATCACAGCCACTTCCTGTTGGTAATCAACATTGGGTTTGCCTACATTACGTATCCACAGTGTTTCACTCAATCTGCGTATACTAGCTTACCAATAAAGATACATCAAAGGCCACAGAATGAAAAAACAACATTAATTTGATGCAGGTGTAATGAAAGGATCTGGGTACAGAGCCAATGGATGTGACAAGGGATGTGACAACTCACAATAACTGCAGTATGTGTCACAATTATAGAACAGTGTTTGACTTGAGCATCAGCCGTTATAAGTTATCACTGAACAACATCCCATCATCTGAAGCTTTGAATAAAATGGATGTGTAGCGTAGAGTACGCGCTAACAAGTAGCACGTGTTGCTCTTAGCATCGCTCTTTCGCTCTTTATGACAGCCACTGGTTGGTTCCATCTTTACGGAAGAAAACCTTTGGTGGCGCTGGAATCCTGGCCTCTGGCTCAATATTAATTCCAATTGGACAATACCGCAGTAAAAGCCACCAACATTTAGGATTTTGCCGTGTTTTGTTCCTTCATTAAGCCCTAGTTCTACATTGGTGCTTAGTGTTAGCTAAGTTAGCTACAACAAACAACAACAAAAAATTATTAGTTTAGTTTTCATATTAGAATTTCTCATTGAAACCAGTGGTATGTGACTTACTTTTGCTTACTAATCACAGATTTATTTATTTGAATTCATCATTCTTAATGTTTTCTTATTTTTATCCTTTGCATAGAAATATTTAGCCGTGTTATTTTCTTGCTATTTTATTCAATCATGGCCCATATTTATTAATTTATCTGTTTTCCTATTTTCTGATTCTCCTATTTAGTATTTTCCTTTCATTCTATTTCCTATTTTATTGCTCCAACATTTTAATGAGAAGGGTGTGGCTAAAAGAGGATCTTCGACTACTGCCTCTCAAAGGCCAGAAGGGTAGTTGCTACCACTGGGTGAGCGAATGTTCACCGGATCGTGAAGGCAAAACTGGCTCTACACAACTTCCAGAGGTGGACCTCCGCACCAGAGAGTGAACCCAGATTTGAGTGTGAGAGATTTGAGTGTGAGTGGGCTCTAACAACTCCTTGGAGGAGGCCCTAGCTGTACGGGAGACCTGCAACATGTACTTCATACAGTATCTGCTGCTGGTGAAGTGCCGGAACAATGGAGCCTGACCTGCCTGCCATCCTCTGCAACCCACAACTGGTGCTGCTCTTCTTCAAAAGCAAACAAAAGGCTCTTTTGACAGCCACCCACTTATTCTTGAAAGAGCTGCTTGCTGATAATTTTATTTGTGCTGTGAACACCTTAATTCATGAAAATTCAGGCTGAAGTAACCAGTGCCTGATGCTTCAGGTCCCAGGACCACTGGGGTAGACAGGGGGAAGGTGCTACAAGGGCCGAGGTGTGCTGTGGTAGCTGGAGGCAGACAAAAAGATGATGTAGGGTAAAGGGTTCAGAGTCAGATGAAGTACCAGGTCATGACTGAGGGGCCAGGGTTCGAGGACTATCGGGTGTCTCATCTTGGAGGAAGTGGCCCTCCCTCGCCTTTCTTTCCTTTAATTCATCTGTCCATGAGATTTTTCCGGTGCCCTCTACATTCACCCATTTATAAAGAGGAAAATGTGATTACTTTTAACAACTTATAACTGATAACTTTTATTCTTTTTTAACCAGATTAACTATCGCCTAGAAAACCTATCTAGCTAGCCATCTTATGATTTACAGAACTTATAACCCTATGGAATGACTACACACAAGATCATAATAGCTATTTCCCATCGAATGGCATGTAGCTAGTGGTGTAGATGTAGAATGTGCCTAGGTAACTGAATATGGGGATATAATGTACAGGGAGTATCTTCAGCCTCTCTGCAACAATTGGGTCGCTCGTCCTCCTCTGCTTTCTCCTCATATACTCGACCCGATCAATCATCCATCCTCGCTGCCAAGCAAACTCTCAAGCCATGAGAGTGTAATCGGCTGGTGAGTTTCATGCATGTAGTGGGTGGTGGTGATTCTGTACACTTTTGTGTACACTTTTGTTTCATTCATCCCAGTATTTTATCCGCCCACCATTACTAGTTAACATTTAGTTCATATTTCATGTAGGCCACTAAAATATATTTATATATGTACTGGCCTACATCTCTCAGGTCACATTTTCTGGTTTACTGGCCTACATATACTAGTTCATTTTTCATGTATTATCAGCCTTCATCTACCAGTACGTATTTCATGTTTTACCAGCCTTCATCTACCAGTACATTTTTCATGTTTGACTGGCCTACATCTACCAGTACATATTTCATGTGCCACCATCCAAAATCTACCAGTACATATTTATATATGTTTTACTGGCCTACATCTCTCAGGTCACATTTCATGGTTTACTGGCCTACAAATACCAGTTGGTATTTCATGTTTTTTGGACTACATTTATTTTAATTAATTTATAGTGTCTCTCCACTATTTTTTTTTTCCTGCGACAGGGTCAACACCAAAGATCTTGTCATCAATAAACATGTTTTTTTGTCCATCACTGGTGCATTGTCGGACTAAATCAACCTCATTTACACCAACTATTATCATTTCTACTACAGCTCCTCCATGAAAAAAGCTACTCCCAAATATACAACCAAAAAATCACAATACCAATGAACAAATGGACAACTGATCTCTGACTAAACGCAAATGACATCCCATGGCAAACCATCTGTAGAAATACATTCACGATGCCAGGCAACACCAAAATGGATATAGATCTTACACAGAACACATCTAACAACACTAGCACTTATATACAGTCTTTTTGGTCTGAGATCATGAAACGGCTGTCCCAGTGCCACCATATTTATGTCTGCTGAACGAATGGCAACTCAAGTAACCTGGTTTTGGGTTGATGCCTGTAAACATCATAACTGGGTTGGAATAAGATGTTCATATTCCAATTATGAGAAACCTGGTTAAGAAACAGGTTTCTGTGGCATGGAAACATCTTACTGCTTTTACTTTTGGTTTTCACCATCTGTCAAACTCAGACTCGTACAGCATTATGGGTACATTTTGGTGGCGAGCAGTACTTATTATTACGACTACTATTAGAATGATCATTTGTCTCCCTTGTAAATCAGCTACTATTGCGCAATAAAAGAGAGAGGGGGAATAGGAGCAGCCAGATCACTCTGGTATGGAAAGAGATTAACCTGAATAAGACCTTAACCAGCACAACCAGTACGACCAGTAGCCATGTTCCTCTGGTTTGGAAACGCAGCCACTTTGTGCCCAGTGAAGAGAAACAACAACAGAGAAATGTGGAGGTGTTCCTTTAAAAGTGTAACTGATGTTTTGTCTTCTGACCTTTGAGTCTCCTCAGAATGGCCTTGTCCTCAGTCTCTATGAGGGGGAACTCCTCTCTGGACGGGCAACTGAACACACAAAACCAGTGGTGTTAGCAGTGTTAGCAGTGATGTGATGCACATTAGTGTTGCATGTGTGTGTGTGTGTGTGTGTGTGTGTGTGTGTGCACTCACTGGCTGACAGTGTGCTGGATGTGGCGCATCCAGACGTTCTTGTCCGCCTTGGAGGCAGCGTAGACCTCATACATTTCTGGAGGGCAGGAGTCGCTGATGAGGAACATGCCTCGCTCCTGATTGGCTATATCCCTCACTATCAGGTTCTGAAGGGACAGCACTGGAGATTTGTCCTGATGGACAGATGGCAGAGAGGAGGAGGAAGAATGGAGAGAGGAAAGGAGAGACAGAAAGACAGCATCATCCTTTTCAATAATTAGTGGAACAAATGTTCTTTTGGCCTGAAATATATGCATGTTAACTTATGTTTGGTTGTATTGTGGGGATGTGTGTGTGTGTGACCTAATTCAGCCTAAACTAATGTGGGTGGGGGCCCACATTAGTGTGCGTGGAGGTGCTGCCCCCTTTTTCCTTTTTTTCGCCCCTGCCCCTTAGAGAGTCTGTGCACGCCACTGGGTGAGAGTGTTGTCTTACCAGACATGGGAAGATAAACCTCTGGTCTTTCTCCTGCAGGAACACCAGGACATCTGTCATCAGTAGGACCTGTACATCTATATATACACACACACACACACACACACACACACACACACAATACAGTTAAGTTCCTTTAATGTGTTTTCACATCAGTTCACAGACAGTGAGTTGTGTTTTGTGTACCTTTGAGCCTGGACCCAGGGTTTTTCCAGAGAAGGGTTCCTTCGTAGGTGAGCCTCCGGCGGAGCAGCTCTCCGGCCCTGAACGGCCCACCATCCCTCACCTTGGCCTCGGCCCGGGGGTCCAGTCTGGCCTGGATCTCCTGTAGCCGCTGGGTCCTCTCCAGCTCCACCACCTGTCAGCCAGGGCAAAACACAGTCATCTTCCATCTGAAGTCCAAAAGCTTCTGAGTTTCCCAAAGGTTTCTGAACTGTAGACTACGTTCATCTTTGCTCCATTCATTTACAATGCATTAAAGATGACTTTAGTCTCACGATGCTTTGGGAAACCCGGCCCAGAGCTGATCATCTTAAAAGAAGAATTCCTGTCATTTTTTAAGACTGGACATTTTTTGGAGGATGTGCTGCTTCTCTGCCTCAAGAATGGAATTATTTTCTTCTCTGTCTTTTACAAACTGCCTATTTGATCAGTATTGTTGTTTGAATTAGTCAGACAGAAATGACAAAAGCAGAAGGGAAGAATTGGGTTCTTAGTGTAGGATGGACATCAAATCAAAATCAAATCAAATCACATTTATTTGTATAGCCCTTAATCACCGTTACAGTCTCTAAGGGCTTCACAGTGCCCAACATGTGAAAATAATAAATGATTAGTACACGACATCCCCCAGCCTTAGACCCTCACAGAGGACAAGGAAAAACTCCCACAAAACCTCATAGGGAAAATTGGGAGAAACCTTGGGAGGGGCTACTCAGAGAGGGATCCCCCTACCAGGGCGGTTGGGCGTGCAATAGATGCCGAGTTTGGGCAAGCAGCGTATACACAATGTATAAAAATTTATTATGGTGGGACATCCAGATCTGATGGGGCGGCATCACAGCAACGGCAGCTCAGTCAGCGTCATCATAGGACTAGGGGACCACGCAGGCGCCAACACTGCCCAGATAGGAGAACGCAACGTCCGCTCAGTCAGCATCGTCCTAGGAGGGGGGGGGGACCACGCAGACGCCAACTCTGCCGGGCTGCAGCCTGGAACAGATAGGAGACACACCCACACACACCCATACACACACTCTGACCAGCGTCAGTGGACAGGAACAGGAAGACCAGGAGAATAGGACATGTAGGCAGGATGCTAGTATCCATCGGCCTGAGCTAGGATAAGCTAACTGGTCTAACCTTACTCTGAGAAGAGACTGAGCCACTCCCTCAAGGCTGGTCAAATGACAGAGAGAATAAATGGGTTTTTAGCCTTGACTTAAAGACTTCGATAGAGCCTGCCTCTCTGATTGAGGCTGATTGAGACTGTTCCATAGATAGGGAGCCCGGTAAGAAAAGGCTCTGTTACCTGCAGTTTTCTTTTTGACTGCTGGGATAGACAGGTAGCCAGCATCCTGAGCATGTGCTCTTTGCATGTAGATGTACACCAGGTAACATGTTACTCCAGCCCACATCCCTCCATGTTATACCAGGTAACATGTTACTCCAGCCCACATCCCACCATGTTACTCCAGGTAACGTGTTACTCCAGCCCACATCCCTCCATGTTACTCCAGGTAACATGTTACTCCAGCCCACATCCCTCCATGTTACTCCAGGTAACATGTTACCCAAGCCCACACCCCTCCATGTTACTACAGCCCACTACTACTCCCCTTACTTTTGATTAAAAAAAACAGCTCCAACATAATAGTCCAGTCTGAACGGGAACAGCTCCAATATATTAGCCCAGATATAAGGCAACTACTAAGTGTGTGGTTGCGCTTCTGAAATATGTAGAATGAGGTGATTTATATTTATAAGGTCACAATTCTGCACACCCGCTTGTAAACCGGTGGACGGTCTCTGGTAACTTCCACTTCGGCTCCCTATAGTCCAGTCTGAATAGGGGCAGCTCATACGTAAGGATCTCAAGCCTCTGATTACCTTTATGCAGTCTGAATCAGGCCTTATATGAATTGACATGCTGATCCCACTGACACTGATCTAGCCCATTGACACTGATCCACCCCACTGACACTGATCCACCCCACTGACACTGATCTATCCCATTGACACTGATATATCCCATTTCCTTTCCGATGCTTTCACCCTTGAGAAGAAAAAAGCAGGACATTTGGGAGCGCCAATTCTTCATTCATAACGTTCTTGCATTCTCTGTAAAATATTTCAAAGCCGCATAAGAGAAATTTAGTTCATCCATTACTTTTACTAAACGATATAGATATAGTCCATTAGAGAGATCTAACATCCCTCTATCTGTGAAAATGAAAAGAACACTTTGTTTTTATTGGGGACATTCTGAGAAAGCTAGCCTGGTAACATCTGATCCTACTAGGGGTAGAGAGAAAGTACCTGTTGGTCAACTGAACTGAGCAGTTCTCTGACCAGAGTCAGAGCCTGGGCCAAGCAGGAGGCTTCTTCCTCGTCTGGAAGTGGGAGAGACAAGAGGGATCTGAGGTTAAACATACCGTAGACCAAAGCGAGGAGACAAACACGGGCTCGTTTTTACACTGTAAAATAGAATACAATAAAATACAACTTTACTGTCCAACCAAGGCTGGGAATCTGCCTTCAGTCTCACCTCAGACACAGTAGAAACATCAATTAAAAGTACAGACATAATACAATAGTACAGATGCAGAACAGACACAAATTAATCAATATAATGCAGGTCATATTGAGGATGCTGGCTGTCTTAAGGACAAAAGACCTTTTGTAGGGTATCGATTTTTATAGATGGCAGGCACCAGGTCAAAAACGAAATATATAAATATCCCAAATATTAACAGGCTATTAATGTATACAGAGATATTAATTTGCGGGACCTGTAGATGCATAGGTCCCACAAGGACCTATGCAGGAAGGACCTATGAAGGACCTATGCAGGAATGTGCTAGGAATGTGTCATATTTAAACTAAAAAAATGCCCGTCTCCAGTAGAAGCCTGGCCAAAATCTGCTTGTCACAGATGAAACCACCTGATCGTTCAAAACTATGTACTATGAAACTATGAAAATGTATCTCAGGAACAAATATAAGATCTATGTGTACCAAGGAATGAAGAAACCCTGCTGCTTCAAGATTGTGCAAGTTTGACAGCCAAATTGGTAGCATGACACTAGGAAGCTGTGACATGGAATAAAATGTGCAAAATAAAATTTAGGAGATGAAGCGCACAAAGGAATTTTTGCATATCCAAAAATAATCAGATAGATTGTCAGCGGTAGGGGTGGGCCATATGACTTCAAATCAATATCACGATTATTTCAACCTTTTACCTCGATTACGATTATTTATTTTATAGAGGAATTGAAATTTGTTTTATTTAGAAAATTGACCGGATGCTCTATGCCGTTCCTGTGTCTGACTTCCTGCCTGGCTTGACACATTCGCTCGCAGCTTGCGAAAAAAAGCCGACCAAACGCCGAAACTATCACTGCAGAGCGCGAGCCGGCCGCGGAGCTCTGAACGGTCAAAACCGGTCTGAACCCGACGTTAGTTGGACGGGGCAGAGGCACGTGACTGAACACGACGTAGTATTTTTTTTAAGGGGACATTTCATGACCGCATGCATTGGTGAAAGTATTAACCAAATTAACCGACATGAGCAAGATTAAGTCAGTGAGAGGTTCTAAATGTCAGTTTCGATACATTTTCGGTTAATTGCCCAGCCCTAGTCAGCAGCTTTATGAAATTAAAACTAGTGTCCAGTAGTAGCTAGGCGCTATTAAATGCTTTCTGGTGCTGAAAGGAAAAAACTTGAATACCTCAAATTAGCTGCTATATATCTCTGGAAATTACAATCCAGCAGAATCCTTTGTCTCAGGAAAAGAAAAAAAAGAAAATCATAAATATTCATGGTAAGAAAGAGGTGAACGTTTCTGTTCACACTGCAAACTAAATGAGATTGAGGACGAGAAGAACTGGTCATACTAATAAAGCCATTCTGATTCTGAAAAATAAAGGAGATTTTCTGTCAGGGCATAAACTGGGATAGTGAATGTGAGGGTGGCCTCACCATTGGTGTTGTCCAAGATGCGTTGCATTAGGACAGGATACTTGGTGATTCGCTGAGTCACCAGCAGGATGCACTCCTGGACACCATGGCGACGCAGCAGGGGTCCCCGACTCACCCGCTGACAAGAGAGGGATGAAGAGATAAGAGTGTGAGAGAAAGAGAGAGAGAGAGAGAGAGAGACTGACTAAAACTTCATTATTTTTTCATGTTGTTTCATGGCACCTTTCCTGATACATGGAATAAACATTTAATAAGGGCCAATTCGCAAAATTGGGGATAGTTTCAACCAAATATCTACTATAAATACTATGGAATCTCCATTAGTTTTTTTCGATTGCTTTGACTCATTTTGCACAGCAGAATTTCAATGTACAAAACTCAAAATGCAAAGTGCCAAACTGACTTTCAAAATTCATACTCTAAGACACTACATCCTATGCTGACATACAAAGTGCAAAACTCTAAATCATCTGCTCCATTCTCAGAGTACAGCCACCTAACATTACAACAATGTTCAAATGCTTATTACTACAAACGCAGGTCACTAAATCAGTTCATCAGGTGTTTGTAGCCATGTCTCATTACTTCCAGCAACCTTGCCCAGGTTAGTAGCATTGCAACACAATTGATAATCTTATCACCACTACATAAAAGGCTGCTTAGAAACCTGAATGGCAGTTTCTGACAACATTGAGCAGGCCAATGAGGCCGATTCTGTGGCTTACAGTTTTTTACAGTCCCTAACACCCGTTTGTCCAATCTGTAGTCACATTTTCAAAACTCTAAACACAATTAGCGCAACATCCGTCAGTTGTGGACCATACCATTAACACAATTCATGTTGTTTTCACACAATAAGCAGTCAATTAACACATTTCTAAAATGCTTAGATTTTCTTTTCATACAAGCTTACCCAATACCAAAATTATGGATCTTTCTTGTCTTATTTACAAATGCTTGCACACAGCATGCCAGAAATGAAAACCTAATGTTCAAAACCTTAAATACAGTATAAAGCCTCTACTTCTGCAACAACAGCAGCTCAAAAGCTTTATTGAAACAGCTGATAAGCATTTTGGAATGAACAGATCACTGAAACATTGAGAAATAGCTGATTTACATAAGTTGTGTAAAATAGACCAAACACAGAGTTTGAATGAAACATTTTACACAGTTCCTTTTGAAAGGAACAGTGAGCAGGTCACCAGCACCGGCACCAATACGTCCAGGTATGGTGTCTATCCAATATGTCTTGTTCTATAGTGAGTTTTACACTATGCTACTCTACATGTAAACATGGGTTACAGTACATACAGTAGGACATACTGAAAAGCATTTACACATACTGTGTTTACACATACTGTGTTTACACATATTGTGCATGCCAAGCGTTTCTATCCAAGGTGCATAGCGAGAGACGACATAGATGTGATGTGGACGAGAACATGTGGCCAAATGCTGAAGATCGTATAGGTTACAGTTTACAGATTACAGATTACAGTCCACAACAGACGGATGTTGTGCTAATTGTGTTTTGAGTTTTGAAAATGTGACGACAGATTGGACAAAAGGATGTTAGCGACTGTAAAAAACTGTAGAACAGGACTGTGCATTTTGGGGGTTTTTCCCTTCTGTGCCTTTTTTACTATATTTGTGTATTTTATTTTTACACATTTGGAACCAAAGGCCATGTATGTTGGATTTTTTGTTCATCACTGGCAGCAATTTCATGTTGCTACTAAAGCTTTTACTGCAGCAATTCTGTCACTTACTATTTTTTTCTACTGTACATTCAATAAAGTAAAGATGACTCATTCACTTTTAGATAGTATGTTGCCAAAAATGCACACATTCAACACTCAACCAAAACAGTGGTTTACAGTAAAAGGAAACTGAATCATAAAAAACAATGGATTTCATATTGTCTATTGTATACAGGTAGAACTAAACATGAAAAGTAATGCAGTTTTTGTAATGCCATCAACTGTTAGTATTTCGAAAGTCATTGTGCTACACTGTAAGCAATTGCTGTTAATTTACAGCCGATTTTCAGCAGTAATCTACTGTATTTATGTAATACGGTTTTGTACTGTAGTTAGCAATGCATTGTGGGCTGGTCAATTTGAAGCAACAGCACAGAGGCCCAAAACAGTATGTTACTGTTTTATATTACAGTACAATACAGTATTTTTTAAGTTGGGTGTGGCAGTGAGAGAATTGGAGCTCGATAAGAAGTTTGATAATCTTTTAATTCTAAAATGACTGCTGTGTCAAAGTTTGTGAAGTTAATTTTCCATTAGAAAAAAATAAAAAGTCGGAAATAATTTGTCATTAGGAATGTGAGATGACGTTCTCGGGAACGCTCATTTGCAAGACAGTTTTTCTGGAGGAAGACATGCACTTTGGAGGACGTGCTGCTGACCAACTGCTGACAGAAATCCTGACAGAAATCCTGCTTCATCTCCATCGGGTTGTGCATCTACAAATTAGACGGTAATTAAAAACATCTTATTTCCCTCGTCAGTACCTTATTCAGAAAGGTAGCATTACCAAAAATAACATTTTAAAGCAAACCGATGCTCAGCAAGCTGTTTAGCTAGCGAGTTAGCTAACAGCATTCAACAGGTGCTTAGAACTCTATATAGTGTATGATTTTAAAATATCACTTATCAGTGAGGCTGAGATTTCTGTGATGGGCTCAAACATTTGTACATACATTTTAGAGTCACAGTATGTTTTAGCAAACGCTAATCGTTTTGGCTCATCTGTGAATTTTCTAAAGATTCGATCGTGGTTGTAGCTAACCTAGCTAG
The DNA here is from genome assembly GCA_034670405.1 of Hoplostethus atlanticus. Taxonomy (NCBI): domain Eukaryota; kingdom Metazoa; phylum Chordata; class Actinopteri; order Trachichthyiformes; family Trachichthyidae; genus Hoplostethus; species Hoplostethus atlanticus. The sequence continues at coordinate 1,430,017 of JAXDDX010000085.1, forward strand.
CTAGCTGATAGCCTTTTGCTCCTTGTTAATAGCTGCAAACTATCCTTTTAATACTACAAAGTGTTAGCTAATAGTTTTCCATTCAGTCTCTGATCTTAGACTATTCTGATTTCAGGCGCTTCATTGGTATCAATCCAGAGAGAGGAACAAAGGCTGGCCGGGGCAAGGTTGTCTCTAAGAAGACAGGTACGATCGTCCAGTCTGCCACAGTCAATCCACAAGTCTCAACACTACTGAAGAACCTCCTTGACTTTGAATGGGACTTCATATAGGTCAGTGAGTTCTCTCTCCTCACTCTATCTCTCTCCATGTGTTTTTTTGACAGACTGATGTTGCCACATTAAGCCATAAGAGACTTGGGTGTAGTGATTTTTACGAACACACAAAACAGTCACATATGCTCAAAAGTGAGGCCTGGAATTATCTGCTTTATAACCGTTGATTATGCATTGCTGTTGTACCTTCCCGATTCTAGAGTTATTTTGATTACTTATTTTGTTTGTTGCTGTTTTACAGGGGGGGCACTGGAGTCAATCTAGGGAGAGGATCGACGACCAGCCAGGTAATGGTCATCCCTAACTGACCCAGAAGATTCCTCATTGAATCAGGACTGTCCACACCTACCCAGACTCTTCCTGAAGTTAAGAATGCACATAACTCACAGCACTCTTTTAAGAGGTAAACCATGCACCTACCTCACAGGACTCTTTTAAGAGGTAAACCATGCACCTACCTCACAGGACTCTTTTAAGAGGTAAACCATGAGCCTTAACAGTTTTCCAAATGTTCCTAATGATGCATATTTTCTAAATGTTCTTAGTAATGCATATTTTCAAAATGTTCTTAATGCACATTTTCAAAATGGTTTTTAATACTACAGTAGAGTTCTTATGTACATTACATTGCAGTGAATGTTGATATTGTAGATATTTTGTATACTGCTTTTTGAAAGAACATGTGCGTACCTCACAGGATTCTTTATAGGTTAAACACTTATTTCCTCTGTATTAGCTGCCTTGACATTCAGGCCAATTGTTTGATCCAAGCTCAAGTTCACGTTTGGTGAGATAAGTCACTTATAACAATCATTTGGAAGGAGTTGCAACTCATTTCATGTCTCAGGTTTTTCACGTTTGGTAAGGGGCAGTCCCTGACATGCAATGTAAAGAATTTTTGTTTATTGCCATTGTTCTTCTGAGCAGACACTATAAGGCAGTTTTTATTTTGCTACTCAAAATCTCTTTGGTTTGTTTCTCTGGGTCTTCCAACTGTTTTTTGTTTTAACAGTATCAGTATTTATGTTGACATTGCCTTTTTAAATAAAAGTCTGTTTGATACTTGTGATTATATACTTGATCAATTGCTTATTTTGCATAATTTTTAATAATGCATATTTTTAAGTAGGTTTCCCGCAGAACAATAAGGTTTTAATGTTAATAGCATTGAATATTGATATTTTAGGTATTCTAAACTGCTAAATTGAGTTATTGTATTATCAATACTGCCTGTCTACAGCAAACAACAGTGAGAATTTAAAGTAATCCGCTGGTAACCCCCTAACCAGTATGTGACTGTTAATCCAAATAAACACAGAAATATACTGCATTTCATTTTTACAGTAATAGACAGTGAAATCATTCAACAGTATGAATACTGTAGAATTACAGTATATTGCTGGCGACTGTGCTGCCAGTATTTTACTGTAAAGTGACATAAATACAGAAATATACTGTATTTCATTTTTACAGTACTAGGCTGTAAATTAATTTGACAGTATCAATACTGTAGAATTACAGTATATTGCTGGCGACTGTGCTGCCAGTAATTTACCGTTATTTGACATACACTGCAAAATTCTTTGCAGTGTATGATTGACTATATGTTCCTCTTGGATAGAAAACATGTGCTAGTGTTTTGAAAGAATGATTTGATTTTGAGTCGGGTTTGCAGTGTTTTGGTAGAGTTAGTGTATGTAGAAGTTTTGTTTAGCATTTTGAAATGTAGATTTAGTATTTAATTAACAAAATGTGGTTTTGAGCAGAAAATTAACTATTTGGCTAATTGTGTGATGTAGGTGTATTGCTGTGTTAGGAGTTTAGAAAAAGTATCTTAAGTATAGCTAAATGCTTGTTAGCGATCATAAAAAACTGTAAGCAGCATTTTGCCTCTCTGCTGCATTTGGCCACAGAAAATGCATTTGTTTTGTTTTTTGTTACTGTAATTTTTGCTTTTACTGTTGTTTTTGCTTTTACTGTTGTTTTTGTTTTTACTGTAAAATTCAGTTGAGTTTACTGCATTACTGTATGATTTCTTTCATATACAGTAATCTACTGTAATCTAATATTTTGTTTGTCTTACATAAAAACACAAGCTATATATATATATATACCTCAGTCTATCACAGGGGATCACAGGGGATGCTTGCTGTACTTCATTTGAATTACTTATGAGGAAATGACCCTTGCATAGTCTTTTTTGATGACAATTATTTAGTGTTTGACCGCATTATTTGATAATGGCCATTGTATTTGAAAATGCACCAATGATTAAACTTCAACGATGAACATATCCAATGTTCTGGTGCTATGATAAACTTTTGCATATAATATTCTCTCATTTGACACTGGTATTTATATTTTGCATGCTATATTAGATTTTGAACCCAAAATGAGCAGTATAGCATTCTGTGTTAAGAGTTTTGCACATTGAAACTCTGTTGTGCAAATTGAGTCAAAGCAATCGAAAAAAACTGTAATAGCAACCTGGGACAAACCTTTTTGCAGTATCATCAGCAATAAAGGGGGGTGGCAGTACCAGTCACAAGCCAGCTTGTCTAACCTTCAAGACACCACTGCAGTAAAATTGGATGGATTGAGGAATGGTCCACACACTGCTCTTGGTTAGGTGGGAGTAGGCATATCACTGCCCGCTCTCAATACTGATCAGAACTATACTCAGAGTTCACAACATGATATCTCACCACGCACCAATGGTCTCCACAGCAACAGGCAAAAGGGACAACTGCTCCTGCTAGCTTCAAACAGCCCATTCATCAGTTCAGAAACTGAATTATCAAACAGTGAGTTGAATTATACCAAGAGCTCAGAGTGGTGTATGAGTACCCACTTCTGATCTCATAATATATACACTCACCTGCCACTTTATCAGGTACACCTATCTAGTACCGGGTAGGACCCCCTTTTGCCTCCAGAACAGCCTGAATTCTTGGCGGCATGGATTCAACAAGGTGCCCTTCTGCACACCACTGTTGTAAAGAGCGGGTATTGTAGCATTTGTGGCCTTTCTGTTAGCTTGAACAAGTCTGCCCATTCTCCTCTGACCCCTCTCATTAACAAGGTGTTTTGGGCCAGAGAACTGCTGTTCACTGGATGTTTTTTGTTCATCCACCATTCTCTGTAAACTCTAGAGACTGTAGTGGTGAAATCCCCAGGAGGGCAGCTGTTTCTGAAATGCTGGAACCACTACATCTGGCACCAACAATCACACCACGGTCAAAGTGGCTTAGATCAGCATCTTGCCCATTCTAATGTTTAGTCCAACAAAAAACGAAACCACTTCACCATGTCTGCATGCTGGCAGACATGGCAGTGGATGTGGCCCTGGCCTTCCAGCCTCGCTGTTCAGCCTCAACTGCTGGCTCAATGGATATAAGCTTCTTTCTTTCAAATGCTCATCTACTGTGTCTTGTCATGCTTCCTGGCACAGCCAATTTGTAAAGTAAACAGACTGAAGGGTATTGGACCACAATACAGGATGTGGGACAGGAAGTCAGGAATCACAGGGATAAGTAACACCACCATGTATTAAAATGCATAGTGGCTGGATGCATAGTATATGCATGGATGGTTGCATGGCACATTTCCTAACTGATGGAGGAGGGAGGATGAGGCAGGTGGAGTGGGTCCAAGATTGCCAGACTTTCCTGACTCTGCTTGATTTTGCTTTCTGAAGAAACCCCAAGGAAAAGGTTTATTCTGGGAAAATCCAAAACCAGCAATCTGCAACAGTGAATTCCCAACACCTGTGGGATACAAAGAAACAAGGTATTCCCTTTGCGATCATGTCTGGAAGTTGGTGGTGGTAATGTTAAGCACATTCTGTGAAGGAGTGAATGCTTTCCTTATGATTCCACATTTGTTGACCAAGTCAGATCTTCGGCTGGTGCCGACTTATTTCTGGCAGGACTGTATTTGCTGGCCTATGTCTGCTAGCATTTGTTCACCTTAATGTACATCTCTCTAATGTAATGTACGATCTCTCTCGTAACAGAGTTCTGTCTGCTTACCCTCAACTGCTGCTGCCAGGGACTTCAACACTTATGCCAAGTGTCTTGTCACTGACCATGACTAACTTTGCATCATGACAGGATATGTCTTGAGTGTTGCAGTTTCTGACCACACTGGACATGTGGGGTCTTCATCTAGCCTCTGGTTGAGGTTTTGGGGTGATGGCAGAACATCATAGGTTGTTCCGATAGTGAATCTAATCCTCCATATTCCAAAGTTCTTTCCAACTAAGCTTCCTCCTCTCTACACTTTTGCCAGTTCATCCATTGTCCCTGCTAAGCTTGAGAAACTGCCTTGGCACAGCTTGCCAATTTCCTCCCGACAATGTGTTTACTCCACTACCAGTTTAGTCTTTCTGAATGGGGTTGCCTTCTTCTATGCAAGGTTTCTTGCACCAAGACCAAGGCTTCCACGACCCTGTTGCATTTGCCTATAATATCCCTGTCTCAGAGCCGATTGTGCTTGTGGAACTGCTTCTTGAAGGGCCCATTTCTGCCCATTTGCAAGAATAGGCGCTACACTTTGGTTTTGGTTTACGGCTTTGTCTTTAGGCTCTGTTAGCGTCAACTCCAGACTTGCTTTGTGCAACTCTAAATCCTCTGTACGATGGACGAAGATGTAATGCAAGGACCCCTTATAAAATGTGGTGCTAGCGTGCTCTTTCTCTTTTCATGTCCTAAGATTCTCTGTCCTCCTGAATGCTATTAAGCAATTCTTCAGGTTTACTTGAAGAACACTGATACCTGCAAGTTGGCAGCAAGTTGTTTGATTTCTTGCTGCCACCGAGACTTCTTTGGTTCGGAGGCTGACCTCTCTCTTTCTTTTGTAGACTCCAAACTTTTCTACTTCATATAGTTACTTAAATTAGTGTTAACAGATTACCATTCCATTTCTTTCACTAGCCTGAGGCCATTTCACTTGAGGTTTCTGTCAGTAAGTGGATTCTTCTGGAATTCCCCTGCTTTTCTGCTTCCTTTGTGTTACTCTGTCAAAATTCCCTGCTGTAATGCAACAACGAAGCCACCATGCTGGCTATAGAGGTAGTGATTAAAACACGATGGAAAACTTTAAATAAGAACTGGATCTTGCAAAACAGCAGGCATGTGCAATTAATTTCTTGGAGATAAAAAACAACAACAAACAAACAAATAAACAAGCATAGAGTGACTCATTAGCCATGTACGTTCCACCAACAAAAAACATTTCCCCCGACACCTTTTTGGAAGGGCGCAGTCGCTGCATCTTCAGTTAAGCCCTACCCTGGACGACTGTGATTGGTTTTCAGAAACAGCCCAGGGCTCCTCTATGCCAGAGTGACAGAGTTCTCTGCCAGCCAAAACGAAGTGTGGAGAAAGGTATAGCCGAACGAGCCTAGTCTCTTGTGTAGTTGCTTGATACATGTAGATCAATACAAACACTGAGGTGACTGCATTGTCTGAAATGCCTTGTGTAGTGTAGTGTAATTTCTTAATAACTCATTTTTTCCCAAACTGGAGTACTTGTACCTCTATTGAGGTAGTTTCTAAACCAGTAGATAGCATTTCAAACATTACAGCAGCCATGTTATAGTGTAGGTCATATATAATGCAATGTCTTTAGAAAGTACAAGACACTATTGTAATCAAAGTCATGAAAACAAACCAACAAAATGGGGGCCAGTACAGCAGTCAATATAATCTAAAAACCTTAAAAACCAATAACAATAAATCAGCGGTACATCCTACAGAGCTCTACTAATCTCAATATATCAATCACTGTGTTTATATCAAAAACTCTAAAATTAATGAAAACTAACTCACCCCACAGTTCACATGAAACTAAATTTGGTATACAGCATCTTCAGATCCTCACCGATAAACCATCCACAGGATTTTTTTTAAATCTCAAAAAATTGAGCCCACAGTGCATGAAAATGTCTGACTACAAATGGTACTGTACGCGAGTTCTCAGTAAAAACTGAATATCCATGAGAATAACTTATATGCATTGTATGCACAATCTCAGAATTTCACAGTTTTCACAATTTCTTTGACAGCATTGACAGCATCCCTCATTTTGTTTTTTAGATTATTTTGAATTCTGCCTTTAAAGGGAAGGAAAGTCCTTAACTCCTTGTGCTCCAAGTGGCTAAAATCATTCACTCAAGTCACTCAATAGATTCATGACTTGCCGTTGGCACCAAACGTTGTGAGATTCAATTCAGGGTGGTGATGAAAAAACATGACACGTTCAATTTTGGGGCAAATATATGACTTCTGATATGTCAAGGTGTTGATTACTTGAGGTGTTGATTACTTTCTTGTTAATTCTTTCTCAAAACTTTTTCTTCTTACAGTGGCTGGCCCCGTTCATACCTGCTTGCAGTCGGATGTCGTGTCAGTTGTACTTTAATACCCTCCATTTGCTCTATCCATATTTATATTAAATTTTCCCTTCTGTATTCTCTCTCTCTCTCTCTCTCTCTCTCTCTCACCCGTATGAAGTACTGGAATCTCTTGTCTCTGGCCAGCAGCTCCTTATACAGTTTCACAGCTTTTAAGTGGCGGCTGCAGAATTCAGCGTAGGTCTTCCTCATCTCATCTGCACACTGGCCTGAGAACTGGAAACAGAACACACACACACACACACACAAAGTCAGGTTCTATATGTGTGTGACAGGGTTGTGTATGTGTTTCAGAGAAATAGTGAAAGACAACAGCAGAGAGAGAGAGAGACTGTGTAAGGCTGTGATCACATAGGAGGCTGTTTCAAAATGGAATAAAATACAAATTGACCAGTGAAAGTTAGTGATCGCTCAGCTTGCTAATGAAGAAAAGGATGAGGAGCCAATTCTGAAATGGAGGATAAAGGTAAAGTTGACGTTACTCACAGGGAAAATGTAAGAGACTGTTTACCAGACGCTGCATTTAAAAAAAATATCTGACATAGACGGAATGCGAAGAATAGCTAAAGATAGATAGATAGACAGATAGACAGATAGACAGATAGATAGATAGATAGATAGATAGATAGATAGATAGATAGATGGCATATTTACATACATACAACAAGTAAGTACATTTCATTGTAAATAAGTAAATTGATTGAGGCAACATTTTGCTTGATTTGTGTTTGTAAGGGCCACCTGCTCTAGCAGTACATCTCCCAGCTGGTGGATGGTGAAGTTGTAGGTGGATCCAGCCTGCAGGCTGTGGTTGCGCCGCCGGAGGAGTTGCGCCATGAAGCGAGAATGCAGCGCCGTCAGCCGATCCAGGCAGGGGAAAATGCCGTGGACGGTGCCAGGCTCCAGCTGGACCTCCTCCAGCATGCCCTGTCGAAACACCCGCTCCATGATGCGCAGCGTCCGCATGTGGTGCAGCTCCGTCTGGATCAGCTCTGAGGAGGAGAGGAGCCTGAGGCGTCAAAGTCACATAACTGCATTAAATAGTCACATACCTGTATTGAGAGGAGGTACCAAAGCCTAAGAAACATGGGGAAAAGGCTCTGTGAATTATTAAAATCTGCAAATTAAATCTACTAGTGAAAAAAGAGAGATCCAAGGCATTCCTAAAATCTATTAAAAAATCTGTTAAGCCAAAGAGAATAAAGGTTTTTTAACAAATTTTTGGAGTGGCTTGAATCTTGCTTTTTTATCCACAGAAAGACACAGACACAGAAAACCCTATCGTCTTTAACATTACAAGCTAAGAAGCATTCCACCCTTGTTGTTTTCAGTCCTGATGTCTGTGAGGACATCGGTACAAAAACAAGAGGAGAGGCTGATGGCCAGCAGAAAGCTCTAGCTGAGAGAGGGACAATGTTGCCGTCACCATAGATGACGTCCTGCCTCTTGATGACATCTTTGCGGTGCGTCTGCAGGTAAGCGCTGTCCACGGCCATGCTCCACGAGTCCGCCTCAAAGTCCCGGCCCTCGATCTCCATCTCCTCGAGCATTGACATGTAGTAAACTTCTCCTAAAGAGCAGGAAACCACCGGCATAAAAAGGAGAGATTAAAGAGAACAGACAGGTAATCATATTCAGTTTTCTAGAGATTTATAACACAACAAATGTAATAACTTGTCAAAGTGTAATAAAAATTCCATCTAAAAAGAGTGAAATTGAAACAGAACCCCCCCATATGCACACGTATGCCCATGAAGGAATTGATGATTCTTACGCTTTATTACATTATTAGTCAATATTATTATTACAGCACCAGTTAAAAATACAGCATACTCATATACTCATAATACTCATATAGTAGTAATTGCGTGGAAGTGGAATCTTCTTTTTCTTATGCCTGGTAGCAGTTCCAACTGTGTGTGTTCAGTATTATGTGCTCTGTGGTGCTTTTGATATGATGCTAAGCTAACTTCCACTAAACATAAAAAGTGTAGCATTAGCATGCACTGCACCAAACTAAATGAACACCAGACTCACTTCTTCTTCTCATTACACAACAGTAGAGTAATTTCCCATATGGGTTGCCATGTTTGTGAAAGGCAGAGGTAATGTCTCCAGATTTTGTGATGTGGTGTGAATGTGCCGATACCCTCATCATTGAGTGACTCCATCGACATGGCTCTGGTCCTGAAGCTTAGGGAGTCTGTGGACTGGGACAGGATCCTGCGCAGCCCCAGGGGAGAGTCATCATTCAGGTTCCTACAGCATACAGCCATAGACCAGGACACACACACACACACACACACACACACACACACACACACAGATATACGTATACATGCAAACACAATCACATGCATGCATCTCCACAGGATGCAGAAAAAACGTGCACGCAGACAGAATAAAACGCCCATCCATGCGGAGGTGTTTCCATACACACCGACAAGCAAAAGCATTCGCCCAAGAGTGATGAAAAACAGACAGAAATGGATTCACGAGACTCATCAGAACAGAACAGACCACACAGATAGAACACAAATACCACAAAAACAACACAAGACAAAAAAATAACAAGACAACACATATAAATGTCAGGGTGAGTGAGTTGAAAATACACACCCATGATCGATCACTATGAATGACACTATTCATGCTGGTGTCCTGACGCACACACACACACATACACACACACACATAAACATATAAAGATGAGGCATATGTCATGCGTAGATTGATGTTCATAGATCACAATATGCAACCCCAAATGACAAGTTTTCTATGATGAATTATATATATTTATGTATATGATGGTTTCCTTGGTTTGATTTAGGTTTTGAACATTGTTTGTTCTTCTTTGTTGTAAGTGATCCTTTGTTGAGGATGTAATTTTAGCATAGTAGACATAGTAGATTTTAGCATATTGAGGACAGAATTGGCTGAATAACTAGAAATAAATATTTTTTTATTTTATAGTAAATAATAAATAATATTTATTAATAGATATATTTATTCATTCATTTATTTCGCATTATGGATGATTCTGTCCACCATACAAGTTTATGTTAGCAGTAACAAGTTGTAGTACTGAGCTATTATTGGTGATTTAATTTCACTTTTCACTGCTTGCATTTTCAAGTGGCTTTTCAAACCTTGAACATGTTGAGACAGATGTTTTATGGGCTTTTGTTTGTAAGTGTTCAGCTTCGTTACCATCAACTGTAGCTGGTCACCATTGTTGGCCGTCTTGGTTTTGTGGTAAGCTAGTCGGCTTGTTAGCCAAGGCGCTAACGCGGAACTAGCGATTCCCTTGATTTCATCTTTACTGCCAAGCTTTGGGTCCCCATCATATTGTACAATGCATTGTCGTGTATAGTATATACAGTACCAGTCAAAAGGTTGGACACGCCTGACTGTTTCACATGCTCTTAAAGACATTTGGATCTAAAGGCTTATGCTTAAATGCCTGAAATTAGTTTCTTAGACAAATATAAATAGTGAAGTTGATGCCTATGTATGAATTTCTTTTCAAAACAAAAATTGTAATACTTTTCATGTAAGTAGTTTTCATTTAGAACTTGAAATTTTGAGGTGTAGAATGTTGAACCACAATGATTAAATCATCATTTTAAAGGCACACAATTTCTTTGCTCATTAATGCCTAATGCAAAAGGGTGGCTACTTTGTAGAATCTAAAATATAAGATAGTTTGGATTTAGTTTTCATTTTTTTGATCACTGCATAATTCCTTTTGTGTTATTTCATAGTTTTGATGACTTCTGATTATTGATGATTATTCTAAAATGTGGAAAATAGTAAAAATAAAGACAAACCCTTCTATGAGTAAGTGTGTCCAGATTTTTGCCTGGTAGTGTACATAGGCTCTTTCTCAATTTGTGTTATTAGTGTGCGTGCTTCAGCAAAGCACACTAATGTTCTCGTACTCACTTCTTTATTATTCTTCTTCTTCCGGCCAAATCAGATGTCAACTACTTGCACATAATTTAAGCTATCAACGTCATTCAAATTCAGCATAGTCTGGCATCATTCAAATTTTTGATTAGACTGTCTTTACAAGCCACTAGATGGAGTCAAACAGCCAGGGTCACATTTGACAGTCTCTGTCTCCCTCTGGTGGCTGTTTTTGACAATGTCCACAGACCAGAGAGTTTGTGGTTTACTGATGACTGAATAGAAAACACAAACCACTACTTCTGCTAATACGTCAACTGGTATTACTTCTGCTACTACTACTTCTGCTAATACTTCAACTATTACTACTTCTGATACTACTATTTTTGCTGCTAGTACTACTTTTTACCACTTACTGCTTCTGCTTATACTACTATTATTCTGCTACTACTACCTCAGCTAATACTACTACTTCTGCTACTACTACTACTGTTACTATTACTTCTGCTTTTACTACTTCTACTGCTGCTATTACTTCTGCTTTTACTACTTCTACTGGTACGATTTCTCAACACAGTATCTTTCTAATTAAATGTACTTTTTAAAAAACATTTTTAAGCTGAAGCAAGCACACAAATATTCTTCAGAAAATGTAACCTCTTCTAGTTGTGCATTACTGTCCTCCATGATGCATATTTTACATACATTCTAACAGCTGAAGCACAATTTGCAAAACAAAAGAACATAAATCCAGCAGGAAGTGTACTTGCCAGCCAAAGATGCATTGGATAGTCTATAGTACAGTATATAGTATGATAGAGTATAGTATGGTAGTAGTAGTAGTATAGCATAGTATGGTTCTCTGTACTGGCTTTCATGAAAGGTTTGTTCTCCAAGACAACTTGGGAAGACCTTTCTCCACAAGGACACAAGTCTCAGCATGGCATCCTTGTATTTGACATTTGGCCATTGTCTTTGGTCTATGCACTGATGAAGGTCTTCTAGATTGAAAGCTTGGTAATAAAGATGAAAATTTCATGCATCCAAAATATGGAAATGGAATGGAATGTGGAAATATCTTTTCTGTAAAAAAAATCATCAAAGCAGGAAAATATTTAGAACAATGTTCCTGTAACCAACATTGTATTGTAGCCAATGGCCGGGTGAAAGTAAGACTCACCCTGCAATGTTATTGGTGGAGACGCTCTTGGACAAGGACAGGCCGGAGCGTCCGCGGCGGGAACCCAGCAGGGACTGGCGGAGGCCGTCCGAGTGGTAGATGGCTGAACTGGGCCGCTCCCGCATCACTGGAGCTATGGAAGAAGAAGAAGAGTAGAAGGAGAAGAAGAACGGCAGGAAGAAGAAATAGACAAGAGTATGAACGTGGAGATATTAAAATCTGTGTGTAGTTTCACTAGTTGTGGTTGGTGTGCTTGTGTGAGATTGTGATCGAAAGGTCTCACTTTTACTACGCAGCGTGACATTCTGCAAGGCTGAATTATTCCGCATCAGGGCCATCTTCTGTTGCTGCGTTGATGAAGGACACAGATCAGTATTTTCAACAGTATTCTAAATAGGAACACAATGTTACTCGAGTATTGGTTTGGCGGCTCTTTCACTTAAGTCATTTTTCTTACTCTGACATTTTACCGAGGCAGCACTTGGCTTCCACTTGAGGAAAACATTTCAGGACTCTTTCCATCTCTGACGAGTAGACTTTTACTTTACATTTAATACACCATGACAATTTATTTTGAAATAATACATCAATGAGGAAAACCTGCACAAACAAATAATAACCAGTTACTCGTGTTGGTGGTTCATATTGCGCCTTACCCGCTGTTTCATTTTGGTGCAGTTTGGCAAAGTGTCTCGACAGCGGTTGTGGATGGTGACGCTGCATGCTGAAAAGAAGACAGGGAAACTTGTATGACGTCTAAGCTTCTCCACTCTCTTTCTGCATTTCAACCACTCTACTTCCCTATCTCAACTGGACAGGTTTCCTGTTCAGAACCTTGCAACAGTAAGTCAAACAGTAAATCACACCACTCCAAATTAAGCATGCAACATTGAGTGTAATGGTGCTGTAGGATTCAATTTGTTTTTGTGTTTTACATGCTATCAAGTGTGGTGTAATACACAAGCATGCACTCATTAACCATGAAACCCTTTTCCAGATGTGCATGTAGCTGTGCTACTCACTGGGGCAGCTGAGCGCCTCCTTGGCGGTGATGCTCTTGTTGCAGGCGGAACAGAGCGTGGTTCCTGACACCGTCAGCGAGGTGAAGAGGTGGCCGTTGCTGTAGCGCGCCTCCCTCTCCCTCGCCTCCTTCTCTCGCTCCCTCATGCGCTCCTTCTCTTTATTCTGGAAAATAAACGGAAAATACGTTGCATGAAAAACTACATGAGACACAATAACATACAAGGTAGTATCGTAATGAAGAATTGTACTGACTTGCTAGGTCCAAAAGTGGCACAAAACGAATACAATTTCAAACAGAAAAGCCTAGCCACACTCTTATACAAACCCATTAAAATAACTAGTGAGCACTGACCCATCCAACAGCTGCATGCGAGAGAAAAATGCTACCAGACTGTTGAGATGGGAGAAAACACTTTGTCTTCTCTGATCTTAGCAGTCGTCACTAGGTTTAGTGTGTGCACAGCAATGGAAACAACGGCTTTCAATCAATCAATCAAAAACTAAGAATGCAGTCTGCAACGGGCTCTGCCCACTTGTCATCGGTGAAATCTTCAAATCTGACACAAAAGGACATTTGATCTGCATTAACAATTCATCGCCTACTTTTAGTGCAATGCTTTTCAATCACGGTCCCTTGGGATTGAGCCCTCGTGCCCCGATATTTTTTACCTTTGTAGTTGACATGCATTTGCATTGACAGACCTGATTCTGAGTCAGCATGAGCCATTTGCACAGTTTAATTCCTATGGAAAGTAAGGCCTTGTGTTTTTCTGCTGGTAGTGCTGAACAGATGCACGTGGGAAGCTCTGTTTGTGGCTGCCTTTGTTGCTATGCAACTACTGAGGACCCTATGAAACTAAGGTCTTTCTCAATCTGCGTTCCTGGGTGTTCTGGAGTCCTCCAAGGGGCGTGTGATGTTCATTTGCAATGTCCAAAGTACAATTCCAAAACATAAGAACGCAGAGGATGGAGAAGTTTACTTGCCAACTGCAAAATATAGAGGATGCATCAGATGGTGACTTGGTTGATGAGAATGAATGGGAAGCCCCGAGATTCATTGTGAGGACTTACATTAAAAAGTGTTAAAACACAGCATATAAATTCCACTGGTTATAAATAATGACATTTTCCATATGCACATTCAGAAACATATTCCAATAAATATCTGTAGCCATGTGATAAGGTGCACGGGATAAATGGTTGTAGCATACACACTAAGAGTGTAGCCAAAAGCTGTGTGGCATGTAAAGTATAATAATGACAAAGGGTTGCGATGGTACTGTGCTTCAGAAAAGACTTAAACATACCATTAACACTGTCAATTTCATAATGACCATTGACACCAAATTTTATAGTCCCTGCAAATGTTCTCTCAGGTTACCGTTTCTCCATTTTTATTAATTTATTTCCCTTTAGACACTGTTCCTGGTCATAAGGTGACAGCTGTTGTTGCTTACCTAAATTTACTTTTTAATTATATGATGTTTCCATGTTGTTAGACAAGGCTTTCATGTATTTCAGCACTATGTGCTAAAATGCTAGTTCCAAGCTATTTGCAGTAAAAAGCGAATGATATCTACTCTCCGGCTTGTTGCCATGGTGCAGAGGAAGTAGCCGACAAAGACTTCCTCTTTTTAAAGCTGCTGCAGGAAGAGGAAGTTCTTGCTAAAGCAACACTGATAAATGGTTGGGAGGGGGATTTTACAGACATTACGGATCTCCAGTGATAGCATCACTGTCCAAGTCCAGTCTCTGCATTGGAAATCAAACTAGCAGATGAGTTCACTCAAATGGGGTGAATGCAAGTTCATGAACACAGCTCCAGCACCACAAATATTCATGCACCCACACACAAGTGCAAACACACGTGTGCGCACACACAAATGGTATCGCTCCCTATAACACCCTAGAGACATAACAATAGATAAACACAATTTAACAAATAACACACAGAAAAAAATACTTTAACATGATTGTATTAAAGATATTGTTCAAACATTAACAGCCCAAGTATGTGAACCTCTAGGATAATGACTTCTATGAAAGGGTGTAATTGAAGTCAGGTGATCCAATAAATGAGATAACATTCAGGTGTGGGTTAGAGGTGTCCTGTCATATAAAACCCCCACAACGTTTGGTTACCATCAGAGAGTCTGCTCTCCAAAAAAAATTGTTGAAGTGGAACATGCCCTGGTCAAAAGAGAAGAGTTGTTGAGGCTCATAAGGCTGGAAAAGACTACAAAAGCATTTCCAAAGACTTGGGCCTCCATCAGTCTACAGCCAGACAGATTGGATACAAATGGAGAAAATTAAGTGCCATTGCTACTCTCCCTAGGAGTAGACGTCCAGCAAAGATCACATCGCATAATGGTCTAGGAGGTGACAAAGAACACTAAGGTAACAGCTGAGGATCTGCAGGCATCTCTTGAACTTTCTAACATCTGTGTCCATGAGTCCACAATAAGAAAACACTAAACAAGAGTTTTGTTCATGGGAGGATACCAAGGAGGAAACCATGTGCTATCCACAAAGCACATTGCTCAAGTTTGCCCACCTCTCATGTTTGCCCACCTCTCAGGTTTGCCCACAAAGATCACCTGGATGTTCCACAAAGCTACTAGAGAAATGTTCTGCAAGCATGGTGGAGCAAGCATCATAGTTTGGGGCTGCTTTGCTGCCTCAGGGCCTGGACGGCTTGCAATCATTGAGGGAACAATGAATTACAAATTATATCAGGCAATTCTACAAGAGAATATCAGGGTAACGGTCCATGATCTGAATCTTAACAGAGGTTGGGTCATGTAGCATGACAATGACCCCAAACACAAAAGCCAACCGAATGGCTTAAACAGAGGATAATTCACATTTTGGAGTCAGAGTCCTGACCTTAACCCTATTGAAATGTTGTGGCATGACCTGAAGCAAGCCTTGCAAGTTCTGTAAGGAGGAATGGTCCAAAATACTTCCTAACCGTTGTACAGGTGTAATCAGCAACTATAGGAAACATCTGGTTGAGATTATTGCTGCTAAAAGGAGGTTCCACCAGTTACTAGGGTCTGTTCAAATTGGAATACTATCCACACATAACATACTATATGTGATGTTAAATGAATATGTAGTGTGTTTCATGTATGTAGTATGCTAGTTACGTGAGAAATTATCAAATGTATTCTACATTAGCAAGAATTTCTGAGTATGCGACCGACGTTACTCAATGCCCCAAAATGCATTGGTGCTATGTAGCCTTCGTCTTCTTGTAGTTTATTGGTGGTTGACATCCATTGACATGTTTTATTACCGTGTAGAAGTAGTAGATAATATTGATTTACATCTTTGTTCAGCCTACAACATATTTTCATTCAAAGTTAGCCTAGCCCATTCATACGATATATTGCTTGAGTATACTTCAGTGTAAAATGATAATAGTATACTCATTTGCCACCTGAGTATGTAGTATGTAGTACATTCTAAGAAGTATGTTGTATGGAGAATATTAGTATCCCATTCCGGACACAACCGAAATCTCATGGTTCACATACTTTTTCCAATCCAAGCTGTTAACGTTTGAACAATATGTTCAATAAAGCCTATGACGTGAACCGAGGCGGTGGAATAATTCCTTTTTGTACCAAACTTCTCAACTCTTTTCTCTCTGGATCTTTCCGTTCACCTATTCGCCTATTTTACAGTTACACCCTCATATTCGCTCTTGTAAGTACAATAGCATAGTGAAATCGGACCATTGCCACCTAATACTTGAAATTCCCAGAACAACCCATTCCATGTTGATCATGGCGTCTTAACCCTCTTCTTCTTTCTTTCTGTACAAAAATGAATTGCCCAGGGAATTCTATAAAAAAAATTCAATAATAGCCTTGCACCCCAACAAAAAAACATGTAGGTGTCTTTTAAACATAAAACCTTACCCCCTACTTTAGCTACTATAGCACTAATCCTGAAGCCAAATAAGGAGCCAGTTGCCTGCTCTTCGTATTGTCCTATATCCTTATTAAATGTGGATTTTAAAATACTTTCTAAAACTTGGCCACCCCCCAACTCAGGCTATAGCAGCCTTTTCAAATTAACTTAACTCAAATTAACTTCTCGTGCGATATTGCCACCTGACTGAAAGCTAATTTTCCTTGCCAATGCACCAGTTATTGTGAGAGAAGTAAAAGAAATGAAGCAAAGCTACCTAAGTGGCTCCGTAAAAAAAGAGTAAAATAAAAGCTTAGTTGACAACTCTTTTCATCAAAGAATCAACCGCTGCTAGTGTGGCTGCTAGCAATATTGCCACTGTCTCTAAGCTCAAGAAGCTCTAGTGAAGCAACGTTAGCTCCATGATACTGCCGTGACAACTGATGCTCAGAGCCAGGGGCAAGTAAACATTGGAAATGGTGATAAAAATGATGCAGATGAGGAGGATGATGACCAGCATCAAGTGACATTTTGACCATTTGAGTATCATTCTTCTCTCACTCAGCAGAGATCAGCTCCAGTGTACTTGTCAGCATACAACCCTTGCTGTGGAACACTAGCTGTGGCATGCATACCGTTCTTTCTATATATTGCTCAGGTCCATTAAGTTGGGCAGAGATGGATTGAAAAGGCTACAGGTTGGGATTCAGGGGGCCCCATACTTGCCTTTGCCTTGGGCCCTGAAGTCACTAGGTCCACCCCTATGTGGGATAATATGTTGAATGCCACTATTTTGAAAGTCAATTTGCTTTTCTGTGATTAACAACTTCTTTTGATCCTGCTGCAGTAAACCCCACCCATCTGGCATTTGGAAATAAACACTGGATTATTTCTATTGTTTGACCCAGGTTCCCTGAGTCCAATTCCACATCTTAATGTCTCCCCATGTTATTTAATGAAAGACCAAGGACAGGTATTGCAAAGTACAAGAGGACTCTGCAAAAAAGAAAAGACAGGAAATGCGTACTTCGTCTGGCACACAAATGACTAATTACAAGTTACTGCAGAGATATTTCAACCTACTTTGCAAAACCAACTTTGATATGTGAGCATGACACTTGCTTTAAAGCAGAGAGCAGAAACAATGATGGATTGTAAAGGAACCACACAAGACCTGGGAGGCCAGATCTACTGCAACCATCACAGCATCCCCGCAGGAGTAAGTTACCAAGCAAATATCCTACTATTTTTTATTTTTCCTGAAAAAATTGGAAATTGAAACAATGTTGTCTTCACACGTTCATCTATTGATTTACAGCAGCACATGATCGAACAATAAGAATACAAATAATAGGAAAAAAACGATTCAAAATTGAAAAGTCACACCTCAACATGTCTTATGGCTGCATTGCATTCTGGTCTATTGATTCTAAGGAATAAGGAAAATACATTTACTACATACATACATACATACATACAACTATTTATTTATTCTATCCTGTATATATTTATTTTTGTATTTCTTTGTCCACATGATAATGAGGGGCATGGCTTTAACATTCAGATCCATTTATTCATTGAGGCATTTATTCATTAATTGAATTATTTGGGAATTTGGCAGATCTGGTCCTTCAGACAAGACAGTTAGCTCTGAATCACACCATAGTGCCATTCTCAGATGACACACATTATCTATCTCTGTCATGGAAAAGAATATGTAATTGTAGTTTGTTTTTTGTTTACTGTATATGTTCAGGGAGTTTCATGGGCCATTGAAATCGGTTAAAAAAAAATGTATTTAAAAAATCCATGGGCATTAATGATACAATTTGGCTTTTCATTCGTGAAGAACTTACTTTTTTGCTACTTATTATTAAAAGTTAGAGACCCCTCCTAGTAAAGGGGTACACGTTTCTACTGTGCCAATCTTTGGCCATCTTGACTTCTGCTTCTACCATAGAGGTCATGTGATTATCCCAGGGCTTCTCCTTTTCTCAATAGCAGTCTTCATCTGAGAAGAAAAACAACAGGAAGAATGGATCACACAGGAAAGATGGTGTGGGAGGTGTTAAGGAAGAGGTTAAATCACTACTGTTTAATACGTAAGATAAAATGAAACTTTATTGATCCCAATTGGGCAATTAGATTGTTGCAGCAGCACAAGTAATAAGATTCAGCGGCGGGGAAATACAAACAGAATATACGCACACAAATAAATGATAAAATGGGCAATAAAGACAGTAGCATAACAGTAGCAACAATTACAATAGTAAAAGTAAAAGTAAAAGTTAAAAAAAAAAACACATTCACCGTCATTGTTGCTGTTGGTGCTAGTGGTAAAGCTAACAGTGCTTCACTAGAGGTAGCAAAATGACTAAGCAAAGTGACATAAGTGGCTCAAAAAGAGAAGTGGAATAGCCCACTATAACCTCAGTGGAGGGGGGGGCAATGACACAATATTGAAATAATTTATGTGTGTATGTATATATGTTTTTCAAAAAGTACATTTATTTTTAATTGATGAATACGTTTATATTAGGTCTATTTGTGTCTTTTATGGGGCCCTCTGAGTGCCAGGACCTAAGGCAGTTGTGTACCTTTGCCTAATGGTAAGACTGTCCCATATTTGTCCAGTGTGGCAGACTGGGGGGTGTGGTTGGGCCGTCGGCTGCAGCGGAACGGGACTGAGTGGGGACGGGCAGCAGGGAAGTGGACTAATGTGTGTGTGTGATCTCTGTGTGTTTTTCAGTGAGCAGGAACAAGCAAGGAGAGCGTGTCATTTAGAGAGAGAGAGACTGAAACCTGCAGTGAGCGGAAGAGGGCGAGGGCAACCCGTGTCTCAGTATATTCAATTGTGATCCAGTAATAAAGTCGCCATTGCCGCCCTGACCAAAACTCTCTGTCTCTGCCTCTGTCTTGACCCGGTGGTAGCAAGTTGGCTACATTCAGTTTAAGTCACTAGTCTGGTTTAAAACAAAGTATCTCCAAATGACAGACGATGACCCACTTTGAGGAACTGAAACAAACAATGTTTTGACGTTCATACTCAGGGTCAAGGGATTTTCCTCTATAACATTTCATCTCTTTCACTTTGCTCGTCACTACGTATTTCCAAAGACGGCCTATGTACGGTTTCCCCCTTTCTTTTCCCACCACAGCTGCCTGCTTCTCCAGCTTAACTTTCATTTTCACAGGGTGTGTGTGTGTGTCTGTGTGTGTGTGTGTGTTTGCTCCAGTTTGAGGACATCGGTACTGTAAGGATGGAAGTGGAGCCTGGACTGATCCCTTAGGGGGCACCACGGCACCTTGGGTAGTTTAAGTTTAGCCTCCCTGACCAACATATTACAGACAATTCCACACACTGACAGCAGACTAATAGAGGATGGAAATGAACGCACACACACATACAGGGGTGGACAAAATAACAGAAACATGGAAAATTACTTATTAGGTAACTAAATCACAACTGCAAAGGCAGGCCAGTTATATTGAATGTTGAATGCAAGTTTGCAGTATGTGTCAGCTTTAAAAGAGCTCTGACAATCACCAATTTAATATATTTCCAAAGAGTTTCCAAAGCAACATGTTACTTTAGTATATTAGTATATTAGTTTGGATGCCTGCTTGTGTGTTTGTGTACCAAGGCCATACAATTCATTATAATTGTGATAAAGAGCCCCCATAAACCCTGTAACAATATTTCCCCCAAACCAATATTGAAGTAATAAAACTAAAGGCCATTTTGTCCATTTACTTATAATAAATATAATTAATATTAAACGCAATTCAGATACAAATAACTCATAACTTGCGATACCACCGATCTCTGTCTGTGGACCTGAACGGCTAGCGCTCTGTGCTCTGCATTGTCTTACAATTCTGAATTAACCCCTACCATTTATTGCAATAGCCTAATGAAATTGTCATTACGGTGCATTATAATCTTGCGCAACGACTGCTTTGGCACAGCTGGAAGACAATGGCAGACTGAGGAGAAAGTGAATAGGTAATGCTTAGTTTCTGCCCCTTCATGAGGGCACACTCAAGAACTTTCCTTGACGACTGCCAGGATGTAATGAATGGATAAAATGAAAGAATAAAACAAGGCAACCCGGAATGCAGGACTGTGCGAAAATGTTGCCAATTACAGCCAATATTTTTCTCATATTTTATGAAAATGTTTATGATCTGTAGGCCCATTCATCAAAGCCATGGTAGAATCATTTGATCGTATGCAATAATTTAGTGTGGAATCTTCATAGAGATCAAGTTTCTTTTGAAACTTGTTCATGCCAAAGACCCCGAAATAGATACACATTGTGCCACAGACTTGCATTTCATCTGCTTTTTGTCCCAAGGTAAGAAGATGTTTGTTGTTAGATCAGATTTAGCACAGAATTCCATCAGTATATTTACTGTAGATAGGGAGATAACAATAACAAGTGAAACCTACAATCAACATAGACTCTTACACAGTAAATTCCTTCATTGATCTAGTTTCTAGGCAACAAAATAATTGTGAAATTATTCCTCATTTTGCTGGGACTCCCTGGAACCCCCTCAAGGACCCCAGGGGTTCCCTGGACCCTATAGGAAACACTGTGTATGTCTCTTTTGAGCTGAGTCCTGCTGTTCTTTATTGTCACTGCCAGGAAAGAAGATAGGCTTAACCTATCTGGAGCCCCTTTATTATCACTGAACAGAACAATTAGACAAAATGTCCCTGGGTGTGCCTTGTTTCTACCCATAAATACATTAGAATTTATGACAAGAGTGACTCGGTTGTCTTTTGTCACATTATAGACATTGCTGTTCTTTGCAACCCAGGTGCTGAGACCAGTTATGAAAAAAACAATTACTGAAACCAGAGATAAGAACTTTACTTATCTCTGTAAAGAAATTATGTCATCAGCAGCACCACCTGGCAATGTATCACAGTACTAAGAATAGAAATATAGAGATAGAAATTCCCTAAATTACAAAATAAAAATGAATAGTTATAATGAATACTATAGAATAAAAAATTAAAGTAGTAATCTTTTTTTATATAGCAGATATACATAATTCTACAAAAACTTATATTACATTACATTACAGTCGGGAAATTATATCGAACACGTTTGATTCCCTAGGCACAGATCTCTCACACGTTCTTATCCAAGAATGAATCTCACGTGTGGGATGCCTCGTGTCTGACTGAACGTGTTACCAATTACAAATGAATGGACAGGTTTAGATTATTAGATTATTTTTGAACCTATCCACTCGCCATCCGCTCCCCAATCAGCAGCTCTGAACATTTATGGGAAGTAGATTTCCCCTTCCTTCCTAGCAGCTCCATGTCATACGTGTCATATGAGATTCAAATGTAAGAGGTGGTCTGTATGCATGGCACACTGCCTGCCGTTAGCAAACAAGGAGTCCAAGGTGTGTGTGTGTGTGTGTGTGTGTGTGTGTGTGTGTGTGTGTGTGTGTGTGTGTGTGATTTGTAAGGTGCTGGCGGGGCAAGGCTTTCTGAAGGTTTCCACACTGCCAGCAATATCACACCAACCCACTGGCATTTCTATGGCAACAGTTGCTATAGTCTAACATTCAGCAAGCAAGCATACTGAACAAACACATACGCAGACTATTATTACCTCTACATTAGAGGTACAGTGTTTTCAGCAGCAGTGCAGGGCAACTTTGTGAACAGAAGGTTGCCTATTCGAATCCCTGGTTCATATCGTATCGGCTTTACCTCAGATATGAGCTGACTGAGCAACTATGAAACAACATTCACATCATACCAAGTAGGACGTGGGCGCCAATATCTCCCACTTAGAGTCAAATTGCAGAATTGCGTCAACACAGGTGGCAAACATGGCAGTGAATCCACTGATGTCACCAGTTCAAGGCAATAAAAATCTAAATGATCAATTGTATTCACACTAATACAATCAACCAGTTCAAGGCAATACAAATCTAAATGATCAATTGTATTCACACTAATACAATCAACTCCACTAAATCTAGCAATACCCCTCCTCCATCTGACACCCACTCTGCTTGTGTTGATTGATGCAAGGTACACGCCTCTTCATTTACATACAGCTTGAAGTTTGAAAATTAAAATAGCAGTTGGAAAAAGCCAAATGGAAATGAAAGGCAACAAAAACATTTTTTTTTTTAAAGTGGTCATTTCACTTTTTGGATTGCACGTTTAATTTTTCTTCATTCTTCATTTTTGAGCTATTTTCACTGTGCATTTAGTCTTTTCTATTTCTCTGGCTCTGGTACTGGCCCACCTGAAGACCATCGCTGACCCCTCTCCTTGACCCCCTGCAGTTTGCTTATAGGGCAAATTGCTCAGTGGACGCTGTAGTCAATCTGTGTCTCCACTATGTCCTGGAACACCTGGATAAAGCAAACTGCTACCGGATCCTGTTCGTGGACTTCAGATCAGCTTTCAACACCATCATCCTTGAGCTGCTACACCACAAGCTGGCCCCCCTCCCATCTGCCTGTGGATCTCCAACTTCCTAACAGACAGGAAGCAGGTTGTCCAACTAGGACCATCCCATTCCAGCGCCCTTGTCACAAGCACAGGTGCCCCCTAGGGCTGCGTACTGTCCCGGCTCCTATACTCGCTGTGCACCAATGATGGCACTGCCAACGACCCCTCCATCAAGCGGCTAAAGTTTTACAGACGACACCACTCTGGTCGGCCTCATCTCCAATATTGATGAGTCCGTCTAGATGAGGATAGACTTCCGGAGAAGGCAGCCTGACCACTCCCCACTGGATATAAATGATACAGCGGTGAAAATGGTTGAGTCATTTAAGTTCCTGGGGACCACCATATCCAACTCCTTCAAATGGGATGACAACTCCATCTCCACCATCACCAAAAAACAACAACAAAACGACAGCTCAGGAAACTGGTTCAGTCCTACTCCCAGACTAGACTGCAGCGAGTGATCCACTCGGCTGCTAAAGATAACTGGCTGATTTGTGATTTGTTCATTTCGAACCAGTACCGAAAAATGAATCAGACTTTCGAGTTTTTGGGGTTTTCAAGGTTACTTTTAGACTGAGCTATTCGGTTTTCATTACTTCCGGGCAAGCATCAACTGTTATTAAGTGCTGTTTATCTTTTCGGCCAATAGAAGACAGGCTGAAAAATGTTGCTAGTATTGTGAGGCAACACATGACATATCCTATTAATTGAATTGAATTGAATCATCATTTGGAAAGTTTAATTCTTAACAAGATTCAAGATTCAAGAAGTTTATTTGTCACATACACACACGGGGTGTGCAGTGAAATGAAAAAAGTGGCAACAGTTTAACAGTTTAAATGTAAATGTATTGATTCTACTCGTCTGTTTTATATGATGAGATAAGAACTATTTGCTATTTCTTAAGAAGTTGCATTTTTATTTCAGATTAAATCAACACATCATCCTGAAAACTGCAGCTTTGTGCCTCGTCAGTCAGTATTTGCAGTATGCAGTTGGAGTATACTGGTATACTGGTATACTGAATCAACTGCATTGCTGTTGCTTGCGTCCTTGCTTTCAACAGTAGACCATTCACTGTGAAATAAGTTTCTTGTGCCAAGACAATGTCGAAATTGAGAGATGGCAACATCTGTCCACCAATACACGTTCAGACACAAACTAACCGCAGAGTCTTATGGGGCCATTTGTTGAGACTTTTTGGCAAAAAAAAAAAATCTCAATAGATAAAATAAATAAAACTTTCAGTTCCAGCAGCTTTAACGGGAAAGAGACAGAGAGACAGAGAGAGATAGGTACGGAGAGCGCGAGACAGAAAGAGAGAGAGAGTGGGAGAGGGAGAGACACAGAGAGAGGGAGAGAGAGAGACAGAAAGCGTGAGACAGAGAGGGGGAGAGAGAGAGAGAGAGAGAGAGAGAGAGAGAGACTATGTTGGCAAAGGAGCCTCTTCCTCTTAAAAAATAAGCGGCACCATTTTGCGCTAACTTCCTGAAAAATAGTACTTGTGTTGTTCAAAAACATTAAAACATGCAGCGGTCGACATTAACACTGAAGCCAGTCAGCTGTCAGTGCCTGGTACGTTACTGTCACCGTAACCGCCAGTGTCTGTTATATTACTCTCAGAATATAATGCCAACTCACCCGCAGACTGATCTCCCTCATTCTCTCTTGTCGGAGTTTCGACAGATCCGTAACTCTGGACATGGTGACACTTGAGTTTCCTCACAATGATAGGATCCCCTGAACAAATATTCAATTATCCAATGTTAACGTTTGTAAACCGCAATTACAACCTATCGGTAGATCCGGGCAGATTCCTGACTAACGGAAAAGAGAGGGAGAGAAAAAAAACTGCGTTTCCTCGCAATCCGGCACCGCTCTTCTGCTGCGATTGAGGCGGCTTTCTATACTGCAGGAAATCTGACTTCTGCATCATCACCGCCCCCTCACTCATACACCGTCAGTGTTAAGACTAACTGTGACTGTACTGTACAGGTCTAAACATGACATAATATTTTGCCCACGCACCAACACACACAACACATGCACAAGGGGAAGTGGCCGCTGAACACAACACACACATGCAGGTAGGGTGTCCGGTTAACATTTTTCTATAGGCTAGTTGCAGTATGAAAAACCAGTGGTTTTGGTTGACATATTTGATAGTCAAGCCATTATAATAATAAAAATAATAAATAATGTGGTTTAACAAATAATACACAAAAAAACTGTTTAATTGTCTTTATTTAACATATTGTTCAACTTGGATTTGAAAATTAAATCATGAGAACCATGAAATTTGCAGGTGAAGGGGCCAGAGGAAGTATGACAGGATGAGGAGAGTTCAACAGAGGGCATGGAGGATCTGGTGGGCATGGACCAATAGAGCTGAAACGTAACTGCCCAATTTTTTAGCGGCCCTGGTTTCTCCATAGACATTTCAGAAAAACCCTATATAAAGAATTTTGAACCGAGTCATGAACCGAATCAAGCAGCTACGAGATGAATCATGACCTTGTAACAACTGATTCAGAGAAAACATTTTTTTCAAAAAACGTAAAAAAAGGTACAAGAAGCTTTGGCACTGTAACATCTCCATGGAAACAGGGATGTCTCTGATTGGGGGAACCCAAGCTAGGATTGTGGGTAGTGTAGTACTTCCCTAAGAATTCACAAATAAAACACGATTTCTAAAAAACGGAAGTTGAAACCAAATTGACTTATGGCTTCTACAGGAGCATATACCAACGTTTCACAATCTCGTAGTTCATGGTAAGCCTGGTAAGCCTAAACCTAATTTACGGCCTAAAGCACAGTTACTCCGTTATGGCTGATAATCAAATTCCCTATGGTGATTATGACTTGTATTTTTACTTCTGGAACCTGACGTTTCAGCTCTATACCAACCCAGACCACGACCTCCTGGGAAGAACTCATCCAATGTTAACTGCTTGTACTGTAATGGGCCTGGACATTGATTAAGAGCTTGCTCTTACAGACTACAAATCCATGGTTCTCCTGTTATACCTTCTGCACCCTGTTTCTGCTGCACCACACAATCCCTTTACTCAGCACACACAGTCAAAGACGGATGTTAGGACACTGACATACTCAAGCCCCTCTAATACTCAAGCACCCCTATCTGGGCAGTGTTGGCGCCTGCGTGGTCCCCTAATCCTATGATGACGCTGACTGAGCTGCCGTTTGCTGTGATGTCCACATCAGATCTGGATGTCCCACCATAATAAACCTTTATGTATTGTGTATACGCTGCTTGCCCAAACTCGGCATCTATTGCACGCCCGACCGTCCTGGTAGGGGGATCCCTCTCTGAGTAGCCCCTCCCGAGGTTTCTCCCATTTTTCCCTAAAAGGTTTTGTGGGAGTTTTTCCTTGTCCTCTGTGAGGGTCTAAGGCTGGGGGATGTCGTGTACTAACCATTTATTGTTTTCACATGTTGGGCACTGTGAAGCCCTGAGAGACTGTAACAGTGATTAAGGGCTATACAAATAAATGTGATTTGATTTGATTTGATTAATGCAGATTGCCAAAGGAGAAAATGAACATATGCTTAGACTGACTTAGACTGAGAAGTAGGAAATAAACCCTTATTGTTCTTGGTTGACACAGGTGCTTCAGTATCATCCATCAACCCTGACAAATCTAAATGTCATCTGTCTCTTTCCTAAGAATGTCAGGACAATTGGTACTACTGGCATTCCAATGATACATCCTGTATCTAAACCCGCTACTGTTACATTAGGTCCTTTCACTGACAATGACTGAGTACTCTCATACATTCATCATGTCTGAATCAACGGCTGTAAATTTGTTAGGCCGAGATTTATTGTGCAAAGTAAATTGTGTCATCTATTGTACTCCTGGTGGAGTCTTCTTAGATGTACCTCATGATAAAATGGAAGAGGCATGCCTTTCAATGATGATGAGTAAAACTGACAAACAACCAGACTCCTCTGAGCATGAGGAAGTGAAACAAAAAAAATCCTCCGTACTCTCCAGGAGTCCTTGTGGGCCCAACATCCAAATCATGTGGGTTTATGCTACTGTTGAACCTGTGACATCTACCACCAGCTGTTGTAACACCCTGATCCTTCCAATCAAAAAGCCAAGCAAACCCGATAATCTGTTTGTACAGGATTTTAGAGCTGTAAACTATTGTGTTATCTACAGATTTCCATTAGTTCCAAACAATCTTATCCTCTGTTCCACCAGACACTAAATACAGTATTACTCGGTGGTTGATTTGAGTTGTTCATTCTTCTCCATCCAGACAGCCAATACCTGTTTCCCTTTACTTTTTATGGTTCCCAATATACATGGACCAGACTTCCACAAGGCTACAGTGAATCCCCTTCTTTGTATTCTCAAGACCTGCTGACAGACCTGAAAGGTCACTCACCTACTTGAGACATGTCCTGTCTGGTTCCAAACGCTGTCTTTCCCCATCTAGAGTCTCTGCCATTTAGAGTGCACCCAAACCAAACACCATGAAACAAATGAAATCATGTTTAGAGCTCACTGGATATTGTAGACAATGGATTTCTGACTATGCTGCGCTCTGCCTACTGCTACCTGCCGTCAGAGATACAGATAGACTGCTTGATCCTTCCCATCACTACAAACGCTCCTTAAAAGCTATTACTCAGATTCAATCACTGACGCGAGTGTTAGGTGTTTTGTTTCCCCAGGGCGGGACCTGCACTATTGTTGGCTCTGAATGCTGGTGAAAGATTAAAATGAGCCCAAACACAAAAGCAAATTTACAACAGAATGGCTTACACAGAGGAAAATCTGCATTTGGAATGACCAAGTGAGAATCCTGAGCTTTACCCTATTGAAATATCATGGCATGACCTGAAGCAAGCCGTTCATGTAAGACATCCCAAAAATATCAATGAACTGAAACAGTTCTGTAAAGAGGAAATGTTGAGGTTATTGGTACTTTTTCCAATTCAAACTGTTAATACTCCCATTATTTTATCTATTTGTATCTATTTTTATGACTTAGATGAAGACCAGACCATATTTTAGGAGCCATTTATATGAATCCAGGTAATTCAAAAGGCTTCATAAATGTTTTCTCACAATTGCAATCACAAACCACACATATACTATTTCTTTGTGCCACCCTGTGGAGTCACACTACTATGCCTCCCCACATTCCAATATCCTCACATCTCACCCTTTGTCTAGTCAGAGACTGTTCCTATCAACCACTGGTTGATGCTTGTACTCTCTCTATTCATATATGAATAAATGTAGCTTTTCAGAACAACTTTCCAAACTTGATTCCAAGCTTGATTTCTTAGACAACAGATAAGATGTTACAGGATACTATCACAACAAAAGGACATAACAATAGAGTAACAGGATGAAGAGAACTGAAAGGACTTACAGTTCATAGCATAGCAAGCCTACAAGGTAACCTAACCTAACCTAACCTAACCTAAACCCTATAGAAAAAAAATGGAAGAAAACTTCAAAGAGGCAACCGCCCACCAGGGCGGCTGGGCGTGCAATAGATGCCAGGACAAAATAGTAGTGTTGTTTTTCAGCATATGTAGTGCAGGCCATATATGTCAGTGTCTTTAGTCAAACAGGGGCCAAATAGATTGGTATATATAGTTAAGGTGCAGGCCAAGGGCCGGGGTGTGTGTCTGTGTGTGTGTGTAATAATTGTGTTTCAGTGGAATGTATCTTTAAAAGTAACCAAGGTGATTACTAGTGGCTGAAAGGGTGTTCTTTGCTGGTTCCTATGTGATTGTTATAAGTCATTACTAGTGGTTGCTAATGTGTTGATACGTGTTTGCAAGGTCGTTACTAGTGGTTGTTTGGTCATTACTAGTGGTTGCTATGTTACTAAGTGGATGCAAGATGATTCCTAGTGGTCGCGAGGGTGTTTCTAGCAGTGTTGGGCAAGCTACTTTGAAAGTGTAGTGAGCTAAGCTACCAGTTACTCTACATTAAATGAAGCTTCACTACACTGAAGCTACCCCCCTGAGAAATGTAGCAAGCTAAGCTACAGCAACATGGCAAAAGTAGTTTACTACATCAAAGCTATTTACATTATTTACATTGAACCAACTTCATTCCAAGTCAATGCTGATCAGTCAAACAGATAGGCAGGCAAAAAATGTTCAGTTCAATTGTTTATTAAATTAGTGTTTGAGGTCTTTGAGAGCAGCTTCTTCTTGGGGTTGCACAGTAAGCACCTGAACGCATCATTTTTCTCTGTTGTTTCACTTAAACTCATGTATTAGCTCGAGGTATGGCCACGGCGACTCCCTCGGGATCAATTCCTCTATGTCCTCACCCTCTGCCATCTTTCCATCAAGTAAACTCAAGCTCGCGGGTCTGTATTCGCCTGCAGCAGACAAGTCACGGAAGTGCTTCTGTCGGCTACACATACAGGTCCGTGTATGGCGGTGGCGTCACTTGCTAATCCTTAGCAGTTTTATTTCAGACCAGCAGAAAGCTCCGCTGCGCTTGAGCTTCAGGAATGCTTGGGAAAATGTAGCTTGTGTGGACGCTACCGCACTACTTGATCAATAAAAGAGCTTCGCTACTGAAAAGTTATTTGATTCAGAAAACAGCTACCACCACACTACTGAGAAATGTAGTTAAACTAGTAACGCCGCTACTTGTAGCGATGCTACTGCCCAACACTGGTTACTAGGTAATTGTTAGGGTGTCTAGTTGGTTGCTAGGGTGTTGCTAAATGGTTGGTAAGTGATCTCTAGTGGTTGCTAGGGTGTTACTAGGTGGTTGCTAGGGTGTTACTAGATGGTTGCTAGGTCATTACTAGTGGTTGGTAGAATTTGTTTTATTTTTTTTTAACCTTTATTTTACCAGGTAGTCACTTGAGAGCAATGATCTCTTTTTCGAGCAAGACCTGGCCAGAATGTTAATACATGGTTGCTACCTAATCCATAGTGGTTGCTAGGTGATTACTAGTGGTTGCTAGAGTCGTGCTATTGGGTGTTATTAGGTGATTGTCACTGGTTTCTACGGTGTTACTAGCTGGTTGCTAAGTGATTAACAGTGGTTGCTAGGGTGTTACTAGGTGATTGTGATAGTGGCAGGCTGACTACAGGGAGTGGATGGAGTGAATGTCGTGCACCACCTGAAGCTCAACCTGAGACTGAGCTGGTGTCCCTCCCGGGAAGGGTTGCCCACACCGAGACCTGCCCATCACCATTGACAATGCTGTGGTGATGTCAAACTGGAGGGGACAGTGCCAGATTGTAGGGAGGTGTTTATAATGTCTGCTATGAGAGGACACAGGGCAGGTAGACATGCCTTGAACAACTCCAGGGATTTGAAACCCTCCAGTGAAAAGGGGTGCTGAAAAGGGGTGCTCCCAAGTCTTCTTAATGTTAACAGTCATGCCATTATAACAGGCTTAAAATGGGCTACCCATTTAAGCCCAGCTCTGGTCCATGTGTGGGTCCCGCATTATGGGAGGATATTCCTGACAATATTAAAATTAAAGCAATAAAATGAAAGTTCTAAACCTGTTTTGACGTTTCGATACCTGTGCACAAAGATCCTGCCAAAATCAAACTAAATAACCGCATTTGCGTTTTAATTTTCACTACGGGCCGGACAGGCAGAGACATGGCCGGTCATCTCAACTGTCACTTTCCAGTATCGTCTCCCTTGGCAAGCGCACCTCTGGCATCTGTCCCACCAGGTCAGCCGCAAGCACCAAAGCTGCCAGTCCAGAGGACTCATACTAGCTCCAACCCGACTGGCCAGTTCTTCCAGGTCCCTTAAAAGCTTGGCAACTGACTTCGCCATTACTTGCTAGGCTTTCTGCATTCACGCTCAATGGTTTTCTGCTTCCCACTTCGCAGGTCACACCCACTGCTAATTAAGATATACATGTTGGTGAACTTGAAAACGAAAAAGCAAAGTGGGAAATGAAAAGTGAATGAACAGAGATGGCGCTAATGCCCGTTTGCTCATTTGCCTTTCCAATTTGACAGATACAGCACCTTCATGTTGAAAATTAAATCGCAAAGCTGGACTTTGTTATTGATTTATCTATTTTGTGTTTTTGTTTGCATTTTGTCAGATATGTACAGCAAAACCTGTACAGCAAAGTCCAACTAATATTGCATTTCGGTTTTATTTTTGACACTCATGCATTTATGTGAAGAAATTGCAAAGCCAAAGTAAAGCATGACATTTCTTTTTCCTATTAGCTTTTTCATTTTAGATGATGAAGAAAATTAAATGACAAAAAAGTTTTAATTTAATTTTTATATTTGGCAGAAAACACTCGAAAAAGAAATGTCAAAACAAGTTTTGAACATTCATTTTATTGTTTTAATTTTAGTATTGTCAAGAAATAGACAAATTCCGAAGACAGTCAGGGGGAGAACTCAGGATGCTAGCTAGCTAACAAGACCATGTTGTCGGCAGCTACCTTGATTTTGTTTTGTTTTTGCAGACAAAACCAGCGCAGGGCTAGCTTGTCTGAATATCCAAGATAGTCCTTCTAGTGAAACTTTCAAGAGAGAGTCCTCCTAGTGAAACTTTCAAGCAAGCATCGGAGAGCTAAATAGCAACGGAAAAGAGGCAGGGCGGGGCCCCAGGTGCTGTCAAATCCTTTCTACCTGAAAGGCATGTGTAAGACCTTCAAGCCAATATAACAAATAGAGTGAGTTGTGCGAACAAAGTTGACTTACAGAGAACTACGATAAAGAAAAATAAACGATAGCTTCTATCAAAACTTGACTGAAATGAAACAATGAAGCAAAGTTTTAATAGATTAGATATTAATTGAATTTGTGAAAAGAGATTATTCTATTTTGTGTTCCTTCCAGGTTACTGATGACCAGATCTGATGGAATCTGATGGAGTCACAATTAACTATTCTAATTTGTAAGAATTCATCAAGCAGTACACAGGTGGCTGATTGTGGGAATTGTCCTATGGAAAGATGAAATGAAGTCATCGGAGCATTGGCCATTCTGAAAGAACAAGGATTAACACTGCTGATTCACAGAAGTTCACATTAAGTCACATTACTGTGAGTTTTGTTTATACACACAAACACACACACACAGTTGAGCCAATGCCCCGAGGCCAATTCTCTCTCTCTCTCGAGCATGTGATATCATCCTCAATAGATCATTTGATCATTGCTCCAGGCAAACGCTCCATGCATCCTTTCACATCCACAACACCAGAATGGGAACAGCTGGTTCTCACATCAAGCTCTACCACTTGCATCCAGAGCTGAAAAAACCACATGGAGACAAAATGGAGCTGAATGCTCCCCACTACCAGACATTTGCCCCCTGGTATGAAAAAAAAGAAGACGTTTTTCATCTGACATTATTGCTCACCCAAATATAGGGCAATTACAAGACTATTAAATTGTCATATAAGCATTCAAAAAGAGCTTTATATGAACCACAACAAACTCTTTAACTTAGACTGACAAAACCTGCCAGCAAGAAATTGAACTTTGTAGAAATGACTGAGGCATTGGGCTGGAGTACCGTTTCAGTCAGATGTTTAGATATCCTTGTTGGTATGTCACCATCATGACGGCATTTTTATTTTTGATAGAGAAAGAATTTCTTTTTTATTTCATCATTATTTTTTTATGCAGGAATCAGACAAACCTGTAAGTCAACTTTGTAAGGATACCTGGTGTGCTGGCTTTGACAACACAAGCCTGTATTGTGTCACTGTTTTGAAGTCAAACACAGAGCCGATTATGTAATTAGTATCAAGGCATGTAGTCTGCTGAAACCATTACTTTGTTTCAGAAAAGCTGCATTTTGAAAACAGAACTGTTACTTTGACCAGAGTCCTATCACACCAGACTATTTCTACTATTACATTACAATTGCTTCATTATTTTCCATCCCTACTTTGCCTCTTGGTTCCAGATCTAAAGGCCAGTGCACTCCAAATACGACCAAAAGTCAGTCCAGCCAATGTCAAATAGTTTAATAGTGCCATTTAAAAAAGCGCTAGACTATTTTTAGCTTATCTTGGCTCATTCCATTCTAAATGCTTGTATCAGTGTTTTAGTTATGATGTGGATAGAGAAGTGCCAGTGGTCTGTTGTCATGGCAATGAGCTGCTGGACTGAGGGAAAGAGGCAGAGATGTGTGTGTGTGTGTGTGTGTGTGTGTGTGTGTGTGTGTGTGTGTGTGTGTGTGTTGCTCAGGTCTGTATTAGGTCTATTCAGATCCATTTTCACGTTCAGTTCGAGATAGTCTGGAGATAGTCAGGCCCGGAGGTGGAAAGAAAAACAAGGAAGTGCAGGAGGAAATAACAAAAAAAAAAACAGCTTCAGCTTCTTGTTCTGCTCACATGGATTGGTCCAGCTTACCTCAAACACACCGGCCACATCCTTGCATTGTGCGATTGGTCACTTCAAACAGCCCATTATGAAGCATCGCCACAGATGCTTTCACTAGGCCTACACCCACGTCTGTAAGTAAAGCTCGCCAGGGCTTTTTTTCCCAGGAGAACCTGGGTATGAACTGCAACATAGTGCCCTCTACTAGGGGAGGGATTTTTGGGGTCACGATTTGATTTAAAATTGATTCATCACAATAATCTGCACTATGTGATTCTATATATAGATTGCCATTTTGAATTATGTGTCCACTTGCACTGCAGTAGACAGTTGGATACAGATGTGATCAAAACAAACCTTGAGTATATTGAATTTACTCAAATTTTTCTTACTTTTATTAGAGTATATTAATATATAATGCACAGTAGAGCATCTCTTCATCTCCTCAAGACCGTTTGTGTGTTCAACTTATTAAATGTCCTTTGAAAAAAATACAAATTAGTCATACGTTTTTTTTAAACACACTGTGTTTGTACGTTTGTATATATGTCCTTAAAGATGAACACTACCACTGACTCTGTTATTTTCTGTGCACAGACTGCAATTTCCAGGTGAATGCCTCATCCAGTTGTGACTGCTTCACATCCACACATTTAGCAACATCCGAGTGTCTGGTCAGGTGTAAGTTTGCCGTGTTACTGGAGTACTTCTGGTTTGTTTTGAAATCCAGAATGCACCCACGCATCTACCTTGAGTAGTTATTGGGGACTGGATTAACGGCGTCTGGCATTGTCGGCATTACTGTAGAGCCAGTGGAGCCAGCGGGCTACTGTACTAATCAAAGTTGAGCTACAGCTCCACCAAAGGATCTAAGATAAAAGCTAAAAACAAAATATGCTCTTGTTGTACTACTTAAAATAACCTTCATTCAAGAATCGATACTAGGATTAAAAGAAATAAAATCGTGATTCATTGGAGAATCGCTTTTTTTTTTTACCCATCCCTGCCCTCTAGTGGCCACTGTTGGTAGCTACATGCAGTTATTTCTTGATTAGTGAGGACACAATCGTGCTAATTTGATTGCAAAGGCACAAAGTATTCAAAAGCAGACGTGAGGAGTGGGAACATGGACAGCAGCTTGAAACGATGGACCGTTGTTGCAGAAAGTTTTAACATCCACTCAAGAAGTTTCCGATATTCTCCCATCCTACCTTGAGTGGCGTTCTGGTGGCCATCTTGCACAGGAAACCGAGGGCTCACGCCAGAGGGCCGTCACTCCTCTCCTCCTCCTTCTCCTCCTCCTTCTCCTCCTCCTCCTTTCTGTCCAGATCACTATCCACACTGAAGGGAACATTTTGATCGAGCATGACGACATAGAGGTAAAGAAAAGACAGAATGGTTATCACTCATATCCAAGCAATAATCTAATAGCTTGTGCAAAAAAACAGATTAGCCAGTTCAGAGCTGCTGGCAAGTGATACAAACAATTTTTGCACGGGATAAATCCAATTAAATCGGACTAACAGCGGAACAAAACCGTTTTCAACATCGGTTACAAGAGGTGATGATGTGAGGGAGCCTCTGAATACACAGGGAAGGGAGTTGGCTAAAATGTATCCGACTGCAAAAAGGAGACCGCAGAGCATTGAGCAGGGAAATAAGTCCGGTGGCAACAAGTTAACACACTTACCTCTGTAGGAAAACTCTGTGCTGGAAGTGCGGTGAAGTCTCTGGAAGACAAAACACATTGCATGCCATATAACAGCCATACACTTCAAAATTACAGCGCGTACATGTAGAATAGGGAGAATTTCTTGTTCACCTGATGCTCATTCAGAAGCTGTGTGCTCCTCAGCTGAGAGCAAAAGTTGGTGAGTGCACAACCAGACAGAAGAGGTTGAATGAAAAAAAAGAAAGCGTTAACAAACAAAAGCTTATAAACAAAAGCTTAAATTTCAAATTTCAAATTGTGTTAAAAAAAATAGGGAGAGAAGTAGTTAAGAGATGGGTGAGAGAGAGGAGTGGAAATGTTACCGGGCTAGCGCCAGCAGAGCCAGTCCAGAACAAACACAGGAAGACAGCTTCCTCACACACACACACACACACACACACACACACACACACACACACACACACACACACACACACACACAGTCCCAAGAGTTACAAACAAACTTGTACACTGAGACACTAAGACATCATCCGAATGTGCCAAAGATATGCTTCTACACTTCCCAACACAACACAAACATGAAAGACGTGCATGAACCCTATTAAAGCAACAGGGGTAGACACACACACACACCAACACACACAAACATGGTAGGAGAACAATGAGAAGCAAACACAAAGAAAGTGGAGAGGACAAAACACTTTTGAAAACAGAAACACATACTGTACTGTGTTGGTGAGCACAGATACAGTGTGGTATCAATATCAGCTGAGGTTACCACTATGATCAAGTACTGCAGCATTGGTTATGTCTCCTTCACATTTCTTTGTACATTCAAAATATAATTTCATATAAAAATATACAGTGTATACCTTCTCTGGACCAGGTTGGAAACTCTAGGAGGGGGTAAATGAACTCACTCACCCCGCACTCAAGAACTACCACTGAAGTGCCCTTGAGCAAGGCACTGAACCCCTCCCTTACTGCTTTTCTGCTCTATAAGTGCATAGTAGGCAGGGGAAAAGAATGGGGTTGTTATGAATCAATTTAAGGAAAATGTGCATTTTTAATAGCCAGTTTCTCCAGTTTTGCACCAAATCTTGACTTAAAGATATATAGTAATAGAAGTGATCAAACTGAAGAGTGTAATCTCAATCAGGATGTTAATGGAAGCTATGAATTTGAATTTGTCATGCTCATGTTGAACCAATGAATTCAAAAATGTGTAAGGCACAATTTGATGTGATTCAGTTTGTTTCAACGGCTTGAAACTGAAAGTGAAAATGACTAAATTTTACTTTTATTTCTAATCTCAAATTCAGTTTCACTTTACTTAGCCTACCCCACTGTGTCTTGCTCCTCAGCCAATGATCAAGTCATATGAATGAAAAAGCCTTAAAATGGCTTTAAATTTGATTACTTGACCCTATTTTCAAGGCCTCAGAAGTCCTTGAATACTGTCAAATGCAGCCTTTAAGTCTTCAATTCTGTTTCATGAGGTGTGCTTTTCTAGTGAGAAATCAGCCCTGTCAACATCTTTTTTTCATTTTTCACAATAATTTTTTGGTGAAATTGGTCTTTTATGTAATTCTAACTGGCATTAAAAAGTTCTTTTTTTAGTATTGTATTGTATTGATGAAACCAGGAAAACCCCTGTTAATCTATAGGTTAAAGAAATACTACATTTCTATTTTGTCACTATCCTCTACACTTTTGCTACTGAAATGAAGTTATGGAGTGCTTTCCTTGACTTCGTTTGCACTTTTGATTTACTCATACGTGGTTGATTTCTTAACATGAATTACATCTTATAGTTTACATTATATTTTTTTCAATTTTGAAAATATAGTCCAATTCACTGATGCATTCCAGCATTCTGCTAACATACATAGCTGTGGTCTAGCTAAGTATAATCTCTGGTGCCATCTTGTGACCACTCCATGAATTACACAACACATTTTGCCTTGTTGATATTGTTCTGTGTTACTAGATACACATGGAAATACATAAAAGCACAACCCACTGGCATATGTAAATTATTTTATTTTAAGCGGATTAAAAAAATAATAGTAAATAAAAATAATCCATGTAATTTACACACAAACACGTAAAAGCACAACCCACGGACACAAACATCAACATTTTGAAAGAGCCCGATTGGGTTCATGATATTATGGATGAGCTCCTCTCTATCAAGATGGAGCTGCACTCAATAGCAACAGTTTCAACTTGCCTCCCGGCTGGCCTTATTAGAGCTGACCAAGGAGTCTTCGGAACCAACCAGGTCCCTGTGTGGCTGATGTGGGGAACCTGTCTGAAAATCCTGACACAACTTGGTCAATAATGGGAAGCTTTGCGGTTCTGGCGGAGTAGGACTGTCAGTTGATGTACAGTCTACCTCAATGGACAGACAAAATCTGCCTTGTAGAAGTCTAGGGTCCATCATCCATATGCACCAGAATTCTGTGGTAAAAAATCTCAAATTCCGCAGTAGGCTTTTTAACATACAGAAAAATAATTTCCACCTTATTTCAGTGACGGGTCAACTCATTAAGTCCATCTTGTAAGGCCCTCTGACCACCTTCAATTCATACCTTTTTTTAAATTTTCTTGCCCACTTTGCTGCCACATAGCATCAATCTTTCAAATTGCTTTCCATGAACTTGAATGCACGATATCAGACTTCAGCATATCATACTTGTGCAGCGCTGCACCAATATGGGGTCTTGGTGGGGGGCCCTGGTGAGGTCGGAGTTCACAGTCCTGATGGCCTGAGGAAAGAAACTCCGTCTCAGTCTCTCTGTTTTGGCAGCGTGACTACGGAGGCGCTTGCCTGACCGCAGCAGCTGAAACAGTCCGTTGTTGGGGTGGTGAGGATCCTTCATGGCACCTCCTGGTGTATAAGTCCTGCCGAACGCACTACTCTCTGCAGAGCCTTCCTGTCCTGAGCGGTGCTGTTGCCAAACCAGGCAGTGATGCTTCCTGTCAGGATGCTCTCTACAGCTCCAGAGTAGAAGGACTGAAGGATCCTCCAGGAGACTTTAAATTTCCTCAGCTGCCTGAGGTGGTAAAGGCGCTGCCTTGCCTTTCTCACCAGAGTGTCAGTGTGTGTGGACCATGTAAGATCTTCGGTGATGTGGACTCCCAGGTATTTATACCTGCTCACCCTCTCCACAGTAGTCCCATTAATCCCCAGTGGTGAGTACGTCCTCCGTTGTTGTGCCCTCCTAAAGTCCACAATCAGCTCCTTAGTTTTGGTGACATTCAAGAGGAGGCTGTTGTCCTGGCACCAGAGTGACAGGTCAGCGACTTCCTCCAGGTAGGCCTTCTCGTTGTTGTCGGAGATCAGGCCCACCACCACTGTGTCATCCGCAAACTTGATGATGGAGTTGGAGCTGAACCTGGCCACACAGTCATGTGTGTACAGGGAGTACAGTAGGGGGCTGAGGACGCAACCCTGGGGGGATCCTGTGTTCAGGGTGAGGGGGTTGGAGGTGTGTCTGCCCACCCTGACCACCTGGGGCCTGGCGGTCAGGAAGTCCAGGATCCAGGCACACAGGGGTGTGTTCAGTCCCAGCTCAATCAACTTGCCAGCCAGTCTGGTGGGGACTATGGTGTTGAAAGCTGAACTATAATCAATGAACAGCAGTCTCACATAGCCCCCCTTCCGGCTGTCCAGATGAAAGAGTGTGGTGTGCAGAATGTCAAGAGAATTCTGTGAATTACTTAGTGAAGTGTAAGCTCATCCCTGAGACACCATACAGAGGATTCCAGACCTTTAGGCCTGGTGTGAGGAGTTTAGCACTGCACTGAGGAATGGCTGCCATTCTGTGGTCCACCAATGATGGGAGGCTGATGGTGTACCATCTTCATCTGACTGATTGTTGATATCATGAGGCGATCCAATACCCAAATAAGGGCCAACGAATAATTCGTCATAATTTTCACCAGTTCATCATTCAGTCATCATTAGGGCTAAAAAGGCCTAAAAGTAAAGGTTTTGAGTCTCATCTCCAGGCTTATATTTTAAGTATAATTATTTCCTAATGACCGTATAAACAGATGGCCCTGAAGTTCATTCATTTCCGAAAACTTTAATTTTAGGTAATTTTAGCTTTTTGTGTTGGAATGAATTTTGTTTTACTACTGAGAACACGAACACTGCAAACAGGGTGGTCCACACAACATTCCTTCCGATCCTTGACAGTGGTGATGTATTTGGGGAATTTAATATTTTTTGAACGCTTTTATGACCCAGCAGTATTTGTTGACAGTTTGCTTTCCATTTAATAGTGCACTTAGCAGCTGCAGTTGAGAGGAGTTTTAAGCCTATAGTGCCGTTTTTCTGTATTATTATAATATTGCTGTTATTGTAAAGCTATTTCTGGTCTGTTTATTAGACTTTAATGGAGCCAGCAGAATGAGTCTTACCTTTATTATAGCGGATGGTTTGATAATGTTTTGTTTTTTTCTTTTATTTTACAGCACTTGTGAGAAATTCTGTAATTTTATTATCATCATTATTATTATTGTTATTATTTGGACCCCATGTGAGCACGGGGAGAACATGCAAACTCCATGCAGAAAGGCCCGGGAGATAACCCACCTGGGTAATAGTAGTAATAGTAGTAATAGTGGTAGCAGTAGTAGTAATGGTAGTAGTAGTTGTAATAGGAGTAATAGGAGTAGTAGTAGCAGAAGGAGTCAGTAGTCTTGGTAGTAGTTGTAGTGGTAGTAGTACTAGTGGTAGTAGTAACAGTAGTGGTAGTAGTAGTAGTAACATTAATAGTGGTAGTAGTGGTAGTGGTAGTAGTGGTAATAGTAGCAATCAAAGTAGTAATAGTAGTGTGTGGTCAGTATGTCTATAATTCTCATGAGGTTGTGCAGTCATCACCTAGTGGAGCAAGTAATTAGGGAGGTTTTACTACAGGGCAAGATATACTGTCCTCAATGTTGAGTAATTACCCTGACTCTGGGTCACTACAAGTGATAGTATGAGTAGTAGTGGTAGTATTAGTGGTGATAGTAGTAGTAGCAGTAACAGTAGAAGTAGTAGTAGTCGGTAGTAGTGGTAGTAGTAGTAGTAGCAGTAACAGTAGTAGTGGTCGTAGTAGTAGTAGTAGCAGTAACAGTAGTAGTGGTAGCAGTAATTGTAGTACTAGTAGCAGTATTAGCAGTAGTAGAGCAGTAGTAATAGTAGCAGTATCAGTAGTTGTAGGAGTAGTGGTGGTAGTAGTAGTAGTAGTAGTAGTAGTAGTAGTAGTAGTAGTAATAGTAGTAGTGGCAGCAGTAGCAGTGGTGATGGAAGCAGTAGTGGTAGCAGTAGTAATAGTCGCAGTGGTAGTAGCAGTAGTATCACTAGCAATAGTAGTGATGTCACACCTAACCTATTTTAGGGGATTGATTTAATATTTATATGAATAATGAATTGTAACAGTGAAATATTTTCATTAAATTTGATGAATTATGAGCAATTATGTATATTAGAATTGACAGGATAAGAAGCTGTGGCACGGTGGCGCTGTTGCACTGCTGCCTCACAGCAAGAAGGACCTGGGTTCGATTCCGCTATTGAGTCTGGGGTGCCCAGGTGGGTTGTCTCCCGGGCCGTTCTATGTGGATTTTGCATGTTCTCCCCGTGCTCACAAGGATCTCTTCCTATAAAAGAACCCCATCTAAAAACATGCAACATCCTGTCCTGTCCCTGACTACGACACCTGGAATTGGTCCCCGGGCGCCGAAGGAAAAAAAGGCTGCCCGCTGCCCCTGGAGGAAGGACAGCAAGGATGGGATAAAAAGCAGAAGTCAAATTCATTCAGACACCCTCCCCGCATGTGTGTGTTGTGTTCGGCGGTCACTACCCCTTGCATGTGTGTGTTAGTGCACGTGTGCACCTGCAATGTAATAAAAATGAATCTTATTCCTCTTCTTAAATGAACTGGTTAACTAGTTTATTCAAATGTTTCCATTCATTGATTTATATTTTCTATTAAATGATTAATCATGTATACTGGAAATAACTCAAAGGTATGATCCTGTGTTAAAATAATTTATTGTTCACATTAAAGTGATTCAGAACGTTCATTTATATTGCAAATTCCGTTGCAATGCACTCCAGTGCATTCACTGTCAGTGAATGCAGCAGTGACATTTGTCACCGTTGTTATGTCCTGTTCATCTTTTTTTGTCCCCTGCTTTATTTATTTAAAATTTTCAATCTGGTTTCCATCCCAAACACAGGACTGAGACTGCCTTACTTACAGTTTTATTTTATTTATTTAACCTTTATTTAACCAGGAAGTCCCACTGAGATTAAAAATCTCACAAATAATTTCAAAAAGTTTCACACAGACAAGATAACAAATCACAAAAGATGACTAAAAATCACAAATCATAGATATAATATAATATAAAGACCAATTATCCATAATAATTTACAACAGACTTTTCAATTTAAAACTAGCTAGCGAGATTAGAGCCTCAAATTTTAGGTCATTTTGCAACATATTGCAGACAGAAGAAGTAGAATACATGAAAGCCCTTTTCCCCATTTCAGTAGGGGCATTGGGGACAGACAGCAGGAATAAGTCTTGAGAACGTAAACCATAGGATCCTTGTCTTTTCTACAAAATATAAGACCATAAAAAGGACGGAAGCAGACCAAGAACTGCCTTAAATATAAAAACACAATCTAGTTAGAAACAATCTTCTCCTATCTGGGGATGCCTCAAGGTTCTATCCTTGGTCCTATTCTCTTCTTGATCTATATGCTTCCCCGTGGCCATATATATAGGCAACATTGCTTTTCATTGTTTTGCAGACGATACACAGCTGTAATTACAGGTAATCCCCAATCCACATAGCCTAGTCTCCTTACTGTTTAGCAGATATCAAATGTTGGATGTCTCAAAACCTTCTGCAGCTAAATGACGAGAAATCTGAGATTGTTGTGTTTGGTTCACCAAAGGCAGCCTCCGAAATTTATGATTACCTTGGCAACATGGCAACAAATGTCAAATACATTTTTATTATTATGTTATTTTCTTGGTTTTCTTGTAGAATGTGCTATTTCAATGATTTAACAGTAAGTTGGTGAACGTTTGAGAAGACTTCCTCATGTGATCTATGTGGTCTGTGTTTTCCTGTGTGGCGCTGGCATATGCATTGCTGCTGCTTTCTCTTTCTCTTTTTGCTGTTTGTGCAACATCCACCTGAGCTCCAGGCTTAAACCTCCTTCCTTCACCACAATAATCAATATAGTCATAAACAAGGTGAAAGATATAAATGCAATGAAGTGAAATGTTTCATGCATGCTTTTGGTTGTCATTAATTTCTGTATATTAGGTAGATCATCCAAGCAATATTGTCGTACGTACAAGGATGCCTTTACAAGAAAGATTCAGGTCCCTCCCCTTGTTGCTGTTACTATTTCCTTCCACTCATTGGCCTTCCTCAATTTTTTGACACACATAGACACAC
The DNA here is from genome assembly GCA_034670405.1 of Hoplostethus atlanticus. NCBI lineage: Eukaryota > Metazoa > Chordata > Actinopteri > Trachichthyiformes > Trachichthyidae > Hoplostethus > Hoplostethus atlanticus. The sequence goes on from JAXDDX010000085.1 coordinate 1,472,734, forward strand.
AGACAGTACAGTACAGACGTAGATGTGTGGGAGGAGACAACAATGTTCACACCACTGCAGTCACATGAACTCTTTTAAGAAACAAAATGGACTTTGGCTGCTATCAACATAAAAGGTCAGGATTTTGTTCCATGTTTCTAATTCTTAAGAATGGTATTCTTCTATTCAAATCAAACTAGACCGACAGTATCTAGTGGATAGGTCTTACCATATACTTCTATAACACAGAAAACTGCTGGGTGAAAAAAATCTTGAGCTGAACAGTGCATTGTATCACCTACTTCTGTAAACTGTACCTGTCTGAATTTTTTTCATGAGAAACAATCAACAACCAAGATTAACATGCAATTACACATGGGTTTCTTTGGTATTTCTTTATGTTTCACGACACAAGAAAGGAAAACAGCACATAACAAAAGTCATCAACACTAACAATAAGGGGGTGGAGGGGAAAAGTGGAGGGGGGGGGGGGGCAGACGGTGTACATTCAAATGCTACATGAAGTTATTAGGTTGTTGCATTAAGTGATTCACCATTTAGATACAATAAAAAGAGATGACAGATGACAGACTATATTTTGTAGAGAATATAGTAGTTCAGTTCTAGTAGTTCACTGTAGACCTTAGTGTCTACAGTGTGATAAACAAAATTAAAAAGGCATTCAAAATGATCAAGGCATTGATAATAAGATTACCAAACCTATGCTTTAAATTTTTATGTCCTACTCCAGAATGCAGAAGCTCCTGCAATCTATGTGGACTAACCCTATACTGCCTCTGTTGCTCTCCATGGCGCTTTAGAACCTGAGTTGTAAAAAAAAGAGATTTAATACGAGTCACAATAAGGCAATGCCTGAGACGTGTTTGTAAATATGCATTATGATCCAGTCAAAACCAATAGTTCCCTGAAAAAGAAAATATGATTTATTCCCTGATGAAGGCCAGACTAGGCCGCAACAAGTTGGTGCAATGTTTATGATCTGTTCTTGTCATGTGAAATATAGGCTAAACTTTGTGCAGGTGCACTTCACACAAATGAGGCTTGGCACTGTAATACATTCAAGGATCTTTATTCCCTATTACTTTTACATTTTCTAAGTCAAGAAAAAAGACGACAAGCGAGTCCATTCAGAATTTGGGTAATTACTGAAGTCTTTGTGGTGCGCTTGTTTTATGGGAATATGTTCATTGTCATTTGTTGTGACTCTGCCTTGGAGAGACACCTTTGACCCACCTGTGAATATAATTTTTGATCTTATTCAGGGTCATGTCAAAGTTATCTTTGGTCATTTAAAAAAAAAAAAATTGGATATCCCGTAATACTAAAGTAAGTAAATACGTTTTTTTCTGGAATAATCAAAGTTTTGACTAAAAAACATTGCTTTAAACACAACTAAGACCTGGGGGGTAAAGACTTCAACATCTTAAAAACAATAAGATGTCATCTGCATATAATGAGCTTTGATGACTCTGGCCATAAATGGGTGAGATACATGTGCTCTGTTTAATGGCTTGTGCTAGTGGTTCAAAGCACATTGAGGAATATATTTGTGATTACTGGAAGAGGAAGAAAATTTACAATCACTGGTTTCAGTATGTGAGAAAATACATAATGTATAATAGCTCGTTTCCCAAATGATAATAGCTCATTTCCTGTGTTTACTCAAACATTGAAACAAGTGGTTGTAAATTGTTCTTCCTCTTCCAGTAATCACAAATACATTCAGTAATGTGATTTTACTTGTTTGCACAGAATACCCAATGCCATTTAGCTGTAAGTGACTGGAGTCTCATACAGCTAAATGGAAGAAGTTCATGTCCATTATCTGGGGGTTGTAGAAAGGCATTCTGGGAAATGTAGGAAGTGAAGTGAAGTATAAGTAGAAAAAACTGGGTACAATAAAAAGGTATATTACAACACTTAATCACAAAATAACTCCTGGAATGCACTGAACATCACAGACTGATGATAGTGTAAGGTGGAATTTTCCTTTGATCTTTTTTTGCAAACTAAACAAGTTTGCAAAAAAAGATTAATATTAAATATTATTTACATTAATAACCAGGTAAATGTAAATGTATGTAAAGGTAAGTGTTTTTGCCTTTGATAGTTTTTCACACTGTATGTTGGTGGGCAGATTTTGAAAACCTGTGCAGAGGACTGGGTCAAATCTATGGCCGCCCAACCGCAGAAGCCGATTGCCCATGAACCAACAGGCCAGCATCCGCCTGACCCAAGGCCTCATCCGGTTAAACCTAGAAGAAGCTTAAAGATCCCCAAACCTCTGCAAGAAGAGGAGCAGAGGAATCAGGTAAACCCTAAGACGACTGCTGCAGCCACAGTAGTAAAAGCTGCACTAGAGACAGACAGAGATAGAGACAGACATGCGTCTTATAGCTCTCATAGTCCAAATCCTTAAACCAGATTTAAACAAGGTAAACAGGTAGCCTAACTATTTAAAACAATAATCCATGATCCAGAAATCTTAGACTGACAGTATAAAAAGCTACAAACAGAAATCCAACCATTAAATGCAAATTTCAAGCTGTCCATTTCAAGCCCTGTTTACATATGCAGTGTTAATTTCGAAAGCAAACTTGCGCAGTGAGTTACGAGGGGGATGAGGAAACTGTTAGAAGCTAGCTTTGTATCTGACATCCACATTTGAGTGGCACAAGCACATAAAAGTGAGCAATAACAAGCATGAAATTTAATTGTTCATCCATAATTATGAGCAGATTTTTCACCTGGGATAATAGTCTTTGTCATTCTCAACATGCCTCATACATACATGACAAAGGATCGACATGCTTGTTTGACAATAGGGAGGTGTAACACTGGGAAATCAATCAGGAGCACAATTTCCACGCAGCATGAAGTTTTTCATGCACCGTTGAAGTCCTGTGGAATTCTTTAAATCTTTCCTTTTAGATTCCTGCAAATGAGCTTGCATGACTGCAACGTGGTTAGTTCGTTAGCTGGGGAAAATCTGGGGGGGAGGGAAGTGAAAGAGAAGCAGTCTCCCCACCCTCAACAACTTGAGAAAGGTATGTAAGTTCTAGCTGCTCCAGTGGCTCTCCAGTGATCAACAGCAGTGCTATCGTCAGACCCTGTATTATCCATTAAATCAGATGAATTATTTATTTATCTATGCCTACTTTGAGGCTACTAAAAAAAAATGTAATTGTGTGCATCCAACCTATTTTAGGCTATAGTTACAGTTTAATAGCCAACTTGAAGAACAAATGGAAAAATATTAGACACACTGGGTTTAAGCTTCCACTTCTTTACGGTAGCAACATTTCAGCCAGCAAGAATGCTGCTGCAACAAATTATCACTGAGAGTAAATTTACCTTTGCTTAAACCGTAACTAGGATGTGGGTTCCTTAATTCTGCAGCACTAGCCCCATCTCTGTGATCTTGTAGCCAGTCACTGCGTTGCGTCTGAACCTTACACCCGAAACCATACAGCGCCATTAAAACCATTCAACTTCCTGCGTCTCTGTCGAATGGGAAGTGGCCATTTGATTGTTAGCTGGCTATCTCACATCTCGCCTATTTTCTTCTTCTTCCTGAACAATTCTCGGAGGTCTAGCTCTAAAACCTGTGAGCCTATATACATCCAAATACAACTATGGGCAAGGCAACAATCTAGGCATCAGCAGTAGGGGCCCTGATGGCAAAAGCTCATTTTGCTTATGGGGCGACCAGCAACACCCTGCCGAGGATCTCAGGCTGAAGGTGTTAAAAGCTCTGTAATGTAGCTGAGTGCTCGGCCAGCATGTGCCTTAAAAGTGATTAGTAAAATCCTAAAATGAATCCTGAAACGAACTGGAAGCCAGTGAAGGGCAGCTAAAACAGCAGTAATATCTTCTCTCTTTTTGGCACTTGTGAGGAGTCTGGCTGTAGCATTCTCGACTAATTGCAGTCGGGTGAGATTCTGTTGAATGATAGAAATTATCTGATCTTTCCGTAATTGTAAGAAACAAGACTGCACAACTGCTTTAACATATATGTCTAAATTCAGCTTGTTGTCAGAGAGGATGCTCAGATTTCTGCAAAAATCGAGGTGACATTAGAGGACAAAGGGCCAAGATGTTTTGTGGTTGGAAATCTTTCCATCTACGCGCTGCCTTACAGTCTCACTTTGAGGTACAAATCTATTCAGCTAGCCCAGGCAAAGAGGCATTCTCAGGCTTTAAAAACCGAAGAGGAGCGATTGTATATTAGAGCAGGTACTATTAAAGATATTTGGGGGCAAGTATTCATAGAGGGCCAGATCTGAGAGGCAGAGGAGACTGCAGAGTTGGCAGCAGAAGTAGCATTAAAAATGCAAGCGCTTGTTAGGTTTTGTTTACAACTGGCAAGATTTGGGAGCAGTGTCAAACATAATGCACTTGTGACACCAACATCTACACATAAAACATTAGACAGAGGCAAACCATTTGAATGGAGACGGTATAGAGTGTGGCCCTTAAAGTGAGTGGAACAACTTAAAAGATTCAGTGACATTGAAAAACTCAGCCACTAAAGAATTATCAGGGCATGATGGATGTCGAAGTCACCTAATACCAACATATTGTTGTGTGCAATTTTTTTTGACTTTGCATTTCACATTTCATACATTCATTATTTATAGTATAGTAAAAGTATGCTACTAACTTGACTTTTGTTAGGTTGTTGTACTCTCCATAGACATCAATGCATTCATAATTGAAAGCCATTGAATACTACAGAAACATGAGTGTGTTTGTGTGTGCATGTGTGAGACGGTGTGTGTGTGTGTGTGTGTGTGTGTGTGTGTGTGTGTGTGTGGGGGGGGGGGGGGGTGTTGTTGGCAGTTAAGTGTGTGCATTAAGGAGTGAGATAGCTGTGGGGACAGATGACTTGCTCTATTGCTCCTCTATTATTAGACAAAACCCTTATAGCTTTAGTGAGGGCCTTTCTGCTGTAGATGTCACCCAGACAATCATGCTGGGCTCCAAACATTTTGCTCCTGAGCCTGTTCTTTTACTATGTGACAGTGACCTGTTTGTTTTCATCTAAGTACCACATGAGTAGCCCACCGGGGATTTTACAAGTGCAGACAAGAACAGAGCACCGAAAATGGAGGTTTCAGATTAGGTGTGTTTTCTGTGCTTGTTCATGTCATTAGCTCTTAAAGGGTAATTTACTAACTGTCAGCAGACTGTGATGAAGAGGGTTTCTCCTGCTGCGTCCTCCACTCTGCTGTGGTTTGAGAGAAGCCAGCTACCCCGCCTGAGACGACCAGGACAAGAGCTGCCCTGCTGGCTGCACGGCTTCACTACGCGCAGGTTAGACATTACTGTATCACATCAGCTGGGTTTATGGGTTTGTTGCAGAAGAATATTCTCTTCCCGGGTATGGGTATCTGCCAAATCTGCCAAAATAAGTTGTACTTGTGGCATAAGATGCTTGAGGTTGTAACATGACAAACAAGACAAATGCACAAATATGATAATTGAAAACATTTGTAGCCATTTTGGCAGTATCCTTCCGCAGAAAATCACGCTACAAGCTGTTGTACTTGTATTCTAAGAAGGCTGAGGTTGTAACACGACTTGCAAAACACAAATGCACAAATGTGTACTCCAATCTATAAAGGTGAATGGCAAAATGCCTGTGAGTGCACTGTGTGCTGTAAGGACACAACACAATCTACAAAGATTGATTTTTGTACAAAGATTGATAGATTTTGTAGCTGTGAATAACTATTTGTAAATGTGCAAAACACATTTTGCAAACTTGTGAGCATATTTGTAAACATATTCATTTAAAGTTGAGAGCTATAATCGATATTTCCTTTTGTGAATGAATTGAAAACAGACATTTGCAGCCATCTTGGCAGTGTCCTCCAGCAGAAGAAGCTTGAAAGTTTTGTGTTTTTAGCTCATGAGTTGGCCAGATTAAGAATAGGGAGTTCAAGTTCACGTCACTTCTGCTTGCCTCTGGTTCACTTCTGCCTATTCTAATACATTACAGATTACTTGATGTATGTTGTAGAATGGGGTGATATTTATTCATTGACTACTTTATAAGTACAAAATTTTGTGCACAAAATTTGTTAACAAACATTACAGAAATGTATAGGCAGTTCTGGCCCAGATTATTGGCACCCTTGCATTTTATGCAGACAATATCTTCTGAAAAAATGGAAATTGAAACAACTTTTGGTATTCACATATTCATATACTGATTTACAACAGCACATGAGAAAACAATAATTAAAACATTTAAAAATAGTTAATGATTATTGGCACCCTTTTCTAATACTTGCACAGCCTTTGGCAATGATGGCTGCTTCCAACCGTTTCTTGTAATCACCAATAAGATTGAAAAAACACCTTGCATGACATCCAAAGATCTCAAGGCTGACCTGGAGAGGTCGGGGTAATGGTTTCAGCCCATACCATAAGCCACACACTAAACATTGATGGTCCCCATTGATGGGGTAGATGGGCCCCCACCCTGGCCCTTGATTCTGGGGGAGAAACAAAATATCCATAATTGGGAGGACGCAGCTCAAGTAGTTGATTGCTTTCACCAGACCTAAGCCAGGCCTGAGTGTATTCACAACTATGAAATCTATCACCACCTTACAGCACATGGTGCACACACAAATCTTGCTCTTCAACTTTACCGATTGGAGTGTACATTTCTGCATGTGCCTTGCAACTTTGCAACTTTGCAACTTTGCAACTTTCCAACCACATTGGCATAGCACAAAGCAGTGGAAGTCTTGGTGCAAGGCTTAATTTTTAGAAAAAATATAGAAGGTTACTACAACTTCAAACACCTGAAGCAACTAAATGTTCTGTAGTTCTACACACAGGAAGGAATCCCCAATAACGTCTTCCCATAGGAAATTTTTCATCTGATCATGGGTCAAAGCAAACTGACATTGCTAGATTTACCTAATCTGCCATCTACCTGACATTTGTAAAAAGCACAATTGATTTGTTTCTTGGATCGGAGTATTCATGCTGTCACAAATTCTATTTCTGTCAATGCCGCTCGATGGACAGAGAAGCCGAGGAGCTTTTAAAGGGCAAACCACAAGGTTGTTTCCTGCTTCGACTTAGTGAGACACAAACTGGTTTTGTTCTCTCGTATAGGTAAGCACAACCTTACACATACATTTTTGTGGTCTAGCATTCAATCGCATGCAGTATGCACATTGCACACATGCAGATTTGGTACATCAAAAGCATGCAATTATCTTTTCTCCTGCAGAGGAAGGGATAGGTGTCGTCATTTTATGATTGAGGAGGAGGAGGGCGGGAATTACCTGATTGCTGGGGAGGAGAGTCACCACGCTAGCCTGCAGGAGCTTGTCAGTTTCTACGCCCAGAACCCTATTGGGCCTTTTGAGGAGATGCTCACTTCCCCCTTCACTGAGGTATGTCTTCTTTATACACAATGCAGAGGGCCATGTTCATAGACAACTGTATGATTACAAAATGTCTCTAAACTATCCAGATCTGTCTCATTAACCTCTGAGGTTATTTTAGAACACATTCTTTGTAAGGGATTTGTACAGCACATCCACATGACACCTCTCATGATGCATGTGAAAATGTACAATCCATTTATAGCTGCTTTATTGCACATTTATGTAGCAAGCAATTCCACAAGCAGGCATTTCGAACAAAACACCCTTCATCAATGCAACATTTATTTTAATATAACATGTATTCACTTTCTGCACATTTCACTTTTTGCACATTACAATTATTTTTTTTTTTTCCTTTGGCACTGAACATTTTGTATATTTTTGTAATTTTGTAGAGTGCTTCCAAAAGCCCTACGGAAAAATAGAATCTTCAGGACAGATGATGCCCACTATGCTAGTTTCCTCCAACATTTACTCACTATATTACACTATGTCACATGTATAATGAGGAAGAGATTTGTGTTTTTATGCAGCCGCTACGTTTGTCTGAGCTTCTACAGTATATCTAAATGACTTTATGTTATGGTGGTGCAATTTAGCTCCAAACCAGAAAATGTACCCCCAATACTCAGTAAATCATTCTCTCTTGAGCTGTACAGCAATGTGCCGTCATAGATTAGGGAGTGGGACGGAGTTATCTGTCTTGTTTCTGATTATAGAAGACAGTATTTTTCACTAAATGAAGGCTAAACTTCTCAAAGACAGAATAAGGGAATCGGATGACTGCACCACTACGTGTTATGCAATTTCACCACTGCAAAAAATGTTAAACACACATTCCTTGCTTCCCTGAAATTGCACTAAAACAGTACTGAATAGTTGGGTCAAAGTTATTAGTTATTAGTTGAATCCAGTTTTGGATGAATTGCATTCCGGTGTTATTTATTCTTGTACTAGTGAAGTTTTTAAGTCAGTTACCATATGGCAAAAGTGAGCTGCTGCTATTGGGTTGAGTATTGGGGTTAGGGATAATACTGTCAGGTAGTGTTGGTTTAGGACCCAAAAACAGGACGTGGACAAAGGCCGGCAACAGTTCAGTGCAATTTATTGACAAGGTAGGTATGGAGAGGGCTGGGACGCAGACTGGCAGAGTGCTGGGCGAGGCAGAAATCACTGGAGGGTAATGAACCTGAAGCAAAGGGTAATCACAGGTAATCACAATCACAGAGTTCAAGCAAACACGAGTAATCACAAAACTAGAGCTCAAGTTTGACCATGCGTTAGTACCACGTTGGCGAACTGAACGATCTGGCGAAGACTAGAGTGTAGAGCCGGGGTATTTATGCTGCAGGTACTTGATGAGTGGATGGGTCGCAGGTGTGCAGGTGGATTGGCGGCAGGAGTCTGACAGGGCGCCCCGCCCAGATACACAGACAGAGAGAGGCTAAGACTAAGAATGAAGGAGAGGCCCAGCCGGGACCATGACAAATACTGGATATCAATTTTCATCATGGTTCTCATTATTGTCATTTTTATCAGAAATAGGCTTATCATTCACCTAACATACATACAGACGGGTGACAAATTAAAGGAAAAACCAACAAGTATCTTAGTCAGGTGTTGAGCCATCAGAACAGCTTCAATGCGCCTTGGCGTAGATTCTACAAGTCTCTGGAACACCTTTCTTCCAAAAGATATTCCCTCATTTGGTGTTTTGATGATGTTGGTCCAAAATCAGAGCCACCAGACCCCTCACTGTAGGGGTCAAGCATTCAGGTGTCTACCGTTCTCTTGGTGTACGCCACACATGCACTCGCCCACTTGTTGAGAATATGGTGAAGGATGACTTATCTGACCATATCACCTTTTCCCACATCTCTGTAGACCAGTGCCGATGGTTTTTGCACTACTGAATACTACTCTAATATCCCTTGATATTTAATCGAAATCGAAATCGGGGTCAACTGGGCCCTCTCAACATTTTTATACATGCCACAGATCATGATAGAATGTTAATTGCTTATTTATTCAGGTTTTTCCTTTAATTTGACACCCGTCTGTATGTGCAAGAGACGCTTTTCCTTTCATTCAGCTGATTGGTGCTCCTTTTCTCTTAACCTCTCTTTCTCAGTCCAGTGAAGTTTGTGACGATGCGAGGAAACTGAAGGATGAGGATGGAAGAGATGCAACAATTCCACATGAAACCCCGTTATCATCGCCATCTAAACCTGTAGGCCCTGAATCTGACAGGACTCCGGAGTATGCTGTTGTGAAGAAAGCGCTGAAGAAGTCCTACTCACTACCTGAACATCAGCTGGGGGAACATATACTGTCCTGTAGGGAAGAGGTAAAGCATTATACTGGATTGTTTTGGAGGAGATAGGAAGGCCACCCACGCCCAGTATTTAATCAGCAAAATTTAGAAAAGAGAAATATTACAGACATTACAACAATACATGTGCTACGCATGGAGGATTCAGTGTTGGAAGAGGTTGCCCAAATTCCTACAATTCTTACAAATGGCCCTATGTAATGGTAGCCTGGTTAAAAAATGTATTTAGTAAAAGGTAGGGTATCTAAAGAACATATGTTGAATATTATGTCCTTGTGTTTTATTGCTTGAAGGTGATTAATCTTTGAATTGTAATAAGTATATAACATTAGAGTTAAATACATAATTCTTTTATTATTTACATGTGATATTCTGATCACTCTATTCCCGAGAGTGGTCTATGGACCAAATTAAACTACAATTGATTTTTGGCCCACGCAAACATAAGCAGAATTTAGCTACTGCTAATGCTGAATGAATTGGAATCATCAGGGCAATTGCAATGTGTTGTAAAGTTTTATACAACTTCCATTACATATCTCCTCTTGAGTCAGGAACGCTGTTTTGTGGTTTGCAAAAAAAATAAGATATGGTGTGATTGCTCTTTGTCATTAGCAGTAGCAGTTACAAGAGAACCAAACCATGTATTCTGGTTTTACTCTTCTACTGCTTCAGTTATGCTAACTCTGTTGGCTTTCCCCATGTACTTGTTTATTTTACATCCCTGTAGCCTATGTAGCTACACTTACAGGGATTTCCCCTCCTACGCTGTAGTATTGATTTATGCATTTGAGTAAACAGTGAACTTGTCGATGGAAAGGCTAATATAAAGCTGAAGAGTGGAACCAGCAGATTCCAGTAGCTTGTTAAGGTGGTGTAGTCAACAATGACAAGGATGTATTGGTGACCTCTGTCAGACTTGGAAGACGGCTGTAGCTCCAGCTCTTCTCCCGGGCACTGTACCACGTAGCATAGAAGGCCGTTCTTGACCCCTAAGTACTGGAAGGGGAGCCGTTTCTCTCAATCATCTTGATTTGGAACCAGCAGTGTTTTAGGCTTTCATCGGAGAGTAGGTTAGACGGGGAAGGGGGTTCACCTTCTTGATCAGCTTCCAGGGGGTCTCTCCTGACAAGTAAGGAAACTGGAAGGTTCTTCACCATCCCAGGCCATGATGGGCAGCGATCTGAAATGGTTACACGGGCGGTGGGTACCCTTCTCACATCCCTGTGGACACAGGTGGTGGTGGGACAGCAGCCAGTCTGTGCAGACCACGTGATGGAACTCCCTGAATCGATGATGCCATGATGCAGGGTTTCATGAGTCTCACCTCAAGTGGAGGCCAGTCCTTGTGACTGTGGATGGCACAGCTGGCCAGCTGTACTGGGGGGGCGTACATCTGGTTCCCGGGTATGTCATCTTGGTGATGAGCTGGTGGTGGTAACAAGGATCCTGTAGCGATTGTTGGGATACCTCTGCTTGACGTTACTGCAGCAGGTCCTCTGTGATCCGGGAGAAGCTGCCAGCTCCTGTGTCCCGCACTGCTGGGTAACACTGGTTTCCAGCTAACGAGCTCTCTGTGAAGCAGAGGGTAGCTGACAGGGAAAAGCCCTGAAAGAGGCGTGCGTAATTCTCTCCGTCTGAACCACGCAAGTGCTCCTGCCCGTTGACCTCTTCTTCTGAGCTTCATAACTTGGGAGAGAGCGCTTCCGACCTGTTGACGGGGAGAACTTAGGAACCACATCAGATGGTATGCAGTTCCTAATGCTGAGGAGCTCCTCTCTTGAAAAAAATGATGTGATTCAGATTTTTTGTTGTCGCAATTTTGGTGTTGTAGTGCTGAAAGATGAAAACATTACATTCTTGAAGGGTAATGTAGCAATATAATGACTGTTGATATTCATTCAGTGAAAATAAAGGCTTACACATACACTGTTCCAATTAATTCAGTTCAGTAGGCCTGCTGGCTGTACAGTTGGATAAAAGAGCCCAGACTGTAAGAACACATGAACCCATTTGGAATTCAAACCAGCCCCTTCATTTTCGACAGTCTGTCTACATCTGTTTATGTTCTGTTTAACCTATAATTACTATACTGTGTCTGGGCCCACATAATCCCCCGCCCATCTAAATGAGGCATTACCCAATTTAGTTTCCCTTGCCCTCAGTGGGAGCAGAGCTGCAGCCACAGCAGTAGCGTGCATCACCAATGGTATTTAAATTGTGGAGTGTTCTTCTTGTGGTACTACATGTAGTAGTAGTAGTAGCAGTAGTAACAGAGGGAACGGGGGAGTATCTGTGTGAGATACAGCACCAATCAATTGCGCATAAAATGATCAATATCGATGTGCATACAATATCTTATGTAGCCTATGTAGTGTACAAACACAGTCATAGATTTTATTTCTATATTTGTATTATCTTTATTCTTATCTCTAACCACTACAACACCATGGAGTTAGTAAATAGGTCAAGGAAACTGCCCAATACAAGTCATATTGCCTCATAGCTCACTTTACACTGATACACCAAACAATATTTGTTGAGGTACAACATTCTGAACAAATCTACAACTTTTGTAGATACAACAATGAACAATATTTTTATTGTCATGATTATTTGTACATGAAAGGGCCAACGTATAACAAAAATTGCTTTTGAATCGTCCCGTTTTGGAGTGAGTAAAATGTCATTTTGTATGAAATAGACATCAGTTAGCCATAAAATGATCAATATATTATCTATTTTACATATATACAGTTCTGCCCAAGATTATTGGCACCCTTGCATTTTATGCAGATAATGTACAACAGTGTTTATACGTTCATACGTAGGCTCATCTGTGTCGCACCGCCACAATACCGGCACGGCCGCCACAAAATAAAAACTTGTATAGAAATTGATCTAAATCAATCTCTAATGCACCCACCAATTGAAATTAATTCATTTCAAGAGTAGCTACAATGATATCTGTTATTATCACAATGGAAAAGGAATGCACTGAAATACAGTTTTTTCAAATCAAGTTCTGAGTTAAGGGAAACGCTGTACAATATCTTCTGAAATAATTGGAAATTGAAACAACTTTCATAATTGAAAAGTGGTTATAGTCTTGATTATTGCCACCCTTTTCTAATACTTAGTTGTACAGCCTTTGGCAATGACGATGCTTCCAAACATTTCTTGTAACTACCAATAAGCTTCCTGCTCCTTTCTGCTGGGAGTTTCTCCCACTCTTCAATTGCAACCTGGCAACCTGCTCCAGTTTGAAGGATTTCTTTGACCAATTGCACATTTCAGGTCTCAATGGGAGAACTCATCCCTGGCCACTCCAGAACAGTCCAACACGTTTTCTCTTGAACCATTCCTTGGTGCTATTGTCCTCATTGTAGCCTATGCAGTGCATAAAACACTTTGATCAGCATGCGGAAAAACACAACAATTCAAAATAGGAGTCAAACCAGGATCTCCCACGTGAGAGGCAGCAACTTTAGACACTCGCCACAATTCATCATAGTTGTGAAAAAAATGGAGCATAAAATGATCAATAACTTATATATTATATATAATATTTATTGAACTCCTTAGAAAAGTTATTCCAACCTGTACCATGATAAACTGAATGTTTTTATGCATAATACTGTATGAGAGGTAGCATTCCCCCTACCCTCCACTGTGAAACTGACCAATAAAACCAAAATGCCCCCCAAAAAACATGATGTTTTGTAAGCTGTCACAAGGTGGTTGCATCTCTATTTCAGTTAGCACCATTTATCCTTTTGAATCAACTTTTTCCAGGAATTCAACATTCCACACCTTCTCACTCAAGATGACTCAGTAAAAGCTGACAACAGCAGAGCAGGGCTACACGAAAGCGACAACCACATTGCCGATGCCCAGTACGCCAAAGTCAACAAGCCTGCCAGGACCACGAGGACCAACACGTCTCTCTACGTAAACATCAACACTCTGCCACAGCAGCAGGGGGCAACAGATGCCTCTGTCTTGTCGACTGGAGGACCCTCGGCAGAGGATCCGGGATACTGGGGGTTGGAGCCTCCCCATACCTACGAGGAGACTCCTTATCGAGACCAACAGGAGTCCTGTGAAGAGATTGACTTCTATGCTGTAGGAAGGTGGCGAGATATTGAAGGAAATGCAGGTGAGAAGTAACAGACAGCAGTATTTGGTTTGGGGAGGGTCATTAATCATTATTAATAACAGGAACTGCCAATCAGCATTTCACTATCGCAAAAAAAATAGGTGGTACTTATAGGTGCCTCAAAACGGACCAGAATATTAAAAATGAAATATGTATGGAGTGATAAATGGAACTTTTGTGATAATGAAATCAATTTTTTTTTTTATCCATTTCTAATATTAATTTGTTGTGTTTCCTTGACGACTCTGTTCTTTGCTATGGAGCAGGAGAAAGGTCTTGCCCTTCCGTGCATTTTTAAAATGTCTTTGTCGTAATAGTCCTAACCAGACACTCCCGCTATTCTCAGCCCTCTTGCAACATCACCTTTACTCAGAGGTGAACCTCAGAGGGACGAGAGGGGGTCGCGCACACAGAGCTGCCCCAAGCCTGCCTTCAAGACCCCCACCCCCCACAGCCATTAGCTGCCCTCAACTGGATGCTCAGGTAGGCTACAACTGAACTTACATAAGCATGTAGAGTACTAAAATGTTCCAACCCTTAATTCAAACATAAGCAAGAGACTATTTTGAAATTCATATAGAAAGTGTTGGAAGTTTTGTATTTGCAGTGGAAATATTAGATTAGAAAGGTGAAAATAGGCTACGTTTTGAGTTGTAACGGGTTGAAAAATGTGCCAAAAAACTTTTTCACTGGTATTACCCAAAATATTATTTCTCAGTGATCCTTAAAATCCAATATTTTTAGTATACCCTCAATGATCTGCAGCTTACAGGAAACCATTCCAGCTCTGAAGTCTTTCATACATTTCTCATATTTTCTAGAGGTGTGAAGATCCTTTGATGCCGTCTCCATCTCGGCGTGCATTCTCGTCGACGCACCCACAGCGATCTTTGACCGGCGACTCACCGACCATCATCTACGAGGAGATTCCTGAGATGTCAGCTGGCTCAAAACCTCCCCTACCTCCACCTAACCCGAAACACTCCAAGTGAACACAATATCCAGACATTTTACGGTACAACGGATACACACCCTTTCATATTTTCTAGATTTTGTATTGTTTAGGCCTAAAAAGAAAACCTATTAAATTAGAGTTTTGTCACTTCCATTTGGATAAACAGCAAAATCAGTGGGGAAAAAATTCTGAAAAGTCTTACACAATGGGTTTTCCTTTCAAGCTTCATGGAAATACACTAGAAAATTTGAAAGGGTGTATACTGATGTCCACTATACATTGATGCTTTGTAATGTAATGTAGGTGTGATTCAAATGACATACTAGTATTAGCTGACACCAAAATCAAAAGATAATCTTAACATAGCTGCAATTTTTTGTGATCTGCACTGTAAAACATTACAGAAACGGACTGCAAAGCTCAAACAACTTACCAAAGTAAAGCTATAACCCATCTTCTATACAGTCATTTCAACAGATTGTTTAAACAATAAAAGAAATCAGGCACACTTTTGTAAAAACCCAACTTGTTTTAATTCATTTTTAACAAGTCCCACACCAACTAGACAGAGAATCCAGTTTCATAAGGAATCAAATTGAGGGTCTCAAATCAAATTTATCACAAGAAAAATACCTAAAAAGGCTGCAGTAATTATCAATGCTGCATTGTGGTTGCAGTCTCGCCTGAGCACCGTTTCTGCACTGGGAATGTGCAAATATGAAGGGATGACCAATATTGGTAAAGCACAGTCTGCGATGTTTAACGGTAACTAGACTGATAATGGTTTCTGGTGAATTCACTACACCAGACCTAATGAACTGCACCGTTGTATGAAGTGAAGCTTTTCTCATTACTCTTGTTCTTGCTGGTCCAAAAAGCTCTTGATCACTTGCCTTGATCAAATCACAACGTTCCTTGATCACAGCATGAGTTTTATTTAGTCTTTCGCCCCCAATATGGGTAACTAAGATATTCAAACAAACATGTATCCCCTGTCATTGCCCCCTTATTGTCCATCCAAAATAAGCCCCCCCCCAACCCGCCTCATCCTTAAGCCCAGCGGTGAATCTTCAGTTTTTCTTGGCCTTCGGCGAGTCATACTTCCTCTTGCTGGAGTACCACAGGAGCAGGGGGATGCCGATGGAGGGCAGGGTCATCACGCCAAAAGCGGCCCAGTCCAGCTGGAAAAGGGGGCAGATTGGGGGGGGGGGGGGGGGAAACCAAATGTTATGTTATGGTTATGGAACTCCCATATTGTGGGAATGCAGTGGCAGCGTGAATGTGTGAGGAATTTTAAATGCGGCACTTACGTAGTGAGGAGAGAAGCGGCGGTCAAACTCCCTCTGAGCCAGGATGCCTCCCTGGCCTGGGGCGCTTGTGTAACCAACCTGCAGGAAAGACAAGATGCTTCAGCTCAACTTCAACTCCTCCAGTGGCATATAGAGACATTACTGAAGACTTGGGCTTATTGTAAGTCACTTTGGATAAAAGTGTCTGCTAAATGACTGTAATGTAATGTTAGGCGCTATGTTAAGATTCAAGAAGGTGAATCTTACAACGACTTGCCCTCCTTCCTGGGCCAGGTAGCTGACGGATGCAGAGGTGAAGTTAAAGTAGCCAGCCTTCAGGGGGCGCAACACCACAGTGTGAGAGACATTGCTGGCACTGAGAGTGCAGGGGGTTAAGGTAGACCACAGTTTGAAAAACGGGGATGAGCCCGAAACAAACGGTACAGCAAGTCATACACAATTCTGTGACGTTGTGGGAAAAAAACTGACGGAACTGCAAGACTGAAAGAAAAGTTCATAATTCGACACAGCAGACAAGTTACATTGTAATAATATGAGCAACAACAAATTGCTGGGTAAGACTACTATGTGAGTTTGGGCATTCTCAAAAGGTGTTAGAAGGATACGGTGCAATCCTGTCCCATTTGACATTCAGCATTCCCGAAACGATCCCAAAATCTTCAGGGGGGAAGGAATCATCGGACAGCTCAACCTCCAAGGCAGCACTGTAGAGATGTACAAGAAATGGACAAACGGTGAGATATGTACACACTCGCCCTCCTCCTACCGACATTCCTCCACTGTCAGCAGTGGTGGAATGTCAGATCTGCGGTTCGGACATTTGGGAAATATTGTTAGTGGACATTTGAAACTTAATTTAAAGTTTACCACATTCGCCACCCCTGGTATGTGCCTGGTACTCCTTTGAGTCCCATAAAACGCTGCTTTTCCAAAACTTGGATTTCCCAAGACTGTTAACTGTTGCATTTTATTTTTGGAGCATTTGTTCAACCATAGATTTATTTTCCCCAAGTCTCATTTACCATCAAAGTGAGCTTCTCACTAGCTAAGGATCCAATCACGCCCCGTTCAAAAATGGTCATTCATTTTCTCTAGCCACTTAATCCTTTTTCAAGCTCCCTGGGACATGCAGAATGTTTGAATTTAGTTTTCACTAAGTCGAACAAGTAGCATTATCAGAACGCAAGAGTATCCCAGCACGCTCCTGACCTGGTGCCCACATTGTAGATGTTGTACTGCAGGGTGAGGTCGCGGCCCTCCACAGCATAGCGATTCAACAGGGACTTGGAGGCCAGCAGGCGGGCTCCCTCCTCTCCTGACCCCAGGCCGAGCAAGGCCAGCACAGCGAACATGTACAGCATCCTCATCTGGAAAAGAAATAAGGCTGTGTGTCAGTCTACAATCAAAAACCAGCATTGTAGTATGACTTAAAAAACAGTGTTTTAAGTTAATTTTGACTTTTACATTAAAAAAAAAGGGGGGAAACAAAGTGATTATAGTGCCTCAAAACAGAAAACAGAAAAAAACAGAAAAACATTAAAAATGACAAATAATTCACTTCGATGTGTATAAGGCAGGTGTTTTTTTCGTGCAGCTAGAACTACATTCAGGTTAACCTTAACTAACAGTGTTGATAATAATCTATCGTCAGCCAAACTAGTTAGCCTACGTGTACAATCTAACCTCTCCATATTTCAACATGGCTACGCTTTAGAAAAGAAACCACAGCGCTTCTGTCGGCAATGATAAGATAATAAATACCAAAACAACAATACTGCTTACTAGTTTCTCTGAAATCCAAACAAGATGCTGCTAGGTTGAACACTACGTTAAACATTACGCTTACGTGTACTTGACGGGCCATGGAAGCCTTCAGTCACACAGAATTAGACAGTTTATATACCTACGTCTCCTTGTTTGCGTTTAGATAAAGGAAATGCAGACAATAATAAAAACTCATTTTAAAATACCAAACAGGATAAATTAGGTTTAGTTCAGTATAAAAAAAAAACACAATAGAAAAGACAGACAGTTACCTTTTGCTATTCCTCTCCGACAGCCGGAACTGTAAAGGAGTTGGAGCCGCGCTTGCTCAGTAGCTTTCAGATGGTGTTTGAATGACGTGTATTGAGGAGAAACTCTGAACAGGCTCCATAGCGCCCCTAGTGTTCTGGAAGAACTGCTGCACTAATACTGGCTTGATGCTATTTTACTTGATGTGAGTTTTTCCTTCCACTTTATGACATGAAAAGCCCAAAACTATATTCGATTTCGATTTGAATGTATAGTAATCTATTCCCAGGGATTGAAAGGAACTTGCTTTTTATGCTCCATCCTCTCCATATTCCCAGACCTCACCTCAGCTTTGTGTTTTCATAAAAGCAGCTTCTTTCATAAAAGCAAGCATAGGGCCTCCATGGACAGGTGGAAGAAGGGTGAGAAGACCCCA
This sequence comes from Hoplostethus atlanticus, assembly GCA_034670405.1. Classification (NCBI taxonomy): domain Eukaryota; kingdom Metazoa; phylum Chordata; class Actinopteri; order Trachichthyiformes; family Trachichthyidae; genus Hoplostethus; species Hoplostethus atlanticus. The sequence continues at coordinate 1,491,354 of JAXDDX010000085.1, forward strand.
GCATTCAAGCACATGTACACACAGCGTACACAAAAGTCATATCTAAATGACAAGTAATCATGTAAATGCCAAGACATAATTAATTAATTTATATGTTTTGTTTTAACATATTGGGTTTCCATGTGTCTGAATGTAACTTCCCTCTTTTCAGTCTCATATGCTTTTCATTTTTCCAACCTCCCCTGTCAGCTATGACTTTTGAGAAGTAGAATTTTTCCTAGTGACGGGAAGGAAACGTGATTTGGCTCCTGACCCCACCTCCCCTTGTCCTGGGAGTGGCCAAATGTCTGAAATTGAGCACAAATTAACCCATGGCAGGAAAGGTTTTTAAAAAGATACTGGGCTCAAAAGTATACTCACATGACCAGACCTAGCAAAAAACAACACAGATGAAAATCAACATTATCCTATTTTAATCCAGTAATGTATAATAAAATTTGTTTTTGCTCTGGATTATTATTTGTTTTCCAACATTTTTGCAATTTCCCATGAGATGGTACATGATAGAGGCACGCTATTTGGAAAAAAATGATATTGGTGGTGACTTGTTACTCAAGAAAGATTACTAATGTGGTACATACCTATATATGCAGCTGGACATGCTCTACAACTTTGCCATTGCGACGACACACGCCACAATGGATTTTTTTGCAATTTTGACTGAACGAGGAGTCACACTGTCAAACAAACGTTTGACATCAACAACAAACAAACAAACATTTGGAATGCAGGTAATTCAAAGGGGTTCACAAACTTCTTCTCACAACTGTACCGCCACAGTACTGCCACAGTACCCTCTCATTCTCCAACCCCTCATGATTATCTGTCTGCACACTATAATACTTGATCGAGTCTGAGGCATCACAGTGGGACACTTTCAGAGGATCACCTAGTATATACAGTCTTGGAAAGAAGTCCAGATCAACACTGGCGACCTGTTTAACACAGAACGCAATGCAATATCTGATAGCTCAAAAGTTGCCTTTGGTGTACCACAAGGCTCAATCGTAGGTCCGTTGCTATTCTTTATTTACAAACAAAATTATCTGTAAATATGACATTAAGTTTCACTGGTACACTGATGATGCCCAACTCTACAACTCGCTAATCTAGAAGCATGTTTATCTGCTATAAAAAATTGTATGTAATGAATGATTTACTCAAAAACAGAGATATCAGTTGTTGGCCCACATAACACATAGTTCTCTCTTAATTAACAGAATTAGAAATTGAACACCTATTTTGGCCTCACTTCATTGGTTCCCAATCCAGGCCATATTTGACTTCAAAGTATCTACTAACATATAAAGCTTTGCATGGGCTTGCACTGTTGTATCTATCTGATCTAATTTGTGCCCTTCCTTCACATGATGCTGGTTACTAAGGTATTAAGAAGAAATCAGGAGGCAGCAGAAGAGCGTTTTCCTATCAAGCTCCCTATCTTTAGAACCAACTCCCTCTTTTGAAGAGAATGCTAAGGTAGTTTATACCCTCTTATATATTTTAGCAGGGTTATAAAAAAATATATAAGAATAAAGTTTTAATGAGTCATTAGATTTCCATGTTTGCATCCTACCTGACGGATCGCTCCTACCAGGTGACGCTGAGAGGGTCTGTGTCAGAAACACGCAGGCTCACTACTGGGGTTCCGCAAGGCTCGGTTCTGGGTCCTCTTCTTTTTTCCCTCTACACAACATCTCTTGGTTCTGTTATCCACTCCCACGACTTTTCCTACCACTGCTATGCAGATGACACCCAGCTGATCCTGTCATTTCCCCCCTCTGACACACAAGTGGAGGCATGCATTGCTGCGTGCCTGGCAGACATCTCAGAGTGGATGTCGATGCACCACCTGAAGCTCAACCTGGACAAGACTGAGCTGGTGTTCCTCCCGGGGAAAGGCTGTCCGCACCGAGACCTGGCCATCACCATTGATAATGCTGTGGTGACGTCAACTCGGACTGCGAGGAATCTGGGTGTGAACCTGGACGACCAACTGTCGTTCTCGGCAAACATTGCATCAGTGACACGCTCCTGCAGATTCCTCCTCTACAACATCAGGAGGATTCATCCCTTCCTCACTGACAAGGCAGCGCAGGTGCTCATCCAGGCTCTTGTCATCTCCCGCCTGGACTACTGCAACTCCCTCCTTGCTGGTGCCCCGGCGTCTGCCATCAGACCTCTGGAGCTTGTTCAGAAAGCTGCAGCTCGTCTGGTGTTCAACTGCCCCAAGTTCTCCCACACAACTACCCTTCTCCGTTCTCTACACTGGCTCCCTGTAGCAGCTCGCATCCAGTTCAAGACCCTGGTGCTAGCCTATAGGGCAGTGAAAGGAACAGCTCCTTCTTACCTCCAGGCTATGGTCAAGCCTTGGTTGCCCCGTCGCTCAGAGGCCCCTGCGGCCGATCTACATGGTCACAGCTTTTCTCTGTGCTGGCCCCGCAGTGGTGGAATGAACTCCCCACTGATGTCGGGACAGCTGAGTCGCTGCCCATCTTTCGCCGCAGGCTGAAAACCCACCTCTTCAGGAAACACTACCCTGACCCTTCCTCTTAGCCTTGCCTATTTGTCATCAATTATTTGTATGAGCTCTTGTTTATTGGCTCTTGCTTATTTGATACACTTATTTGTCTTAGCTCTTGCTCATTTGATTTTCTTATTTGTCTCATTTGTTTAAGAAAAAGTAGGTAGCTAACTTATTGCACTTTTACCTTAGCACTAGTTATGCTCTTAGTTGCTTGTTAAGGAAGGAAATGCACTTACGATTTCTGGTGACTAGTAGTTTTCTTGCCTACCTATGTTGAATGCACTTATTGTAAGTCGCTTTGGATAAAAGCGTCTGCTAAATGCCTGTAATGTAAAATGTAATGGGAAGAGTTGGAACAGAGTTAGCTAGACCTGATACCAGTAAGAGGATGTCATCAGCAAACAATATGGGTGTGGCAAGGTGCCACATAACCGGGGTCCGTGACAGACAGAGACATAGGCAGGGGAGAGTTAATTGGCCAGCAGGGCCGTTTTATTCACCAACAAACAATAAACCCGGCCCCGGTGTTGACGGCAGTTGGTAGCGGCGTCTCCCTCCGCCGACGCACCTCAGTCCTCCCCGGCGGGTCAGCCGCGGAACCCCAAAGCCGGCCAGCCTGCCAGGCTTGCAGGGGCATCCCGCCCCAACCCCGACTGTCACCAGCTCTTACAGGCGGCTCCCGACTGCACCCCCGGGGACCTCCGTCGGTCGTCGCCGCGGAGGGAGACGCCGCTCTCCCACTCCGTCCCGCAGCTCGCGCCCTCGCCTCCGTCCCGGCACTCCAGCCGCGGACCCCGCTCAGACGCGGCTGCTGCTGGCTCGCTCTCCGCTCCTCCGGTCTGCCGGCCCTCGATCCTCCCGATCGCCGCCGGCTCCCGCATACACGCCGCCAGCCTCTCACACTGGCGCGTCCCTCTCACACTCACATTCACACACACGTTAAAAAGGCCCCAGCTGCAATCAGTCCCAACTGGCTGCAGCTGGTACCGGATCCAGGAAAGAAGCAGTCCACTAACTCACCTCTCTCCTGGATCCAATTAAGCCTCCCCCCACCCTCCCTCCAGTCCGCCACAATGGGTTTGTGTAAGGAATTTCCTATTTTTTGGAAATATACATTTCTTCTTATAGCCAGAGCAAGAAGCTCGAGTGCTAAGCAGAAGAGCCCTGGCAAAAGTCCTGAACCCTGCTGTGTACCTCTAAGACCCTTAGTCTGGACTGCTGCCTCTGGTTAATTGTAAAGTATCTCTATGTTGGACCAAAGCCAAAGGCTCTGATTGTATTAAAGTATTTTGGAGAGGAACAGCAGATTTGATATTGGTCTATAGTTCTGAAGTACTTGGCGATCAATGCCTTGATCACGGCCGTTTTAAAGGCGGAGGGCACAGTGCCAGTGGAGAGTGACCGATTGATCATAGAATGGAGGGTCCTAGGATAGGAAAAAGTTCTTTAAGCAGTTTAGCAGGCAGAGGTTCAAGCATGCAGGTCGTTGGTGTAGACGACAGAATTAACTTGGTGAGAGTGTGTAAGGAAACTGAATCAAACTCTGAGAAAAGACATTCAGCCCGGGAAACACCAAGTGAACTTTTGAGGAGTGAGACGGCACCACCAGTGGAGAGTATACTGGTCATCTCATCTCTAATCAGTGTGATTTAGCAAGCTATCATTCCAGGCAAGCCGGAAGACTTTGAGTTTGGTCAATCGCCATTTACGCTCTAGTTTTCTACAGACTTGTTTAAGTGCACGAGTGTCGTTACTAAACTATGGTGCAAATTTCCTAGCGTGGTGTTTTCTAGTGACTAATGGGGCGATTGAATCAAGTGCGTTGGTAAGGCTAGAGTTTAGTTCGTTGGTGAAATTGTCGAGTGAGCCAACATGACCAGAGAGTGGTGCGAGAAAACTGGGCAGTTTTTCAGATAGTAACGCCGTGGTAGCATCAATACGATGGCGTGGGCAGATCAATTCGATCTCAAATTTAATTAGATAGTGATCAGATAGGGAAGGCACATAAGAGGAGACCACTAAAGCACATACAGGAATGCCACGGGCCAGAATTAGGTCAAGGGTGTTGCCCCCACGGTGGGTTGGTTCATTAACGAATTGAGTGAGGCCGCAAGTATCAGTATGATCTAGGAAAGCCTTACTGAGAGGATTGGCGGAATTATTCAGGTGAATGTTAAAATCACCGATGATGAGAATATTATCAACTCGGGTCACTAAGTACAAGGTGAAATTGGAGAACTCTTCTAAGAAGAGCGAATAGGGCCCAGGTGGACGGTAAAGTACTGCTTAGTGTTTATATCAGATCGGATTTAGCTTTTAATGTCAGATCCGATTTGAACAACGACCTAATCGAGGCTGTATGGCTGGATGTTTTACTTCCGAAAACTAAACCCATCTTAATCGGGGCTTTCTATCGTCCACCGGACCAGTATAATTTGTACGAGCTGCTGGAGGAAACATGAAATAACTGTGTTGATTTTATAAAATCAGAGGTAATCATCGTCGGTGAATACGGACATTCGTAAAAAGGACACTAATATTTATAAAAGCTTTAGAAATTTCTGTCAGCTGTTTGGCCTACATCAGTTAATTTCTGATCCTACTAGGGTTACATCTATTGCCCAAACAATTATTGATCTTATTCTTGTGTCCAATCCGTTGAACATCTGTACAAGTGGTGTAATTGAATGCTATCTAAGTGATCATTTTATTATCTATGCTACTCGTAAAATTCAGAGAAATGTTTTTAAATGTCATAATACAATAACAGTGAGATCCTATAAACATTATAGTCCATCTGCTCTATGTGAGAACTTGAGTACTGTTAACTGGTCTGAAGTTATGAATTGTGACGATGTTGACAAAGCCTGGGATATATTTAAATCAATCTTTCTTCAAGCTGTGAATAACATAGCACCCTTTAAGACTATCAGAATAAAGCAGAGAACTGAGCCTTGGATGTCAGATGATATTTTAAAGGTCATTAGATTAAGAAATGCAGTTTTTAAAGAATTTAAGAAAAACCGTAATGACGCTAGTTTTATTCAATATAAGAGCTTACGCAATGAAGCACAAAGGTGTATTAATAATGCTAAAATATCCTTCTTCAAAAGAAAAGATAATTGAACATAAAAAGGATCCCAAAAAACTTTGGAAGGCTCTCAAGGATTTGGGTTATAGTAAAAGTATAAAAACCAGGTCTGTTAGGCTCAGCTTGGAGGTGATTGGTAAAGTTACCTCAGACAAAAATGAGGTGGCTGACTATTTAAATACCTACTTTACTACAGTAGCTAATAATCTTGTAGCGAAGCTCCCTGAGCACTCAGGTGTATTCAATGAGGAGCAGGTGCAGAGGTATTACTCGCAATACGGCATCCAGACAGGATCCTTTTCTTTTAGTAAAGTGAGTGATAGTAAGGTCCTGAAGAGACTTCAGGAACTAAACCCTAGTAAAGCTACAGGTCTAGATAACATTCAAGCCAGGTTTCTTAGAGACACTGCGGATATTATTGCTCCATCTGTTACCCATATAATAAATATGTCTATAGAACAGGGCAAGGTTCCAACAGAGCTCAAGAGTGCTTGAGTTCTCCCCCTCTATAAGAAAGGTAGTAAGATAGATGGGGGGAAATACAGACCAGTTTCTATTTTATGTGTGGTGTCAAAAGTAATGGAAAAAATAATTCATGAACAGATTGAGGAGTACATCCAAAACAATAATATTTTATTTCAGTTTCAGTCAGGATTTAGAAAATCTCACTCTACCGAATCCTGCCTGTTGTTTCTGACAGACAAAATCAGAAAGGAAATTGACTTAGGTAAACTCTGCGGAATGGTTATGTTAGACCTGCAAAAGGCGTTCGACACGGTAGATCATAGTATTTTAATTTACAAATTAAAAGCTCTGGGTTTTAATGATATGGCCTGTAGGTGGGTTAAATCCTATCTTACAGATAGACACCAAAGGGTAGATGTCAATGGGACGTTATCCAGTCCAAAACCTATTACTTGTGGTGTCCCGCAGAGGAGTGTTTTAGGACCATTATTGTTTTTATTATATATCAATGACCTTAATTCAGCTTGTTCATGTGATATATTTTTATACGCTGATGATGCTGCATTATTAGTATCCCACAAATAAAAAGTAGTTGTGGAAGATACTTTGAGCACAGAGGTTCAAAAGGTTGCGGGGTGGCTCTCGGATAACAAACTTTCCCTTCATTTAGGAAAGACAGAGACCTTTTAGGGTCATGAATTAAATTGGGAAAGTCACCTAATTTCATAGTAAAAATTGGTCAGACATCAATCTCTTCAAAATCCTCTGTGAATTACCTTGGATGTGTTCTGGATAATATTTTATCAGGGGAACACATGGCTTTAAAAGCTCTTAACAAAATTACCAATAAAACAAAATTCCTGGCAAGAAAAGCGGAACTGTTGGATATTCCAACCCTAAAAACGTTAGCTGGAGCACTGGTGTTATGCCACTTTGATTATGCTGCTACTTTTTGGTACAGCAGCTCCTCACAGTCTCTTAAAAACAAATTACAGACTGCACAAAATAAGCTAATAAGAGTTGTTTTAAAGCTGTCCCCCCGCACACATCTGGATGCAGTTCATTTAAAAAAAATATCTTCTCCCCGTGGATAAAAGGGTGGTGCAAACTAAGATCGGTATTACCCACAAGATTGTGTACAAATTTGCACCTCCCTACCTATCCAACCATTTTAATCTAGTTAAAAACAACCACATCCACAACACTAGAGGCAGTCTAACAAATTGTATTCCTATGAGATTTAAAACATGTTTTGGGAAAAATACATTTTTAAATACAGCCACATGTGAATGGAACAAGCTGCCTATCTCCCTTAAACTAATCCCGGTTGAGAGGAGATTTAAATCAGATCTCAAGAAATGTTAAATAATTTGTAGATTTAGAAATGTTTTTACTGCTTATTTAATTTAATTTTATTTTATTTTATTTTTTTAATGTCATTCTTGCTTGACACTTTCTTATTCAATCTGCCATCTTGTACCACCATAGAGGACCACAATGGAAATAAGCCCTCAGGCTTTTTTGTGTATTTTAATCCTCGACAATTTTATAAAATCTTATATGGAGTCTGTATGATGATCAGCCTGTCATGTATGTTTTCATTTTTGTCAAATAAATCTATCTATCTATCTAAATAAAATGATTCGTAGCTGTGGGGAGCAGAATAAGGACTACAAGGACTGTGTTGTTTGATAGTGAAGATTCCAGGTTGTCAAACATAATGGGGTGCTGGTCAGGCACAATGAACACTTGAGATAATGAGTCCATTCAAAGATTTACTGCAGTAGGTATTAAATAGCCTATCAATGATAAATAGGTCACATTCACACTATTACATAATAGAGGGATTGAGACAAATCTCAACTTCAAACATAAACACGTAACCACTTAACAAACATCTTTATGTCCCAAAGAAAACATTTGAATAGCAAGGAAAAATAAACTTGCTTGTTAACGCAATCAACAATCAAAGGTTCACAACAAAGGAGGGAGAGGAACCCCTGCTGCATCGTTGCTCAGAAAACCTGTGCAAGGAGCTACCGCCCTTATTTAAAGCAACGCATCCGTCTTCAAGGACAAGCAGACTTTCTCTGCTCCGCAATGGTTAACCCTTTCCTGGACAGGATTTTTAACATACTTTTTTCAATACATCCTTAGCTTAGGATGCTCAGGTTGGGACCACTTGACATCATGCTGCACAAAGGAAATGCATTCGCAGACTTAACAGCACTCCAGAATCCATAACATTTAGCTCAAAATAATCTTAAATGGGTCTCTGGCGTTTCTCCCAAGTATTTTTCCAAATAAGTTGTACAAACAACGCTACACTGGTAATGCTGGCACAGAGCAGGAGGTGCTCATGGGGGCCTAACAAGTCGATCTATGGGATAGCGCCATCTCATGGCATAGTTAGTGTTGAGCGAAATTGTCAAAAATTCCCCAAAAACTTTTTACCCTGCACATGAACAAAAAGATGATTTTTCATTCATATTTTTATTTAATTTTAGTTAATTCTACAAGTATACAAGATAGTTTTAGTTCAGTTTCTGTGAAAAATTCCCTGTGTTGCAGTGACTCTTCCCCCATACCCTTTTTTCCCCTTATTCACAGTCCCCTCACTTGGACTGCACCTCATTACCTGAATTTTGGGCCAATCCCTCAGCTTACCACGTAGAATCGACGATGGAGATGTCGGCCTGACCTAATTATTGCCTGCACTTAGTTAATAACTTACATTGTTTTCTGGTGTGAAGTGCATCAGGTTAAAAGTTAGTACAATATATGTTGGGGAGTGGAGAACTGTTTATATTAGTATCTTTAACACAGTTACACTGTGTGTTGTGCTATTACTGTAGTATCTAATTAAAGGAACTATTTGTAGTGTTGCATGCGTTTTGTATTCTGGAAGTTGTAGGTAGGAAGTAGTAGTTCGGTGCACCAGAGGAAGGTTGTAGTTTATTACATTACATTACATTACATTACAGTCATTTAGCAGACGCTTTTATCCAAAGCGACTTACAATAAGTGCATTCAACATAGGTAGGCAAGAGAACTACTAGTCACGCATTTCCTTCCTAAACAAGCAACTAAGAGCATCACTAGTGCTAAGGTAAAAGTGCAATAAGTTAGCTACCTACTTTTTACTTAAATAAATGAGACAAATAAGTGAATCAAATAAACAAGAGCTAAGACAAATAAGTGAATCAAATGAACAAGAGCTAAGACAAATAAGTGAATCAAATAAACAAGAGCTAATAAACAAGAGCTCAGACAAATAAGTGAAGACAAATAGGCAAGTGCTAAGAGGAAGGGTCAGGGTAGTGTTTCTTGAAGAGGTGGGTTTTCAGCCTGCGGCGAAAGATGGGCAGCTACTCAGCTGTCCTGACATCAGTGGGGAGTTCATTCCACCACTGCGGGGCCAGAACAGAGAAAAGCTGTGACCGTGTAGATCGGCCGCAGGGGCCTCTGAGCGACGGGGCAACCAAGGTTTGACCATAGCCTGGAGGTAAGAAGGAGCTGTTCCTTTCACTGCCCTATAGGCTAGCACCAGGGTCTTGAACGGGATGCGAGCTGCTACGGGGAGCCAGCGTAGAGAACGGAGAAGAGTAGTTGTATGGGAGAACTTGGAGTGGTTGAACACCAGATGAGCTGCAGCTTTCTCAACAAGCTCCAGAGGTCTGATGGCAGACGCCGGGGCACCAGCAAGGAGGGAGTTGCAGTAGTCCAGGCGGGAGATGACAAGAGCCTGGATGAGCATCTGCGCTGCCTTGTCAGTGAGGAAGGGGAGAATCCTCCTGATGTTGTAGAGGAGGAATCTGCAGGAGCGTGTCACTGATGCGATATTTGCCGAGAACGACAGTTGGTCATCTAGGGTCACACCCAGATTCCTCGCAGTCCGAGTTGACGTCACCACAGCATTATCAATGGTGATGGCCAGGTCTCGGTGCGGACAGCCCTTCCCCGGGAGGAACACCAGCTCAGTCTTGTCCAGGTTGAGCTTCAGGTGGTGCATCGACATCCACTCTGAGATGTCTGCCAGGCACGCAGCAATGCGTGCCTCCACTTGTGTGTCAGAGGGGGGAAATGACAGGATCAGCTGGGTGTCATCTGCATAGCAGTGGTAGGAAAAGTCATAGGAGTGGATAACAGAACCAAGAGATGTTGTGTAGAGGGAAAAAAGAAGAGGACCCAGAACCGAGCCTTGCGGAACCCCAGTAGTGAGCCTGCGTGGTTCTGACACAGACCCTCTCAGCTTCACCTGGTAGAAGCGACCCGTCAGGTAGAATGCAAACATGGAGAGTGCAGAGCCTGAGACACCCATCCCCTCAAGGGTGGAGAGGAGGATCTGGTGGTTCACCGTGTCAAACGTTGCAGACAGGTCCAGGAGTATCAGTATCAGGACTGTTGCGGCACTCACTGCTCACTAATTTATTTGCTGTACATTGGTTTATTTTTAGTTATTGTGTTATGCATTTATATTTAAATATCCATCTGTTCTGTGTATTTTTATTTCGTTCCTACAGAATCACTTCAGAATCCAGTAAAAAGCAATGTTGTTGTGTTGACTAAATAAATTGTTAAAATTATCAGCTAGCTGATAACAGATCAGCAACTTCCTCCAGGTAGGCCTTCTCGTCGTTGTCGGAGATCAGGCCCACCACCACTGTGTCATCCGCAAACTTGATGATGGAGTTGGAGCTGAACCTGGCCACACAGTCATGTGTGTACAGGGAGTACAGTAGGGGGCTGAGGACGCAACCCTGGGGGGATCCTGTGTTCAGGGTGAGGGGGTTGGAGGAGTGTCTACCCACCCTGACCACCTGGGGCCTGGCGGTCAGGAAGTCCAGGATCCAGGCACACAGGGGGGTGTTCAGTCCCAGCTCAATCAACTTGCCAGCCAGTCTGGTGGGGACTATGGTATTGAAAGCTGAACTATAATCAATGAACAGCAGTCTCACATAGCCCCCCTTCTGGCTGTCCAGATGAGATGAGAGAGTGTGGTGTGCAGTACCTGGGAGACAGCATCATCCGTGGATCTGTTTGGACGATAAGCAAACTGCAGCGGGTCCATGGAGCAAGGGAGGAAGGCGCAGATGTAGTCTTTTATCAGCCTTTCAAACATTTCATGACCACCGAGGTGAGGGCCACCGGTCGATAATCATTCAGGCATGCTGGAGAAGCATTCTTGGGCACAGGGACAATAGTGGATCTCTTGAAGCAGGCGGGGACCACAGACTCAGCCAGGGAGATGTTGAATATAGTGGTGAACACTGGAGCTAGCTGATTAGCACAGGTCTTCAGTACTCGCCCAGATATGCCATCTGGACCTGCAGCTTTCCTGGTGTTCACCCTCGTCAGAGCCCTCCTCACACTGTGCTCGGTCACAGAGAGTGTGTGTTCATCCCCAGCGGTAGAACTCACTTCGGCTGCGCTAACAGTGATGTTGTTAGCTGGCGAGCTAGCGCTGTTGTTGCTAGCCTCAAACCGTGCATAAAATGAGTTCAGGTCGTCCGCTAGGGATGCGTCGGCACTCACAATTGCGGGGGGTCTGCCCTGGTAGTCGGTTATAGTCCGTAGCCCCTGCCATAGGCGTCTGGTGTCGCGCTGCTCCATCTGCGACTCCACTCTGTGTCATAAGACCTACCTTAGGCTAGGCTTTTTTGGCCTTGCGTGTACACTGATGTACAAACATATTTAGTTCAGAGTGCCAAAAAACAGTGCTGTCCACTGGTCCAACTGAGCTCCTTTGCAGCCAGCCTACCTGTTATCACTGCCTCTTTCCAACAGATTGTGATGGATATCGTCGGGGGCCATTGGAGAAAAGCAGTTCAGGATACAATTACATCCTTGTGTTGTGTTATTATGCCACTCGGTTTCGCTCAATCACCACCCCAAAAGTCATCAGTGCTCTTGTGCAGTTGTTTTCTCGTGTAGGCATCCCAGATGAGATCCTGACCGACCAGGGGACCAACTTCACCTCCATTCTGATGGGGCAGCTGCACAAACAACTGGGGATTACTGCCATCCAGACAACTCCTTACCATCCTGAGACAGACAGCCTGGTTGAGAGGTTCAATCAGACTCTCAAGAAGATGCTCAAGAGGTTTGTCTCAGACACAGGGAAAGACTGGTACATGTGGTTACCATTTCTCCTGTTTGCTTATAGGGAAGTGCCTCAGGCGTCTACAGGCTTTTCACCCTTCAAATTCCTGTATGGCTGGACAGTGCAAGGACCACTGGACCTGGTGAAATGGCACTGGGAGGGGCCAACTGCAGCTTCTGAGGGGCAAGGTACTGTCCACTATGTCCTCCAGATGAGGGACCAGCTAGAGCAGTACAGAGAGGAAGCTAACCTCAACCTACAGGAAGCCCAGAGGGCCCAGAAGACCTGATATGGCCAGCACGGCCGCCAGTGGGAGTTCCAGCCAGGGGATAAAGTCTTCTCCTATCCTCCTCTTCTAGCAAACTCCTGGCTAAGTGGCAGGGACCCTTCATGGTGGCGAGGAAGATGGGGCCATCCACCTACGAGGTGCTACACCCAGAGAAGGAAAAAGTGAAGTAGACACATCATGTCAACCTCCTGAAAGCCTGGAAAGAGAGAAACGGTGCCACGAGAACTACATCTCTTCTGGTCTGTCAAGGGAGGGAGGGAGTAGTGGAGACCTGGAAGGGGCCTGGCAAGGTGGACCTCTCTCATCTGGATGGTAATCGGCCAGTGGAGCTGTGGATAGTATTCGGGGACTTCCCATATTTGTTCCAACAGAAGCCAGGACGAACCACCACCCTGAAGCATTCCATCCGGATTAAGCCTGACCAGTGTTCAGTACACCAGCGCTGCTACAGAGTGCCAGAATGATTGGTTGGGGCTCTGAAGAATGAGATCTGGACTATGCTGGAGCAGGGGGTCATTGTGTAACGGTGGACTGGTCGGACCCAAACACAAACTCGGACTCAGAGGTAGAATAAACAAAGAGTTTTATTCAAGGAGAAACCGGAGGGTAGAGTGGATGCAGGGCGAAGCAGGGAGACAGGCAGGAGACACGGCAGGCAGGGCAGGCAGGTGGTGGATGAACAGGTTGACAGGTAGCAGGCAGGTAGATGGGGATGCGCGAAATGACTGGAGACGGTAATGATCCTGGGCAGAGGGAGAGCAGGGTTAACGTCAAACAAACAACAGATAATCTTGAATCCAAATTCAAGTGGCCGGGAACGAGAAATACCACACTGGCTGAATCAACGATCTGGCGATGAATGACTGGAAAACCGGAGAAGATATACAGGAGGTCTGATGAGTTGATGGGGTTCAGGTGTGTAGCCAGGAAACGGGAGGAGGATGGGAAGCCACGCCCACCACACGAACACACACAGACAGGGACAGACAGATAGAGACACATGGGGAACACAGGGGGCACGGCTGAGACCGTGACACATTGAGCATTCAGAGAGTGAGTGGAGCAGCCCAATCGTCATCATTCCCAAGAACGATTGGGTCCCATCAGGGTTCAATATCGCACATCCTAAGGTTCTTGTCAAAAAAAATTAAAAGCATTTTTGTACTTTGAAGGTAAGTAAAAAGGTAAGAGGTAAGGTAAGAGTAAAAAGTATATATTTTTTCTCAAAAATTGATTAAGATTAAAACTATACAAACTCAATAATACTTGAGTAAAGTACAAATCCCCTGAAATAGTACTTAAGTATATAAGGAAGTACAATTACTCAATTACTTTACACCCCTGACTGACACAGGTACCAGTACAATCATTCCATCTTTTACTTTTCTTATCATGTGTTACACCTACAGTGATCGGATTTGTTTGTTGTCTATCATTCTCCTCTTTTGTTGCAGTCGAGTGGCTTCCGCTGGGTCCTAAAGCGAGCCAACGTTCTCCGGGCTGGTTATATTGTGCCGTTTGATTATTCATAAGATCCATAACCCATTAAAGGACTGCAAGTTTTTAGGAGTTTGACCCATTGGTCACCTTACTCAATATGTGACAAGAGGATTGGCACCAAAATCATCTCTGTGTCTCTGGTAGATAGCTCTGTCTGGTGCACATGCTATCATCATCATCTTGTTCTTGTTCTTGTTCTTGTTCCTCTTCTTCTCTTTATACGGCAGTTGGCATCCATCAAATTGGTACATTACCCCCACCATCTGCTCTTGTATGTGGACCTAATCTAAATTCTCTCCATAAGGTCTGTCTCTTTCATAAAAGTAGAAAGAAAAGAAAATGCTGTGACACGCACAAGATTCTACTCTATATGTTTCTATATGTACAATCCTTACAACCAGCTTCATTCAATTTTTCTATCATTATCTCTCTCTCGCTGATTTTTTTCAACTAATGATGACATGTTCAACCAACTCTTGCCTGCTCCATCCCAGCTCTGCAATCTCTGTAATGTTTTTGTCCATATTATTACATATCTTAATTGATACATTGACATCCCTTTGTAATAATGCTTGCTAGCCAAGTCATCCACTTCATCATTTCCCCTCACCCCAGCATGAGTTGGAACCCACATGAATCTGACATGAGTACCGGACAGTTACCCTAGGGTTAAGGTTAGCACTTCTAACAATACGTCTTTATGAGTTTTTGAAGTAAAAGCCCTAAAGCTCAAAAAAACAATATGATTAGTAAACACAGTAACCAAGTCAATCCCATCTTTTTCACTTCCAACAAATACCAGTCAACTATTCGAGGAGTCATTACAGGGGTCACTACAGTAGGATTAATATCCATTCCACACCCCCATTCCACCTCCAACTCCTCAGCAAGGATATTTCTCATCCACCCTAAACTTGAACTCTAATCTCTTTCATGTTCCCAGCATACATGAAGAACTCTTTTGGTGGAATGTGTGTCCCAATGTCCCTGCAATGTAGCCCAATAGCTGGCCAGCTGTTTCCATCTTAGCTGTAATGGCATCTCCCCCACTTCAACTTGTAATGCACAGATGTCCAGAATGCACCACTACATACTCTGAGAGCTTGTGCTTCATCAAGTTTTCTGAAATGGATTTCTGCTGCTGAGCTGAGTATGCATCCATAATCAAAATCAAAGCGAATGAGACCTGCATACATAGTTTTTAAAGAGATGTGACCTGCACTCTTATCGTCACATACTGGGTAAGGTGACCAATGGGCCAAACTCCAAAATAGAAGGTGTAGTGCTTTAAGATAGCTAAAGATTATGCAAGATAATTGAGAAAAATAAATCACATTATGACTAAATGCTTGGCCAATAAAGATAAATACTCATGCACGAGTAGAATTTGAACTTGACGTTTGTGAAGCCACTAGAGGGCTCATTCTCCATGACCCTGATAGTATGAAACATGGATACTAATACAACCTCAGGGAATGCAGTATGTGTAGCCTGTATCTCTGTATATTAATGAAAACATTTGTGTATTACATGAAAAATAGCCTAAAAGTGACTCAAATAACAATGCCCTGTCCATAGGTGATACTGGCTGTTTCAACATTGGACACCAGACACTGAAAAGCCTGCTTTCAATTTCTAAAGACAAACTATGGATGAATTTTAGCAGTACGGAAGTATAGATTAGAGTCATATGAGACACATTATCACTGTATGTATGTAATGTATGGGATAGTGAGGTCAGTTCTATACTCTCCAGTACCAGAAACCAGCCTCTTCCCAGTGACATAACATGGGATTTAAATGTACAAGCCAAAGGCATTAACTCGGTAGACAGGTTCATGTAGAGTTCTAGGAAACAGAACTGGATGTAAAATACACTCACGTAGCCCTAGAGGTTGTAATGAATTCACTATTCAAAGAAATGTGTATGTATGTAAAATGAACATTTCAATTTGAATATCGGTTACCCTCGATTTAAGTAGGTCAGCGAGTCCTTATTGTTAAGAGATGTCTGTACATTGTTCGATTTCATCCCTTCAGAGGTGGCGATATTTAGGTTCAAAACATGCAAACATATATATAAACACGCAAATTGACAAATTGATTTTTTAAAAGATTTTTTTATTACCGAAAATTGGTTTAACAATATAATTGGATTCTTGATTAACAAAGAAATAAACAGATTCTTCTGAATGCCTTTACTTAAGTCTACCCGTTACAACATACGGCTATTGATAATGTAGCAAATAAATTGGATACTCTGACTGCACACGACCCATATTAAGAACTTCTAATATTTCATTACATGGCATAAATCTGAAAACCAATATGCTGTTCTAGTTTTGCATAGCCTGCGCTTTAAATACTCCTAGAAATGTTGGCAGCGTTCTTCATTACCACGGGACCGAGCCGCTACAGCCACAAGTCAAACGGTCTAAAAGAAGAAAGAAAAACGCAGCTTCAGGCTTCGTAGAGTATTATTCGCGTTGTTCATATTGTCCCTTCAGTCCAGCGGAGTTAATATGGCTGCCCCCTCCAGACGCAGACAACAACACCGCTACCGACCAATCCGCTGCCTGTCTGGGTCCACCGCGGAAATGAACGACCTATCAGCTGTCTGTCTGGCTCCACCGATAGGGGATGGACAACCAATCAGCTGACTGTCTGGCTCCGCCGCGGAGAGGAACGGCCAATCAGCTGTCTGTCTGGCTTCAACGAGGGGGTGGACGACCAATCAGCTGTCTGTCTGGCTGCACCGAAGGGGTGAGCGCCTAGCTAGGCCCAATCACCGTTCAGTGCTGCTTGCCGGTGCCGGGGACTGGTGGTGAGGAGCCGCTGCAGCGCGTCAGGACCGGACCGTGAACCCGGAGACGGTACACACTGAGGGGGAAAGGAGACACAGGTGAGTCCGAGGATATTCGCGAGGCCTCCCTGAGACGGGAGTCGTTTTGATATGGCAGCGGTGGGATTCATGTGTCAGGACGGCTAGTCGTTGTTTCGGTTCAATACCGGTGGATATACTGATACGCTGATAGACAATAGAGAGGCTTTGCTTCGCCGTTTATTGATGCGGGCTGACATGTTGGCGACCAGCTGCCGTCGCTTCAAAGTGTTAAATCACATTTAAAGGTCTTTAATCTCAACTCAAGACATTAACGGATGCAAAATCGCGCGCGGCTGGCCACGTTTTTAAAATAATCGAGCCGCTAACGGAGATATCGCGAATGCATTGTAATGAAAATATTGTGTCGAATGCCTCCAATCCGTTTCATTGTTTGATCCTAGTGTCTCTAGGGGTTAACTCAGACTGGAGAAAGCCAAGAGCCTCTAAATACTTCTTAACGCTCGTTTAAAGAGCAACGGGACGAAACGAGACGTTAGATGGGCATTGTTGAGGGCAAAGCTGGTTGAAAGTGATGGGTTAGAAGGCGCTGGGTGGAGGCCAGGGTTGCTGATGGCTCTCAGCAATTAGGGGAAAAAAATCCGAAATGCATCAGCCATTTACGTAGAGACTCAACTAGCTCCATATGCACCTAAATGGCTGCCTGACAGCATAAGCAGCATTTTACTGTAAGGGCAAGGCTTTTTAAAAAAAAAAAAAATAATAAAAAAAAATCCCCCTATGCTCTGTTTGTTTCCCGACCAGCGGATAAACGGAGGTAGATGTCTAGATGACGTTAGAGACCAAAAGGGAATCAATATTTAATATGTGCTGCCTATTATTCTGCGGCAGACAGAAAGCTCATTTAGTGTCTAGTGGCCGGATCATAGTTGGTATGTAGTCTGCTGCTGCACTGCTTCACATTTTGGGGGATTTACATTATTCACACAGATGGATACAAGCTGGCTTCACTTATGGGTTATTTTGCTGTCTATATAGTCATAACTAAATTGGTATAATCGAAGAGCAGGTATTTTGGGTGAAGGGAAAAAGGTGTATGTGTTTTTTGTAGGAATATTCTATTGTAGTGTCCCATCTTCCCCAGGACCCAGTTCTGCTCCATAATTGCTTGAGTATTCAAACTAGCAGCCCCCCCCCCCCCCCCCCCCCTTTCATCATTTTCTATTAGAACACATTGAGATCAATATTAAACCGTTTACAGTAATGTCCGAACAAGGGCATCCCTCAAAAGGCTCCTAAGGACCAATATTTATCTGTTTCCCATAAAGATCTCTTTTAGATTAGTCTGCAAAGCGCACTACAGTTTTCTACAAAGTTGTCTAGAATTTATCTAGAATCTAGAACACATTCTGACCCGAATTTTGTGTGAAGCAGATTGCGCGTAGTGGACACAAATAATGTGAAAATTTACATTTCTCCACCACAAAAGGATTGCGTGACAATGGGCTTGAATCGGGCAAACCGTTTGTCACGTGACAATGTTAGCTGATGGTCTAGCCAAGTTAAACAACTTCTGTTAAGGTTAAGGGGGGGGGGGGGGGCAGGTTTTGGTCATGGTTAAATAAGAGCAACTTTCTCTGAAAATTAAAAAACTTCGCCTACACTAGAACACATCTTTGGCACGAGTTAGGAATTGAATCCGGGTCATTGGAGTTGAAGGTAAATGTATCTGTCCATGCGCCCACCCCTCCGCCCCCACCACCACCTCCTTACTTTTCACCGCTGTTTCAATGTTAAACAACTTCCTGTTTCTAGTCTCCTCCATCAATCATTTCATGGCGTGGGGGAAATGTATTTCTCTCAGTATGCTATTTCCATTTTAAGACAACGTGCTCATTTCTTGAAAATTTGTGAAACCGGGCTGTTTGTTTTTTTTACACAACAATGTAAAGTAGGCTGCATCCTTTTTTTGCACTGAAGCGATGATATTAAAAAGTTGGTAGACCTTGATATACTCAGCCCTCCACTCGCACAGTGGCTGTCTGTCTGCAGTGTGTATGAATGAGAGGTATCTGCTGCTGAAGAGTGTGAATGAATCGCAGAGCTTTCTCAATGATGGAGACGTCTTCTCCTTCCCATTTCCCAGCTCCAAGTCCCCTGGCACCCCCCAGCAGCATGAACAAGAATGGAGACTATCAAATACTACCATGATGGATTTTTTTTTAAGAATGCTTAGGTACAGTATACTGTAATGTAGTTTTTGATGATTATGCAATCAGCACAGCAAGGGCTCAGTTTAAGCCATAGGTCTATCTGTTTATTATTTAAATGTTGTCCAGTCCAAATTTTAGACTACAAAGTATTATTAAGTTTGTCCCTTCTGAAACACGGTGGTTGTGCATCAGTACATTGGAATTGCCTGTGAAGGGATTTCACGCTGTGTGCACGCTTTAATTTCCATGGTGCAGCGCCACCGTATCGCTGGTGGCTCCCTCTGAGACCCCCCGTCATTTGGCTTTAAGCGCTTTTCAAGAGGGTTTCTCAAATGTTTCTTCAAAAGTTTGTTTTTGAATCTTGCACCGAGATTCGGCCCCGATTATTTTATCTATCAATTACGAGGACTTGTAATATCCGTGGTCCGCCAAGCGAGGTGTTTCTGCCGACTCGCTGCTTGCCTGTCTCGAAGCTGTAGACCGGCTTTTTTCTTTCTTTTTGAAAGAAAAAATGACTTCTATAGTCCTGTCACAAAACAAGCCTCCAAGGGCTTTACAGGCTAGGTCAGCCTTTACTAACCTTTACTAGGTCAAGCTGACAATCAAATTTATGACACAATCAGTTATCAATTATCAATCTGTTTATGACAATTAAGATGTTTATCGAATCTGATCAGATCAAAAGCACATGAAAACTGTTATTAAACCCTTCTTGAAACTCATATTTGATGTCAAGTCCACATTCTTTTCAGAGGAAAAGATAGTGAGAGTACTGAACTGAGCCCCTGAGTAAAAACCTTAAGCCCACGTTAAAGAGTTGTCACCCTTTAAACTAATCGTTATCGATATTTTGTATCAAATTTGACGTCGTCCTTGAAGTCATGACTTAAAAAAGGAGATTTAACAAAACAAAGTTGTTCTGAGATTAACTAGAGAACATCAAACCTGGCTAATGATCCTATTATACCTGATGTGATGCATTAAGTATCTCAGGAGTTGGAGTGGTTGGAGGTTTGGCCTGCAAGCAGTGTTTTGAACGCAACATTTTAGCTCACCAGCCAAGGGATGGCAAACCAAAAAAAAATTACCTGCCAAGAGTTATTTTTACTGGCCAAAATAATGAACACACATTTTTCCCGTTTTCACCGCTGTTTCGTATAGAACCATACGGTGGCCTTAAGGTGCACAACACAACAACATTAACGAAGCAAACAAAAGCTGACAACATAATAACATTAATCCATAACACAAGAGCATTAACAGAAACAAAACATTTCTGAAAAAGCTGCATTTGAAAAAAACAATCAAACATGTACAACACTGCGACATTCCGTGACAACACAACAGTCCCTAGTGCTCCGGAGCACTTCAGTTGTGAATAACTTGAAATGCTGCGTTTTGGCAAATGTTTAGTTTCTGTTAATGCGGTTGGGCTGTGGGTTAACGTTGTTGTGTTGTGGATTAATGCTGTTGTGTTGTCATGTGCTGTACATCAGAAATGTCTCGTTGTTGTCAGTTTTTGTCTGCTTCGCTAATGTCGTTGTGTTGTGCACCTTAGGGGCCACCGTAGAACCAGGCTCACTTATACAATGAATCCTGTTTGGAATGCTTCACAAAATGCAGCAGAATTCAAATTGCAAGAGAGCGTCTTGAAGTGTCGCCTCAACCTTTCTGGCCACTGTGGTGAGCGACCCTTATTGATTTATCCACCAAAGACAAATTTTACCACCGTTTGGCAGCATTCCTAGCATTCCTAGCGGTCACAGGAAGACCGTAGTTTTTTTTTTAAGGTTACAATAGATATACATACACTGCTGACCTGCTGCTGGTCCCAGGTTCACCAGCCACCAGTTGGTGAAACACTTTTCCAGACTAGACTCAGACACAACAAAGAACAACACTGTACAGAAATAATGAAATTGCAGGGTTATACAGTGGACCAGGTACATAATACAGTCATAACCTCGGCCAAAAGGAATATACCATTTTTGTGGATATCAAATGATTTTTTGCTCTTCAGGGGAAAGGGATTTCTCTCTTTTGAGGAATCTATTCTTAAGCATCTTACTTTGCCATGATTTAGGCTAATCTGAGGTAGGAAATAAGGGATTAAGATGAATATAGTAAATTAATGTAGTTGCCAAATCATAGTTGTTAATATTGCCTATTAAGCAGGGAGCTTGGCAGGTATGAATACAGAATCAAGATTTATTGGCCAAGGACCCACTATGTCGAAGAAATTCGACTTGGTGTGTTGCTCCCGTAGGTCACGTTAAACATAACATAAAAAATATAAAAAGTAGTATATAAAAAAAATAAAAATAATAATCTTGACAGTGTATACACATAGTTCTCTGTTGGAACCTGACTGATTGCACTGATGGGAAGCTATAGAAGTTAGTCATAAAAAAAACCAACTGTATATATATATGTGTGTGTGTGTGTGTGTGTGCGTATATATCTAGAGCATATTATATTGGGTTCTGGCTGCTTTGAGGATCAAAGGGGAAAAAGGACATATAGATGATATAGCATCAGTGCAGTATACCTCTGACTATAGGTCAGAAGATGACAGTTGGTAGTCCTGCTATGTCACAGCAAATTCATGTTCTCTCACAAAGCTCAGTGGAGTCCGTGCTTATTTGAAATTGGGAGACAAATGCTATCTGCTTTCTGTTTGAGAAGAGCAAAATCTGTATAATAAGCTCTTAATTAGGAAAATCCATTTTAAGAGTCCACCAGAGTGGGGCGGGGGTACCTGTAACGTGGCGCTAATTGATTTGTTAATGAATTTGTGTAAAGCAATAAACAAGGGACTCATCTGCGATAATAAGGGAAGTGAAATTAAAGGGGAATGGGGGGAAAATGTGCTCTCACAGGTTTTTAATTTGTTCAAGACGGTATTTTAGAAGTTCCCCACCAGTGATTGGCATTGCAGTTGTGACAAATACACCCAGTGAAGATGCAGTAGTGGAGAAATCAGTGCCGTATTGCATTTAGCCAGGTGCTGCACAAGGTCACCCCAGTCAACTAAATGCAATTCTCCTAATGCTTATCATACGCTAAAGGACACAGCCGTGATTTTTGAGTCGTAGACTACACTTCATGATTTCGTTGATAATTCTACATGGGAAGCAGGGTCTGTGCCTGCTGGAATTTATTTTTATCATTAGGAAATATGGATGATATTTAAAAGAAAAGTTTGATATTCATTTCTAACACAAGTAATGCCATTATTTTTATAGTTTTTGATGGTTTGATGGAACAAATATCCGGTGTTGCATCTTCAGCACGGATTGACAACGGAGGAGGATTTTGGCTAGTTTAGCAAGCAGCCATCTGGCTACTGTCTGACAGACTACGGGCCACCTCGTTCACACTGTTGACCAATCAGAATAGTCATAAAAAACATTAGTGTACGTTATTTCCTCCAGCAAGTAGATTGGATATATAAAACGGTTGGATTCTGTTCACATTGTTAAACAGTACCATGTGATTGGTAAATGCAATTCTGATTGCACTGTACCCTTAATGAAAGGTAGAGGTTTTTCTTTTCAGTATAGGCTAATAATGAGACCAGGTATTGAGGAAGGCCTTGTCAATAGAGGTAAGATGCTATTGTTGGTATTGGTTGGTCTTTATTTAGTCTTCTAATCATCATCACACTATTTGTGGGAAGCCTTAGGCCTACTTCTCACTGTACACAGTTAGAAGGAAACTTTCTGAAATATGGTGCATTCAAAAAGCTTAGGATTTATGGATCGCAAAGACTTACTTCATTTGTAGCAACGATTTATTGTCATGTTAGTCCTACCTACTGCAGGCTGGGTATGCTTACACCAATTTCCTGGTCTACCAAAGCCCATGGTCTGAAGGTGATGAATGAAGGTGCGTGGCAGCACTAACTGTGTTGCTAGTTGGATTTTACCCAGGGCTCGGCATTCCCCATTTTTGTTACTGGAGTAAATAATGTTTTCCTCTCTGGTCTACTGAAGAGTGACCTTTTTTGTTTGTGTCCCCTTAATACTGGAATGTCATTTGAATTCAACTGTATGCTTAATTGGTTGGTATAT
The DNA here is from genome assembly GCA_034670405.1 of Hoplostethus atlanticus. Classification (NCBI taxonomy): domain Eukaryota; kingdom Metazoa; phylum Chordata; class Actinopteri; order Trachichthyiformes; family Trachichthyidae; genus Hoplostethus; species Hoplostethus atlanticus. Next base: position 1,514,457 of record JAXDDX010000085.1, read on the forward strand.
GGTTGAAGTATTTCTGCTGTGTTTCATTCTGTGGTCTTGTTAACACCTGCTACACCGGCTTCACATGAGGCTAATTAAACCCTACACGGAAACTATCGAGGCAGATATCTGTGATACCCCCCCCCCCCCCCCCCCCCCCACAACGTTTCAGCTCCATACGCCACAACAAAGAAACCACCGCTAAGCTTAACCAGCAATGGCGGCCAACCGTTGAGTTGTTGACCAGTCAACACCGGCATTTCCAGCACAGCCAAGCGCCATAAAACTGGTTCACTGCGTGCTCCCAACCGCCAGGACACATGCTGTTTCGGTGGCTTTTTCCACCCTGACAAGAATAGAATTCTGGGGGAAACGCATGTGATTTGTCGGTATGAAAATGGAAAAAGTTTAAACTCTTGAGAATATTGGCACAAAAAATGGGCTATTGCCAGCTTCAAGCCAAAAATAGTCTATCGGTACTGTCCTTCAGAAACCCATATCGGCTGAACCCTAATGCTGTATGCTTGACCCTGTCTTTGTGGAAGTGGCCATGAAGGTAAAAGGCACCCAACCAAACCTTTTGGTTAATGGTTGCAGTGTGGAAGAAGTATGGAGAAGGTAGGGAAAAGTATCTCCCTACTAGTTTGTGTTTTTCTGGCTTCCCCATGTCTCGGTGTTTCCATGTTGGTTTAAACCAAAGGAGAATTTTAGAGTTTAAGGTGAAGGGAAAGGAAATGGCTGATCAGGAAATGAGAGCAATAAAGGAGGAATCTTATTTTAATGATTGGTTATGTCATTTAAAAACCCAAATATCTCCAGAGGGCATTACTTTTATGAAACATACCCAGCCATGGGGCACGATTGTGCCAATACACTCCTCAAGTTTGCTGGGACGTTTTTACCATGCAATCCTTAAGGAAGAGAGTACTGAAAGTCATATCAAATAGATGTGGGCACCACCAGTCCACTGTGAGACAAATAATATACAAATTAAGAGCTATTAACATGACAGAGACTCCTGGAAGACAGAGACTCCTAGAATACTCCTAGAGACTGCCTAGAAGAATAAAATCCAGAGATCTACAAGCCTCCATTGCTGTATCTGATATCATTGTGCATCCATTCATTCATGCAAGGGTAGCCAGGAAGAGGCCTCTGCTATCTAAAAAGAACAAAGCTACCTGTCTTTAGCTTGCCAGATACCACCTGGACAAACCTGAAGATTTCTGGAGGTCTGTCCTCTGGACAGATGAGTCCAAACTTGAACAGAACATCAGGACAAAAGTGGCGACGGTGATCCTAAGCATTCAAGCAAATCTACCAAACAGTGGCACTAGAAGTTTAGTGTCTTGGATTGCCCATGTCAAAGTCCTGACCTAAATCCAATTGAGATGCAGTGTCAGGACCTGAAGCAGACGATGTGATGTGAGACGACCTCAAACCTCACTGAGTTGGTTGAGTTCTGTAAGGAGGAGTGGGAGAAAATCCCTCCAGGAAGATGCCAGACTGATCAGTGGCTTTTAGGAGGCGTTTACTCCAAGTCATTGCTACTAAAGGAGGTGCTAAGGAGTTCATATTTCTTTTGCACACAGGCATATCTGAGTATTTGTTAAATTAACCAGTTTTGTTGAGTAAATACTGAAATTCCCAATTCCCATAAGTGCAATTAAGCTTACTTATTAGCTCATAGAACAGTTGTGGACATTGCACAGTTATTTGGAGTCGGTGAACTCCTAGTTTGCCTGAAACATCCCATTAGGAAGCAGGAAAGGAAATAAATGGTTAAGGATAAGCATTGTTTTTTTCTTGATTATGCATTTTTATTTATGTATTTGATTGAAATCGGTTTAGTTTTATTTTTTCATTAACTGATTTCTCTGAACTAAAATTAAAACTACCCTTAAGTAAAGTGGCCTTCAAAAGATATGAGCCAAGTACTTAAATCTAGACTTAAAGGAGTAAAATGCCAGGCCAAGGTTTACCTTGTGCATCACAACATGGCTGCTCTCTTCACCTCTGTACAAACCTTTTGACCTCCAGCGTGTTGGCACGGCTTTCCGACCTTCTTCCCCGTTCTTGATTTCGGCATCTGTGTTTTCCCTGCTCCGTTGCCAACCACCTGGGTCTTTGTATTCCTGGGGGAGTCCGCTCCTGTCACCTGTGTCTGTGCCATCCCAGCTCCTTTAAACACGGCCTTTTCCTGCCATGTAGCATCACCGGCAAGCCGTTTGACATTGAAAAGGTGTTGAAAACCAAGATAAATAGAGTGCCAAAATGAATGTTGAGACGATGCCTGTAGGTGTCCATAGCTGCTACCTGCAAAGGGTTCCATCAGACCCCAGCAAAATGAAGACTAGTTGTATTCATTGTCTTTACAGGAAAGTATCACAGTTATCTCTCCTATGTAATATTTGAGCTGTCCTATAATATTTTATCCCCCCATGTCCAGTGTAGACAGTCGTACAATCAATACAAAACAATAATCTTCTCATATGGGTCTCTGGGACTCAATCTCATCAAGTGGGGATCCAGGGCCTAATGTGTGTCTATTCAGGGGTCCGGGACTTGAAAACTTCTCCGAAGGTTTAGTGTTTAGTCTTTCATAACCCACACAAAAGCAACAGTGAATGAACGAGAGAGTTCCTTTTCCTTTCCTCTTAACCTACCTTCCTCTGGCCACACAGACAGAGACAGAGACACAGAGACACAGAGACACAGAGACACAGAGACACAGAGAGACAGAGAGACAGAGAGACAGAGACACAGAGACACAGAGAGACAGAGAGAGAATTACTCTTCAGTGGATATGGGTGATCTTATCAGAACATGATAAAGCATCTCAAGTCTAACAGTACACTGGCTTTGTGTAACTCAGGGATCTTCATTCACAGGGTTTACTATAGGCAATGATGATGATGATGATGATGATGATGATGATGGTGGTGTTATTAAGATGATTGAATGTCCATTTGTCCTTTATCCTCTGTATGCATCTCATGTCTGGGATCTAGTCCAGGCAGCATCGTCCACCTCTGATATGGTTTCTTTTCTAATGAGACATTTCGATCTAAGTTCTAAGCCTATTGTCGTGGTTTTAACTGAAAACGTGAACTAGAATTCACATTCCACTTTTTACTGTCCCGGGTTTGCGGATGGAGAGTTTTAGTGTCTAAATGCTGTTTCGGAGGCTTCTCCACCCTGACGAGAACAACTATCGGCAGCTTCAATCCAAGAAATATTGGTGTCCGTATCGGCCTTAGTAACGCCTCCTCTCATTTATTGGTGTGCACTTATATAAAGCATCTTGTGTCAAACCGTATACTGGCTTTGTATAATTCAAGTGGTCCACAGGGTTTAGTGTAGCTAATATTAACCTGATGATGTTAGATGTCGCCTTTTTGTGTTTCATTCTTTGTGTATAGGCGTTTTTTTTTCTCTTGCAATGTGCTCATTTCTCATTGTACATCGAAATCCTTTCTCCCTGCCTCATTCAGCCCCATTTTAAGACGTCTGTGCTACCTCGGTCTGACTGGATGTCTCAAGTTCCCGCTGTTTTTTCTTTTTTTCCTTCTTCTTCTTTGGCTGGTTAAACAGCGTATGCCCCACCCTGTGGTCTGAAGTTCTGCACTCAGCCTTTTCTTGTCAAGATGCCAGGTCTTAAAGGAGGAGATTTTCCTCTTTCTGGTCTGAAAACACTGGGGCTCCTCTCCTCCTCCTCCTCCTCGTCCTCCTCCTTCTCACCTCCCTCTCTGAATCTGCCCCCCCCCCCCCCCCCCCCCTCTCTCTCTCTCTGTCTTGCTGTGACGTCCTGACCACTAACGGCTACATATTAAGAGATAATTCCATACCCTGAGGTTACAAACCGGCTTAGACTGGCTCAGTGCATTCTGACTGCGCTCTGTACCCTGCGTTGAAGAAGAGGGGGGGGAAAAAAAGAACAGAAGAGAATTGTGACTCTTCCTTTTTAAAGGAACAAGACTAATTTGTAGCAGGAGAGTCACAGTCAGGATACTGTGTCTGAACAGGGAGGAAACGCACCTCTGTTGCCCGATAATGCATTTAAAGTAAAATCGGCAGCATTTTCATTTCAATAAATGTTATTCTACTCTCAATCAACAACTGATATGTTACATATATATGATACAACTGACGTAACCTCTAGCCAGTTCATCAAAGCATTTACATTGCCGCTGTAAACACCCAGTTTCTCTATTCTACCTTTCAAATAGGCAAAAAGTAGCTGACTTCTCAAAAAGAGGAACCCTCGGAACAGAATGAAATAATATTATCTAGGTCTCCTTTGTCTAGTGTATATCATGGTAGCCACTGGTCCTGGAATTCCTGGAATATCATGGAATTGTGGGTGGCGTAGTCCAGATAGGGAAATCTTAAATTCTCTGGGGAAGTAAGGGAATATCTGGGAATTTTATAAGTCGGTCAGTGGACAGGAATACAACAGTGTATTTTCCAACTTGATTCACTTTAATTGCATTAGATGGTGGTAGAAACCTGAAAAAGACTGCAAAACATTAACAAACCAGGAAGGAAGAACATTTTTAGGTCATGGAAGCTTGTTCCATGGGAATCCCATGGAAAATTTCATGGGATTTCACATAAGGTACACAGTAGGAATGAATCCTGAAGATGGGCTCAAACCAGCCCTGCAGACTTTATACAGCCAGTTTATATGTACTATAAAATAATGTGTTAATTATCAATTGAATGTTGATTTATTTTGTCAAAAAAACAAAATAAATAGTCTAATTAGTCATAAATAATGACAAATGTTACTGCTTTGTTTTTCATTATTATTATTATTATTATTATTATTGTTAAAAATTGTATACCTACTTTTGAAATACCCAATACACTCTTTAGACTGGTGGTTTTCAACAATGGCCCACGGAGGCCATAAAGGTCTGCAGGTTTTCATTCCAACCAAACACTACAACAGCTCATTTCTCTGATTAGCTCGTCCTCTCTGGTTGAAGGTGTATACAAAGTGTACAATTGTCATTTTCCTTCTGTACACATTTTGTATATGTTAACACGTGTTTTATGTGAATAGTGTGCAAGAAAATAGCCAAGTAAATTAGTGTTCCACCTCTTGACATATCAAACCTGAATAAATGCTTGAAGCCTTTGGGGTGAAAAACACACAATGGTGCTAATCAGTGAAATGAGCTCCTGTAATGTTTGGTTGCCACGAAAATGGCCAATGACAATGCTCTATAGTGTGTTGGTATGAGATGCTGCCGGATGAAGCCTCGCCATCACTCGCCCTCAACACCCAGGCCCACCTCCACCATGTCGGCCTGGCTCGCTCTCTCACTCTCACTCGCTTTCTTTCTCGCCCGCCCGCTCTGCTCTTTGTCTCCAACTTCGCACTAACCCCTCCTCCCCCACTCCTCATTCCTCCTCCTCCTCATACACACTTCCTTCCCTTTGCCCCCTACCACTGCCACCCCCCCTCCCACACACACACACACACACACACACACACACACACACACACACACACACACACACACACACACACACACACACACACACACACACACACCCCACCCCACCCCTCAGGCGACAGCAGAACGGGAATTGATTAGTGGCATGGCTTAAAAATAGACGGGCCGGTTGTCATGGCAACGCCCACAATGAGCTGTTGTCTAGCTTAATGAAGAGCAGTGTTGTGTCTGAGCAGGAGGTGGGAAGGTGTGTGTGTATTGCGTCCCATTATGTATTTTCCATGCAAGGCAGGTGAAGGTGTGTGTGTGTGTGTGTGTGTGTGTGTGTGTGTGTGTGTGAGTGTGTGTGTGAGTGTGTGAGTGAGTGTGTGAGTGAGTGAGTGAGTGAGTAACAAGTTCTGGTCCTGGTAGAAGGTAGCCCCGTGTTTCCATCCCGCTCGAACTGCCGATACGCTTGGCCAAAAACAAAACACAGCCACCGCCATCTTCTGAACTCCTATTGGCTCTGAACCTGCATCCCACAACCCACAACTCCTGAGCAGCTCCAACCAACCAATTACAACTCTGTTGCCATGGGCACCATCCTAATTGGCCTCATTAGTGTCAGAAACTAGCCATATGCAAATTTTGGTCATATTCCCAGCAGCCCTGCTGTCTAAGTCCTATACAGCCAGGCTTGCCACTGTGTATGTGTGCGAGTTGATCAAGATGCAGGTCCAATTTGTGAATTAACCAATGAGCTTAGCCACTGCCTCCCATTGGCCCGCAGTGGTTTGTTGTTCCCAGACATCTTTTGTAGTACTTTCTAAATAAGGGAGATGGGAGTGACGTCAAGTTCCCCCTGCAAGTAATGTCATTTGTGTCTTTGCAAACTTGGAATCTATTTTTATGATTCTGGTTGAAATGTTTCACCGCATGGAATGTAGAAATTCAAGTCTTATAATGTGATGCTGACACAGTGAGCTTCATTTAGTTCTCATTTTATCCATTGTAGCCTGCAAGGCTTTGAGATAGGAAATTAAGGGGGGATGTTATCTATTACATCATGTAACTTGTAAAAGACACAATAAATAGGATAACAGAATTCAGTCTTCAGTAGAGCCCGACTATTGCAGCTTCTTACTGAAACTAATCAGCCTACCTATAATGTTCCACTGAATATGTCAATGCACAATACAAGTGATCCGTTTTTTTATCAGATTTAAAGACTTAATCAATTTGTTATTCCTCCATTAAACAATGTTCCTAGTTTGTTTTTGGAATATTTCCCCATAGTCTTTGGACAAAGTGTAGGGAGTAATCTTGACTTTGCTTCTGCATCCATGTCTGTTTTGGTTCTAGTGGTTCTCGTGCAGGTTGTAGCACTAGAATCCTTATTCAGAAATGACTTCCCCTGGTCCAATTAATGGGCAGCAATTAGTGTTCTGACATTAGTGAGACATAACTACTGTGTAGTACAGTAGCTGTACTGACACAGCTACAGACCTCATGTGGTACACATGGTACAGACCTCTAACAGACTAACATAGTACAGCAACAGGGTATCCATGGGTCCTTGAAAAGTCTTAAACAATCTTAAATGAAAATTTTAAAATCGAAAATTTAAGTATTAAGTATTAAAATGTGTATTGTTTTTTTAATGTCATATTTTTTTCACCATGTAATGCATGTATATTGTCATTAAAGTTTTATTTATTCTATAGAGGCATTGACAGATTTTTTACATTCAGCGATATTTAGTTGAGGCACACAAAACAAACAAAATAAGGTAAATACCATGAAATGCAGTTCCATCAAAAGATGTGAATGGGACCGGCAGTGGTGGTGGTTTATTTTCTTATGTTGTATTAGATTACTGTACTTCCTGTTGGTTGCAGTATGCTCTTTAGGAATCTCATGATTTGATACTTTAAACTGTATTCTCAATTCATCAGTTATCTTTACCAGTGTTACTCAAGGCTGGTCCACTCGATAGAGTGAGTACTGCTGGTTTTCTATTCTGCCAGGTAGCTTTCTTTCTCGTTATCTAATCAGGGATTGATGTAGGTGATTTAGACCTAGGATGCCACTTGAATGCAATTAACTACCTGGTAGCATAGAAAATCAGCAGGACTCTGGATCCCAAGGACCAGATTTGACAGTTGGATACATTAGAGGAAAAAAACATTTAGATGTGATGTAAACCTTGAGTATACTGAATTTACTTTAGCCACCGACCCTGTTATTTTCTGTCCAGCTAGCATTAAAGAAGTCTTAACAAGTTCAGTTTGGCTTTGTGAAACCTGCAGATACCCTGAGTACATACTGACACACATAATACAGACAAAAGCACTTACACAATGTAGAAGCAAAGGCAATAGACAGTACAAAGCACAGGATGCTATACGTAACATTACATTCACTGCCTTTGTACATTCAAATTGAAGGCAGAATGGCATACAATATTGTAGCAGCTATAGGGAAATGTAGTGAAGGTCCAGTGACAAATTAGTTCAGTGTACCATGAGGTACACTTGCATATTTAAATCTACCGTTTGCTTCCATATGGTCTACTTCAGATTAGTGGGTGTGGCGCTTGCAACCTATTGTCCTTGCCTCTAACCTGTGAGGGCATTTCTCCTCTAATTTCACGGATACTTTCAATGTACTGGATGTGTGCTGTGTGAATGTGACTCAGAACCATGTCCATCGGTTAAAGCAATGGGTGATATTCCCCATAACTTGTTGTAGTTTAATTATCATAATTATTATAGTGGATAGCAAAGATAAAGTAAAAATCATCAAGCTTTGGAAGCTATATGTAAAAAAACAACACATCAGAGCACTCGGGACCAATGATCCCTCTAAGATGATAGTTTGGTGACATACTACAAATAATATCGTGTCAGTCATCAGTTGATAAAAGCGGGTTTGGAAGATTTGATGGTAAATGATATTAGATGCAGGGACTTTGCCATAGCTTAGGTGTTAGTGAATTGATGCCCCTGTCCAGAAGCCCAAGAACCTTCTTGTCTGAAACTCTAGTACATTACATTACATTACAGTAAGACTTGATAGGAACTTGGAAGAACTCTTCATATACTTTATTGAAAGCTGTACTAGGCAAGATTTTATGTAAAAATCCATCCGTCTTATCAGACTAAATCACAAAGTGGGGCAGCAACAGAGAAGGGCGCCCCATCCCTCCTAATTAAGACACCATACGTCGTTTTTCCACCGCAGGAACTATCCTGTACTATTGGTACTTAGTTCCAGGAACTTCAACCTTCCCCACCACGGTAACTACCCCCGAAAAAGGTTCCTCTTGGATAGTACCTCGACCCCAAAAAAAGTTCCTGCTTGCGAGGTGCTACTTTTTGGGGGACCAGGAACCAGGAATGTTTGACACCCTTCCGTTATTTGTACCATCAGATAGGCGATATCTTCCTATTCTACGATGGATTTATCCCTTGTTGAACATTGGCGCAATATGGTGAGTTTAGAAAGAAACCCTTGTTCTTTGAGTCTGAGTGACTGACATGACCTGACGTGTACTGTTGATGTTGTAGATCACTGAAAGATTTTCTTTTATTAAACTACTTTTGTCCAATTACTCAAGGTAAATATGAAAATTACACCGCCTAACAGCAAAATGGACCCAGAAATACAATGTACATAAGTTAAAGTGTTTTTGGGTGGATTTTTCCTCTAAGCAATGAAGGGCTGTAGCTTTGTATCCCAGGTGTTTTGGTTCAGCTCGGATACACTCATATTGACCCACAAAGATGTCCTGTGGCTGTAAGCCACTTTAGTAGCTAAAATGGCGAATGTGTTATCTTAAACAAACAAGATCTTATCGAATCAGTGGGAGGAAGGCAACGAGAGCCCTGCAATGAGCATTTTCAATCCCTATCATGTTTTTTTTTTTTACCTGCTATATGTCAGCACAGAAATGGCTGCAACATGAAATCATGAAGTGTAGCTCTTCAATAATTGTGGTTTAAAGGCTAGGTCACATTAGATTTTTCTGCTGATTCTAAGCCCAACTGGACCAACACAACAGTTGGTCAGACCCTTAAACATGGCAATGCTATGAAAAACAGCTAAGAGTGATGTACCTTGTATTTCTGGGCCCATTTGATGTTTGGTGGGATATTTTTCTTTTTCCTGTGAATAAGTGGCCAAATGTAGACAATGTGATGTCATCTTGAGACATTTCTAGTGTGTAGCACAATCTTTTTCAGTTATCTGAACTTGTCAGCCCCTCAGAATCAGAGAGCATCCATCATTTTGCAAGAATTATGCAGGGGGAAATCCACTGTAGAAGAGGGAGAGATACCAATTTCTCCAGTGACAGGAGCCTCAATAGACCAGAATGCAATGCAGCCACAAGACATGTTCCGTTTTGAGTATGGGGTGCATCTGGCTTTTTACTTTGAAAAACTCTCACTCTCTTGGTCTCGCTGTGTTATTACTATAGCTATTACTCACTCCACCTAAAAGTATAACCCACAGCTGAATGCAACAAGTTCACGCCTGTTGTCTGGGAGGTGTCAAAAGGCATTCTGGGAAACGTGCAATATAATTCTTGGAATGCATTGAACATCACAATTTCATGATACACAACAAAGTGTATATCATAAGTATCTAAAATTCTTCATTACTGTTATCCTTGTAATAATGTCATTTTTAAATACATCTGTAATGTAAACTCTAGCTTCTCTTCCATTGAGCACGAAATGACAAAACACCTATTTTGTAATTGTATTTGCAGTGTACTGTTCTGGACGAATGTGAAAATGTGTTTTAACAACAAAATCGGGTTAGCGTGTGATCTTTTGTCGTCATCTTTGCCCCCAGTTACACCTCTATGACAGGACAGTAAGCAATTACTCAAGACCAGACGTTTAGTCTCAACTTCCCTCGATTTGAGAAGTGTAGCAGTCTGAATTGAGCTGTATTGAATCAATCGGAGGAGGAAGGTAACGGGAACTCTGTACCCAATGGTCTCCATACCCATTGTGTTTTGTCACCTACTGTATGGGTCTCTTAAGAGCTCCAAGCAACATGAAATCCCGAAGTCACTGTAATATTTGTGGTTTAAGTGCCCTTGGGCCTGTCACACTGTGGCTGGTGGCTTGTCAGCTGTGAAAGTGAGCTGGTGGTGGCTGGATGCTGTCTAACTGGCCGGCTCTCTGGTTTACAAAGGGCTGTGTGTTGTTGTAGTGGCCTTTAACCCTCCACCACAGCCACTGTCCTTAAAGCTGGACTTTGTACCTACTGTGCAGAAAGGTAGATCTGGTGTAATGTAAATTAACTTCTCTTAATGTCTGCCAAGTATAGGCATAGTTCACTTTTCAGCATTCCTAGTTGAGCTAGAGATACCTACTCATACAAAATGATGGATAGAATAAAAATCAAAGGAAATTGTTTTGTTTTGTTACTGTGGCATGGTGGGCCCTTGGTTGACAAAATTATTGCTCTTTTACTGATTGGGGGAGGAGGGGTAATTTTTTACTTTTCAATGTTCATCGGAACCAAATGTTCGACGCATGGGTGAAATTTGTTACGTGACTTAGAGACTTCACCTGGGGTAATGCCACTTCTCGGACGGTAACATCCCAAGTTCAATACTGGAGAAAAAAAAGTGGACAAGTACCTTCCACTGATGAGTCAAAATCAGGTTTTTCTCAGACTCTCCACACTCTCCCAAAACACAATTCTAACCAATGGCCAGATCTTAGTGTTTTGGGGAAATAAATGTACTGTTTGATTCCATGTGGTCTTCCATATGGGCTACTTCAGATTAGTGGGTGTGGCGCTCGCAACCTATTGTCCTTGCCTCTAATCCGAGAGGGCAAAAGTAAGTCACTGGTAATTTCAATGTACAGGATTACATTTTGGGTCACCAAGCCAAAGAAGCCCTTTGCTTTCTGAAGCATCCAAAGTGTCTAGTCAGGTGAGCGCAGTTTGTCATGTTACCGGAGTACTTCAAAGTTGAATGACAAATTTGTGCATTTTTATGTAGTTCAGTTCTATTAGTTTGGTTTGGGAATTAATAGCGCTCTTCTGTTTCTGTGAAATATTGTAGATTCAACTGTCAGAAGTAGGATTTGAAGTATTGATTCTGGATCTGAAATCATGATGCATCAGAGAATCCCTACTAATTAGGTAGCGTTAACTCGATAAATTACTTCCGAGCTTACCATTGCAACCATTTTGCACTTTCACAACTATTGTTCATAAAACAAAATCACATCAGTACGGAAACGAAGGAAGTGCAGAAATCTTATTAATGGACTTCCGGTCACTTGTTTGTAGTATTGCTCACAGTGTGAAAGCACAATCTACTGTCAATCTACTGCATTGACATGTAAGATAGCAATGTTCAATGGAATTTATAAGACGGGAGGTCTGACTGACATATTTGTGTCTGAACCAAACCTGGGCAGTATTGATGTCAGGTTGCAGTGTATAGTGTACTACTTCGCAGCAGCTTCTTTTGGATTTTCTTCTCAGCAACAGACAGTGGATAGCCAACATGTCAACGTTAAGTGGATCAGTCATCACACGGTTTACATTTGCCCACGGTACAACTGCACCAATCCATGTCCACGGTCACCTTATCCTGAAAATGGCTAAATGTGAAAGAGGAGATTGGTCAGCCATTAATTGGCCATAGGCTCTCAGATCACATGAAAAGCTGTGCATCTCAGCTAGATGGAGGCTGACTCATGGCAACACTGTCTGTTTTCAGGCTGCCATTTTTTTTTTAAAGCAGGCTTTCTTAAACATTTTAAATGTTAAGGACTGCTAATAGTCCGAGATTAGACTAGTGACCCCCATCAGATTTAGTTTCAGGGACCCAAATAGGAAGATTTGATGTAGAACTGTATGCGGGGAGATAACTGGTGAACAGTGTTTCCCACAGGTTGTCAGTTTACTGTGGTGGCATCGGTGGTGGGGGGGTTAGTTATTGCCGACTTGTTGTTGAGGTTTCATTTAGCGAGCCCGGTAACTCTGATATTTGCTGGCACTAAAATCTCTCAATCGCGTATAAGCTAATGGCATTGCAACATTAGCTGACTATTATACTTCCTCCGATTATTGAGGCATCGTTTCAAACTGTCTCTCCCTTCCCGTCAGCATAGACACGCCACTACTACAAGCAGCACAGATGCACTGCGTCGTAGGTGCAACGAATTATGGTTATTGTAGTTCACTAACACCCTTTTGGCGCTGGCTGCTTGAAAACCGCATCAGTGATAATCACCAGCTTCATGCACCCAAAACAAAAATTTACTTGGGCTGCCCAAATATTAACATTGATATGGGAAACACTGGTGAGACTGAAAACTGTGATTACAATACTCATGTTTATACATTCTCTAATTGGGATGGTTTCTAATGATTTGGGTTGCATTATTGTGAAAATTAAACTTGCTGGTTTTGCTCCTCATGGACAGCAGGAAACCCCCTCAAGGACCCTTGCAACCCCTGGAAGGGCCCTCAATGCAGAAATTCTCATTCGCGCTTTGTCAAGTCATGCTACTACATTAGACACTATTTTATTTAAGTTTGCGCTGGTGTCCAGAGCCATTTGAAGCATAAATCAAAAGTGTGATCAGAACTTGATATCACGTCCCAGTAAAAAAAAAAAAGGCTCTGAAGCCAGTAGCTGCCTGCTGCGCTCACCCTATCTAACTCTGTGACAAGCCTCACTACAGACTTCCAAAGTGTGTCACAGCCTAAGGCTCAGCAATGCCACAAATAACACATGACCTGTATGCCAGGGATAATAACTGTCGTGATGACTGGCCTGATAACCAGGGTATCTGATATTGACTGGGAATCTCGATTTGAGGTGTCTCGTTGGGGGGGGGGGGGCGGGGATCCTGCCTGGCTCGTGCCACGGCTGCCATTTTGTGCCCATTTTTGTGCTGCCTGTTATGCTGCTCTACACAGAGAGGTAGCGTCTAAACTTCCTGGATAGCAGGTTTGAGGCCACCAAAAAGAAAACTTGAAGAAATCTTTCTCTGGAAATGTGTATTAATTACTTTGGCTGATAAAAAACAATATATATATATTCTTGGTGAGTCAGTTTTAGTTTACTAGCCATTTGCAGGTGAGCCAAAAAGTAAATTTCAGACACTGTGTATATGACAGCGATTGGGAATCTGGAATGCAGGCGTCTTGTGATGTGGGGGATCCTGCTGGGGTTGTGCCACGGCCGCCATTTTGTGCCCAACAAACACCATTTTGGCGTCAGAGGAAAGGATTAATGGCACAAGTTGAGCCGGGTGGTGATCAGTGGTGCCTGATTGGTAGTGCTGCAGAATTTTATTTTATTTAATTTTTTTGAAGGGGGGGGGGGGGTCGTGGGGGCTCCTGCACCTCGGCGATAAGCCTGGCATGTGCAGATGAGTCGGAACTGTTGAAAAATGAAATAGTAATATGGAATGCTTCCATAGTCTCTTCGTCAAGCCGAGTCCAGGTGGAGGTGGGGGGACGGACGGGAAGGTGGGATGGGGGAGGGGGGGGGTGGTACTGGGAGGACTGGAGTTGCATCAGCCAAATCGATTGTCATGATGCAGATCATGCGTGAAATGAGCAGAAGATTCCACCATGGAGTTGCAAATGGCTTTAATATTATTACACTCAGTCATCTGGCATTTGGCCTGTTAGGCAAACTGTGTCAACCTGGTGTACGGCCACACAGTGTGTGTGTGTGTGTGTGTGTGTGTGTGTGTGTGTGTGTGTGTGTGTGTGTGTGTGTGTGTGTGTGTGTGTGTGTGTGTGTGTGTGTGTGTGTGTGTGTGTGTGTGTGTGTGTGTGTGTGTGTGTGGTAAGGCCTCGGTTTTGGAGAGAGGGGAATGCAGAGGAAAAGAGGACATTTTAGTGAGCCGAGATCTGATCGACAGGCAGCAGTGTGCATAAAGAACATGGTGTGTGTGTTGGGGGATGGGAGGAGGGAATTAAGAGTTGGCATTATGACAGGAGAGAGCTGCCGTCTCTGCTATAGCACTCTTCCTCTATTACCCCCCCTCCTCCCCGTACGCCACACACAGACACCTACACACGCACGTGCATGTGCATGTGCACACGCCTACACACACACAAACTTCTGCTAGGATAGCGTAATGTGAAAAAAAAAAAAGAGGCCCCCGGCTATCAGTGTATCTCTGCTATAGCAGTCCTTCTCTGTTACCTCCCAAACAACGCGCACGTGCCTACACACGCACATGCACACGCCTACACACACTCACACAGACTTATGTAGTACGGGGGGGAAAAAAACGAAGGCAATACCACACACACACTTGCGCACGCCTACACCCACATACTCACACACACACAGACCTCTGATAGGATGCAATATGAAAAAATGAAGCCCTCAGCTCTCAGTACCTTGAAGGGGCCCCAGAAAGTAAGCGTGTGTTTATTTTTACAGCGAAGGAGGGAGGGGAAAAGATGAATAGTTTTAGGATTGGGGGAGGGTAGCGGAGCAGGGAGGGGTTTCTTTGTGGTACAGCTGTAGCAGGAGGGGGGTTACAAAATACTGCCTTATGTTGGTATACTCCGCTAAATCCCTCTGTTTGCCTTTTCTCTGCTTTTTTTTATGACTGAGGGCCCCCTTCCTCGTTATCCCTTACATCTGACTGTGCTACTGTGCTACTGATTAGTCTGATCGTGGCGTGTGTGTCTGCTATGGAGTCTTTCGGCGTCAGAGTCAGTTTTTAGGTGAAGATGTCCGCCTATCCAACTTAGCAGGAGGCGGCGCGATTTAGTAAAATGGTGATTTTAGGCACTAGGTGGAATGATGTTGTTTGCCCTGTTCTCTCTACCTCTCTCGCCATGTGTCTCTCTTTCTTTTCGTTTCCTTTGCTGTGTTGGCTGGCAGAGTGCCCAAAGCCAAAGGGGAGGGGCGGGGGGGGGGTGTAAGGGAGGGAGGAGGAGGGAGAAGGTGGGGTTGAGGAGAAAGAGTGTGGTTTGTGTAGCAGCTGACTGAAACAGTCATTATATTATGTAAAGGCAGTCGGTGTGGGGGGGGTGGGGGGGGGGCACTGACTGACGTGCAGTGCAAGGCTGTCTCTGATTGGCTCGCCGCTGCCATTGTTGGTGGTGCTCGCGCACTCATTAGAGGTGGAGGCTCGATGGAGAGGTTGCAAAGGCTGCTTCTGTTTTCTCTCAGCAAATGGAGGCGATGACTCTCCTCCGCTGCTGCTGCGTCACAAATTAATTTGGGAGGGGAGAAGAAAGTGGCGGCGGCGGTGGCAGGGAGGGCGATATTCTGCCATCATTAAGACCCCCCTCCCCAATGTTAAAGAGGCTGCTTGAGATGTGGAGGCGATAACAGAGACGTTACAGAATGACAGACTGAATAGATTAGACTGGTGCCAGCCAGCGCATGATAATACAAGAGATGAGGGGAAACGATAGAATGACACCACAAGGAATAATCCGCTAATAGAGAAGTGATTAAGTGATAAAGGGAGCCAATTAAATCTCTATTTGAATTCCAGTCGAGGACACTCCGGCTTACATGACTTTTTTGCAGAATTCGATGTCGGTCCTGTGGGTTTAATTAGATTGCGGCACGGTCGTGCACGGCGCAGGTGAGCCGCGCTGTTGATGTGCTCGGCGCCGGAAAAGGTCACTTACAAAGCGACCATTTGCATGTTCCCTCGTCCCACAAGTGATGTAGCTGTCTGTACCATTGCCGCGGTGACGGATCTTCGCTGAAGACAGGTTGTCCCGACAACGTGAAAAGGCTCCAGGATGCAGTTAGCTTGACATTGACTAGGGTTTAACATCTAGGCTTGTGAGAGCAGACAGAGAATCCAAGAAGTTTAGTAGGCCGCTCAGGGAGGTTGTTACCACGTCAGCATTGTTTGGCAAGACCTGGAGGGGGTATTCCAGCAGGCTAGTTATGATGAAGTAACTTCTCAAGTGTTTATAATGAGAGAAGATGGTCGGTATGGATACTAGACAACGTCAAAAACATGCTTATCTCCATGAGAATGTAGGGCTCAATTCCAGACGCCGTTCGACCATAAATTCACCCTGTATTGTTATCATTGAAGCTAACCATAAGTTAATCATGCTCCATTTGTCTTTTAAGTTGAATATATTGCTTTTACTTTTACTTTAACTCATAATTCTTTTCCAGTCCCTGTAAACGGATGATACCACTAACAGTTTTGAGATGCAAAAGGCCTTTCCAACCCCAGACAATCGATATTAACCCTTCCTGTACTTTGACAATGTTGCAGATAGCTGGTAGGCTAGGTACTCAAGTCTCTTATTTTTCCATTTATCAGCCAATATCGCCACCCACTGGATCATTTTTTAAATACTCTTCACAGATAGATTAATTACTGTTGGACCATGGATCCTCTACACAAGGACACCATTACCCAAAATGCAGTCTAAGGGTTTCGTGCTTGTTTATGTCTGAGTTCATAACCGATTGTCTGTAAATGTCTAAATATCTGTAGACATTTTAGCTACTCAAATACATATGAATTCACGTTACTTACACGTTACACGCCTTTTGGTAGGGAATTGAAATGGAAAAATTGCACCAAATGAGCGGCAATCATGTCGGAGTGTCTGGAATTCGCCACAGTTCTGCTAGGTTAGTATCATCACGGCTGTCTCTGGATTTGGAAAAATACTTCCTTATGACTTATAGGTAGTTAAATGTTTACATGAACTCTCATAATGTGACCTAAAGTTGATTAAGCCAATACTCTCATTATGTTGCTCTTGCTTTAATCTGATCATCCACAGTAGCTGGAGGGTTGTGTGGATGTAAACTGGGGAGGCTGTTGCTGACCAGTTCACCTGATCAGATGGCTAGACAGACTGCAGTGTCTGTGCTGACTCGACAAATAAAACCGTATGATGCAGTCCCTTACAGCACAGAGATGATCATATATGCACCCAGAGGAATGGTTTTTATTAGAGTTTGACCCATATGGGTTGAAGATGAAGACAGATGTTCTTGGATTGAAGCTGTTGATAGACGATATTTGGTGCTAATATTCAATATCTTTAAATTTGACCATTTTCATGTCAAAGAAATGTTTTTTCCCCCCAGAATTGTATTCAAAAGCCTCTGAAACAGTGTTTAGGTCGTTGTGCACTTACCATTGAAACCCAGGATAATAATAATATAACAAGTATTTTCAGGCACACTTAGAATCAATTCGGGCTTCCCATAGACGATGAGTAGGGGTTGGTCCTTATTTCATATACTTGAGAGAAATAACTTGATCAAATCCTTATCTAAAACCTCAAATGTTAATGAAGATATCATAAATAATGATAATATTTAACAAAAACTCAGATATCCCTGTGTCCAAAAATGTAGAACTCTTTTTTTGCCCACTCCTTACAGAACTTTGCCAACTCAGTGAGGTTTAAGAGCTATCTGGCATGAACAGCCTGCGTCAGGTCCTGCCACAGCAACTCAATTGGATTTAGGTCAGGACTTTTACTTGGTCAATCCAAAACACTAAACTTGTTCCTGAACCATTCAGGTTTGCTTGAATGCTTAGGATCATCGTCTTGTTGGAACAGCCACTTTTGGCCTGACGTTCTGTTCAAGAATTCTCTGGTATTCCTCTGAATTTACGGTTTCCTTCATGATGTCGAGTCCTAGAAAGTCAGCCCCAGACCATGACACTCCCACCAACATGCTTGACTGCAGAGATGAGGTTTTTATGGTGGTGGGCAATCATTCGTTGTTACCAAACATGGAATTTTTGATTGTGACCAAACGGTTCAATTCTATCCACAGAACAGACTTCCACAAATCTTCAGGTTTGTCCAGGTGGTTTCTGGCAAATTGATGACGGGCAGCTTTGTTCTTTTTAGACAGTAGAGGCTTCTTCCTGGCTTACATTCCATGAAGGCCGTTTCTCTTCAGTGTTCTTATTGTTGACGGATGCACAATGACATCAGATGCAGCAATGGAGGCTTGTAGATGTCTGGATGTTATTCTTGGGTTGTTTTTTTTAATAGTTTTAATGTTTTTACTTGTGGCTCTTGTGATATATTACAAAGTTGTCCACTTTGAGTCTCTGTCATGTTAAATGCTCTCCATTTGTATATTATTTGTCTCACAGTGGACTGATGGAGCCCAAATCTTGGCATTTTTCTTTCACCTGCATGGTAACACCAAATTGACCAGGTTTCTCACCTGTATTCATGGGAGTACCACACAAACTCCTCCCCAAAGATCTGACCTCCGATTGGTTAACTTCAAGTAATCAATCAAGCTGCATCATAACCATCATATCAGAGGTGGACAACACTAACTGGACCTGGTGCCATTTTTAATAAAACAACAATATTTCCAAGCAAACTAATATATGGATCTAACTGTGCCTTTTATATTGTAATTTACTTAACATTTTGACATTTTTATCTTTGTCATGTCGGCATATCTGAATGGTGCATTTCTACTGGAGAGGCTGAGTGATTTTGAATGAAAGTGTGACGGGAAGTACTTTAACATGGTGACTCCAGGCAGCCTGCATGGTGCTACAGCCTGCTGGACTGTTGCTGCAGTGCGCTCATATATGCATCACTGAAGAGCTCATCTGTCATTTGTTAAGTAAGAACCCCCCCCCCCCCAACCCGTACATAGTCTGAATATGAGTACATGCTGTCCTTATTGTACAATTATTCATGACACGGCACTTGGGCTGCAGCGAGGATATCATCTTTAGATAGATGAATTATCCTATCGATAGTTACACGATAGATGCTTTTACCATTGTGTCTTCTAAAGGGGCATTAATTAAGCTAGGGCTTTTATCGACCTCTATTGGTGGCCAGTAGGAATTGCAACAACATCGACAGGTCTCAGCTTACCTTCGCCTATAACTGACATGAATAATAAAGTCACATTTTCACAATGTGGAGGAGTAAGCTAGCTAATTAGAGCAGAGATCCAACAGAAACATATATCACCATGCAAAATACTGCAATAATAAATACTGCTTTTGTTGGCTTGAGAGCGAGGCTTTTTAGACTCTGTAGTAGTGTGTTCGCTTGTAGCACCGTCCTCCATCTTTGAGCAATTGAAAATGCCAGAGGGGGGAAGGGCTGCAAGACAGAAATATCAGCAGCGGGCCAAGTAATTGCTCAATTGTCATTGGCATTGATCAGCAACCCTATCAATCCCCCGAAGATACATTATGGTCATTTTGTGCTACGGGACAGTAAAAAAAATATTACTTTAAAATGTAAAGATGTGCCCCTTTTTTAAAAATGTAAAGATGGTTCGGAGTTGTTCGTTTCTTATCGGTGACGTTTTGATCGGGATAGGTAGCGTAAGCAGCTTTCTGTTGTCTATTTTTACTTGAGAAAGAGAATGCTCTGCAGTGCAAATGGAGTCTCCCAGCATGGCAAACCAATCCAGACTGTAATGCAGCGCCACACCTGATAACAACCCACTTAATCTGAAGCTAGCCATCTCAGCTGACTCGAATATAAATGGACCATGTTCAAGGAGAGCAGCACCCCACCAACACACAAAAGCGTGTGTGTGTGTGTGTGTGTGTGTGTGTGTGTGTGTGTGTGTGTCCATACATGACTGCGCAGATAGCTTTAGGCTAAGTGACACATGCTCATAACCCGAGCCGGCTCTCGTGTGTGCACACAATTTAACTTACAGATATGACCGCAGCATCACGCACGCACACTCACATATGTCACACATAGGTCATGCCTTTAAACCTACCAGAGCTACTGCAGGGGAGGATGTCCAGGCTTCATATGTGACACTACATATTCAAATTGTATGGCCAATCCCCTTTATTGTTTCAAGGACAGTTCCTACACAAGTCTGGAAATGAAGGTTATCAGTGAGTTATCAGTGCAAAACAGTACTGTATGTTCCCTTGACCATAAAATGTCAATATTTCTGTCATATAAGGGACTTTAATAGCAAGTATTCTGACTGTATGATAGTTTCAAAGATATTTGAACAAAATGGGCAAATCTGTGCAGAAATCACACGATGTAGAAGCCTCTTAACTCTAGAAACTAGCGAGGTCCGTAGGGTTCCTAGAACTTCCTACACAATTCTGGAAAGTCTGGAAATTCATGGAAAAATAATTTTGGAATCACGACAACACCCCCGTCATCTCACACATTGTATATATGCACATATTTGTCACTGTGAAGAATAATCTTAATCTAGAGAGGGATATGACCGAGTTAATACAGGGAAGACGACTATAAGTAATACCAAAATCTTCAAATCAAGGAATTAAAATCTTGAAAAATATGGAATTTTGAGTTGAAGTTGAAACTGTAGGAACTGTGCAATGAGTTGTTATTTTTTTTTTTGGCTTTGTCATTTCTCCACTCAGCTGCCATTCTTGCTGGAGGCTTTTGATTGGTTAAGTGCTCAGACACTCACACTTTGTAACCAGTAACATGACTCAGCTGATGTGCTCATTAGATTTCATTGGTTGCCATCCAAATAAAGTCTTCCTTGGTGGTATGAACCACATGGTAACAGAGCACACACACATTTCCCAAATGTATTTGTCACCATCGTGTATGGGAATGAATGCCGTTCTTAGCCATTGTCTTTAACCCACTTCCACCTCAATGCACTTACTGTCGGTTGCTTGCTGTGTATTTATTCATCTCAGTTACGTCCATGCAGGTCACTGCACTGATTGGCATATCATTAAGGTGACAGTGGTTAATAAGACTGCTTCATTTGACTCAGATGGGGGCTAGATAATGTAGTGCTGGTTTCCGAAAGCCAGGCACACACCGCACGACTTGAGGCCTGACAGCGGTCCTAGACAAGATCTGAAACAAAATCCTCAAGTCAGGAGCTGACTCCTCACCGAAGCTTGTTAAGTTTGAGTACATCTGAGAAGTGGTCTGGCCCAAGTTTTGAGCCTTTTCAGGGCATGTTCAGGAGTGGTTTATTTGGGCTCTGGAGTGTTTCCTCCTTTGGTCTGTTTGGCCAGGTGAGAGCAATGCCATTCAAACTCAGTTGGCACCAAATAACCACAGTGAGATGCCTGAAAATGCAGGCGAACTACAGGAAACAACCCCAAGGTTTCATGGGTATAAGGAGAGACATGTTGACATCTGATAGCCAGCAGTTCCTCATGCTTTAAAAGCCTAGCTGAGCCTAGCAACAAATTGAAGAGAGGGCAAACCGCAGTCTGGACTGATGCTCATATCCAGCTACTTCTTTATGTGTTCTTAACTGGTATGAACACCGGAGAAGGGGAAATTTCAGCTCTGATTCTCTGCTCTGCTCAATGCACACAGCTGCCCCTCTCCCAACAAAACTGGCTGTTCCCACCTGCAGGCTTACCTGCACCCGAACTGCTCATGAGTTTGTGTTGCTATTGTGACTGTTTCTGTGTCACCGTTATTGTAATATAGCTCAAGAATTGGTTCTCTCAAAGAGTGAATGGACCACAGCTGTGGTTTCAAATAAACAGCTGGCACTTTAATTTACTTTAAAATTTAATTATTATACATTGAAAATGACAAACTCAAATAATAAACCACAGTCCCGTAGTATGTCAGTCAATTAACACTTTATTAGTTTATTCAAAATGTCCAATATTCAGGCCATTAGCCTAAATCAAACAAACCCCACTTCATATAGCTGTGTACCTCCGCTGTTGGATCTTCGGCCTCAAATTGTATAAGTGAGTGAATATAAAGGAAATATGAACAGATATAGACTATCCTAAAATAAATTATAAAAACAAACAAAATACAAAAGCAAGGTATGGTAAATCACCATTTAGTTTGAAAAAGGAGCAAAAGCAGGTGTTAACATAACTTCTCAATCCTACCGAAATGAAATGAAAAATGCTCCTCCGATGCTAAACCTCTCCTCTTGTTTTCTCCTTCAGGATGGAGCGGATGTCTGAGGAGGCGCTGAGGCTGAACCTGCTGAAGCGAGGCCTGGAGTTACCCGACGAGCGAGAAGAGGCGCTGGCCAAGCGCCTCAAAATGGAGGGCCATGAGGCCATGGAGCGCCTAAAGATGCTAGCGCTCCTGAAGCGCAAGGACCTAGCCGACCTGGCGGCCCTGGAGGCAGCAGGCCCCCTGGGAGACGGGAAGGGCCCCGGGGCCAGCACCCTGCACCACCAGAGCCTGATGGGCGCCGCCGCCGCTTATGAGGAGAAGCTGAATGGGAGCCTGAGGCTGGGAGGCCACGGCAGCCATGTTGGGCCCAGCAAGAATGGGAAGGAGAACATGCTGGACGAGCCAGTTGATATGAGCGCCGGGAGAAGATGGTGAGAATGGAATACTTTAACACTAGAAAATATTTTGGGGTCTAAGAGAGGGTTGCCAATGAGCTGTCAGTTGAAGGGAATTCAACTGACAACACTGAAAATCTAACAACACTGGATTGTGGATTTCAAAATCTGAAATATTTTAGTTCTAAATTCCATACTGACATCAGTTGAGTATTAATCCATGGATTAAATAATGGATGGGACTTTATTGGGCATTTAGTGTTCATCATTAGTAATTAATATTGGTGAATGCAGCGAATGTGATTTATTTTTATTTTTTTTAATCTGAGAAATGTGCAGATGTTTATCTTCAAGGCGTTTTACCTGTGAAATACCAAATGCTACGCTGGTAAATAATATGATGCAGAGTAGACACAATATACTTATTAATAGTGTGTGTCATGCAGCATATGGGAAAACTCCAAAGGAACACTATATTCTTAGTGCATCTACCTCTGTAGGAGTTCACAGAAGGTCAACAACGATTACATTTGGTTGCTTTGGCGACTTGTAATCACTACCGCTGTCTTACTTCTATTTTGAAAACTTCATCTGAACACATTTCTAGCACATCTGCAAACAAAAAAAATCTTCTGCTATCCTGGCAACGTCAGAAGTATCACAGCCAGTATCATATTTTGCCCACACGCTGTCGGACAAAAACCTGTCATCTCCGGAGAACGTTTCAGAATCTTGACAAGAACATTATTATTTTCAGGACGACGAACATGTACTTCAAATGTTACAGTGTCTAGTTGGAGATGACAGGGTGGTTTTGTGTTTCACCCCTCAGTGATGTGGACCGTGAAAGACGAACCCCGTCTCCGGACGTTATCATCCTGTCAGACAACGAGGCGTCCAGTCCCAGAACAACACCTTGCCCTGAGGAACGCCTGCACCACGCTAACCTGGACATGTTCAAGGTACAACCAGAAAACACAAGGATGTTTCTCACCCACATATTAGCTTTAAAAATGTCAGGTTATACAGCGTTTACGCTCTGGTGCTGTGCCTGGGTGAACTTTTTCGTTTTGGTACTGAGCACAGAAGGTCAGCACGTATCAAAGGTCATATGGCTAAACCTCCTTTCTTTGTGGTTTGTATTCTTTGGTAATCAAGTTAAAACATTGTTTGCCAAGGGAGATTAAGCACTAGCTTGAGGTGGCATGTGAAACTCAATTACCTAGATGCAGGGAAGGAAGGCTTGGTATAACGTCTCAGCAAAGTCTCACCATGTCACTTCACTTCACCTCTGTGCAGTTCAAAGGAATACATTGACCTTTGGGCGCGTAGGCTTGCTGATCACCTTGTGCAATGAGAAGATTAGTTTAGTAGTTTCACCTCTGTGTTTATGTTGCATTATAGATATAAAAATGTCATCCACCTGAGCTTTCCGTTCTTAAATACAACTTGGGAACTTCAGGGTTTGCCGATGGACCCCGATTTCTCCGGCTTCCTGAATTCTGACATCAACAAAGTGAAGTCATTTTGTGATCATACCTCTTAAAATACCATGGCAGGACACAAATACTTGCTGGATGACATTTCAGTGTTTGGTTTGCTGTAAAATGTGAACTGCAACACTGGTGCATGTGTGTAGTGTGAAAAAGCTGATCAGTCTATAGCAAACTTTAATTATGGCGTTTGATTGCTTTCAAGGACTTTGAACATGTGATCACTTCCAAGTAGGTTTTCTTTTTAACAATCAAGTTGTTCTGATGATCTATTTATTGGAATATGTAGTTTTTGACGCAATCGTACTGTATGTTCACACAATAAGTGCTTCACTTTTTTTTGGCTTGGCTTGAAAAGTCAGCAGCAAAATTGTCATCCAACATGCAAGCATGTTGGATGCTACCGCCCAAGACAAAGATATTTTTTCCATAGTCCAGCCATTATGATTAGTGGTTTGGTTGACATTTTACCTCTGATAAATGCTTTGAAAGCCTTCCATCTAATAGTAGTGGTGGTCATAAAAAAATGTGTTTGTTGTCTTCTTCAAATTTTGGGTCTTGAAGCCATTTGGCTGGAACCAACTTTGATTCTATGTAGACCAGAGAAACAGCCGCGCGATCTGAGATTACTATACTGTTGTAATGGCATCATTCGACTTTTGGGTTGAGCTCAGCAGAGACTAAAAAATAGAGTAACATGAAATGTGTCTTGCATCATATGTCCACTAAATTCAATTACCTGTAATGTATTGTTTTCCTTGTCTTTTACGTGAGCATTATCTAACCCTATCTTTTACTGGAACCAGAGTGCAATTGAAGTCCCCAGCCATAATGTACTTGCCTGTCATTGTTAGGTCCGTATACATTTATCAAACAAGAAACCTTGCACAATCAGATATCTACCAGCTGGGTCCTCAACCACAACCTGTATCTGCATTGGTATGGACCTGTGGATTAATATCATTAATCCTCTAGCATTGGAAGAGTGAGAGGCTGATTAAAAATTGCCCCAGCCATCTTTTTATGTATCTCCAGCCAACAAATGCGTTTCTTCAAAAACACAACCTTAATCCTTTTCCTTACCTGTTTTACTTTTACTGTTTTGCTTAGGTCTCTACAATTCCATGAAATGCAATCAACCCTAATATTCAATGTTGATTATGTTATTTAACTCATTTGTCTATAACCCTATGTCTAGAGAGGATGGAAGTAAGGCACTTAGAGACTGTTTAAAAATAAAAAACAAAAAAAATAAATACATAATTGAAAAAAAAGGAAAATGCTTTTAACCTCCCAAACTCATTTTTGAACAAGCCCAGCTCTAACATGCATGGATACCCCCTAAGCATTTTGTATATAACCTCTTATGGTGATTCAGCAGTTTCTTTAAAATTAGCAATGAGCAGAGGGACTCAAACCGCTCAGTTCAAGTGCCCCGATTGCCTTTCATTTTACTGCGTCAGGCCAAGGTGAAAAGTTTCAGTCCGAGCAAAGTGGGACTGCAATAGAGAAGAGCGTCCCATCTCCACGAGTTGAGCTGCTGTAGATTCCCTATGCTGTAGGGATTTTTTTTCTTGAGGGAGACATCCATCGTAGAAGAGTAAGAGACATCAATTTATCCACCGACAGTAGCTTCAATAGACCAGAATGCAGCACAACCACAAGACATGTTGGGCCACATTCATAAAACTCAGCGATAACAGCATTGTGCCATGCAAAATCTGCAGCACATTCATAAAGTTACCGTGGCGGTGATTAGCGCATAGTTGCGTTTTTTCTACGCCATAACGGAAGGCCTGGAAAACAGGTGTTATTTTAAACGGTAAAACAGGCCCGTTTATAAAGGAGAAAAGTGTTGGGCGATTGTATCTGCCCTTAACGTCATGTTAAATCAAGCGGTGTGTAATTGCTCTCTCCACCTACACGTAAAACCCACAGCCAAATGGAACAAGTTCACGCCCCTTCTCTGGGGGTTGTCGAAAAGGCACTCTGGGAAACCTAGGAAATCCCTAACTGAAGTAGAAGAGACAGGTTGAGGGGAAAGTGGGTATAATACATTTATCAATTTTCCTGTAAGACATGGACTCACATCTCAGTTCTCATGCCGACTATATGGAGATATATTGTCATCAACCTCTATTCATTGAGAGTAACGATCTGCTTAAAATTTGGTGTCTCAATTCCATGTGTTGTGTGTGTGTGTGTGTTCCAGGGGAAGAGTGGTGAGGAGAGGCAGCAGATGATCAAGGCTCTGAGGGAGGAGCTTCGACTGGAGGAGGCTCGGCTGGTTCTCCTGAAGAAGCTGAGGCAGAGTCAGATGCAGAAGGAGAATGTGGTGCAGAAGGTCAGACCTGCTGCTAACACCAGCTTTACCACAACTACACAAACTATCCCCATGATAGATAGACTGGAAAAATTAAAATCACAATGTATTGGTGTGTTTTTTTTTTCTCCACTCAGCCCATGTCATTAATTCTGTCTGCAGGTACCAGTGGTCCAAAACACCTCCTCCTCTGTGCAGCCACCTCCCATCCACAGCTCTACAGGCCTGGGCAAGCTACCGATCCGGCCTGGCCTGCACACCCCGGAGCCCCAGAACCTCCGCACCGCACAGGTGTGTGTGTGTGTGTGTGTGTGTGTGTGTGTGTGTGTGTGAGGATCCTGCTATCTAAATGCCTGCCTGAAGTTGAAGTTCATGGCATTGCTAGTAGGAAGAAGCAAGACTGTCCTGCATGCCAAGCAGTTTTCCTAACTAAATTGTCCCAGGCCCAGACCTGACTGGCACCCCAGACCCCAAACGTTACAGTGTGTGTTTGTGTGTCTGTTGATATGGATATGATGTGGACTGGTCTGATCTGCATGTTTTATATGCTGGTGTCATGTTTTTCTATCTGGATCAGGTCAGTATCAGTTCCCTTGCCACACCAAGCAGCTATCACCCTCTGCTGTTAACCGCTTGTATAATATCTGTCTACATAGAGAGACACTGGCTGTGTTTACATGCTGGGTGAATTCCTTTCTTAACCCAGTTACTCAGTAACCTGGTCTTTGGGGTGAATAAGAGGGATACCTGAAAAGGATTGTTGTGGTGTAGCTGTAGATCCATTCAATAACGTTGTAAGTAATGGTGAATAGTCTTATAAGGTAGATTTGTTTCCAAATGTAGGTTACTGTGACACAGTAAACTGCCTTCTCTGTATTTACAACCAAACAGTGATGGTTAGCTGACCAGATACTTTGGTTAGCTAGCTAACAAGCTGACATTATCGATCATTTTGTGGTAAAATGACTAGTTCCCAGTCAAAAACAGCAGCAGAAAACACAATCAGCTTTCACAGCCACTCTTTGCCAGGAGCTGAGGACCTCCAATATGGCTGCCAGAGGGTGTGTCACATCACCTGAAAGTCCTCTATTGCACAAAGAGGGAGGGGGAATATTCTGTTAGCTCAATCGCACGGTATCAAAGGCTTATTTAAACAGATTAACTTGAATCAGACCTTAACCAGAGCATGGGCAATAACTGGGTTACTCCGGTAAGGAAACGTAGCCACTGTCTATTGGCGGAATAAAAGTTGTAACTCTTCCTTGCTATCTCTTTTATCTAATTTTAAATTTCTCTTCGACTGTCTCTCTCCAGGGTCATACAGTCATCAGGTCAGCAGCCAATGCCAACCTGCCACCCATGCTGATGTCCCAGAGGGTGATAGCGCCCAACCCTGCCCAGCTGCAGGGCCAGCGGATTTCCTCCAAGCCTGGCATGGTCCGGACCGGCTCCAGTATGGCCAATGCCGTCGGGTACCAGCAGGTATGATGTCCACCCAGCCTGGCAATCTCTGCAAGGTCATCGGCCATTTAAAAAAAAAAAAAAAAAGGTTTTTGTAAGACACTGTATCTCGACTGAGGACTAAGTATTGCTCTCTGGTGCTGAAATTCCTCATCAAGGTTGCATATATTAATCCAATAATCCTGGACAGTTTTGGGAGATTGACCTCTTGGTCATTTTAGCTAATAAGAGACATATAATGTCAATTTGTGACATCACAGATAAGACTCTTGGTTCGTTAGCTGAACT
The DNA here is from genome assembly GCA_034670405.1 of Hoplostethus atlanticus. Taxonomy (NCBI): domain Eukaryota; kingdom Metazoa; phylum Chordata; class Actinopteri; order Trachichthyiformes; family Trachichthyidae; genus Hoplostethus; species Hoplostethus atlanticus. The sequence goes on from JAXDDX010000085.1 coordinate 1,542,712, forward strand.
GTCTTAGATTATAAGAATGAAAGAAAATAAATCTGTTAGTGTTTATCCTTTAAGGCTGCACTAGGCAATTTCGCACATTGGTGGCCAAAATGCCAGAGTTAACTGTTTGAATTTTGAGGACTTAATTACCCAGAAATCCTGAAAGGTGATATTAGTAAACTAAAGGTCATTTTCTTAGTGTCTGATGCTGTGGAGAGTGAGTCCAGCTTTCTCTGGGCATAGCTTACTGCTGTTTAAGAGACAATTTTGGATTTCACCAATCAGGTTTTGATTCATCAGCAGTAACCACACCAATACCAGAATTTAATTTGGACAAATAGGGTGAATCTACGGCATCTCAATTAGTAAAGAGGGGTTGATTTTGTGAAAAAGTCATATTGCGATTACTGTGGACAATATTGCGATTTGCGATTGCGATATAATAAACAAATGGTATCATGAGTCTACTTGCTTGGTTATCAAGGAAAAATGCACAGATTACTGATAATTTTCAAATGTGTATTTCTCAACTCAAACATACAAACTTAAACTAGCATAAAAAAATACAAAAACAAAAACAAATTTACAGTACTGTTTTCAAAATAAAGGCATTTCTGCAAACTTGTTAGGTTTTCTCAATAGTACAACTAAATAAATAGAACAATAAATAAGAAAATACTAATTTTCATTAAAATAAGACATTTTGAATGCCCAAACAAACAAGGACATTTAAGCAGGGTGTAACATAAAAATGAGTGATTAAGTTACAAATTGGGCATACTTTGTACAACCTCTTCTAAAAATGAAACTGGATTCAGGCTACATCCACACTAATAGGTTTTCGTTTTAAAACTTAAAAACTTTAGAAACTAAAAGGATCTCCGTTCACAAAAGCGTTTTAGCACCGCTTCAGAAATTATCTCCGCCCATGCTAATACGCCTGAAAAAGCATATCACGTAACCATTCACCTACAATGGGCATGCGCGTGCTGATGTAAACAGGAAGCAGATTGTCTGCTCTGCTGTTGCTTAAGAGCAGGTCCTGACAGTTGAGTAGAATTTTTTGCTCAATGCAGTTCACTCATACGAGCTGACAGAAATACACTGTAGGAATCGTTAAGGAGAGGGTTAGGGTTATTGCCGTGTGATGTAGCGACTTTCACTTTGCATGTTTTACACAGTACGTCTTTCTGCTCAATGTTGCTGAGCTTGAATCCCAAATATCGCCATATAACATTTGTCGCGTTTTTTTTGCCCACCAGTTCAGCGTCAACCTGCTCGTTGTTATCCATTTTCCACCTGGTCTGACTCTACACCACACTTGATAGTCATGTGACCATGCACACACGCTTCACTGCCTGAACAGAGACTGATTGGTCATCTCTTTATTATGGGCGTAGCAGACTGCACACAAACAGAGAATAGGTTGTCACGTTCACACACACACATTTGTTATTTAATTAAATCGCAGCCTTTTGCAGTTATATAATTGCACAGGTTGACATCGCGATTGCGATTAGATTAATCGTGCAGCACTAGTTGCAGCCATACTTTAGACTGACAAAATGGACTAACATACAAATCTTGCTTAGTGCAGCTTTAAATGAATAATTGTTAGAAGCTCCTGCACATCGCAGATTAGGAGCCAGAAATCCTGATAATACAGCTGTTAGCTTTGATTCCTCTTTATTGTGTAATAGCTAATGTTGTTCTCTCTGCAGGCCACCAGCCAGCAGGTGGCAGCGTCCCAGCGCTCGGGCTCCAGTGCCATGTATATGAACCTGGCCCACATGCAGGCGGCAGCGGCCGCAGGGGCCGGCGGGGTGGCGGGCGGCCTGGGCGTAGCCTCAGCAGTCAGTCCATCCACCATGTCCAGCACAGCTAGTGGTGGGGTAAGCTCCATGGCAGACCAGGCCAGCAGCCAGGCAGCAGCCAAGCTGGCCCTGAGGAAGCAACTGGAGAAAACCCTCTTGGAGATCCCTCCTCCCAAACCTCCGGCTCCACTCCTCCACTTCCTGCCCTCGGCCGCCAACAGCGAGTTCATCTACATGGTGGGCCTGGAGGAGGTGGTGCAGAGCGTCATCGACAGCCAGGGTGAGCAGCAGATACACGGAGAGAAGGAACACAGTGGATATCAAATGTCTGCGCACCTTTTCAAATCTTCTAGTTGTTATCGCCTTGAGGCCTGAAATGAAAACCCTTTGAATCACACATTTCACTTTTATTTGGTTACAGTAACCATCATATTCAATGCAGCATTTTCTGTGAGGGTTCTCATGTTTTCTCTACTGGAAAACCTCTCGCCCCACTGTCGTTATTGCTGTTACTATTTGTCTCTCCACCCACACGTAAAACCTACAGCTGAAATTCAGCAAGTTCAGTAACATTTCCCAAAAGTAATTCTGGGAAATGTAGGAAAATCAATGCGTTTAATGCATTGTCAGAAATTAGCTTTTGTTTTTACATTTATCTCTCTGGTTACTATATCCAAACAAAAGTGAAAAGGCTTGGATTGTCGTTTCAGGCCTCAAAGCAATAAAAACTAGAACATTTGAAAGGATGTGTAGACTTTTGAAATTCACTGTATTCACACAGTGGTCAGTGTATACGGTGCACCGCCCTATAGATAACACTGACCGATACTGAGGAGATTGAGTTTCCATTGAACTGATTATTAGAATGGGCAGAACAAATGACTGAGGTGAGGATGGTATTATAGCCAGCTCGAAGGCTTGTCAGTTAGAGAGCTGTTATGCATTGTCTATGGCAGTATTTCGTAATGGTGGGATGTGGCCCTTGAGGGAGGTGCTGGGCAACTGCAGGGGTGGCATAATGAGGCAGGTGGTCAAGCAGAACCAATTTTCTAACATTTTTTTTATACAATTTTATAAAATGTATAATAATATAATTGTATTCAGTCGCAGCCAGACAAACTGTACTAGCTATCAATGTAAAGACAAATGGCAGCAAGCTAACATGGGTTGCAAATTTTTTTTGTTTTTCTTACCTAGGAAATATACATTTATTGTTACTACCATATAAAAGGTTGTTATTATCATGGGGACGTGCAATTCCCAAAGTCCCAGCCTAAAATGTTTCCAATTGCGATTGGCAATTAAACTGTCTATGAGCCTGTGTCTATTTTTTTCTGGGATCTGCCTATAAAACATGCTACAAAAAGATGAAATCAAATAGAAGTTAACAAATGGAGAGGAGGATGATTTACTCCCCATTTACCCCCTCAAAATAGAATTTTATGACCAGAGTTGGCAAAATCAAAAGCAGATGTCGGGAAATCTCTCCCATACCCCCCAGCAAATTACATCCTCACGCCCATCCAAGTCATATTCCCACAGGACTAATAGGGCGGGGACTTGAAGTAATTTGTAATAATTGTGGAGGTCATCAGTGAATTTAATCCGGTGTGAATCTTCCATGTCTGTAATTTGTAACGTAAACAAAATCCAGTGCAAATTACCTACTGGTATTTTGGTGACAGACATCTCCTGATAACACTAATCCCGTGCAATTCAAGCTCACAGTAATTTCAGCTGTAATTTGTTTTTTGTGCGCCTTTTCTTTTTCTTTTTCTTCTTCTTCTTCGATTTAGATTTTCCTCCTGTTGTTAAAAATGAAGGCAGTAGTGCAATCTATAGAGGAAGGTTTTGAATGCATGCAAGTTTGCTGAATCAGAAAGGGACAAATTGTTAAATCTTGACCATATACAATTGTTTCCGTGGCACTGGTGTTTTCAGCAAATTTCATTATCCCATCCGAATGTGTCTTGCAAAACTCAGAGGTTACTCATGAGGTCCCAACATAATACTGGTCCCGTGCAAATAGGGCTAAAGATTTTAGGACTTAACAGTATTATGAGGGCTTAGCAGTATTATTAGCTGAAAGCTGAGTCCTCTCTCTCTCCAGGTAAACTCCGGGGGGCACTGGCCCGCATGGAGCCCTTCTTCTGCGCCCAATGCAGAACTGACTTCACCCCCCACTGGAAGCAGGAGAAGAGTGGGCGGATCCTCTGCGAGCAGTGCATGACCTCCAATCAGAAGAAGGCTCTGAAGGCGGAACACACCAATCGGCTGAAGAATGCCTTTGTTAAGGCTCTGCAGCAGGAGCAGGTCAGCACTTTTTCCATACTGGTATTCTTATTATTTCTCAGGACAAGGGAGGTGGTGGTACACGTTGTGTCGAAGCACACCAATTCTATGCAGCTGGTATTATTAGCTATGTTATAAAAGGATTTCCAAACATGCATGTGAGTTTACAGCGAGTTACACTAAATATAACTGTCAAAGCCATGATCACATTGTGATCTATTGACCTCAGCTGTCAGGCTGTCTCTACTAGGACTATCAGAGGAATATCATGTTTGATCATATTACTGTTGTGCAATGAAAAGATTGCAGTTCGCCTCTTTGTATCCAGTATTTATTTAGTATCACTTATGTTGTGATGCTATGTTTAGCTTCTACCCATATAGTGTGATAAAGTGATAGCATGCACCCTAGTGAACTAAATGAATAGTGTACATTCCCATCACTCAACAGTAGATCACTTTTGTCACTCTGCCCCAAGACACACAAACACAAATGTAGACAACAGTCAGTTATCGTCAACCCTTAAAGCTGCACGATGCAATTTTTGCATCGCAGCAAGAGAAAAACAGTTTGAACCTAAATTTCCAGAAACTCTGTAAGGTAATGTCAGTAAACTGCCATAGCCCTGATTGGTCTGACAAAGGGATGAGCCCTTTGGTATGACTTGGTATAAAGCATCAGGGGAAAAGATCTAGGTTTCTCTGAACGGAGTACTGGCTCGCTGCTGTTTAGGACAGCTTTTGGATTTCCCACCAGTGACCATAGCGACACTAGAATTTAATTTGGACAAATGGGGTGAATCTACAGCACCTCAATTAATGGGGAAGGGACACTCTGCTGTGTTGTAACCCCTCTTTGTGATTTAGGCCGGTAAGACTGCAAGATTTTAATGTAAATGTGATTTAATGTGATTGGTAACAAGCCTGTCTGGGGGGTTACACTGCAGGTTTCGGACTCACCGTGGGCTACTATGAACACCGACACTGCCCTTTTTAAATTGACACGAATGGCGTCTGTAACACTGACAGAAAATACTATCCCTGACTGTCTTTTGTGTTTCCATGTCAGGAGATTGAACAGAGGCTGCAGCAGCAGGCAGCCCTCTCCCCTAGCTCAGCCCCGCCTGGCTCCAACGCCACCAAGACCGACACCATGATACGACACCACGCCCTCCGCCAGGTACGCCGCAACATACAACTTTCAAATTCCAATGGTTTTTGCATGTATGTTTCTCAGGCTGGGAAAAGTTTTGCAAAGCTTCGTCAGTTGACCATGTGTTTAACATCTCTGTACAAGATGCATCTTATCTGCTTTAAGAAACACAACTGGACTTCATTATTTTCATTATTCAATTAATTTTTGGCTGTTTCTTTTGCTGCCTAGTTTCACAACTTTCATTAGCTATGTGTAATCAGAGATAGGCGATAGGAGATAGAAATGTGGCTTTCTGAAACCTACAGATACCCTGTGATGAAGATTGGCTTGATAAAAGCAAATATCTGACCATATTTATTTCAGAAGGCTGTATTTTCACTTTTTGTGTATTTCATTGTAAACATGGTCTCCATTATATTCCATTGTAAGTGACATTAACAAGATCATAAACCATTAAATTGAACTTGCCGTGGTTATGATTTTGTAGTTTAAGGGCTGTCTATACCGTCTCCAGGCTCCCCAGCCTCAGGCCTCCCTACAGCGAGGCCTGACCAGCTCGGCGCGAGGCGTCCTGTCCAATTTCGCCCAGGCCTCCCAGCTGTCGGTGGCAAGCAGCCTGATGGGAATGACCGGTGCCAAGCGCTGTGCCAGTGGTGGAGGAGGCGGCAGCAGTAGCAGCAGTAGACTGCAGCATGACAGCCGCCGTCAGATCTACAACATCCCCGGTACCTACCGATTAAGCTATATGTTGATGACAGTGTGTTTCTAATGCGTGATCTGTGTGATATCCATTCTCCCAGCATGTAAACAGCTAGTGTTGTAACTCTAGGTAAATGGATGTTATACAAGCTGTTAACAGTAGAGGGTGATAGCTTTAGACATTACTAACTAACAGCCAGTTCTGCAGTGGACCTCCATAATGGAGTCAGACCTGTTTGATATTTGTGATGTAACTGCAAAGCCTCTATAATGTTTGCCGCATACAACATCGTTATGAATCTCTTATTGTTTCTCGCTCTCTCTCATTGTGTGCCTTTCTCTCTCTTTTCTCTCTCAGGGTTAAATATTGCCTATCTGAACCCAGCGGCAGTTGGAGCCCATAAAGGCTCCAGCTTAGCAGACCGACAGAGGGAATACCTGTTGGACATGATCCCTCCTCGCTCCATATCACAGTCCATCACCGGACAGAAATGAGCCCCACCCTTGCCCCTCTCTCGCCCCCTCCAACACCACCCCACCCTGTCCTCTTGCCCCTCACTAAAGCACTCCAGTCGCGCCCCACCCCCCAAGCCCCCACCCCCACCCCCTCTCGCATGCAGTGCCTGTCCGTGTGCCTACCTTAAACCAACCCATGAAAACCCACCAAGTCAGACAAACACACCAAACTGTCAGTGCATCTGTTTTTTTTTTTTTACTATAGCAAAAGTTCTTTGTCAGCGTTGTTTTAACATTTGTAGCTCCCATTTTTATTGCTGTTGGTAGTGCTATTATTATTACTACAACTACCTTTTTTGCTTCAGTTACTATTACTCATATTATGCTTTTTTGTTATGCTAAGTAGTGTGTGTCCATTTTTTTGTATCTCTACCTTCACTCATATTTATTTTCAGGGAGGGAGGGCACTCGATTGCAGGGTTGCTTTAGGCCGTGATCAGATAGGACGTTTTTTTTTTCTCCTGCTCAAATGCGAAGGGTCGCCAGTAACACAGAGAGAGCAAGGAGCGCTACATCATTTCGATGCAAAGTTTGACAACAACTTGCAAGATATCGAATTAGCGTTAGCCAGCTAAGTAACAAAGGGGAATAACCTTGAAAATAAAAATGGACAGGCGAAAGTTAGCAATTGCTCTTCTTGCTCTTGATGAAGAGGATGAGGCTCCCATTCTGAAACAGAGGATGTGGGACCTCTGCTTAGATAGTGCCCGTTTCAAGAGCTATTTTCACATTGACCTAATGCGCTAAAGTTGGGGCACGTTCAACTTGGAGCTCTGGGCAGCGCCACAAAATGCCCCCACGTCCAAAAAGACCAGGCACATAGTTTTGAGGAGGCATGTACCTACCACCACCAAACCATTGACATTAATTGAAAGGCCAGGTGCCTATGTGATCACGGCATGAGAAAACTCATTTTGTATTTCTTTTACTTTTCGCTGCTCTCCTCCTACCACACTCCATAAACGGTTTGTTAGTTTACTGATTTATTATTATTTTTTTTTTTAGACGTCGGCCTCTCCCATTACAGACTGACAGATTAATTTCCACACAGCTAACAGATGGATGTACGCGGGGCGTCATTGTACCAAGCGGGATTGACAGACCCAGTGACTGAAGTTTCCCTACTCTACCTTCAGCAGACCAGCTAGACAATGGACCCCAACCAGGGCGGAAGTGACAGATTTTTTTTTGCGGGGACACAGTGCTAGCAGACTGGAGGACAGTAATCTACCACATTGACTCATCCAGTATTTGCAGAGGAGATGATGCCCTCCACTCAGAGATAAGCAAGGTGATTTTCCTCCTTCCTGGTTTCATCCCATCTCGCTACCTAGCATTGACTCCTCCCCCAGTGTCCCTCGTTGCCCCCTTCAATGCCTTCGCTTATCCAGTATGCAGAGACTTTAACCCTTTTTACCCAATAGTTCCTCGTGACACCATGTGTTCTTTGCGAAAATGGACTCAGATCTGAAGGCGGGGAGTACCTTTTGTGCCACCCAAACCGCAGACTCTGTACCTAGAAATCTTTTTCCTTTTCTTGTTGTAGTAGGGTTTTCTGATTGTTGTCGCCCCAACCCCACCACCCCCGCCCCTCTTCATTTTTTTTTTGTGCGGCGTCTCCTAATGAAATGGCGGCGTACCTGAGAGGTATTAGCCCCTGGAGACGATAATGATGATCAACATAGCTAAAAACAGAAACTATTGAAATATCTATATGGATTATGTATAGATGCCTAGCTTGAGAGAAAAAAAAAAAAGATGGATGTGGATTATATCTTTTATGGGAGACACATGGATCAATCATTGTGTGCAAGCGGTGCACACGAGTCGCCTCACCCTGGAGGAGCACTTTTTCATATTTCCAATTGGAAAATTATTATTATTATTTTTTTATTTTTTTTAAAGGAAAAGAATGTTACAATTCAGAGTCCTTAAGGTCTGGATGCTATCTTGATGGTCTACCAGAGAGTCAGGGGAGAGATCCTTGTGAGTATTGTGGATTGCATCAGGGTGTATTTTAATGGCTAATTCATGGTTTTAACTTTTATCCTTCTTTGCCCTCGTTGATCTTTGCAACCATCGGATGTAACTATTGAGTGTCAGCTTTCAAAGACCTTGTTTCCTTCATGTGAAGTGGGGTTAGAGTGATCTATTGGTTTGCCAATTTTGGCTTTTTATTAAATATCAGATATCAGACCGTCACGTGGTCCACCTCCGATATGATGGAGGTTCTGCCCTGACTACAGCTACAGAAAAAGTCTGTAAAACCTGCAAAAAAATATTTTCTTGACACATTTTATTTAATTGAATTGTTCAATTATGGGTTTTTTTGAAAATTTGTCCTTTAAAGGCAATAAAGTATCTGCGTTTCCCCTACCATTGAATGGGTCCATCCTGCCTTTTTAATAGTCTGGGTTTCAATGGAGAGTTTTAGTGTACCATGATCTAAATGCTGGGGCTTTTTCATCCTTAGTATAAAAGTCTAAAATTCTGGGGGAAACACTGAATACTCATTTTTTGTCTCATGTTAAAGATAATGAATATCAGAGCAAAAAAAACACAAGCTATCGGCAGCTTTAATCCAAAAATATCAGTATCAGTATTGGCCTTCATAAACCCATATCGGTCGAACTCTAGTGAAGTTCACCAGCAGCACCATTTGGTTCCTCAGGAGTCATGTGGACTCCTTGCAATAGGTCAGACATTTCAAGCAGTGTTCAGTCTACGTGCAGTATTATTAATATTATTATTCAAGATTCAGTGTGAATCTTCTCTGAAGGAGTTGTGTTGCCTAAAATAGAACTTGTGAAATCTAATGTGGGTTTGAGATGAGAGAAACAGGGAATCCATCAGCTTTAAGCAGATCACACACAGGGCTTTCAGTTCATGCTAGATTTGACCTACACATTTTAGTCTTTCTTTGATTCCTTTTGATGGTCGCCTGGTGTTTTACTGCTACTCTAAATCAAATAATTTTAGTCAACTCGTCCACCAAGAGGGTGGGTCTTTTCTTTGATGTAAAGGAGCATGTTCTTACTTTCTCACACTACGAGCAACTTGGTTGATGGGTTGTTCTATTCTGACCGATTGTGGGCGGTGCCAGAGGCTCCGATTGCATCTATGTAGTGTTCTGCAGCAACAACGTTTTGAACAGGCAAACCGCTTAGTAGCTTAGCAAACAACACTACTAGCTGGCAAGCGCTAATTAGGTAGTATTAATCCAAAACATCACCCCCAAAGAGGGATGCAACTGGTTCTCCAAGCATCGTTTTAGAGATGCTTATTCCTGTAGTCTTTCAAATAAAAGTTGTAGAGAACTGGAAAAGCTTTGAATGGATGTAATCAACTTTTGTCCAGTTTGAACTTGCCAGGCATAGCTATTCATGAAACCAAATCACATAGGTAGGGAAATAAGGGAGCGTGGAAATCTGATTGATTATTGACAGCTGATGACCGAGAACCGTGGCCCACTTTTTTTGGCCAACAAGATTGTTGATCTTCCACGCATCAGCCGAGTTTCCCCGGTTGCTCGGCTCTGTACTTCTGGTGACTCGTTGATTGTGTTCCTTGCAGTTTTAACCCACGGTCAATCAACTCAGTTGGTGATCCACAACCAAAACACAACCCTTTGGCTCCAACAGCCCAATAAGTGAAGTTTAGGTCTAAATGCCGGATCAGAGGTTGTCACTCAGAACCAAAGGAATGTGGGAAGATCTTTAGCGGCGCTTCAGAAACAACAGCACTTCTCGGGAAACACATGCTTTGCTGTGTCTTTAACTAAGACTATATGTACCCATGGCGGGTTTTCATTCACTTTAAATGTGTGAACCAATCAAAATAGGATTTTTTCCTGATTGGACAATTCATTGGATGGTTATCCAATCGATTTTAATTTAGCACTTTTTTTTGCTATGAAACAGGGACGTTTTGAATTGGGTGCAAACTGCTAAATAATTGTTGTACCAAGATGTAGAGGGATACATGGCCTTCATAGTGTCTCTGATACCACAGCACAGGTTACACGTCATTTAAATGGGATTGATATACATCCACTCTCTGGACATCACTGTTATAGACGGCTTTCAAGCGATAGTAACACACCCTCTGGCGACTGTGTTGGAGGTCCTCAGCTAACAGTGGCTGTGTACAGCTGATTGTATTTCAAAACGTACAACTTGTCCGTCTCGACAAAACTTAATTTCTGTGCTGTTTTTGACTGGGAACTGATCATTTTATCACCGATACATCCGATTGCTTAGATGATGTCAGCTTGTTAGCTAGCTAACCAAAGTATCTGGTTAGCTAAAATACCTGTAGCCAATTCTGGACACACTCTCTTTTGATGCGCTTTGCCATCTTTTAGCACCTTTTTTTTAAGCGTTCCTGCCAAAAGTGACGTCAAATCATCCATATTTGAGATGCTAAAAATTAAATTTCATATCAAAGAATGTGTGTCCAGAATTGGTCACTGTTACGGTAACCATCACTGTCTTGTTTTTAATACATCTGATTTGCACGCTAGTTAACGTATGTAATAGAAGCTAGTGTTAGTAGCGGCTAGTAGTCAGTCACATGTTAACATTAGCTGCTAAATTAGCCTGCTGGCTAGTTGGCTAGCTAATAAGCCAGCTAATAAGCCAAAAACCAACAGTTTGTTCAGGTTAACTGAGCTCACTCTTCTCAAGCTACAACTCAGAGTGTTTTGGAGTAGAGACTAGGGCTAAAGACAAGACAGTTTACCTACATTTTGGAAACAAATCTACCTTATGACACTATTCACTTTTACTTAGAACGTTACTGAATGGATCTACAGCCACACCGCAACTATCTTTTTCAGGTATCTCTCTTTTTTAAGCTGGTTGTTTTATATTTAGACATTAACTAACAGCCAATTCTCCAATGGACCTCCACAATGGCGCCAGACGTCCACAGATTTGTGATGCAACTGTAAAGCCTCCGTACATCTCCAGTGATTTATATTCATTTAAATCTGTCTGCATTACTTCCCCACTCATCTTGTCCATCTCTTTACATTGCCCATATTGCGTATTTTAGTTGGTGGTGCAAATTTTTCCAGCAAAGCTATCACGTGGATGTGCTCTGGCTCATGTGAGAAAAATCCAGTTTAGGAATCCAGACCTGCCATTCATTGTCAGAACGATCAGATGATAGAAATCACATTGAAATGACAATTGTAACCATAGGCCAAGACTATATGATACTACCTACGATTAGATTCATAGATGCAATATATAAATTGAAGTTTACATTTGGAAGACATTGGTTTTGTTTATTATATATAAAATAAGATAAATTCTCCCTTGGGTGGAATGGTTGAAATTGGATGAATCAATATATTTTCATGAATTTGTAATGTTGGGGGAGGGGGGAGGGTACATTTTTACTACCTCTCATGTTTTGATTTGATGTTAAAAAAAATTATTCATCTTTTGCCACCAACCTGAATTTTAAAAAAAACAAGCTCCTATCTCTCTCTTGCTCTTTTGCAGACTGAAAAAAGATGCATCCACACACCTTTGTATTTCAACTGCAGTTTCTTTTCCAATGTCAATTTTTAGAATATCAACGTCATTCTTTTTTCTGACGTCTCAATTGAGTTCTGTTTTGTTTCTAATGCAGTTTTAAAAAAAAAAAAAAAAAAAACCCACACATAATCAAACAAATGTATTGACTATGAAATAAAAATGACACGATATTTGCTAGGTTTGAAGTAATAATGACTTATTGTACATATGCTTTTTTCCTCCCTTGTACTGAAAAAAGAAATTGAAATTTAAATGGTTGTATATTGTGTAGAAAAGCAAACAAAAAGCCATGAATATTGTGAAGCTTGTCATTTCGTTTTGTGATCACTGTGTATTATTGTGTAACAAATGTGCAAAATGTTTGGGATTCTCTTTCTCCCCATTTCTTCTCGACACAATCCCCCTGGATGTATTTGCTTTCTATTTTTGGACTGTTTAGAGTTTGCAAGAAAGTGGTCATTGGTTCATGACGGGAGAGTCTTCAGTCCGACACTGGGATACTGGGTATCTCAGTTTAAGGAGCGTCTTCAGAAGATGCCTTTATATTTTATATCTGAGGCTCTTGGGCGTGAAAACATGAACTACAGGCTTCGGCCGTCATGTATCTGCTTAGATCTCTGAACATTTCTTTTCTCTGTGTTTTGAGAGTCGAAACGTCAATAATGTTAAACTTCTTTTCTTACTGAATAATTGTCTGAACTCAGTATGGATCACTGCACTCGCGGTATTAATCCATTACCTTTTATCCAATCAGCTGTATAGAAATGAGCGACCTTTCCTGGAATGATGGGTATGAACTAGGGTTAAACCAATATATGGGCCAGTCAATGTTGCCCACTGCTGATGTAATGGAGGTTGGGGATGTGAATTTATTCAACAGCTTCAGGGGTGTCAATCTGTAAAATTTGCAATGAAACCTGCCTCACCCTGCCTTAAGGAGCTGCTAACCCACCTCAAAGAATTGCATTAGTACAGCTTTCAGTGGAGAGTTTTAGTGTCCCATGATGGTCTAAATGCTGCTTTGGAGGCTTTTCCACCCTGACAATAAAATTCTGGAGGAAACACTGAATACTTGTATTTTGTGGCATGGAAATGGTCAAATAGAAAGATACTGAACATCAGCACAGAATATCAGCTACCAGCAGCTTCAGGCTAAAAATGTCAGTTTTGGCCATCAAAAAAACTTAACGGTCGTACCCTAGTATGAAAATGTTCCAGGATACCGAGTTGTAACATAAGCCTTCAGAAAGGGCAGGGCTGCCACTCCAGAGAGATGCCGTGTCATGTAAAGCATATGACCTGGAGCAATGATCACATTTCCAGGCAATCCAAACATAGAGTATGTATGTTCCTCTATACTGTTATCACTTCCTCTTATTAGTTGTTGCTAATGCAGGGAACATTTAATTGCAAAATCATTTTTATAAATGTCACTGTAGAAGTATTTCTTTTTGCATACTTTTGTTGCAAATGAACATCTGGGGAACGAGCGACAAGATTAAATTAAATCAACCTGAGATTAATCAAAGTATTTTTTTTGTTTTGCTTATGAACATCAATCCTGACCTTTTGCACATCCTTGATATTTAACTGTCTTCTAAAAAGAAAAAGTAAAAGAAAAATAATAATGCTGTTTGAATACTGCCAGTTGATTGATAACAATTATGCATTGACTGAAAAAATAAGCTAATTTTGGAGGAAATAACTTTGTAATATTTATCTCTTGCAAGCTATGTTTAATAAAGGTTGAAACAATTTGCCTCTGACATGTGACTTCTTTTAGACTAGAACTGCTTTTTAACTTTTCAATCTCATCTTTTAAAAACATTGAACAATATATTTGTAAATGTTTACTTTGCTACACTGACTGTCCGATTCCTTCAAATAATTGTCTTTTTTTTTTTTTTTTTTTAAGATTATTTTCAGCATATTTCCTTTATTTGAAAGTACACAGTAGAGAGAGACAAGAAAAAATGGGGGTTGGGGTAGGAACCAATGATTAACTGTTTCCACCCGGAGCTTTTTACCGACGGAATCACGTGGAGCCCGTACGAGAACCAGAAGCACCCGAGACGTGAATCTGGTAGCGCGGGGGGCGGGGGGGGTCAAAGAGTGCGGAAATAAGCTATTTGCCTTCAAAATAAAAGCGTAAAAAATATTTTACGTATTTGGTGCATAAAATAACAAAGTGGAATCATTTCAGTGAATACGCTGTGAAACTAGCAAGTAAATAAAAGTTCCTTTTTAAATTTACCTTTCACAGCATATAATGAACCATATAGGCCTATGCAAGATGTCATATATATATACAGGGCTGCCTAAAAAATATACACAGAAATTTCAAACACCAAACTTAAACCAGACGACCTGGAAGGGTATCTACAGTCTTACAAATGGCTATTTAATGTATTTCAGAGGCATGAATGTGAATAGAAATCGATGAAGTGCAGGGTGATGAGTGATAAGTACTGAGGAGCAACACAGTCCTTAGTTGAGCTGTAGAGGGGGAGGGGAGGCATCAAAAATCTGAAGGCGGCCGGCAGGAAAGACTTCCTGTAGCCCTCTCTTGCACCAGAGTGGGATCAGCCTGTTTGTTCAGCCTGTTGGTATCCTTGGCCCTGGTGTTAGCAACACACCCAACACACCACCGCAAAGAAGATGACACTAGCCACAACCGACTGGTAGAACATATGCAGCAGAGAACTGCATATGTTGAAGGACCTGAGCCTCCTCCGGAAGTAGAGTCGGCGCTGGCCCTTCTTGTACAGGGCCTCGGGGTTTCCGGCCCATTCCAGCTTGTTGAACTAGGACCCGACTGTCTCCACATCCATCCCCTGGATGGAGACCGGGGTCGGCTGGGTCCTAGTCTTCCTGAAGTCCACCACCATCTCCTTTGTTTTGGTGACGTTGAGCTGTAGGTGGTTGTGTTCACACCACACCACAAAGTCCTCCACCAGGCCTCTGTACTCCTACTCCTGTCCTCTCCTGATGCACCCCACCACTGCAGAGTCGTCTGAGTACTTCTGCAGATGGCATGTTTAGAGTTGTACCTGAAGTCCGAGGTGTAGAGGGTGAACAGGAAGGGGGACAGGACAGTTCCCTGTGGGGCCGCTGTGTTGCTCACTGCCTGATCTGACACACAGCTCCATAGCCACACATTAGCGGGGTAATGATGAAGATAAATGACTATTTCAGCAAAGTAGAGGTTATGAAACAATATTAAAGGCCTTGTAATGCAATTTCAGCAATATTTATATGACAGAGATATTACATTTCACAGAATAAAAGTTTTTTTTGCACTTAATTTGCACTTAATAATAATACAATTTAAAAGACTGTGTTTATCACGTAAAATGTTAAAGAAACATTGTTAAATTAAAGCAAGTTTTACCATAAACATCTCATCTGTGGGCTGACTCCTGTATCTTCTTTAGTAAACATCAAAATCCAAAATAAATTGTTAGAGGTTGTTAGGCTATTTGATTTGCTAGTGATGAGAACTCAAAGTAAAATATTTGTATACTTAGTTATTTCCAGGGGTAACTGTTTAAGGTTTAAATACATCCTGCATTTTCGTTTTGTACTTGTGTATTAGTAAAAAGACGTTGGAACACACTGGTCAATAGGGACTATATTTTGAAGGTGATCACCGGAAGTTTTTTTTTTTTTTTTGTTCCTCTGTCGATGCTGGAGAACTTTCCCTGTTTATAGTACTGACCTACATGGGTTATAGCGTGTTATAACGGGCTATAAAGGGTTTAACAACTGAGCCGGTTGTAGTCGAGCTGAATCACGTTTCTCGGACTGATTGCATTGAAGCTGAGGTTAACTTAACCGGTGAACAGCTTCGTCTAACCCGGTAAGAGGAAACGGCATAAATATGATGATTTAATGCTTTCTTGTTTATCGGCAATTTTACACAACTCGTGGAACCTGAGCTGAAACATGTTATGAATTCTTTGGGGTTTCTGTTAAATTCGGCATATAGATGATCCACCAAGCAGCAGTTAAATGTTTTTTAAAAATGAACTTTTAGTATTGGTTCGCACTGCTCGCTACCGCCCTCCGCGATGTGTGTTGTAGGAAGAAGGTTGCGGTAAAAACAGTCGAACCAACTCTAAAAGTTGAAATGTTACTGATATAAGTGCAGCATCCAATGCACATACGGGTGTACATATTGGGTGTATGCCGAATTTAAGAGCGGGCTCTAACGATTCGTAAAATGCCTTAAATCCTGTTTTACCAGCTGTACACGTTTGCCGATAAGGAAGGCAGCATTCAACTACCAGATGTCTGAATGTAGTTTGGTGTCTCTCCGTACAAGAATGAATGGCGTGTATCGCTGCTGGTTTAAGTCCGGCTAGGAGGCAATGTAACGTCTCGATAGCAACTGTAATTATACTAACCTAAAATATAATTCTGATATAAACCGAACAAAAAAATCAACAATAAAGAGAAATCAGCCAAAGCCCTTGATATTTATGTGATCATTGCAAGCTAATCTAGCTAGCTGGTGGATCAGGTAGAAGTTACTATAGAAGTTACAGCCTTCACTACCAGCTGATGTTCCCTTTCCCTGTGGCAGTTTCTTCTTCTTCTCTTCTTTCTCATGTTGATTGGTTTTTCATCCAGGATCTCCACCATGGCTGGCAGAGGTGGCAGAGGGCGAGGAAGGAGCAACATGACCTTCAACGTGGAAAATCTGGGCATTGGTAGAGGAGAAGCTTTGCCCCCAACCAGCCTCCAGCCTTCACCCTTGTTTCCTGTAGGTACTCTTGTGCTGAATAGGTCAATGGCGGGGTTCCAGGGGTCCCTTGAAGAGGTTTCCAATGGGATCCCCAGCAAAATGAGGAAACGTTTAATTTCACTGTATTACAAATACTGAAAACTACGTCAACAACAAAATGTGTTGTGTCTGCAGCCCAATGTGCGTCCATTTGGGGGTCTGGGTTACTGTAACAGTGTTTTGTCCTCGTCAATTCATACTCATAGTAAAACTTCAGATCCATACAGAATGCAGTGGTTATTTTATTTGGCTGTTCTCTTATAAGCTGATGCATGTTTTTCCTCCTTCCTCACCAGCCCATGACTGGCCAGACGGTGCCCCTGCAGACCGGGGAGGAGGTGGACTACATGCTGGCTCTGAAGCAGGAGCTGAGAGCTGCCACTAAAAACCTACCCTTCTTCATCAGAGAGGCTGCACCCAGGAAAGGTACGTGTACAACTGATCACAAGGCAAAAGTGAATTAGCACTGACTTGGGTATATGACTCCTGCATTTTGCGTAGGTCTATTATGGCTGCACATGAGATGGGGCAGTGCCCTCCATTAATGTGGGGGTATACTTACAATGAAGTCGAACTTGCCTGAAATAGAAACGCAGTAGAACACGTCACCGCATGCAAAGGTGTATATACTCACTGAACCTTTTGTATTTGTTTATTTACCCTCCACACCAATAGGGTAGACTGAATATCATCCTGTTTGCGGGCTCCGCTGCATTCCTAGCTCCACTCCCCCAAACAGTCTGAAACTGCCAACATTCAAACCTTCCGTAATGTGCATTTTTTTAAATGGCTTTTTTTTAAAAATTCTGTACCAAATTTGGTAACTTGGTGATTTGGTAACTTTGCCAGAACACATTGACCCTTTGTCCAATCATCACAAAGCTTGGTAGATATTCGAGCAAATCGAGCAAATAGTCGAGCAAATCGAGCCTCAGTCAGTTTGGAAAGTTGCTTTGAAAAGTGAAGTTTATACATATATGAACAGAGAGAGTACAGGCATCAACCAGTGGTTGGTAGGAGCAGTCTCTGACTGGACAAAGGGAGAGCTATCTTATAAAGGGTGTCAAAAACAAGTCCATATATGGGTATGGGAGAGGCAAGATCTAAGAATATTGGAATGTGGGGAGGTAAAGTAATGCTACTCAGGGTGGTACGAAGATATAGTATATCTATATTACATTACATTACAGTCATTTAGCAGATGCTTTTATCCAAAGCGACTTACAATAAGTGCATTCAACATAGGTAGGCAAGAAAACTACTAGTCACCAGAAATCGTAACTGCATTTCCTTCCTAAACAAGCAACTAAGAGCATAACTAGTGTTAAGGTAAGAGTGCAATAAGTTAGCAACCTACTTTATCTTAAACAAATGAGACAAATAAGAGAATCAAATAAACAAGAGCTAAGACAAATAAGTGAACCAAATAAGCAAGAGCTAAGACAAATAAGTGTATCAAATGAACAAGAGCCAATAAACAAGAGCTCAGACACATAATTGACGACAAATAGGCATGGCTAAGGGGAAGGGTCAGGGTAGTGTTTCCTGAAGAGGTGGGTTTTCAGCCTGCAGCGAAAGATGGGCAGCGACTCTGCTGTCCTGACATCAGTGGGGAGTTCATTCCACCACTGCGGGGCCAGAACAGAGAAGAGCCGTGACCGTGTAGATCGGCCGCAGGGCCCTCTGAGCGACGGGGCAACCAGTCGCCTCGAGGCAGCAGAGCGAAGTGGTTGGGCGGGGGTGTAAGGCTTGACCATAGCCTGGAGGTAAGAAGGAGCTGTTCCTTTCACTGCCCTATAGGCTAGCACCAGGGTCTTGAACTGGATGCGAGCTGCTACAGGGAGCCAGTGTAGAGAACGGAGAAGGGTAGTTGTATGGGAGAACTTGGGGCGGTTGAACACCAGACGAGCTGCAGCTTTCTGAACAAGCTCCAGAGGTCTGATGGCAAACGCCAGGGCACCAGCAAGGAGGGAGTTGCAGTAGTCCAGGCGGGAGATGACAAGAGCCTGGATGAGCACCTGCGCTGCCTTGTCAGTGAGGAAGGGGCGAATCCTCCTGATGTTGTAGAGGAGGAATCTGCAGGAGCGTGTCACTGATGCGATGTTTGCCGAGAACGACAGTTGGTCGTCCAGGGTCACACCCAGATTCCTTGCAGTCCGAGTTGACGTCACCACAGCATTATCAATGGTGATGGCCAGGTCTCGGTGCGGACAGCCCTTCCCCGGGAGGAACACCAGCTCAGTCTTGTCCAGGTTGAGCTTCAGGTGGTGCATCGACATCCACTCCGAGATGTCTGCCAGACATGCAGCAATGCGTGCCTCCACTTGTGTGTCAGAGGGGGGAAATGACAGGATCAGCTGGGTGTCATCTGCATTACAGTGGTAGGAAAAGTCGTGTGAATGGATAACAGAACCAAGAGATGTTGTGTAGAGGGAAAAGAGGAGAGGGCCTAGAACCGAGCCTTGCGGAACCCCAGTAGTGAGCCTGCGTGGTTCTGACACAGACCCTCTCAGCGTCACCTGGTAGGAGCGATCCGTTAGGTAGGATGCAAACATGGAGAGTGCAGAGCCTGAGACACCCATCCCCTCAAGGGTGGAGAGGAGGATCTGGTGGTTCACCGTGTCAAACGCTGCAGACAGGTCCAGGAGTATCAGGACAGAGGAGAGAGAGTTCGCTCTAGCGGCATGGAGCGACTCCGTCACTGCCAGGAGGGCAGTCTCGGTCGAGTGACCCACTTTGAACCCAGACTGGTGGGGATCCAAGAGGTTGTTCTGGTGGAGGTACAAGGACAGTTGATTGAAGACAGCACGTTCAAGAGTTTTTGATAGGAAGGGTAGAAGGGAAACCGGTCTGTAGTTCTTGACCTCAGAGGGGTCAAGTGTTGGTTTCTTCAGAAGGGGGGTGACTCTGGCAGTCTTGAAAGCAGAGGGAAAGCATCCAGACACCAGAGACGTGTTGATGAGGTGGGTCAGGAAGGGAAGGAGTGACAGCATGAAATTCAAAGGAGGAAGGAGAGAATTGTGGCAGAGAAAAAAGAGAGTATTTCCATTTGCTGGAAATTAGCAGGCCAGTACCACCGCCTCGCCTCGCAGCTCTGGGAGTGTGAGAGAAAGAGTACACATCTGACAGAGCAGCGGGTGTGGCAGTGTTTTCTGGGGTGATCCAAGTCTCGGTTAGAGCAAGAAAGTTGAGGGAGAGCAGGGATGCGTAGCCTGAGATGAACTCAGCTTTCGGCACAGCCGACTGGCAGTTCCACAGCCCCCCTGCCACCACTTGCTCAACGCGAGTTGAGAGAGTAGGATAGATGAGATTAGTGGGGTCGCGGCGTCTGGGTGTGACCCAGCGTCTGTGCGACCACCGGAAAGAGGAGAGGACAGGAATAGGAAGCAAACACATGGTAGATCACAATACAATGATACGGTTTATGAAGAGAAGAAGCACCCAATCTTCGAAGGTCGTTCTTTGAAGAAGTCGGGCTTGAAAAAGTCGCCTGTTGCCTTTGTTCGCCTAGCGCTTGAAAGCTGACGCTTTCAAAGCAGCAGTGGTTGACGACTGCTTCCTCTGATTGCTAATTGTCTGCCAGGAGTGCAGGCCCCTCCCAGACAATTAACAAGGCAATTGGCCTAGCTTGGTGAAACTACCTTCAATAGGGGCTATGACACAAACAGAAACTGACCAACTAGCAGCTAACAATAGACTACTGATTAAAGCACTAATACTTAAGCAATCAAAGTACAGCTAACAGCAACCTGGTAAGCAAGAAAAATATACTCAGACTATCCTAGATGAGTCAAGTAGTTCAGAATCCCTCCAGAAGTTAAATACACACTGGAGTAAAACTCTGCCTGGACTGACTATAAACCTTGAGTTGTGCAGGCCCCTCCCAGACAATTAACAAGGCAATTGGCCTAGCTTGGTGAAACTACCTTCAATAGGGGCTATGACACAAACAGAAACTGACCAACTAGCAGCTAACAATAGACTACTGATTAAAGCACTAATACTTAAGCAATCAAAGTACAGCTAACAGCAACCTGGTAAGCAAGAAAAATATACTCAGACTATCCTAGATGAGTCAAGTAGTTCAGAATCCCTCCAGAAGTTAAATACACACTGGAGTAAAACTCTGCCTGGACTGACTATAAACCTTGAGTTGTGCAGGCCCCTCCCAGACAATTAACAAGGCAATTGGCCTAGCTTGGTGAAACTACCTTCAATAGGGGCTATGACACAAACAGAAACTGACCAACTAGCAGCTAACAATAGACTACTGATTAAAGCACTAATACTTAAGCAATCAAAGTACAGCTAACAGCAACCTGGTAAGCAAGAAAAATATACTCAGACTATCCTAGATGAGTCAAGTAGTTCAGAATCCCTCCAGAAGTTAAATACACACTGGAGTAAAACTCTGCCTGGACTGACTATAAACCTTGAGTTGTGCAGGCCCCTCCCAGACAATTAACAAGGCAATTGGCCTAGCTTGGTGAAACTACCTTCAATAGGGGCTATGACACAAACAGAAACTGACCAACTAGCAGCTAACAATAGACTACTGATTAAAGCACTAATACTTAAGCAATCAAAGTACAGCTAACAGCAACCTGGTAAGCAAGAAAAATATACTCAGACTATCCTATATGAGTCAAGTAGTTCAGAATCCCTCCAGAAGTTAAATACACACTGTATATATATATATATTAAAGAAGCAACTATATATACTATGAACAAAGAAGAATAAGCTTCTACGATATCTTAACAGGATGTCCCCAAACATGAGTGCGCAAGTATTTTGAAATTGGCCAACAGATGGCGCCACATATATCAAAAATGTGTATCTCATAATGTTATGGACAGAATTTCATGAAATTTGGTGCACAAGCTTTGCAAGTATTATTGAAGAAATTATGTTTTGCTGCGATTGGTGAAAGTAATCGTGGTATAGGTACATTTCAGTTTGGCCTTTCACATTATGAATTGTAACCAAAGCAGGTTTGCAAATCACTGCAAAACATGGAGTACATGTTTCAGCCTTTATTGACAATGATCACACCAAATATCATGCAAAAAGTGAAAAGTCAAAGTGAGGCCAACCAATGGCAATTTTGTTCAACCAATGTGTTTTCTTCATGGGCTGTTTGCAGATGTGGTTCGCTACTCTGACAAATACCACAGCACTGAATCCAGAGACAGCACTCTGGAGTGGAATCCAGGTGAGGAGGTGTGACCTGGTTTGTAGACACCACACAGGAGCATATTGTTGTTCAGTAATAATTATTATATAACAACATTTAAATGTATTTCTGTGTTGTAGACTGGAGCAGGCTGCCCAAAGAGCTTTGCATCAAAGTGAGAAAGTCTCAGAGAAAAGGTGAGTTTGTATAGCACTTTGAAAAACAAATCTTACAAAGAGCTTTACAGCACAAAAAAAGGCAAAATGTCATGAAGTGCTTCACTATGTACAGAAATCAAGGTAGATAGAATTTTATCATCAAAGTGCTTTTTAAGAAGAGATTTAAAAGATGAAACTAGAGAAGCCGACCCATCACCGGAGGGTCGCTGTTTTGATCCCCGGCACCACCAGGCGGGTGTATTCCAGCTGTGACCTGGTGACTGAAAAAATTACTGGTGTCACAATGTGCATGTGTGTGGGGTGAT
The DNA here is from genome assembly GCA_034670405.1 of Hoplostethus atlanticus. Classification (NCBI taxonomy): domain Eukaryota; kingdom Metazoa; phylum Chordata; class Actinopteri; order Trachichthyiformes; family Trachichthyidae; genus Hoplostethus; species Hoplostethus atlanticus. Next base: position 1,565,157 of record JAXDDX010000085.1, read on the forward strand.
GTTGTGTGTATCTAGTCAGGGGTGTGCAAAAAAAAAGAATTTCACTGCATATCCTGTATGCGTATGTGATAAATAAAGTTCATTTCAGAAAAATCCTGTTATTTTGGGCTGTTTATAATCAGCCATTTCTATTTAAAATCAACGGTAAACACACACTTAGATAATTGGTTCCTGTATCCACGTTATACAGGGTAAGGTTGGCTAACGTAAATGCAGATTACAAGTGGTGCAGTCAAAGTAAATGCAGTGTGTGTTAAGTTAAACAATGTGGGTTAAGTTACCTGGGCCTGCTGCTCCCCTCTACTTGCAGTGATGCTTTTTGTCCTGCAGAAGTCGCTGATAACTGCTGTATTCACTCTGGAAATTTTGTGGAATATTGCTGATTTCATTCATCTTTTCTAATTTGATACATCACAAATCGGATGGAAACCACGCTTTTGTAAAATACAGGTATTGATGTTTTGACTCTGGGACAGGAATATTGACAATGAAATAAAGACAGATATTATTCTCTCCACTTATTTTTCACCCAGTTGCACCTCAACTCAAAGGAGCCAAGAAATCTATCATAAAGAAAGAGGATATTCTCACCAAACTAGAGGTTGGTTACATGTAGAAACAATTTACTTAATTATTATTATTAATTATTAAGTATACAATTATAAAATCATTTAATTTGCGCACATTTTATTGATTGTGTTTCGTTAAATCCTCCCACAGACTCTGGAAAAGAAAGAAGAGGCAACTAACTCGGAGGATGAGGAGAACGAGGAGAAAAAGAATACAAACAACGAGGAGGGGCAGGAAGAAGAAGAGGAGTTGAACGAAGAGGACTTGGAGGAGGTAAACAGAAGCCAGATGATGCATAAGTGTGCTAAACTAGAAGCAAAATCCAATAGCCAAAATAAACTGATGTCTTAAAGGAAAAATCCACCATAAAGCTCTGCTTTGGGTTTCTGGGATAACCGTCATTTCAAAAAAGATGCCATTTTCACTTTTTCACTGCATTCCTGTCTTGAATTCAGTTCATTATTGTGTGAGTTTATGGCTCCAACACTGACTAATGGCAAACCAACATTAGTTATAAGAGTATATATAATCTACTATTACTTTTCAATCAGTACAGCACAACGGCACACTCTTAACAGGGTTCCCACTGGTCATGGAATTTCTGGAATATCGGGGAATTTTGAGACAGACAGGGAAAGTCAGGGAATTTGATAAATTCTTTGGGGAAATCAGGGAATTTTACAAATGGGTCACTATAAAGAAATATGCCAGGAAAAAACAATGTTACCAATCAAAGACGGAATGACAATTTTAGGTCATGGAAGTGCTCTGACTTAAAATAGAAAGTCATGGAAAAGTCTTGGAATTTTATATTCCAAGACTGACAGTGGGAACCCTGTCTTAATATTAATTACGACAGGCAATTCATTAATTTCTGTTTGAAATGGCCCTTATAACTAATGCCAGACTCATACAGACCAAATGATCAATCTGACCAGTGTTGTCACGATACCAGAACTTTCATTTCAGTATCAATACGAAGTTAAATATATACAAAAATGCAATACTGCGTTACCATGGCAAACAAGAAAAACCATGGGTGTCCGTCTCTATGTCGGCTCTTTAAATAGTTCCATATTTGGCTCCTGGCTCCTAGTTTGTCGACTAGTTTAAATGGATTGGGATCCAGTTCAAGACATGGTGGACTGTTTGATACCGACTGCTTTAGGCTGAGGCTCTGTCTAGTCCAATCCTTCTTTTCAATATTCTTCTTCTAACCATTCCAATCCGCACATATGTTAGCTATATCGAGATCAGAGCCAAAAATCTCATATAGGTCGGGCCCTAGTATCGAATATTTAGAAAATGCAATATTGAATTCAATCTTTCTCAAGTAGTGTTGAAATTTCAGTTAGCGTGATTTTGTAATTTACCTCTCTCTTTATCCGTTTTGCAGGATACAGACTACATCATGTCGTACTTTGACAACGGGGAGGACTTTGGAGTAGACAGCGACGACAACATTGATGAAGCCACATACTGACTTTTTACCTGGAGGTGTTGGGGAAAGAGAACAAAGACTCTGAAGCCCTTGCCTAGAATTTAGCTTTGATGGGAGGCCAGACTGAAATAAAGATTTTAGGCTGATATTTAATTGTTTAATTGTTGAAAACGTAGAAAAAACTTGATCACAGATACTTGAAGACTTAACATTGTCGGCTTTACAAGCCAAAAAATAAGAGTTGCCTCACTTTTTTCTTCTCTGCAGTGTTTTAGGTCCTACATCTACCTACAGGGTGAGGTTGCCAGCTTTTATCAATTTGATACTTTATTGTGCAATTTTTATTCTCATTTGATTGTAATGTTTTCAATGTTATTTTAGTGAGAGATAAGCATTTTATAACAGTTTATTTAAAAAAGTATGCATGTAAAAATACACATCAAACAATGATATTGCTTTTTATGTATGTTTTCCGTTACACCCTTAGCTCCCACAAAGCACCCTCTGTCCCCTTCCTCCCCTCCAAAGCAAAAGAGAATTACATGAATCAATTACATAAAATGTCTAAATGGAGGGTAAGAATTTTATATTTTATTTTAGTTAAATGTAAAAAGGTAAAATTATCCACATTGAAATTGAGTTTGCAATGTTTTCTATTGAAAGATATGTGTGAATTGTGAAATATGACTTATTCCTTTACACCGCATTATTATGTGTACAATTTGGAAACGAGAGATGTATTTCTTCTGTCCTAAACCTCATGGCTCTGTAACTGTGCCTCAAGCAGCCACTAGGTGGCAGACGTCCCCAATTATTAATTATTAATTATGTTCAATGCAGTGGAGTCAGATATGGGGAAAGGTGTCTCTTGTTTCTTTTCATTGATGTTTCATTCCACCGATATGGGTTTTTGAAGGCCAATATAAATATTTTTGTGTTGAAACTGTCAATAGGCAATATTTTGTGCTGATATTCAATATCTTTATAGTTGACCATTTTCATGCCAAACAAATTACAAGTATTCAATGATTCAGGGTGCAAAAGCCTCTGAAACAGCATTCAGACCATGGAACACTAAAAGTGAAACTCATTGAAACCCAGAGTAGTGAAATTTTGGCTCTGGATGACCACCCTGACCTCCCACCCACCTATTCAGTGGTAGGGACACTCTTGGTTACATTACTGCCTTCGCATAAATAATAAATGTACATGAAACATAACTGAACAGTTCGATGAATAAACATTGACTGGCTGACTGGTCTTCGTCTTCTTCAATCGGCGCTCATGCCAAACCTTTGACTCTCAACCCATATTTTTTAATCAATACAGATGAAACTCTGAGCACAATGATCAGTGCTGCATTCATTCAGTTTACAGAGTGGGCTAACAGACCGAGTGCTTTGATGTCTTGGACTTGGTCTCATGTCTATTTTGACTCAGACTTGTCTCGGTGTCGGCCACTGTTGGACTACTCGACTTTTTCCCGCCTATCAAAAAATATAAAAAATGGGTAATTGTATTGATTTATTTTCACCCTTATGTTACACGTGGAAAGACATGTAGACTGTTTTATTGCCTTTTTTGGTCTTGGTCTTGAATAGGACTGGATTTGCTCTGGTCTCGGCCTTGACTTGGTCTCAACCCCCTTTGGACCTGGTCTTGGAGTTGGCTCCAAGCGTAGCTGTCTGTTCCGAATAAAATAAGTTGTTTGTCATAGTCCTACTTCTGGAAGTGACTCCCATCTAATCCACTTTAGAGTGGGTTAGTAGGAGCAGGCTGCTATCGGTACATTTCACACACATACACCTGCACGTTGCCTTTTCCAGTCGGTAGGAGGAAAACATATTGCGCAAGACAATGTGAGTCATGTGCAATGGCAGGTGAGTTGCACCATATCTGGAGGAGTCACGGCATAAGTTGTACACTATGTGATGGGTGTGGTATCCACCACGGTGAATACAGTAGAACATGCAGTACTGTGTTTACCCGCAACTTTACCTCAATGACAATGTTAGAGGAGTTGTAAAAACAACTGGGAGTGTACTGAAAGAGAAAAAAAGATGCATCTATGAAAACAGCCTCACATTGTGCATGCATTTTAGTAAAATCACATGATTGTTTATGCCGACCATGAAGACAGAATGCAAGAGGCTCCATTTGCTGAGAAGCCTTTTTCCAGGAGGTCATCAAACAAAAGATGTGACTGGTTTCTAATTCCCCCCAATTCACTTATCACAGTATGCAGTACCATTGCAAAGACATTCAATGTTATACAACTTCATATTTATTAACAAGAATGTGTCAAATAAGTCTCAACCAAGTCTGGTCTCCAGACCACTTTTCTGACATCTTGGACTTGTCTAAGTCTTGGTCTTGGCCACTATTGGATGTTGAGTCCACATCTCCGAGGATCTTACATGGTCCTCACACACAGACACTCTGGTGAGAAAGGCAAGGCAGCGCCTTTACCACCTCAGGCAACTGAGGAAATTTAAAGTCTCCCGGAGGATCCTTCAGTCCTTCTACTCTGGAGCTGTAGAGAGCATCCTGACAGGAAGCATCACTGCCTGGTTTGGCAACAGCTCCGCTCAGGACAGGAAGGCTCTGCAGAGAGTAGTGCGTTCGGCTGAACGCACTATTGGAACTACACTCCCCACCCTGCAGGACTTATACACCAGGAGGTGCAAAACCAGAGCCTGCAGGATCATGAAGGATCCTCACCACCCTAACAATGGACTGTTTCAGCTGCTGCGGTCAGGCAAGCGCCTCCGTAGTCATGCTGCCAAAACAGAGAGACTGAGACGGAGTTTCTTCCCTCAGGCCATCAGGACTGTGAACTCTGACCTCACCAGGGCCCCCACCAAGACACACACACTGCCCCCTCTTATGCACACACACACTTAGGTAAAGACTACACATAATTTATAATTTATATTATATTATACATACAATTTCCCTTTTTTACTATATTTTTATAAAGTTATTGTAAATATTGTGTTGTTGTTTTTTTTTTATATAGAGCTCTTACTGTGACATTGTAAATATTGTGTTGGTTTTTTACTGTAAATAGTGTGAACCTGTTATTTGCCCTTTGCACATTTCTGCTGAGCATTGCCACTTTACATTTCACTGCACACCTCGTGTGTGTATGTGACAAATAAACTTCTTGAATCTTGAATCTTGAATCTCTTTCCTGTCTAACTAAAAGTTTTCAAGACATGAACACTGTCTATTGTCTATTTTGGTCTTGGGTCCTGAATCCTGAATAGGGCTTGATTTGTTGATTTTCACAGTTCTGGTTTCAAGGAAGTGAGAAGTGGAAGTGAGCCGTTCTGAATCAGTGCCACAGATAGAAACCAGAGGTCACAGCAAGGAGGGCAAAGTCAGCAAGCTTTCATAATGCGATTCACATGGTTCATATTATGAATATTGATGTCAATTTAGGAGAGATGAGATAGCTTACTAGACAAATGTGGTGCAAAATAATGCAGATTCATTCATGATATGGAAACAATCATACAACGTTTTAAACAAAAATCAAGTAATGTAAGTGAGAAGAAAGATACTGGTATCAACTGCTCATTGAGATTAAAACCATGGTGCTATTAGAGCTTCTGTTTTGTCTATATTTACATTTTATCTCTTTTCTCTTCCGTTGATACTACTTGTGTCTCAAGTTTGGAAGTGGAGCTTGTGATTTATACAAATCTTTCACACAGTTGTCTGTTATCCTCTGTTATCCTACATCCTCTGAAACATGTAGGCTACAGTTATATGTAATTTTAGCAAGCAGTGATTTAGTATTAACCAAGAGTCAATGAGACCAAGACTGTTGTTCATATATTGATCTATGAATCTGTTACATTGGTTAAAAAGCCTAGTCTGTGGGGTTTACACGGGTAGTTGAAAAGAATATACCTGAAGCGTAAAGAGACACTTCAGGGCACAGTGTGCGAGACGCAGCTGGAGCGTGAGCCGGTACGGAGCCGGTGTGGACAGCAGCGTTAATAGGAAAGCATTTCTGCTGAGAGAGACGCACGACTGAAAAACACAGCTGACTCGCGTCCTGTGTAAACCAGGCTCACCTGAGTGCAGTTTTTGATATAATTAACCATCACATACTCCTACATTGTCTTGAAAACTACATTGGTATCTGAGGATCGCTGTTTTCATGGTTTAGGGTCTATCTACCACTGCATCTTCCACAACAATATGATATATTGCAATGTGGTGTGCCACAAGGCTTTGTCTTGGGTCCGCTGCTATTATCTTTATATATGCTACCTCTCTGCAAGAATATCCGCCAATTTGGCATTCATATTCATTGCTATGCTGACGATACTCAACTTTATGTACCCGTTAAACCAAACGACCATTCACAATTCCTAAATTTAGAGGTGTGCCTTTCCAAAGTCAAATGTTGGTTGGCCCTAAACGCCCTGCTTCTCAGTGCCAACAAAACAGAGATGTTGGTTATTGGACCAGCTAGATGTAAGTATCTGTTTGAGAATTCAACTCTTTTGATAACTGCATGATCTCCCAGAGTCCATCTATTAAAAATCTCGGCATTACATTTGATCCGACCCACTCGTTCGAGCCACACAAGGACAAGGAGATAGACCCATATTAACAACGATAGACACAGAAATCTTACATGCCTTTGTATCGTCGAGACTTGACTATCACAATGTTCTGTTCTCTGGTTTACTCAATGCGTCCATTAAAAATGTGTGACCACTTGACGCCTATCTTATCTTCCCTACACTGGCTCCCAATTCATGCCAGATGCAACTTTAAGGTTCTTCTACGAACATAAAATATTACACGGGCTGGCACCGTCTTATCTAGCAGATCTTGTTGAACCATAGATACCATGCGCCCTCCGATCACAGGATGCTGGCTACCTAGCTATCAGTAATAGAGCCTTTTCTCACCACACTCCTCTTATGCTACTGTCCACTCATGCTGGCCATGTGTGTTTATGTGAGTGAGAGTACGTGAATGAATCTGCATGTGTATGGGTGTGTCTCCTATCTGTTTACAGGCTGTGTCTGCAACTGGGCAGTGTTGGCATCCTCATGGTCCCCCACTCTTACGATGATGCTGACCAAGCTGCTTGGAGGAAGGAAGTAAAGAAGATGGATGGAAGATGGAACACAAGCTGCAGCAAAACAGCATGAGAGAGGTGTGGTCTGCCATGAAAATCATCACTGGCTACAATGTGGCCAGCCAGCCGATGGATGGGAGCTGAGCCAGGGCCGACGAGTTTAACCTGTTTTTCAACAGGTTTGACTCAAACCCCTGGCCAACCATCCCCCGTCACACCTTCTCCCCCCCCTGCTGTGCCACCTCCATACTCCCCTGTGGCTCCACCATCCCCTAACCCCACTCCCCTCTCTTCCCTTCCCCCCGGATTCTCAACTCCAACACAACCATACAGCAGCATCACATCTGACCAGCTGAAGAGGCTCCATGCAGACAAGGCAGCAGGCCCTGATGGTATCAAACCAGGGCTCACCAGCCATCCAGCCCATACTCCTGGGAGATAAGCTTCGGACAATGCAGGTGGTGCAGGTGGATGGCCCCTTGGTGACCTGGATTGTAGACTACCTGACTGGCAGACCACAGTATGTGAGGCTGCAGGGCTGTGCGTCAGATCTGGTAGTCAATCAATCAATCAATCACATTTTATTTGTACAGTCATTAATCACTGTTACAGTCTCAAAGGGCTTCACAGTGCCCAAAGTGTGAAAACAATAAATGGTTAGAAAGGGATCCCCCTACCAAGACAGCCGGGTGTGCAATAGATGCAGATAGGAGACACACTCACACACACCATACACGCAAGCACACTCATTCATGTACTCTCTCACACAGACAAACATGACCAGCGTCAGTGGACAGGAGCAGGTAGACCAGAACAGGACATGTAGGCAAGATGCTAGTATCCATCGGCAGGAACCTAAGCTAGGGTGAGCTAACTGGTCTAGCCTTACTCTGAGAAGAGACTGAGCCACTCCCTCAAGGCTGGTCAAATGATAGAGAGAATAAATAGGTTTTTAGCCTTGACTCAAAGATTTCGATAGAGCCTGCCTCTCTGATTGAGGCAGGCAGACTGTTCCAGAGATGGGGAGCCCGGTAAGAAAAGGCTGTGTGGCAGACTGGGGCGGTAGGCGTATGCTGGATGCATGAGAGAGTTGAGTCAGTGGACTGACTCTCCCTGTATCCAGCACCGGCTGCGGCCAATTAAGGCAGATTTTAGTAGGGCCTTTTTAACCTGTGTGTGTATGTGTGAACGGGAGTGCGTCTGAGCGAGAGCCAGAGTGAGAGTCTGAGCTTGAGCGAGTGAGCAAGTGGTGCAAATAAAGCGGCCAACTGGCCCGTTAACTCTCAGCTCCTACCTTGTCTCTGTCTGTAGCGGCCCCGGTAGTAGCGAGAATTGCTACACTCTGTTACCTCCGGTTTCTTTATGACTGCTGGGATAGACAGGTAGCCAGCATCCTGTGATCTGAGGGCGCGTGGCGGTTTATAGTTTAATCAGATCTGATAAGTAGGACGGTGCTATCCCATGTAATGATTTATATGTAAGTAAAAGCACCTTGAAGTCACACCTGGCCTGAATTGGTAGCCAATGTAGTGAGGTTAGGATGGGCGTTATATGGTTGAATTTCCTAGTTTTGGTCAGGATTCTGGCAGCAGCATTCTGGACCAGTTGTAGTTTTTTTAGTGCGTAGTTTTTCTGCGTCTGCCTTTGTTAGTATGGGTTGAACGCTGCTTTAGTAGTCTCCTTAATATGTAACTCGAATTATAGGATAGGGTCGAATTTTTTTGACGTAATACAGGGGCCCCCCAGGGGACCGTCCTGGCTCTCTTCCTGTACACATCCGACTTTAGATACAACAACTCAACGTGGGAAAAACCAAAGAGATGGTGGTGGATTTCAGGACTACTTACGCCGGGGACACACTGGACGCGGAAAGAAAAGGAAGCGCCGCGATCGGCGCCGAATGAGCAAGGAGTTTGGTTGTTCACACCGGCACCGAACGGCGCCGATCTCCGCTGGTTTCCTCAATGTAGGGGTTTGGTCTCTCTCTCTCTCTCTCGCTTTCTCTCTCCATCTCTCCCTTTTTACCTCTCCCTTTCCCTGTCTCTCTCTCATTCTCTCTGTCTTCCTCCCTCTGTCTCTCTCTTTGTGTATCTGTCTGTCTCTTTTCCTCCCCCTCTCTATTCATCTCTCTCTCTCTCTCTCTCTCTCTCTCTCTGCGTGTGCCCGCTCGTCTCTCTCTTTCTCGCTCTCTCGCTCTCTTCAATTTCAATTTTAAGCTTTATTGACATGAAAAGTGAACAGTGCTTATATTGCCAAAGCAAACGTATATGAACAGACAAAGAACAACATTTACAACAATATGAAAGTACATGCCACAAGTAACAGGACAACACAAGTAAGAACAGCAATGAATGAAACATTAAGCATTATGTATACTTGAGTAGTATGGTGTCTATTAAAATGCACATGCATAATACATATACATCTCTCTCTTTCTGCTTGTGTGCGTGTGCCTGCTCGTCTCTCTCGCTCTCTGTTTAGACACAGACGGTAAAAGTCTATGCCGTTCCTGTGTCTGACTTCCTGCCCAGCTTGACACATTCGCTCACGAATCGAGAAAATCTTAGACCTGACGCCGAAACGGTCGCTGCAGGCCGCGGCCATTCGGCGCCCTTCCGCGGCCGGTGTGCACGGCCACATTGGTTAACATGGGCGCGGAAAGAATTTTCCTCGGCATTCTTCGCCATTCGGCGCCTTTCGTCGCCGTTCCGCGTCCGGTGTGTCCCCGGCGTAAGATTTTCTCGATTCGTGAGCGAATGTGTCAAGCTCGGCAGGAAGTCAGACACAGGAACGGCATAGAGCATCCTGTCATTTTCCAAAATATAACAAATTTCAAAATAAAACACCCTGATTGATGGTATTTCTGAGTTGTGTCTAAACTTTTACCGTCTGTGTCTAAACAGAGAGAGAGAAGCAGGCACACGCACGCAGAGAGAGAGAGAGACGAGCAGGCAGACGAGAGAGAGAGAGACAGAGAGAGAGAGAGAGAGAGAGAGAGAGAGAGAGAGAGAGAGAGAGAGAGACAGACACGAGCAGGCACACGCACAAGCAGAGAGAGAGAGAGACCAAACCCCTACATTGAGAAAACCAGCGGAGATTGGCGCCGTTCGGCGCCGGTGTGAACAACCAAACTCCTTCTTGCTCGATCGGCGCCGATCGCGGTGCTTCCTTTTCTTTCCGCGTCCAGTGTGTCCCCGGCGTAAGGCACCAATCACCCCCGTTTCCATCCGGGGGGAGGACGTAGTTGCAGTTCTACAGGTACCTAGGAGTGCACCTGGATAGCAAGCTTGACTGGAGTGGGAACACTGAGGCTACATACAAGAAGGACCAGAGCCGACTCAGTAGAGCCATGCTGAACGTGTTCTATCAGTCGGTGGTGGCAAGTGCGCTTTTCTTTGCGGTTGTTTGCTGGGGCAGCAGCACAAAAGCTATGGATATGTTGGAGTGCGTGTGTGTGTACATGTGTGACTTTGTTATTATAGGTGGCATATGTCAATTTGCTGAGATCGTGGGTGCTGAGGGACTGCCTCCTGACGATTCCGGACTCCAGTTGATATCCTGGGTGGCGGCAGATTTGAGGAAGAAGTAGTACCAGTCAGTGTGTGAGCAGTAAAATAGTGTACATTGGATAGTCCTTAGTGTGTGATTGTAAGTATTGTGAATAGTGTATGTCTAATGGTAGGAACCTGTAGGGGTGTGCTGCCATTTGTTTTGTGGTCTCCTTTTATCCCTGTTCATGTTCCTGTCCTTTTCAGGGAGGTAGTTTTGGTTGATTGTATTTTTGGTTTCTTTTCCTTTTAGTAGACTAGTTAGTTTTGTTGCTAACAGGTTGTCCTTTTGTTTGCTGCTTTGGCTGTCTCACCCTGACAATTCTGCTTCAAATAGTAACAATTTGAAATAAACTGTTATAGTTTTGCCTATATCTATGTGACAGAGCATGGTTTGGCGACCTGGGAGAGAAGGATACCTGACTCTTATACCCCTTTCACACACAAATTTACATTGGTTATTGAACATGGGTTATTCCCGCATTCGACCTATTCAGACAAGTAGCTGTGTGATATTGTCGTAGATAATTTAACCTTTTACCGTCCTGGTAATTTGTTGCTTTATTTCTTCTTCACCTCCAACAGGGCTATACGTAGAACACCTCCAGAGGTCTATACAGGTAAATCAATGCCCTAATGGTTGATTCCATGGCTTAGTTCACTTTTCATCCTTTTGGTGGTGGCCAACTCCTACTGAAACTGAGACGTACTGTACGTATGAGCAGACTTTGTACAGGCAGTAACTTGTTTTTCTCTCTTCATCCACTATGGAAAAATTCAAGCTTGCAGCTGTTTCACTGACTTGATCTACTAGATAAACGTGGAGTCAAATACCATATTTTATTTGTAATGTAATGTTAGCAAGCATGTTTGATGACAGAAGATAACAATTTGTGAACAGAAGTTCACAATTGTAAACTTCCTCAACTTCCTCAATTCCTAACTTCCTTAAACAATCTACACATAATTTATGAAATGGCAGGACCAACATGGTTCTATGCAGGTTGATAAAATGATCACAGGCCTGTTATTTTCTTGTTCATGTGTATGTGATTGTGCTTGTGTGTGAGGTCATGTATATTCCAGCTCCTGTACTCATCTACGGCGAGGAGGAATGTTGTTTATCATTCACTGATGAGGATGCCTCACTCGTAATATGATGCCTGATTCCTCAACTGGATGCCACCTGTGATGGATTTAGTTTGGTTTAGTTTGAATACAGGTTTTTGTTTTGATTTTTGTTTATGTTTATGGCTGTAATTTTTGTAAACAAAATAAACAAATAAATAATTCTTTTGAATTATTGCAATCTCAAAAATTATGAATTTTCTTGCAATCAACAAGTCCTACTTGACAAAAAAAATGTATAACCAAATGTTTGCAGTTCCTACTTGATAAGCATTTGTTACCCATACACATACATTTGATTGGCCTTTAAAATGAATTGATGCAATGTCTATTATTTGCTGTAAAACTGCAATGTGAATTTCTAGGGCAAAATTAAGCAAATTAAATCTATTTCATCAATTTTATGTATTTTTAATATTTTAATTGTTTTTTTACATTTTTTAAAATATTTTTTTTTACCCATCCCCTAAACAAGCCTGGCAGGTTTAGGTGTATTATTCAAATTAATTAACCATCCAGCCTCCAGCTGCTATAAGTTCTCATTTTCTCACTTTTAGGATAATACTAGTCACCTACAGTTACTTAACATACTGTATGTTAAAGCGTTAGCTTGCGCACCGGACAGAGCTATCTACTGGAGACACAGACACAGTGCCATGGACCTAACACCCAAAAAGTCAACGTAGTCCTTCAGTGCGGGCTTCCCAGTTCTGTGTACCTCAGGAAGTGAATTGCCACATGGTGTCACTTCCCAGGGATTCTGATGAAACTAAAAGTACCAATGGAATCTATTGAGAAGTCCTAACATGAATTGCTGTTTGAACATTAGCAATCATGGTAGATAGTACAATTTTTGTCCATGTTCTCACGTCACATTTTATTCGACACAATCAGGTTCTATGTAAATTTTACTCAAACACTTGCTCATGCACCCGAAACACTCATTTCTCCCTTCATTTCAGGAAAATATGCGATTTCAGTGTTAAACGAAAGAGCTAGCACAGCATTCCCACACTCGCATAACCACATTTAAAATAGATGGACTTGTCTACCAACACAGCTTGATCTGACCCTCGTGAAATCTATTAATCCCATTAAGTTTATAGCTAACACTTAGTTAGGGTTGATTAGGATGGATGTAGTATGTCCTGCCTTGCTGAGGCTGGCTGTTTCTTCTTCTGCCCATTTGGTGTAATATGTACAAGTCCCGTGACAAGACGTGGTGGAGCAAACTACTTCCTGTTTAGAAACAGGCCATAGAACATTGTTTCCTGAACAGGATGACTCTGGCTGGTTGGACATCCTCTGTTTGTTCATGTTACAGCTCTCATTTCCTTCCACACCTTAAACACCCACAAGTCAGCTATTATAATCTTGAACTCTGCAGCAAGCATGTGACAGAGAGTAACAGCCAGTTTTTACAATATAATATGATGGCACGGTAAAAAAAATCATATTAAACCAGCTTTGGAAACTGTTTTGAACTTATATCCAAAAAATAATTTAGGTCCTGAGTTCACAAACTGATGCAGGTAGCAGCGGCAGACGTCAGACGTCATTTGAACTTTCATTTTGGTGCTATATTTACACGGGTTTTCAACCCTGGTGCAGGTCACTGGTCAACATCTATTAAATATCAAAATGTTTGCTGGGTGATCAAAATGTTTGCTGGGTGACCTAAATTGGTCCTAAATTGATTAAATACAATTGGCTAACTTTTTTGCCAGTTGATGCAAAAAAGGTTCTACATAGCACAAAGTTTACAAAACGTTAGTACCAAAACATGTTCACCTATAATTATGGCCAAATACTGCTTCTTGGTGCTAAAGGAAATCTTGCATTTAGAGTCTATAATCAGGGATGTAGTGGAGGGTAATCCCAGCCAAACTAGTTTACCAACCTTTCATTTGTAGAACAGCGTATAACACCTTCCCAGCCAACATGTCCATGTGGGGCCCACATGAGTTTTACCTAGGTTATATGGATTTCATCTGGGCGTGGGCTTAGAGTGGCCTTTTTGATGGGTTGTGTGTGGGCCCCAGTTGGGGTAATCAAACTCCATTAAAATGGGCTACCTATTTATGCCCAGCTCCGGTCTATGTGTGGGTGCTGCATGGGTCCTATTTAAATGATGAATGCTCACATGGGTCCCACTTATAGCCCACCTTGGCCCCATTAGTGACCCACATGGGCAGACACACACTATATGGAGCCCATGGGGAAATTAATATGGGCCCCATTTGGGTTGTAAATACCAGCCCATCACTAACCCATGTGGGGCCTACATGGACAGTGCCTGGGTTTTTATTCTGGCATGAATCTTAATCATGTAAATTCATAGCATACAGAATAGAAACATTTTCATTTACCACTATATCACTGTGTGTAATCCATTGGTATCTGTATTTGTTGGCTGTACCAAGATGAACCAGTAACCAACCCCACCCACATCCTCCCTGTTTCCTTCTCTGAGCAATCTGGCAAAGTAATTTCCACAAAGTAAGAGTTTTTGTGAAAAATGTCAACAATATTACTGCCAAGCATAACGTGATCTTATAATAATGTAATGTATATCTTTATGTTTGTTCCTGCAGTGCTGAAAGTTGTGCACAAATTCCATCCATCCATCCATCCATTTTCGACCGCTTATCCGGATCCGGGTCGCGGTGGCAGCAGGCTCAGCAGAGTATCCCAGACATCCCTTTCCCCAGCCACAGTCACCAGCTCATGCTGGGGGATCCCAAGGCGTTCCCAGGCCAGGCAGGATATATAATCCCTCCACCGGGTCCTGGGTCTGCCCCGAGGCCTCCTCCCCACTGGACGTGCCCTGAATACCTCCACAGGGAGGCGTCCTGGAGGCATCCTAACCAGATGCCCGAACCACCTCAACTGGCTCCTCTCCACGCGAAGGAGCAGCGGCTCTACTCCGAGTCCCCCCCGGACATCCGAGCTCCTCACCCTATCCCTAAGGGTGAGTCCAGATATCCTACGAAGGAAACTCATTTCGGCCGCTTGTATTCGCGATCTTGTCCTTTCGGTCACTACCCAAAGCTCGTGGCCATAGGTAAGGGTTGGAACAAAGATTGCCTGGTAAATTGAGAGCTTCGCCTTCAGGCTCAGCTCCCTCTTCACCACGACAGTCCGGTACAACGACCGCAAAACTGCACTCGCTGCACCGATCCGCCTGTCAATCTCATGCTCCATTTTACCCTCACTCGTGAACAAGACCCCGAGATACTTGAACTCCTTCACTTGGGGCAAAGACTCACTCCCCACCCAGAGGGGACAATCCACCGCTGTCCTGCAGAGCACCATGGCCTCAGACTTGGAGGTGCTGACTCTCATCCCGGCCGCTTCACACTCAGCTGCAAACCGCCCCAGCGCGTGCTGGAGTTCACAGCTTGATGCAGCCATCAGGACTACATCATCTGCAAAAAGCAGAGATGCTATCCTGAGGTCACCGCACTGGACACCCTCCACACCCTGGCTGCGCCTTGAAATCCTGTCCATGAAAATCACAAACAGGATAGGTGACAAGGGACAGCCCTGGCGGAGGCCAACACGCACTGGGAACGAGCTTGACTTAGTGCTGAGAATGCGGACACAACTCTCGCTTTGGTTGTACAGAGATCGGATGGCTCGAATTAACGGCCCCGACACCCCATACTCCCGCAGCACCCCCCACAGGATATCTCGAGGGACACGATCGTAAGCCTTCTCCAAGTCCACAAAACACATGAAGACTGGATGAGCAAACTCCCATGCCCCCTCCAAAATCCTTGCAAGGGTAAAGAGTTGGTCCACTGTTCCACGGCCAGGACGGAATCCGCCTTGTTCCTCCTGAATCTGAGGTTCGACAATTGGTCGCACTCTCCTTTCCAGCACCCTGGAATAGGCTTTCCCAGGGAGGCTGAGCAGTGTGATTCCCCGGTAGTTGGAGCACACCCTCCGGTCCCCCTTTTTAAAAATGGGAACCACCACCCCTGTCTGCCACTCCTTAGGCACTGTTCCCGACCTCCACGCGACATTGAAAAGGCGTGTCAGCCACGACAGCCCTACAACATCCAGGGCCTTTAGCATTTCCGGGCGAATCTCATCCACCCCCGGGGCTTTGCCACTGCGGAGTTTTTTGACTACCTCAGTGACTTCCCCCAGTGCGATGGGCAACGACCCCCCGGAATCTTCAGGCCCTGCCTCCCCCATGGAGGGCGTATCCATCGGGTTTAGGAGTTCCTCGAAGTGCTCCTTCCACCGCTCGATTATAGCCCCAGCCGAGGTCAGCACCTCCCCACCCTTACTGAAAACAGCTTGGGTGGGCCCCTGCTTCCCCCTCCTAAGGCGCCGAACGGTTTGCCAGAATCTCTTCGAGGCCGACCTAAAGTCCTTCTCCATGGCTTCTCCGAACTCCTCCCATGTCCGTTTTTTCACCTCTGCCACTGCCAAAGCCGCTGCCCTCCGCGCCCGCCAGTACCCCTCAGCTGAATCAGGAGTCCCCCTGGCCAACCAGGCCTGGAAGCACTCCTTCTTCAACCTGACAGCTTCCCTCACCACTGGTGTCCACCACCGGGTTCTAGGGTTGCCGCCGCGACAGGCACCGACAGCTTTCAGGCCGCAGCTCCGAGCAGCCGCATCAACGATGGTGGATTTGAACATGGTCCATTCGGACTCCATGTCCCCCTCCTCCTCCGGGACACGTGAGAAGTTCCTTCAGAGGTGCGAGTTGAACATCTTCCGGACAGGTGCCTCCTCCAGACGTTCCCAGTTCACCCGCACTACCCGTTTAGGTTTACCAGGTCTGTCCGGAAGCTTGCCCCGCCATCTGATCCAACTCACCACCAGGTGGTGATCAGTTGACAGCTCTGCACCTCTCTTCACCCGAGTGTCCAAGACATGTGGCCGCAGATCTGATGAAACGACTACAAAGTCGATCATCGACCTTTGGCCTAAGGTACTCCGGTACCAAGTACACTTATGAGCAACCTTATGCTCGAACATGGTGTTTGTTATGGCTAATCCATGCTTCGCACAGAAGTCCAACAACAAAACACCGCTCGGGTTCAGATCGGGCAGGCCGTTCCTCCCAATCACTCCCCTCCAGGTTTCTCCATCGTCACCCACGTGAGCGTTGAAGTCCCCCAGTAGGACTATAGAGTCCCCAGATGGTGCCCCCTCTAGGACCCCATCCACGGTCTCCAAGAAGGCCGGGTACTCTGACCTGCCATTAGGTGCATAAGCACAAACGACAGTCAGAGCTTTCCCCTCCGCAATCCTCAGCCGCAGAGAGGCGACCCTCTCGTCCACCGGGGCAAACTCCAACACAGCAGCGTTCAGCCGGGGGCTTGTGAGTATCCCCACTCCCGCCCGACGCCTCTCACCCTGGGCGACTCCAGAAAAGGAGAGAGTCCAACCCCTATCAAGGAGTTTGGTTCCAGAGCCAATGCTATGCGTAGAGGTGAGCCCAACTATATCTAGTTGGTATCGCTCTACCTCTCGCACAAGCTCCGGCTCCTTCCCCCCCAGAGAGGTGACATTCCACGTACCAAAAGCTAGTTTCTGTAGCCAAGGTCCAGTCCGCCAAGGCCTCTGCCTTTGCCTGCCACCCGCGTGGCATCGCACCCGTCCCCTATTTCTCCCCCTGCAGGTGGTGGGCCCACAGGGGGGCGGCCCCACGTGGCTTCTTCGGGCTGAGCCCGACCGAGCTCCGCGGCAAGCCCGGCCACCAGACGCTGTGCACAAATGATGTCTAAATATATAACAACCAGGCTACACGTTAGCTAGTGTTCTAATCAGATGTGTTTACAACAAGACCGTGATGGTTAGCTAACCAGATATTAGCTAGCTAACAAGCTGACATTATCTAAATACAAAATAAAATCAATCTATCTGATTTATCAGCTTCCAGTTCCCCAAAACACCTCAGAAATGAACTTTGTCTATTCAGTTCTGTTGAGACAGCCAAGTTGTAGATTTAGAAAGCCGTTCATTGCCACTGTTACCCAAGAGATGAGGATCTCCAATATGAACACCAGAGGGTGTGTTACGTCACCTGAAAGCCCTCCATAGGATGGATGAATTGTAGCTTCAGATCTCCACACTGTGGTGTTAAATGTGATGACATTTTCCTTAAGGTCATTGCACTGAAATTCAGGGAGTACTAATATAGTAATGAGTAAATTACTTATTACTTATTTTCTATGGGCTGTACTTACTCTTGCTGGAGTATTTTTTTGAACAAGTAACCTACTCTTTCCTTGCACCCGGTCCCGCTGGCTGCCGTCCGTCACTTCAATCGAGCAAAGATGATAGGTCAACCACACAAAGCAGAAGATAAATGCCATTTTACAGGAAAGGACTACATCCAGAGGCACATTGAGCATGTTGAAATGGAGGCTCCAAATGTCAGACAACGACTTCTTCTACATGAAGGCAAGTCCAAGCCAACCTGGAGAATTGGAAGGCTATACCTGTCACGGCTCCAGCCCCGACCCCAGGGTTTCCCTATGTTTTTACCTCCCCTGTCTGTCTCTATGTCTGTCTGTGTGTGTGTGTGGCGTGGGTGTGGCTTCCTCTCCCGGCCCTGCCTCTCCTCCACACCTGCCGCCTATCAAGCCATCAGCCCAGCAGCATTTATACCCCGGCTCTTCTACCACTCGTCGCCAGATTGTTCTGCCAATTACTGTGGTAGTCGCTCTCTCGGCCGCTCTAGACTAACTATCAGAGTATCTTCCTTTGTGTGCCTCCGGGCTGTCCTATCTGTTTGTTCTTGTCTTCCAAGATCCCCTGTATGCCTCGTTCCTCGTGTCTCCTCACCGAAACCCACCAGCCTGCCTGCTCCCCTCGCTCCTGCCTCATCTGCTTGCCCCAGATCCATCCAGCCCAGCCTCTGCACCCCCCACCTTCCCATCACCTGCTCCTCCAATAAATCCTCTTTTTCCTGGTCTGCATTTTGGGTCCAGATTCAACCGTAACCCTGACAATACCTTGCGTGCTCCCCTGACCAGATGGACCTACTCCACTTGTTTCCTGCACTGAAGCTATCACTGAAGATCAACACTGCATCTGAAGCATGTGAAAAGGCTCTTCAGCTGTGCAGGGCTCATTTTTACCAGTAAAAGAGCCACACTGGGCAACTTTGAAAATCAGCTTCTCCTCAAGCTCAAAGCTCAACAAACAATTCATAAGGTAGACCTGATTTGGACTGAAACCTTAGTTTAGGCAATAGCTCTACACACACGCTAAGACTGCCACTATAAAAATGAAATGACAATTTATTTGAATTATCAGGGCCAGTTATTAATGTCATATACTGTATGTATGAGTAGGTATTTGTCAGTCATTTAATATAACACTAACAAGTAAATGTTCAACTATAACTTATGCAAAAAATTGTATTTTATCTCAATCACTTAAGTTGAAATGTGTGCCAAGCTTAAATACAAATGCAGTTAAATTGCTACCTTTTGAATTACAGTTCCTATTGTATTAGATATGGGGTACCTGTTTGAGGGCACAGGACACTGCTCAAAAGCCTGAAAATCATGCCCATGGTGTGAAACTTGACCAAACTAAATTTGTAACTAATACGCAAGTAGTTTTTTGAGTAGCTGTTTTGAGTTTTCTTAAAGGGTAACTTTTAATTATACTTGAGTAAATGTTTGTATACTCTACCCACCCCTGCTGAAATTCCAAAACAGCATCATAGATCTTCCCGGGTCGGGTTACTCATGGTACTATCGAAACCGAAGCCTAGCCTAGCTGAACCATTTCAATGACCCTAAAAGGGAACATGAGGAAAGTAAACGGCAGTAAACAGAAAGCCATATCGCAGCCACAACTGAGTATCCTGCTTAGACCAAAGTCAGACTGAAAGAGATATACAGCGAGGCAGTCAAGACGGGATCGTGACCATGAGAGTATTTCCAAATCCATGCATAGATTTAAAAGAAAAACTAGTGGCTACATCTGCTCTTGGCAGGGAGTAGATTTTAAAAAGTTATATATGAAGCTTATTCTAACACATTAAATATTTATTATTTGCTAGACCTCCTAAATGTTAGTAAAGACCCCTTAATCCTACTGCCTTAGACCTCCTAAATGTTGGTAGAGGAAAGAGGAAGGCCAGGATTGTTTGGCGATCATTATGTTGATGATAAAGATGATTTGCCTTATGCTGCTTGTCCATCTGTCTTATATTTGTTTTATTTTTTTCAGGACATGTTTTAGAAGTTTTAGAATGGCTTACCACACAAATCTGTCATTTCATAATAAGAAATGTGCAACTGACTGCGCATTTCTTATTATGAAAGGACAGATGCAAAAGAAAAATAATGCAATTATTTTCTTTTGCACTGTATTGCTATTGTAATTTTTATTTTTAGTTGTGTTATTCTATGTCTCGGCTGCTGTGGAATAAAGAAATTTCCCCCGGGGATTCATCTGTCCTTTCATAATAAGAAATAGGTGCTATGACTGAGGTTGCTTTGCCAGTTTCTGTGGTGGCAGAAGGGTTTCAGTACAGCCCAGCCCAGCAGGCCATGTGGATGCTAACAGTAGCAGAAGAAGGAGCTGGGTGGGGAAGAGGGGGTAGGGCTCAACAAACAGGACTCCCACAAACATTGCACAGCCTACATACAAGTGGATGTAGGGGCAAGATGTTAAATGCAACATTCACCTTTGTGTTGTTTTTCCCCTTGAGAAACAGTTAAGTCTCGGCTGTCCGAACTTGTTTGTTCAGATGAAGATGAACATGGATGTTTTGTAGGCACATTTTACTAGTTTCAAATTCTACCTACTCGTCTAAAAATGGGTAAATTAAAATGATCGTTACTAGTAAACACAGTGAAGTTTTTGTTAGTAGCGGTGCAGTTCAGGTGAAGTGGCTTGTTTTCCTCTCAGTTTGCTGAAGGTGCAGCCAGATAGTACATTCCAACCTCCCTGTTCCAACCTCAGTATGTTTACTCTTTCTGCTCTCACTTCTCTCTCTTGTTTTTCAGTCTGGGCATGCTCAGTGTGTCTTCGCCTTCAAAACACCAGCAGAGGCCCGGAAGAGAAAACTTTTTGTTTTGACTTGAGAGAGTATTTTACCCTCAAGCATAAGGATAAGACAAGGATGAATTCTGATTTCTAACTGCCGATGACATCATCCTGTTTTCTTCTTCATGTTGATTTTCCTAGAACTCCCTAATGGGCAAGTTCAGTCAGGAAGCTCTTGCTGACACCATACACCAATCACAACCTCTTCTACTAAGACAGGGCTATTTATATGGTATTAAGTAGTGAAACAATTCACACTGTGTATTAGGAGCATATTTAAATGAAATATAGGGTGTGACAACAGTTTGAGAAAACCTTACCAAATGGTGTGAACAAGATATTCAGATACATTTCAATTTCATACGAGCATTTCTCAAAGATCTAAAAATGTAGATTTGTATCAGTTCTAAATACTGTATTCTTGAATAATAAATATCAACTGAGTAAAACAATTGTATTAGTTTTTGATAAATGATGAAAACAAATTTAATTTTTTTCAGTTTCCACTTTCCCAGTTACATAGTATATGCTTTGTAGGCCATAGCTTCAATTATTTCTTTTTAAATAAAATTTAAAAAATAAATAATTAAAAGCATTATTGCAAGCAAAGAGTTTCATCTTTGCTGCCGAGATGCCTCAGTGAGTAGTTTGTCCAGTAATCTCTCTGACTTTAGTTTACACTTTAATCATGTCTGAGACAGGGGGTTCCCCCGGCTCATATCTAGACACATGACTGGAAGCTGATTTTCTGTCTTTTTTTTTTTTTAATGTATGGGTGTGGTGAATTCGCTACTCGCTCTGTCTCCCATAAATCCCATGCTCGACCTCACCACGTCAGTTGTAATAATGGATTCTCACCACTTTACATTAAGATTAAAGCACTTCAAGTATTATTGCTCTCGTACTAACACTTATTTTGTCCTTATTTTGCTGAAAGCCATGGGTCAGTGGTCTTCTGCTGCTTTAGAGCGCCATAAGGCTCAATACTAAAGACATTGATTATAGATTATGAGCATTTGCTGTGCTGCTCTGCTCATGTTGTGCTGCTAAAAAATACTCGGTTGGTTTCGGGGGGGGGGGGGGGGGGGGGGGGGTGCGGATTTCATTAGATCTAGCATGTTCATTTCTGATCCTGATGTCATCACATGTTCCATGCGGTGGTTAAACAGGATATCAATTTAGAGTTCATGGTCCTCCGGGAAACAACAGTTGGTTTGTTGTACACATCGCTTTACTTCACCAGCCTCATGCCCAAGGTCAGGCTACACACAAATGATCTCATTCGGTCTTCATTTTAATTAAACGTTTTTTGCTGAGAGTAAAAAAAGAAAATCTCCAGTACGTGAATCCTATTTTTTGTTTTTGTTTTATGTTTTTGTGTTGTGTTTTTTTGTTTAACCTTTAATGGCGTCCCAGATAATCTGTGCATCATTTCAGAGGTTTATCTCAAGTTTTGGAAGTTATTAAGGTTAGGATTATATGAAATGTACCAGAAACCTTTGTTTAACCTCTTCCTGCAACAACTCACCTCATCTTTCAGATTTCAGAGCGAGACTTCTCCTTGAGTGCGACTTCTGTTTCTGGTTAAACAAAGGTCTATCTCTGTAGCGATCCCTTCCGTAATGTTCCGTAATCTGAGCCTGTCAGTGGCAAAAACAAGCACTTTTAGTGGACGTATTTGATTGGGCGCAGTGGCCCCAAAGGATTACGTTGCAGCCATTGCAGCCCGTTTCACGACTGCCGGCGATCTAATGGACCAATTCCAAAACTTTTTGTACATATTTTGGGGTCTAAATGACTAATATGTACAAATAGGGCCCAGGTTTAAAAATACTGGAATTACCCTTTAAAGCTAAAAACATAATATAAATGACCAGCAGGAGTCGCCAAAAACACCAAAAGGCTGACAAGGCCAGAACAGTAGCAATAGTAGCAGCAGCAGTAGTAGTAGTAGTAGTAGTAGTATTAGCAATAGTAACAGCAGGAGTAGTAGTAGTAGTAGTAGTAGCAGCAGTAGTAGTAGCAGTTTTAGTAGCAGTAGAAGCAGTAGTAGCAGTAGTTCTAGTAGTAATAGTAGTAGTAGCAGCAGGAAGTAACCGTGGTACTACTAGAAGTAGTACTAGTCGCAGTAATAGTAGTAGTAATACTGAAACCTTCTACCGTGGTAAGAGACAATAGAATGCTATGTTATGAACCGCTATCAGGTGAGAGCTTCTCGTGCGCTCTGCATCCCCTCCATACTATCCATCCTCCAAATGGAAGCTCTAACCTTCACCGTCCTGGTGAATTCGATCAGATATGGTAAGGATATGGTTACGCTAGTTGTTTCAATGCGATTTCTACCATGCGATCACACCAGGACACATTAACTAACAGGTTTGGACACAGAAATATCAGATTTTGTTCACATTGGCATCTGATCTTCAAAACCAGGTATGGAAGTTTAATTAAATATAGACACAGGAGATGCAGACATTTTCTGGTATGGCCATACCAACCATGTGATCACAAAAATCACATTGAAGTGTATGCAGTTATTCCTAAGTAGATGAAGTCTTTCCTCTTCTCAGCAGCAACACGAAGCTCTGAACTTCCTCCAGAGGATGCTGACATGCCCCGACTGCATGGCCGACACATGAACAACGCCTTCATCCAATCACAGAGCGCATGACAGCGGCATTAAGCCAGTAGCGGCTCTGTTCCTGTTTGAGCAGTGTCATGAAAAGGACAGTTTGTGTTCTGGATGGATGAAATACCAGGGACAGAAAGCAACAGGAACATTTCTAGTTAGCAGTTATTTCATGTTTCCTAATTCTTTGTTTGCAGTATATATTTAATAATTTTAATAGCGCCCCCCCCCTTCAACTATCCAGTTATGGGTGTCCTAAATGGAGTGATGGTGTAGGAGTTATTAGTATAATGATAACTTTTAGTATAATTTTGCTTTATGACAGACATAAACATTATTCCAAAATATGGTTTACTACTGGTTGATATCTCTCCGAAAACTGGAATGCAGATACAGGGAAGAATTCAGTTTGGTTCTGTGATTTTCAATATAATTCCTATTTTAACAGGAACAACTTAACTTTAACAGAAGTTGTAACATAGTTTTGACAAAGTACTTTGGGAGTATCCTTGGAGAAATTATGTCTCCGGGTAAAGCATGGCTTTCTTGTCAGTGTGGAAAAGCCTCTGAAACAGCATTTAGACCATCACGGAACACTAAAATTAAAACATAATTCAAGCAGTTTTGATAATATTACTTGCTTGTGGATCGTACAAATCCTGGTCCACGTGTTTGTTTCTAAAAAGTATACAGCATCTCTTGGCTTTCAACCACAAGGATCAACAGCTTTGTGACACAGTGAGACATGCTCTGGGGGTACAATGCGTTTCCTGTGGTGAAGCACAAACTAACACTGGAGGAACAAACAGTGAGAGAGAGAAAATAAGACGCCCGGGAAAAACTCACCCGGAGGCAAGTTGGGCTGTGAACACGCAGCATGTGAATGGCAACCCTAGTGAACAATGGCTTCAGCCAATGAGGAGGTGAATGAACAGCGGCCCAAGCCAATCGCAGAGCCTGCCTGGGGCATGCAATAACATCCTGGTATCATGATGGTACTGTACAGTAGGTTGATGTTGGTACCCGTGAATCTAGGCATTGACATGTTAAATACCTGAAGTCAGGTCTATCAGGTTTGAAACAATACGCTTTATAATAAACAAGAGAGATACAAAATAAAACGAGATAGAACAAGTGCAACACGAACTCCAGGAAACAGGACCAGTGTGTGTGTGTGTGTGTGTGTGTGTGTGTGTGTGTGTGTGGACTAGACGACAGGAGAAGTAAGTGAGTCTTGAGTCATAGTCATAGTCTACAGAGTTTAAGAAACAGTTTAAGTTTAAGAGTTTAAGAGTTAAGAAACAAGTGTCAGGATGTCGTCAAATTCTGTCACCACACCTGTCAGAAAATCTGCAGATCTTGCAGAAACAAGACGTTTAGTCCGCCTGTCTGTAGAGAATAACTAGGGCAAAGGGGGCCCGGAGTAATGTGAGGGAATCATTGCCGTCTGGTGGGAAGGACTTGACTGGATCTAAATGGGGAAGAAGCAATGGAGACTTTATACCTGCATCACAAATTTCCTATTAACCACGTCTGGCTCCATCAATGGAGGAGAATTGGCTAGTGCTAAAATGTTTAATTATATAACCGCATCTTGTCTATCTATGTCTTTAGCTGATCAAACTGCTTCATAGACTTACTTTTGGCCTTGGCTACTTTTAAAGATACATTCCACTGAAACACAATTTTTACTATTCATGCTCTTAAAGATATATGTTTATTACATTGATAGAATTCTACTCTTTTTTTTAACTTATTTTTATTATATATTCTTCTGTGTATTGTGAAAAGTGACTCTTTCTCTAAAAAAAACGTATTGCTTAAGCAATACTTCTAGCTAACCCACACACACACATTTTCCCCTGGAAATGTACTTTTTCTAGTAATTTATATTATTATTATTATTATTATTATTACTACTACTACTACTACTACTACTACTACTACTATCATTATTATTATTACTGGTTTTAATGTTATCCATTCCAAAGGAGCCTATATGGTGTGCAGAGCTTAACGCTTCCAGGAAATACATTTGTAAATTTGTAAATTGTCTGCTGGAAAACTGAAAGTGAAAGAGAGCAGACTGGAATTCTCTGGCCTTACTACAAAATTAAAAGGAAACCATTTCCAAATTTCAGCAATCCACAGAGAAGGAAATCCCCACATCACACAAACAAAACAAGAGCTCCATTCTGAAATTTCCATAAACTGTCATGAAAGTGAAACTCACTATAGAATATAATGACGTTATGAGCCATCTTAAAACCTTTGTTAACAATGTTTCTTCATTTTTAAAAGGATTGAGTGTTGAAATAAAAAGCTCCTTTTCCAAAATTAGTGTTTTTGAATACAACCCTGGATCCATAATTTAAGCATGAGAGACATTTTAGATGCAGGCTTCTGTCTTCTTCTTTCCGGTATGCAATGATAAAACTAAGTAAATGTTTTACCTCTAGGCCAAAGTAAGGAACAAAAAAAGGAAAAGCGCCTCTGTACTGTACTGTTTACTTTGGATTTCTTCGAAGGAGTGTTTTCTAAAGGTTCACAGAGACACACCACACCTCCAGATGTTTTCAGACAGACAAATAAGGCTGAGTGTTAACCGCCTCAGTCGTTCTGGCCCACATCCATGTACAGACATGAAAGCCAAGTGTCTTGAGTGTGCCAGCCAATAGCAAGCTGCATGAACAGTTGCTTTGAACCAATCCCAGCCTGGAGGGAGAGAGTGTGCAATGGCTGGATGGTGAATGTGTGATGACTCACCTTGACAAACTGCATGGACACTTTCCACAACAGGCCAAGTCAAAGCCTTCCATAGTTGTTCTGTAGTGGTGCGACAGATATCTTATTTTGCACTAATACTTCCACAGTCAGATAACTTTGTTAATGCTCTTTTAATATATTTTATATTAAATATTATAAGTAAGTAAGTAAATATAAAAAAATATAATAGTAAATATTATTATATAGTTTTGCCTTAATGGGGCATATTTACTGCCCCTTATTACAAATGACCATAATATATCTGTGGGGGGTTGATAGGGTTGTTGATTAATAACAATAATGATACCATTAATACCACTTCCTGTTTGGAGAAGTTTCCCACCATTGTTCATACCTAATGAAGAACTGATTTGGACAAATCTACAGTGTCCAGAATTATGCCCAAAACTGATTACAGGACAGTAAGGTCCAAATAAGATTACTTCCAGAGTGTATGCTTTTTATCTCACCTGACAGTTATGACATGGAAATGAACAAAGGCAATGTGATACTACTGGGCTCCCCTGGAAGTGATGTACTGTTACATCATGGTTAATCACAAATGCCTTCACAATTCCTCAGTCACACACTTTACACTGTGTACACTGTGTACTGGCCCATATCTCACATGACATTAACTATGGATTATTGTGAAATTCATCTAGGGTTTATGACATCAACAATCATAACAATTTTGCACAATTCTATGATTCAGAGGCCTACATGGTTATGTATGACTATTAAAGCATAAGGTGAAACCAACTAGGTATATTTCAACATTTGTACATTTTAACTGTAGGAAATAACTAATCTTCAACAAAATATCAAAATAAACTTTCACTTTTTGGAAAAAGAAAAAAGTGCACATTTCAGTCCTGTTGTGAACAAGACATGATTCTTTATCCTGAGTAGTGCATTCTCGCAACAAAATAACTGAAGTAGGTTTTCTGTAGAACTGAGGTCCAAAAATGATCAGGGGCCTCATTTATAAAGGTTGCTAAGCACAAAAAAGTGGCGTTAACGGGGGTGAAATGTGCGTACGCATATTTTACCGCAAACGTCGGGATTTATAGAAAAATTCTATGCGGTAAAAGGTGCGCAGTTCTACGCATCCTTTCACCCATGCGTAGAGCTCACCGCAAAGTTTTTCAGACACGGGAATCAGCGACACCCGATGGGGAGATCACAAAATAAAGCTCAGTCCTCTTAAAAACATAGTTTTCTAAGTGTGCTTTCACAGGGATTGTGGTCTGTTGTATCTGTTAAGTTACTACTTAAAACCTATTTTTATACATAGGCATTCTCTTAACTCTTATTTTATTACGATAACGATTCTCTGTCAAAATCAGCATCTCTCTCTCTCTCTCTCTCTCTCTCTCCACAATGGGGGGAATGTATTTACCACCACGAAAAGCAAGCAGGCTGAGAAACCGAACTAAGTGACGTGTCTGTCTGTCTATCGATCTCCTCATCTCCGTTTCAGTGGGCTACTATGGACGCCCTAGCATACACCTATGGAAATATTTTTCTATAGATACATAAAGCTTAAACTGAGGGGGCAAAAATACAACTGAGGGTCTAAGCATATTTTACTCTCTCATATGTAGCTCCTTATGCTCAATGTTGTATAACTTTTAAACTGTTTTTAAATTGTTTCTATCATTTTGTTCATCGTCAGTTTGTCTACTATTTTTATTTTGTCTTCTAAAGCACTTTGTAACTTAAACTAAAGTTTATTTTTATTATTATTAAGGTGTGCCGGATTATTAGGGCTTGTACTGTTCTCCACAATGTGGCACAGATGCCTCTACTGAGCCCCCAAACAGTACACCTTTACGGCGCTCAACCTCAGTGATGAGCACCTCGATCTCGCACTCCGCAAATTTCGCCTTTCTTGCAGTTGCCGTCTCTCCGTCTTTCCCTCATTGATAGTCCAACAAAGGCTCCTTAACAACGTCGGCACATTCATGACCTATTTAGCATTGACCATTTACGGATGATTGTGGGACGACACTGGGAGGAGTAGTGGGAGGACACTGGGAGGAGTACACGAGCGCACAATTCACCGCAGGTGGGTATTTATAAAGAGAAGACTGCGTACAGGTGTGCGCCCGGTTTTATAGATCTGAGTATTTTCTTGCATTAGTAGATTCTGAGGTTTGTGCGTACGCAATGTTTTAGGATGGAATCTACGCAAAGTTTTATAAATGAGGCCCCAGAACAGATCAGTTATGATGGGGAAAACCCAAAGAGCTTATTTTGAAAATAAATAGCCTTTATGTGGCTAGGGAGGCTGTGCTATTTATTTATTTATTTATTTATGTACCTTTCTACCCTTTGTCTTCCCTTTAACTCTCTCATTCAATGAGAAAAATGAGTTTTTGTTCGTCCTGTCAATATTTTGAACCTTGGCAAGAATCACAGTGGTTCAATAAAGGAGGAGGGGCCAGTCTTCTCTGTCGTAGCCCCACTTCATGAACTAGACTGATGAGGCACTTGCATTTTTTACATTAAAATGTAAAATTATTTCAATACTGCGAGCAACTCGACAAGATGCTGCTGTTCGAGGACCCTTGAAGCTCCACTGAAGTGGCTAAGCTGCAGCCGTTAAAAAAGCAAGACTCCATCAACAATTAAGCTTATTTATTTATATGAAATGCTTTGCAGCCCATATAATATTCATAAAAAAATAATTTATAAAGCGCATTTCTCACACCCAATGCGCTGGACAATAGGGAGACAAAGAAAACAAAACATTCAGCAAAAGTCCTTGTATATAGATTCCGCTAACTGGTGAGCACGGGTTTACGATAACCAGGACATTTAAACGTTCACACAAAAAACATTTTGTATGTCATTTTAAGTTTTCAAAAGGAGTGGATTTGCTGGATTGTTAACATTTCCTTAACAGCAAAGCAACATCCTGCTACTGGCTCAAGGTCACGGATTCACTCTCACACATTATTATTAGCATGGACATTCTGGGTTTTGTTTACTTCCCCACACACCCACACATGTTTATTATATCCGTTTGTGTCCTACCACCAACATCTCTTTACAACTGCTAAAGATAGACCCATGAAACAAGTCCATCCCATGAAGTGCAGTCAGAATTCAGCCACATGGCTGACATGGCATCGATGCCAGCCCATAATGTAGCAGAGGGGATGGGGTGAGGAGTGCTCTCTCTTTAGAAACAGCTGCTAAGAGAGTAAACAGCAGTGTCTGGTTTCTCCATGTGGTTGGTAGTCAGTGTGGTCATTTTTGTGTCCCACTCCCAATTCCCTCCCAAATATCTCCTCCACTGCAATTTCACTGAACATCCTGTATGTGTCGAATAAAGTTCATTTAATTTCATTTCAGTAGCTAGCTTACACCTTTCTATTGTGAAAATGTAATATTATTATTTTCTGTCAATTACAGGCCACTGTAAGCTGATACAGAGGCTTGTATGTTGTTGCAGTTCCTACTGGTCACCGACACAGGTCGATAAAAGTCATAATTTAATTAATGCCCCTTTAACAGGAAAATATTACTTATTCCCGCTGCACCATTTTTAAGTTGGATGATACTGCTAAAACATATAAGGACATAAAATCATTAGCGTGAATATCTATCAAATGTTCCTACAGCTTAATCCTTCAAACAGCAATTAAGTAAGGTTGTCACACAGCAACCTTTTTCTTTAGCCATACAGTTTGTCCTGTAGATTTGTTGTGAACAGCAGCTGATCTTGGCAGCATGCAGTACATTTGGTTAAACTGAAGGAACAATGTATCTCCAGTACCAAGGGGTCATGGAAAACCAGCAGAGCCTTCTGTAGCCTTTCCAGGAACTAGCTTGGTTGTTTTTAGGAACACGCTTGCTAGTTGTCTATTACATAAGACGATGGAGGTAGTGGGCAAAAGCTGACCTGTTGATTTGGACTGCAGTCGGTACAGCCGTTGTGGTCCGATGCAGTCTTTATTTGTCATTGTGTATTTTAAGGGTGGGTGTCCGGGGAACGAATGATTAAATGTCCTTGGATCAATCACGTTTCTGCATTCTGGGGCCTCATTTATAAAGGTTGCTACGCACAAAAAGTGGCGTTAACGGGGGTGAAATGTGCGTACGCATATTTTACCGCAAACGTCGGGTTTTATAGAAAAATTCTATGCGGTAAAAGGTGCGCAGTTCTACGCATCCTTTCACCCATGCGTAGAGCTCACCGCAAAGTTTTCCACGGGAATCAGCGACGCCCGATGGGGAGATCACAAAATAAAGCTCAGTCCTCTTAAAAACATAGTTTTATACGTGTGCTTTCACAGGGATTGTGATCTGTTGTATCTGTTAAGCCACTACTTAAAACCTATTTTTATACAAAGGCATTGTCTTAACTCTTATTTTATTGATTATTTTACCAGGCCGGCGCCAGGATGAAGTGACTGAAGGGTTCAATTTTTCATAAAATAAAACTCAGTGATTTAACCATGCAACAGCCTCAGAAAGGCTAAATAACAATAACATGAGGCTACTGTTCAAAATCAAAGAATACATTTATTAATCAGAAACTCACATAAGAACGGAGCACTGCAGAGAATTTATGAACGATAACGATTCTCTGTCAAAATCAGCAGGGGGAGGCGCGTAGAAACAGCAGTTTGCGGCTTGCATCTCTCTCTCTCTCTCTCTCTCTCTCTCTCTCTCTCTCTCTCTCTCTCTCTCTCTCTCTCTCTCTCTCTCTCTCTCTCTCTCTCTCTCTCTCTCTCCACAATGGGGGGAATGTATTTACCACCACGAAAAGCAAGCAGGCTGAGAAACCGAACTAAGTGACGTGTCTGCCTGTCTATCGATCTCCTCATCTCCGTTTCAGTGGGCTACTATGGACGCCCTAGCATACACCTATGGAAATATTTTTCTATAGATACATAAAGCTTAAACTGAGGGGGCAAAAATACAACTGAGGGGCTAAGCATATTTTACTCTCTCATATGTAGCTCCTTATGCTCAATGTTGTATAACTTTTAAACTGTTTTTAAATTGTTTCTATCATTTCGTTCATCGTCAGTTTGTCTACTATTTTTATTTTGTCTTCTAAAGCACTTTGTAACTTAAACTAAAGTTTATTTTTATTATTATTAAGGTGTGCCGGATTATTAGGGCTTGTACTGTTCTCCACAATGTGGCACAGATGCCTCTACTGAGCCCCCAAACAGTACACCTTTACGGCGCTCAACCTCAGTGATGAGCACCTCGATCTCGCACTCCGCAAATTTCGCCTTTCTTGCAGTTGCCATCTCTCCGTCTTTCCCTCATTGATAGTCCAACAAAGGCTCCTTAACAAAGTTGGCATATTCATGACCTATTTAGCATTGACCATTTATGGATGATTGTGGGACGACACTGGGAGGAGTAGTGGGAGGACACTGGGAGGAGTACACGAGCGCACAATTCACCGCAGGTGGGTATTTATAAAGAGAAGACTGCGTACAGGTGTGCGCCGCAAGGTTATATAGATCTGAATATTTTCTTGCATTAGTAGATTCTGAGGTTTGTGCGTACGCAATGTTTTAGGATGGAATCTACGCAGAGTTTTATAAATGAGGCCCCAGGTCATAAGAAGCTCAGCAGACCAAAGCTGACATGCTCTCCTCCGCTATTTCCACACGTTCCACAGTGAAGGCTATGCCTGCCATCGTTGCTATTTTTTCTGACATTGCCTCCATCCCCTACACAACTGCTCCTGTTCACCATGCAAAATGCTGGAATAATAATAATAGTGCTTTTGTAACTGAAATTTGTTGCGACACCAGTCACTTGCTCAAAGTACTGTCCTCCATGGTTGAGCTGTTGAAAATGCCAGTAGGCGGTGTTGTGTGGGGAGAAGGAGAGAAGAGTGGGGAGTTTTTGTTCTAAAACAGAGTACAGTATCTCAGTAGCTGACAGAGTAATCGTTGAGTTAATCGTATTGATTAACCCCATCAATCCTGCTTTGGGGCAGGAAAACCTATTGCACATTTAAAATATTCCATTTATGGTTCTAATTTTACCCATATTACTATCATACAGCCGTTGGTTGAATCCATCCCCATCCATTTTTCCATGATACATTTTCAGAGATCATTAAATCAGTTTGAATGATACAATCATTGGTTGAACATTGAAGGTTGAACATCAGAGGTAAATTATTCAGCCGTAGGTTGGTATTCATCTACACCTCCTAACAGGTGAACCACCAGCTCCACATCTCCACCCTCGAGGGGCTGGGTGTCTCAGGCTCTGAACACTCCCTGTTTGCATCCTACCTGACAGGTCGCTCCCACCAGGTGACATGGAGGGGGTCTGTGTCGGAACCACGCAGGCTGACTACGGGGGTTCCGCAAGGTTCGGTTCTGGGTCCTCTTCTTTTTTCCCTTTACACAACGTCTCTTGGTTCTGTTATTCACTCACACAATTTCTCTTACCACTGTAATGCCGATGACACCCAACTGATGTTATCATCCCCCCCTCTGACATGCATTGCTGCGTGCCTGGCAGACATCTCAGACTGGATGTTGATGCATCGCCTGAAGCTCAACCTTGACAAGACTGAGCTGGTGTTCATCCCAAGGAAGGGTTGCCCACACCATTGACAATGCTGTGGTGATGTCAACTTGGAATATGAGGAATCTGGATGTGACCCCGGACAACCAACTTCTCAGCAAACATTGCAGCGGTGACACACTCCTGCAGATTCCTACTCTACAACATCATCGCCCCTTCCTCCCTGACGAGACGGTGCAGGTGCTCAACCAGGCTCTTGTCATCTCCTGCCCGGACTACAGCAACTCCTTCGTTGCTAGTTTCACGGCATGTGCCATCTGACCTCTGGAGCTAGTTCAGAAAGCTACAGCTCGCCTTGTGTTCAACCGCAACCAAGTTCTCCCACACAACCTCCTTTCTCTGTTGTCTACACTGGCTCCCTGTAGCGGCTCCCATCCAGTTTAAGACTCTGGTGCTAGCCTACAGGGAAGTGAAATGAACAGCTCCTTCCTACCTCCAGGCCATGGTCAAGCCCTACATCCCCGCCCAAACACTTTGCTCCACTGCCTCGAGGTGACTGGTTGCCCCATTATTCCAAGGCCCCTGCGGCTGATCTACCTGGTCACAGCTCTTTTCTATCCTGGCCCCACAGTGGTGGAATGAACTCCTCATTGATGTCAGAACAGCAGAGTCGCTGCCCATCTTCTGCCGCAGGCTGAAAACTCACCTTTTCAAACAATATTACCCTGACCCTTCCTCCTAGCTAAAATAAAAGTGAAAACAAATAAGCCTGCTTATTTGTTTTATTTATTTATATTAAAAAAATATATCTAGCTCTTTGCACTTTTACTTTAGCACTGGTTCTGCTCTTAGATGCTTCTTTGGGGAGGAGATGCGCTTTGCATTTTTTGACTAGTTCTCTTGCCTACCTACGTTGAATGCACTTATTGTAAGTCGCTTTGGATAAGCGTCTGCTAAATGACTGTAATGAAATGTAATGTAACAGCTTTTACATGCATTGTAGCACCCCAGGGGAATAGTCAGGTGTCACAAGTCCAATCTGAGGGCAGTTACCTGGCACAGATCGCGCTTCAGGCAGGAGTCACGCAAAACACTCACCTTGAATCATTAACTGAAAATCAACTTATCTTCAGTAACCTTCAATGAAGGTTTAAAGAGAGCTTTTGGCTGCTCCCTGGCTGCTCAATGGATCATCTCGCTGGGCATATTCGACTAAGGCCAGGCTCAAACTACAGGAGAATTGGACCGATTTATCCCCGATTCACCCCTCCCGACAATCGCCGCAGAAATCTGGACAGGACCTTGGTCGGTACCGATGTTCGGTACCGATGTTCGTATATATATAGGGGCTTTGAGGGGATATATTGATTATTTCTCACTGCAAAGCATTAGTAAAGCAAGTTGCACTGGTTTCACCATGTCAGTCTACATTTTGTTTACATCTACCCCCATGAGATCACGTTCAAGCTCCCTCTGGCACGATAATCTTAATAATATCCTATAGTGTGTGATGTACCATTATTTTCTGATCTTGTAGTATGTGCATGTTTGAGATTAGAGAGAAGAACATCTGTGAAGATTCTCCTTATGTGTAGGATTTTAAAACCTGTGGTGTGAGCCCAGCCTTAACCGATTTTGAAATCGGGTTGCATCACGCACATGAGGAGAATCTTCACAGATGTTCTTCTCTAATGGTGCATCACACACTAGAGGATATTACTAAGATTATCGTGCCAGAGGGAGCCTGAATGCATCACCTCACGTGATCTCATGGGGAAGTAAATGTAAACAAAATGTAGACATGGTGAAACCGGTGCAACTTGCTTTACTTATGCTTTGCAGTGAGAAAGAATCACTGTATCCCCTCAAATGCCCCTATATTGCAACACGTAAAGTAAAAGACGTTTCATTCATTCCCGCCCACATTAGGTAAAATAAAGCATAGACATAAAACGGGAAGAATATTTACATTTTAATCCAATCAAAGAGGACAAAATCAAATGCATACAGTGTACATTGCAACCAATAAAATAGTTTCAATGCTGTGATGTGTGTTACCTTGTTTACAGTGAGCCGTTAAACTAGCTGAACTAACCTTAACTATCAATATTGCAAATATGCTTCTGCAAACATGTCAAAAGAACCAGTGCATCAGAAAGGAAAATACAGTCAAACAAAACTGAACTTCAACGTTAATAATGTTACATCCCTGACGTCCACAACTCCGTTGGAGCCTGGCCCTTCAACCATAGGACCAGCGCAGCGGCAGCCAGAAGAACCCCAAAGCAGCAGCCCTGTCCCCGCTGAGACTGTCAAACCGCCGGCATTGAACCAAAACAGGCTAGCGCTGGCTCCGACTGCCTGGAGGGTTGTTGTCGGGACATAGAGACGGATAAAGCTGCACAGCTAATTCTAGACAAAAAGGAGACCGCTAGATCGTTTGGCCAAAGAGAAAGGTACTTTAATGCAGATTGGTACAAAAATAGAGAGCGGTTAATTCTTTACTGCTGTCAAACAGTTTGTAACTTTCGCCAAATGTGGAGATGACGGCGTTTGCCAGCCTGTGGTGCAAGCAAGCTATAGTTACTCCGCAGAAGTTTAGTGCGAGTCTCCGGTCTATCTACCGCTACACATACACAGTCACACATACACTCTTTTTGGCTCCCGCACTTCTGAAATGAATCCGGCGCCCGTGCTTGGAAGACACGTTATATAGGCAGTCGTGTTCTTGCCACATATCTACAAGCCTTTCCTCCATCTCAGCTGTCCAACGCACCAGTACAACAGTTTGTTGTTGTTTCTTCATTCACTTCCGTGTCCTTGTAGATTGTCTCTCTCATTGGCTATTGTGGTCCCACTCGGAAAGCAGTGACGTAATCATCCCGATTTTAAATCCTAGATATCAAACATGTTTGATATTATCGGGCCGGCCCTGATGCGTCCCCGAGCAGATCTGGAGGTTTACGATTGGATCTGTAAACCGCTCACATTACCAGATAATCGGTGCCGAACATCGGTGCCGAACAAGGTCCGGTCCAGATCACTCCGCCGATTGTCGGGAGGGCCGAATCGGGGATAAATCAGCCCAATTATCCTCTAGTGTGAGCCCGGCCTTAGGAATGTAGTCCTTTCCCACAGTTTCTCTGTGGCAGATAGCCCTGTCTGCCACAGCATGTTGCCTGATGAGTCATGAAGCCATAAAGGCAAGGAAATAATAATCACAGTCTGGTAAGACATCTGTACCATGCCAGGAAATTATAATGTATACCGTCACAATAATTACACCGTTCACTGTGTAAGCATGAATCAGATCTTAGGGTAGGCTGGTTGGTATATTATGACAGATGTAATCTTGAATCTCCTGAAACAAAAAGCACCTCAGTTGAGTCTAGTATCTCTTAAAGCCCGAAACAAACCAGGCAAGACTGTAATGTGTGCTCATAATCGTGATAATGAATGATACATTTTATATATGATGCACTTTTCAAAATATAGTTACTTTAGTGATTTAGAATACAAATAAACCGCTGCTTCCCAACCCCCAAAGAGGCTCCTCACATGTAACTCTGCTTCAGTAGTGTTTCTGCTGTGCGTTCACTACCTAAACAGAACTTGAAAATAATGGGTGGTTTGCATGTTTCAGTTTTTCCTGTAGAATTTTTAGATTGAATAGGTTATAAATATACATACAATACTGATTTAAACTTAAAATGTATCTCTTTTTTGTGTGTTATGTTGCTGAACTGAACTGAAATTAAGTTTGCATGCCCGGTGCTACCATATCATACTCTGTTGAAGTTGTCACTGGGTGTGACAAAAGGTGTCACCACCTTTTGGTGGTAGACCATGACCATCTACTTGTCACTATATGATTCAATGAAATGACAAAATAAGAGAACACACTTTAGTCATGACCATAAATTATTTTCTTTCTTAGAACATTTTCAGTACAAAGCCTGTATAGTTTCAATTCAAAAAATCTTTGCAACACTACCTGTATATTCACCTAAAAGGACCTTTTCCTTGAATGCCAACACAGTCCTCTTGTGGCCAGAGGCATCCCAATGCCTTGGAACCCTCTTTGGATCCACTGTCATGTTCCTATGCCCATGTATCAAGTCCTTTTAGACTATCATTCGTCATGCAGGATCTGAGCCACGTTTTTAGTCTCACCCATGGCAGAAAAATAACTTTAGCAGGTGCATGTTGTCACTGGAAGGGAGAGAAAGATTTTCAAGATGCATTTGATGTTAGGAAAGAAAACTACTCAACGTCTCCAATGCAGTTGAAGGCAGAGCATCATTTCCATTTGGGGTTTAGAACTTGTGTTTCCATCTCTCTATTTCTAGTTCAACAGTGTTGGGATCACAAAGGTAATCTTTGTACCACTGCATTAGCTCTCCCTGTCTCTCTCTTTCTCCCCAGTAAGCTTGTGAAGGAACTTGGACACTGAGTAAGCTGCTAGCATGAGAAGCTCATTTATCTCTTCAAATCTTGCAACCGCTCTTCGTTCACCCTGACTAGAAAGATGAAGAATGATACAGGGCTCAGTATAGTTACATTCGCACCACCTCTGTGTACGCATATGTCGCTATGGCCATGGATGTGTTAAAAATAAGATAGTGATGGTTAGTCGACCAGATATGGTTAGCTAGGTAACAAGCTGTCATTATCTAAGCACAAAATGGATGAGATGTATCAGTGATTAGTTACCAGTCAAAAACAACATATAAATTAACCATGTCTATTCAATTCTGTTAAGATGGCAGTTTTACATTTGGAAACACAATCATCTGTTTACAGCCACTGCTGCCCAAGAGTGAGGACGCCAAGGGGGTGTTATGTCATCCAAAAGCCCTCAATATAGCCCACGTAGTATCCATGGAATGTCTGCTGCTAGGCTTTTGCTTTATTTTGGACATATATCAATGTCCACTCAGGTTATGTGTTAGAGGTTATTTGCCTGGTCTTGGGCTCTGGCCAATCCCCTTTGGAAAATGCTACTCAGCCTTGAACTACGGTCCACAGCCTCTTATCTAGAGTAGGTCAGTGTTATTTGCAGATCTTTGTCAATTATTCCTGGCTGATATACCAAACACAGTTACCACTATTACCACTCTGCACTGTCAGGATTGGTGAGCAGCAGTGACACATTGGCTTGGAACAATCTCTGTGGAAATGATAATGAAGTGTTTAGCGCAGGTGGTTTGCAAACAATCCAGTGCGGTGGTTGCTTTTCCTTTTGGTTACCCATTAACCCTGAGTGTTATTTTCAGTCAGCATGCGGTCTCCCTGTTTGCTGTTTTTTCTCCCTGTGATGGCTGTTGAATCACGTACGAAGTGCCTTAAAGTAAATATTCTCATCAACTGTCAATGATATGGCCACAAATAAGGTCATGCAACTGGGAAACATCTGCATCTGTCACCATTAAGATGAACACTGTATAGAAATGGCATTCATGCAAGGGTAGCCAAGAAGAAGACTCTACTGTGTAAAAAGAACAAAGCTGCCTGACCTAAATCCAATTGAGATGCTGTGGCAGGACCTGAAACGACTGTTCATGCGAGATAGCCCTCAAACCTCACTGAGTTGGTCTAGTTCAGTAAGGAGTGGGCGAAAAAACCCTCAAGGAAGATGCCAGAGTCTGATCAGAGGCTATAGGAGTCACAGTTTACTCCAAGTCATTGTAGTTGATTGAAGGAGTTCACATATTTTTGCACACATGGCACACTGAGATTTTGTTAAATGAATCAGTTTTTTTAAATGTCATGTCAAGTTTATTTATGTAGCGCTTTATCAAAAATAAGCCTCAAAGGGCTTTACAAGCCTAACTAGGACAATCAGATTTATGACAATCAGTTATCAATTATAAATCAAATTATGACAAAACCAGTCTAAGACACTTTATGAAGACAAGGAAAAACTCCAATTTAAAAAAGCTGGGCGTGCATTAGATGACAAGAAAAAAAGTTAGGTGTTTGTAATGCAGGCCATATGGGTCTATGTCCTCACTCAACCAGGGGCTGAATAGATTGAGATAGATCAATGAAACTATACATTTATATATATATATATATATATAAACTATATATTGATATACTATATATTTATTTGTTCATGTTCTTTATTTGGGATATCTTCATTAAGATTTGAGGTTTAGATAAAGATTTTCTACGGTTATTCCTGTATATTAAATAATGACCACCCCCTGTAGGGTTCACAAACTTTTAAGCGTGACTGAAGATGGACACCATTTGCATCCATTGACAATGCAGCTGTAAAGTGTCTCAATTCTGATTTTTTTCCCCCCCCTCACACTTGAGACAGATGTGATGTTTTCTAATCAGTGTGAACAACAAAAAGCTGCATGGAGTCGCATATCTTCAATTCTGATCTGGATCACATGGATACATAGGTACAAAATTGGATGTGACCTGCATGTGACTTGTATTTGAACGCACAAATCAGAATTTGTCAGCGCTGCCACGACAATAAGTAAATCTTACATTATTCACCTGAGACAGTTGTAATCATTTTGTCCAAAATTGGTGTTTGGGCAGACACCTCACTTCACTCAAAACTCAAAGGCACATACCATAACCAAAATGTGGTGAAACCAAAACAGATGCGATGTCTTTTGTTATTGTTACGCTGCACATCGCTGTCAGTTCATATTGGCATGGGATATGGGTTAGAATAGATATGAACAGTCATCCAAAAAAATCAGATATGAGCAATTCAGAATTGAACATGTAGACTTAGACACCATTTGCCTTAGAGAGGCCTCAGCAGAATGTAGCTGGGTCAGTCAATACCACGAGGAGCCGTGCATGCTGATAGAGCAGCCACTGAACCCTCCAGAAGAAAAAAGAAAGGGAGTAAATGGCCTGATGAAGCAGAAGTACAGATTTGAAAAATAAATTTATACTGAAGTTAAAAAAAAACAACACACAAGCAACATAGCTGTTAGTAGTGAAGATGCAAAGCGTGGAGCAAAAGTCCCTTTAACAGCTTGACGCAAAGATAAAAAACATGTCCTTATCTCTCAGCTCACAGCAGTAGCTACATTGCAGCAGCATACGTCAGTCAAAGGACATACCACAAAAACAACACAGAAAAACATGCACAGGCCTCTCGCTGTATGCACCAGAACAGCAACAATGAGTAGATTTGCATTCACAAAATATTCTAGGCAATATCAATACTAAGTTAAATATTTAAAAAATCGCTGTTTAATGCCAGTTTATATTGGAAGGTGGCCGTCTCCACCTCCAAAGCCTTGAATTTTAGTTGATCAAAACCAAAATAATTTTTGCCAATTTTTGAACTTACATGTTGTTTTCAGTACATCCATGTCTCTAGTTTGGGACAACATACATTTGTGTTCCTTTTGATAAAGTAACAGTAATACATAGTGTAGAAAAGTAGCGCAATACATGTGTAGAAAAGTAGCGCAAATGTTGTCTCAAACTAGCTAGAGACAAGAATGTGTTGAAGGTCTTGCAGATCAAACTCTTATCCTATTACATGTAAATAACATGGATCTTTGTGTGCAGAGGATCTTTTTCACTGTGAATCCAAGCGGTTCTAAATGACACTAGTAAAGACTCAGCGGGGTGAGCAGTGGATACTTTACACACACAAGCCAACTCTAAAACGGAAGCTTGAGTACCCCCAGTAATAATGGGAGTTGTCGTCGTGCATTGCAGATTCAATACTAGGCCTGTCTTTTCAAGTACCTCAGGCAGATTCTTTCTAGAAGGCTTAAGGCAGAAATACACTAGAGGAGAATCCTAGAATCGAGCCAGCTGAACTCTCCTGATTGACTTGCAAGCTGCAATGCGTTTTCATGGTGGGTTAGGATTTTAGTGTGTTGCTGGCTTTAGTTGAAATACAGTACAAAGGTAAGGTAAAACTATTTCATTCTTTGCAAATAGCTTCAATGCTCTTCAGTGAGATCAATCTAAAATAATCTCTAAAGGTGATGATGAAATTGGATGTCCTACAAAGCTCAATTATTAAATTTTTTCAGTTCTGCAAAACAAATCTTTATTATCCCCTCGGGGATAATAAAGATAACCTTGAACCTTGAACCTTGAACCTTCTTTCTGATTTATGCACCTTGGTGGAGATGTGAGGTTGCAAAAGGTTTTTATTCCCTAAACTAGAACGTGTCACATTTTTCTGAAAACATTGTATTGGTCCGGTGAAACATAATTTAAGCCAGAGGATGAAGAGTAAACTCTCCCTCAAACAAAAAGTCATAGCAAAATAGCATTAGCTATTAAATATTTCTGCACTGGATTAAGATGCTGAAAATAGTCTCAAGTATTAACTCCTATAAAAGGTATAGGATGTTCAGTCTTGCTGTAGGTCAGCAGTGGGCCATAGTAAAACAATTTCTCTCACACCAGCAGCTCCATGTCCAACTTTCAGTTTCAGATTAATGTGATATTGTTAACTATGTTATTGCATCCATTCAGCTTCGTCTTCAGAAATAGTAGTATGTTAAGTGAGATTTAACCACTCAGTCAAGGGCACAAGAGGTTTGAAATTTCAGCAGTGTGGTATCAGGTGTCATGTATCAAGTCAACAAGGGCTTTGGTACCCTAGTGCTTTTTCTCCAAAATTGTACTGGAATTTTCCAGTGCTAATATTTTCAATCCTTGTCCATAGGATTTCAGTGCTGCTGTTGTTCTATCCGACCTGGTAGTTAACTGCATTCACTCTGTATAACAGGTAAGGCAGGACCTCATTAGATGGATATAACAAAAACCAGTGAATAACTTCCATCGGAACTTATATTTATAACAATACTACTAATTGAAAAAGCAGAAACAATTCTTCATTTTCAGCTTTTATTTTATAGAAAACTAACCCATAGGGTTTCATACAAAAATACTTGTACATGAAGTATTAAAGATGCATTGCATACTTGCTTTCTCACAGATCAGTCTTTAACAGTGATTGGTTTTTTTTGGAAGAACAATAATTGTGACAACACCACCATCGGCATCTCACAGTGAAATGTTGTCTAGGACAACCGCAGATACATTGGTTATTCCCACGTAAGGTGCATTGTTGACATCTGAGCATGTACAACCCTATTTGGCACCTGTAGTGTCAAGACATTGTAACTAATTAATGTGAGGTTTAAAAAGTGTTCAGATACATTCTCTAACATCAGAAACATTGCTCAAACAAGAAAAAAATATATACAAAAAACAGGAACTCTTGTAGGCAGTAGTAGAGCAAAATGCATCAGTCAGAAAGTGCAATAGCATATAGGAATAAACCTCATTTTTGAAAACACTGATACACAAGAATATATGGATGCTTCATGAGTATCCCTTAGCTGCTAAGGAAGATATATTCAACATGCACTAATTCTCAAATGCAACCAATATTCCCTTGACAAAAATCTCACAAAGTCATAAAACATCCTAAACACGAATTGCCTGGACTAAGGTAACAAAAAAAAAGATTGTTCCTCTTGTGAAATCCTGCTCGGAAAATAAAGGGCTTGACTGGAATGACAAACACATCGTGAGGAACAGACAAAACCTAACAAGCAA
Organism: Hoplostethus atlanticus; assembly: GCA_034670405.1. Taxonomy (NCBI): domain Eukaryota; kingdom Metazoa; phylum Chordata; class Actinopteri; order Trachichthyiformes; family Trachichthyidae; genus Hoplostethus; species Hoplostethus atlanticus. The sequence goes on from JAXDDX010000085.1 coordinate 1,607,477, forward strand.
AGGTCTTATAATCAGTTGGGGACTAATAAATGACTGCATGCTTGGCCCCCGTTTGTAAAGTGGTGGAGTGACTGTATGGTTTATAAAAAGGGACAGTGACACCCTCATAATTTCTTTCTCTGGAAGGAGCAGCTTATTCACAAACGTAGCACACCACAGGCTTTGTGGCCCCAACTTGAACATCAGGGGGAAAAATTCAACACCAGCTCAAGCATGGTAAAGATAGCCAGCAGGAATAGCACATGTCAACCTCTTTTCTTTTTTGATTTTCACAGTCCTGGATTTACTTGGCCATTCAACACTTTGCCAAACGGTTTGGACCTTTTGCTCCTTTTCAAGTGCTTAAACTGAAGAGAGGTCACTGAGAGCTGGACCACAGTTCTGGTATCGCCGTGGGACTTCAGCAGACCGGCAGCATACGCCCAGCGCTGTTGTACTCCTCGTCAGCCTGCGTCAGAAAATAAAAGATGACATGGTTAGACAGTGTATCCACGAAGTAGATTATTTCATATTAGCCAAACTGAGGGCATTGAGGTGACGCTAGACATGCTACATGACAAGTCTAGATGCTTACCTCAGTGTATGCTGGCAGAGGTGGGAATTGGAAGACCGGCGCGTTCATGAAGATGGGGCTGTCGTCGCCGTCAAAGTCGTCCAGCAATGGCGTGAGGGGTTGGTCCAACCGGCAATCCCTGGTGACGTCGCAGTAGCTGGGTGGCGCGGAGGGCATCCTGAGGGACACCCAGCTCTGGGAGGCATTGCTGACTGAGCCATCCTGGCTGCTGACGCTGTTGGTTCGGCTGCCCAGGCCAGCGGTCCCGATGACCAGAGGCAGCTCCAGGATTAGCTTGTCGCTGCCGGGGATGTGGATGTAGATCTGGAGGAAGGATCATTTATACAATGTTTGTCAGTGTTTTGTTCAATACGATCAGATTCACAAACATATATCCAATCTCTTGTGAAAGTATTTGCCTATAAGCAAAAGGCTGATTGCCAAAATCTTTGGTCTACTTGAAGAAATAAAAGGCTTACCATCAGAGCATACTCCACACGAATGATGTTGCAGCCCAACATGGAGGGTTTGATCTTGGGCACCCTGATGGTCTTGCCTTGCCAGGCGTCGCACATGCCAGAGATGATGTGGTTTCCACGAACCGAGGACAGCTTCTGGCGGAAGACCTTGGTCCGACCGTTGGCTTGGTAGGTGTGCTTGGAGATGATCGCAGCCTTGGGCACCACAATGCGGGAGCATGTGTTCTCAAACTTGGCGTTGATGCAGATGTCTTCACCTTCGCAGAAGCCACGTCGGTCTATTTTGGCGTTGAGTGACACCTGGCCATCGGGGATGAACATGCAGGTAACTTTCTTCTCCTTCATGCCACCTGTGGGAGACTGAAGAGATATAGGAGGGTTACTATACACAGTCAATGTGGCAGGTACAGGAATGGGGGTACATATTCCAGGTCCAGTCTATAATGTAAAATTTGGAAGGATTCAGCAAAGTCAAAAATAAAATATTAGATATTATCCTGAATTATTAAGAGATTTTCCAAGACATGGAATTCCTGGCAAACTCTGGATCTGCATTGCTACCAATAGGGCAATAGGAATGTAAATTCCTTTTGTTGTCCCAAGACAATAATAAGTGAACTGACCAGCAGATCTGGGGTGTTAACATCCAGGGGCTCCTCCACCTCAAAGGATCTCTTACACTCCAGGGTAGGTTGGCCGGGCCTCTCCATCAGGGCATGTACATAGTAGTGGACATGGCCAAACTTCCCCTTGTAGGATGACACCAGTTGCCTGTGAGAATGAATGAGAAGAAAATTAAAATCAACTCACAAAACTATACTATGTAAGAAGGTTCCTTTCATTTAACTGATGTAAAATATGTTGTAAAATATGTTGTAAAGCTAGTTGAAACAAGGAGCAGTGGACTTACCCTTGCTGGGGGAGCTCAAATCCAAACATGTATTCGTATTTGTTGCCAGGCCTCAGGATGACCGATCCGTCGGTGTCTGTGAAAAGAATTAAACTTTTAGCACTCTTGTTACTCTGATACGTCAATGAAATACAATGCTCCACCGCTGACTCCTGCCAAGACTAGTGTGGATGGCTGCCAGGGGTAGTGGGGTCCCTTAGCCCAGTCAGGTCAAATCTAACAGCTGGTAACCTACTTTAACTCTGCGACTCCCAATATGGTGAGAGCCTAGGATTCAGTAGCCTACTTTAACTGGGGGAATACCAGTGTGATGAATATCCAAGAGCTGGCAGCCTACTCTAACTGAGGGGATACCAGGGCAGTGAAATCTAAGAGTTGGTAGCCTACAGTAACTGGGAAAATACCAGTGTGGTGAATGCCTAGGGGATGGTAGTCTATTTAACTGGGAGAATCCCATTGTGTTTAATGTTTAAGAGCTGGTTGTTGACTTTAATTGGGGGAACCCCAGTGCCGCTAAAGGGTTGAACCACAGCCAGCCAGCCCTCAAAGTCAATGTAGCAGTTCCCATTGGTAAATACAAAGGGTAACTTTAAACCACTGCAAAGTTATACATCTTCAAGAAATGCTGGCTTTAACTGCTACTGTTAGTATTTCAGTCAATAGCTTAATACTAGAGATCACTGCTTATTAAGTGTTTATTCCACATTTGGTTTAAGGCAGTTTTACGTTAGAATGCATTCATTCATGCACAAGGTAAATATGAGACAGTAAGTGTTCGTACCTGCTGGCTGGTCGTCCAGGTGCACCACCTCTTCGTATCTCAGGTATTCAGCCTCCTCGCGGCAGCGCTGCTTGCCTTTAGCGTACTCCACTTTGGCGCAGCCCAGTCCCAGTACCCTCATAGCGGACACCCGGGTCACCTCCGACACCTCCACCACCACTCTGCCGGCCACCTTGTCTCCACCGCAGTAGAACAACTTGGTGGGATCCGAGAAAATAACCTGGAAGGTTTTTACCCTCTTCGTCATAACCACCATGACTGCTCTGATAAGGTATCCAACAAAGTTGAAAGATCGACTTCTTTTAGTTTAAATTGTTGTTTAAATGTGGCTGTTCAATCAAGCAATCAATCCACCGATAAGCGATTGAGAGCTATCACTAACAACTACAGAGAGAAGCTGCAGCTCGGTTCAATGTCAATCCTCCCCTGCTCATTCTAATTTACTCTGCTGTAAACAAAGGAGGCTCTGGTTTTATATGACGAGCGTGGGCTGCGCATGAGGAGCCAGAATGAACAGCATGGCTCAACGCGTGCACACCGCTCTCATTGGTTGAAAATCGTTGTTTGTGTCAGCTCTAGCCAATCAGTGCCTGAAGACGACGCGTGGACACCGCGTGGCAAAGAGAATCTAGAGCATGCTTAGCAGATGTGAGGACAGGAAGTCTGAAAGGCAGAACCACAGACAAGGACACATCATGTAGTAAACATGCTGAAACTAGGGAAAACTTGCATAGCGCTAGTTCCACACTTGGCAGCTATGGTCTTGGCAAATCATATTTATCATAATACTCATAGATCATATAATTCATATTAGTACGTGTCTATGACACAGACCCAGACAACACCTCTTATTGAGAAGGCAAAGGGTTTGGGTCTTTGGGTTTTTCATTTATTATATTGCAATTGAAGTGTAATGCTTATTGTAAATAGTTTCATAAAAAGTGTGGATGTGTCAATCAAGAACTCCATATTAGATGAGAAGCTTTGTTGAGGTTGTAACAAGTTTCAGTAGTTTGTATGCCCTCATTTTCATAACTTTGTGTGCATGATATAATAATTCCTGCAAACAAAGAAATTGGCACTTGCCATAATGAGTTGGATTTACATGATTGTATTGTTCTACACGTAAGAGATCTCCAACACCATGGCCGAATCCCAATTCTCATTTTCACCCCTACGGCTTCGGCTTGGCCCTTCGGCTTGGCCCTCAGAACAGAGTCACAAGGGGTAGTGGTTGAAATCTCTCCATAAGAAATGGGACAACCCTTCAAGACCCTGATATGTCATCGATGATGTTTACATAAACAGACGGGACGAGTTTGTTATCGGAGATTACTATGGCAATAATGGTATTATCACAGTGACATTTGCCATTCATCTGATGGAGATAGAAAAGCATGGACGCTCGCGATTCGTTCACAACTTATACGTTTCACGCTACTAATCGATCAAACAAGTCATCAAATAAAAAAGACCACTGCTTCATTTCCATCTATTTTGGGATGTTTTATTTCTAATATTTTATTTCTAATAGCTTGAATACAGTATGAAATTCCAAATAGACTGGTTTCATGTGCAATAACACTTTTTTAAGGGATAGCTCTGTATTTCCCCGGTGCACAAGAACACCAATCTCAGGATATTAAAGAAAAGAAAAATGTTTATGATAATATAATAAAGAAGCCATTTGGTATTGGTCAGATATTTTGACAAAACGCACTATTTTAAAGGTAGGCAGCTAGAGGGCGTTTTGGAGGTGGGGCGATTTCTAAGAATTATGAGTTCACTATGTTCCCTAGACTGAACTTTCACCCAATTTCTTTCAGAAGTCACATGGCACCATCTAGGGGATTGTCACCCATTCAACCTTTAACCACATGTATTTCCTACAGTTGCAGCTCCATCTAGAGGTAGAATTGATCAAAATATGTTGAATGAACAAACCAATCTCAGCCTACCAACCTTATGAGCTACCAACAGCAGGTAGCCCATACTGAGAAAATCCCTATGACCCTTGTGTTTATGACACAGAAATGCTGTGCTGAGCATTGCCCCTGCCACCAACAGGCATGTTGTGCCCACCAGTCAAAAAAGAGCCCCCTCTCATCTCAGGGCTTCTCCCTCAAAAGATGTAATGAACACTGAACTCAAGTATGTTATGTCTCACTATTTGTTTGCTGTTGTTTTATGTCTCATTTATGTCTTATTTAACTGACAACATACATTTTAGTTTTAGTGAGAATATCATCCAGTGCTGAAGGTACAGTTGATAGTTTTGCCACTTTAGATTACCTGTTCCAGTGATGAACCATCTAATCACCTTGTTGAGGCTCGTTGTTGTCTTAGTGGTTTGTTTTGAAAAAGTCGAAGAGTTGCTACATATAGCATTTTTAAAGATCAATATATATTTAAATTGTCAAATTAGTTGTGCTCCCTGGGTATAATTACCAAACAAATGAGACCATGGTGGACCATTGGTAACCCCGATCTCACACCAGTAGCACTGTTAGTGCTAGTGTTTCTCAAAAGGCCACATTACCCATAAACCCTGTTTCGTCCTGTCCCCCATTCCCCTCACTGTCTTTGGCTTTTCTGACAAGGATAAATTTGAGTCTGATTGTGATAAATATGTTGGAAGTGATTTTTCTCATCAGCCTTTCACCCGTTCCACCATCTGCCATTGCTAGACACTCTGAAAGCTTTAGCTCCGTTGGCGCTGGAAGAACAGCGCCCTATTCTTGTTGTGCCCTAAGGCAATCCAGCAACGGAGCAAAACAGTGTACTGCCAGGCAGTTCGTTAATTTCAATTTGTTCATTTTGAGCCAGTACCTCTAAATTAATACATTTATTATACTGTACGTCTACCTGGGGGTTTATGAATTAAGTTACATCACTAGAGAAAACACAAAAATCACTGCAAAAATATACCAGAGACTTGATTAAATTGTTTATTATTATTATTATTATTATTATTATTAATATGTATTTATTACAGTGAAATGGAAGTTAAAATATAATCTAATTCTTCACAAAAGATCACAAATTGTGACCTGTAATGACTTCTTTGAATCAGTGTCAATAACAGGTTATTGTCAAACTGTCATTTCCGACACCGCCTCAATTCTGTATGAGTGGACATTTTAAACACAGACACACATTCTCATGCATGCACACACACACAAACACTAGTTAACATTACCAAAAAGATAAAAAGTTAAAAAAAAATAAAAAAATAACTCACGGAATTAAGGAATCACTTTGATTCCATGTACAACTCACTGACTCATACACTCACACTCACACAAAAGAAAATGCACACAAGATCCAGTAAATCCACAGGTGATGCAGTGTTGTGTGTAAGAGGCTGTAGGCTCACACCCTGATGTGGATTGTCTTGCGATAAAACTCAAAATCTTCTGGTATAGTATCTAGAGAAAATAGAGATTATAGAATTAAGGCATTAATATTTAATCCACATTAGCAGCCATGGATTGTCACACCTGCCTAGCCTGCATCCTCTCTACCCCTGTTCCCTAGTGTCTCTGTGTGTTTGTGCATCTCTGTCTCCCTCTGTTGCAGGTTTGTGGGAGTGTCACGGTTTCCCGGCCAGGCTGCTGCTGCACACCTGTCTTGCATCACCATCATGCCTTCATCCCCTATACTTAAGCCCTGCTCACTGGTTGTTTGTTGCTGGTTCGTTTTTTCCCTCGTCCATAGCCGCTACCCCTGCTCTAGTTCTATTCGTAGTTCTATCAGTCTGTAGTTTCCTGTTCCTGCCTGTACCTTGTGTTGCCTTGCTATTCAGTAAAGCCTTTTTCCCTACTCCTGTCTCTGGTTTCGTGTCTGCTCCTGGGTCTACTAGTTCAGCCCTGACATGGATATGTTTGTCCATAAACATACATTCATTTTCCATCTAAGAGTTTTACTGGAAATTCCAGCAATGTTGAGGAAAGCCCACATACGCTATAAGCCCACCTTTTTTTATTTATTGCAAATGAGAACGTGAATACAATACTAAATAAATTCACTGAAAATAAAAGGCTACTAGCCATGTAGTAACTTCTGATTATTGTGTCAGTTTTTATTTTGTATCACATGGATATTAACAAGTGATTAACAAGTTGTCATTAACAAAATGAGGGCATTGACACTACTCATCATTGATACAGGACGTTGGTGTTTGTGAGCTTGATTTTTATTACGTTTAGAGATTAATACATAGTTCTACTGGGACACTGCCAGGTGTGCATGTGTTAAACTGTGTGGATATAAAGCAGGGCCTTATATAAAGCAGTCTTGGTAAAGCAAACCTTCATTAGAGACAAAAGTAATATATCTAAAATATATATAAAGAATGGATAGCCTACCATTGCAGTGGTAGCCCAGGTTTGACCAGATGATTTGCTCTTGGGAGAAACAGAAAACACCCAATCTTCCACCCTTCATGGAGGAGTCGATCACCACACCCGAATCTGCCACCAGTGTCATGCCTTCATACAGCCTCACCCTGCCAACAACGACACAGTTCATTTAGTTAACCTTGCAACAAGGAAGAGCACTGTCCTACTGTATTTGGAATGTCCTATAAAAATAATGCTGATGATGTAAAGACACCCCTAGTAGCCAGTCATTGCTGGCTGGCAATCTGTTGACTACATTGGCCCCACATTGGCTACCTTATAAAGTAATAATCTGTGACATTTTGATCTACTCTCTATCACAGATCGGTATAACATAATAGTGGTTCAAGATTTTAAATTTGTTCTTCTAAACACCTGGTCTTTGGCCCTGGTTATGTATGTGTGCATAGTCATATATCATAGCAGTGTGAGCTAAATTCTCTCCCAAAGGATACCCAAGAGCTGACTTTAGGCATCTTTATTGGAAGCAGTGTGAAACTGAAAAAAAGCTAAGGGAAAGCAAACATAAATTTCACTGTAGAGACATGACATGCCTACCATGACAACCAACTCTAAATGAAAGAGCATGCTTTGTAACACTAACACTATTAATCTTTTCCTTTACAGTTGTGAATGGCCTTCATAGCAAACTTCATAGCAAACTTGCTCACGGTAGTAGACAGTGTCTACTGAGCAGGGAAGTGACATGATGTTTGCCAGGAACAACGATCGGGTGAGTTTCCTTGATTAAGTTGTGTTGTCCTTCTTTAGATGTCCTCCAACTTGAAGGTTGAAGCATGCACTACCACTGGTGTTGTGTCAAATGCATAGTGCTGGTTGTTACATGTGGACGTAACTCCACATCTGATCCGGGTTTGACTTTGGTTGAAGGCTTCATGCTGACTGTCTGTGCATCAGGCTGGGCCAGTTAACCATGAAGAGAGCTGGCGGTCAGCTGTGGGTGCATTGGAACTGGTAGTAACACAAGGTGCTGGTCCAGCATGGAGTGCTGAAATGTGCTAATTACTGTCACACTCTGAACAGTGTATTACAGCTTTACACTCCTTTGCCTGATGTGTTGCTGAAGCAGAACATTTGAAACATATGGAATGCTCTTTCAGAAAGCGCCTCCGATCTGGGAGTGACTTCTACTAACATTTCTTCAGGGAATGAGGTTTCTTGTGGAGAGGGCATTGTTTATCTGGATCCACAATAGGCCTTTCCGAAGAGTCTGAGGAGGTAGAGTTCTCTACCCTAGTTCTTCAGTAGGTTTGAAATTTAACCCCTCTACAGCGTTGGTGAAGTTAGACTTCCAGGACACATAACCAGTAGGCTGGTTATTAAACACAAAAGTCTTAGCAAGCCAGAAATACTGTATACACCTGGAGACTGTTTCACTGAATATGTGTGGTAGCGTGGATGAAACCATGAGTTGTGTCAGAAAGGTTTCTGGCCTGAGGTCTTTGCTGCAGTCAAGTTTCAGTAGGGGACACTGAGAGGCCTCGCGGCTGTGGGCCTTGACTGCAAAAATGACTTTTAGCATTTTAGCATATGTGTTTGGATGTATTCACCAGTATGGTGCATTGACTGCTGGTTCACAATTGTTTAAATCTGCCACTGCCTCGAACACCTAAGCTTCTGTGTCTGAGTGGATGAGGGTCTTACCTGATGTATCCCACATGAGGGCGGTGGCTGAGATGCCATCGGTAGGATGTCCGGTCCCTCCAACCCATGTTGCGTGGGTCCTTCCACAGCAGGGTGACCTCACCTGGGGTGTCACCGGTGTGCCACAAGGCATTACGCAGAAACTCACCGGGACCTGTACGTGACTTCACAGCCTATAGATGTAAAGATGGTGAAGTCAATGTCAAACTTCTAGTTGTGATTTGTTTTCATGCTGCTCCAGCCATCTTATCAGCCTAAATCAGGATGTGGGGCTGCAACAGAGAGAGTGTCCCATCCCCACTAACTGAGATACCATAGATTGGGAAATCTTCTCCACACAGGAATTGACAAATCAAAACTAGGTAAATCCAAAAGTGTCTCCTAAACAGCAATGATTGAACATTCTGTCCAGAGAATGCTGGACTCACCAACCCGACTTATGGCTGAACCTCTTTACCACCTCCACCCCCACCATGCAGAAGAAGAGAGTAGTTTACTGATGTCACCGCACAGGAGTTCTGGGTAATGAAGTCCTCAAAATTCAGACAGTTACCTCTTGCTGCCATTTGGGGCTGCCAACAAGCAAACACGCTGCCTCTCTGAACTTTAAAAGCAACTTCGCAGAATGATATTGTGACCTTGCCCTATCCATCTCTCCAGGCAAACGAGGCAGTTCAGATTTCATTCATATTTCAGTCCATTTTCAAAAACTATTATTTTAATTGCGCACATGGGGAAAAGTAAATAATAGTAAAGACATAATAGTAAAGACAGACATTGTCAGTTGTATTTCAAAAAGGTGGTAACTTGCAACTCAATGTAGACTGCGGCTAATAAACAAATGCGATAGCTGGGTGTTTAGAACAGAAAATGTAAAAGCTTTCATGAACTGGGTACAGGTTGAATCATTATTGTATGGTATCAAATGTGTTCCATATCTATGGGCCAATAGGTGGTTAGTCTTAGTGGATGTGTAGTGCTAAGGACAGTCATTTGAATACTCAAAGGTCAAAGGTTAATAAATCCGTAGTTTCACTCCATGTGCCATCCACAGCCATGTGTATGCAGGTTTTCATTCCAACCAAAAAATACAGCAACTCATTTTACTAATTAACAGACCAGACTACCAATCAGTGTACAAATTAATTAGGGTAATAAGCTGGGTAAAAACCTGTGGACTCTTGGACGTTGATGGCACATGGAAAAACTGCAATAAATTGATCAATTAGCCCTGAAGCTCTTTATCGTCACCTTGAGCTGCAGGCCTGGCTGAGCCATGGCTCTGAAAGGAAGTGACTGCCAGTAGGTCTGTTCAGTCTGTTTCCACATCACCACGTAGAACCTGGATGAGTCCTGGTAGCCAAAGATGAAGCCCACGTAGTCATCGTCAGTGGCTGTGTTAATGTGGAATGTCCCTTCAAAGTCCACTCCGTTAAAGGCAGTGTACCCTGACAGCCGGAAATAAAATTTAAACTGACAGTAAGTAAGAAGATCCTATGTGAATATAAGTGGAGGAAGGTAGGGATAAAATACGAGCTAGGAGGGAAGGAAGGAATTGCTCTAGGTTATGTAGACTTTACAGACTTACCTATAGCTAAACCTGGGTCACTGTTCATGGTTTGGACGATCTCCATGCCCTGAAAAAATAATATTATGTTAATTTGAGTATGATGACATCCCGGGACGGGTTACCAGTCCATCACAAGGCTTCTGATCTAATCTAATCTAATCAATAATCTGAGGTAACCAACTCCAACATGGTTAAGAACAGATATTTTCCAAATGGCCACCTTATTGAGGACTATCCAGTTGGGGTCGATTTGAGCATCTCCCTCTGGATCCAAGATGACCGTCTGAAAAGACCGGAAATCGGTCATGGTGACGTCTGAACTCTCTGGACAGGCATCCATCGAGTCGATCACTGAGTCACCATCAAAATCCTTCTCACACATGTCACCAACACCGTTTCCTGGTAGGTTCAAGAAGAGTTAGAGACAGAAACAACAATCTGAATGGTACAAGACATGCAGTAGAACTTTCAACATAGAAAATAACCAGTAAGGAATAATGTGTTCAGTTACTGAGTGGTGATTTTCAGTTTTCTACCTTAAAATGTTTCAGTTGAAACAATACATTTTGGCATTTATACCATCAGTGTCTATCTGGCTGGGGTTAGCCACAAGTCGACAGTTATCGGGTCCAGGAGGTCCCACATCGGGGATCCCATCGTTGTCATCGTCATCGTCGCAGTCATCTCCAACCCCGTCGTTGTCTGAGTCCAATTGAGAGCTGTTGGGGACGTTAGGACAGTTGTCCCTGCTGTCCTGGTGGCCGTCCCCATCCCTGAAATGGACACGGTGCTTTAATATTCACTTAGAACGAACATCTCTTTATTTATTCAAGGAAAGTCCCATGCGCTTTTCCAGCAACAGTCTGCTTCACCTTCATACAGTTAAACACATTCACACTGGCAGCTGACTAGTACGACCACAGTCTTCGACTGGTGAGCATCAGGCTACTATGGAAACTGTACTGATTTTGCTTGTTAAATCCATTTAATTAATGAAGGTATATGAAGAGGAAGAAACAGGATACAGTTTCAGCCTTATAAGCAATATTTCTTATGGCTTATTTGTTTCTTATATTTCTCTTAATATTTCTTCTTTCTTCTTTCTTCTTATTTCTTCAGCCTTATAAGCCATATTTCTGTAGCTGATACAAGTCACACCTTGCACATTATGGGGGTAATTGATGTTTTGTGGCCTGAAATGAGGATTATCCAAACCATGTCCATTACTCACATATCCTCGTTGGTGTCACACACGTCGCCAACCAAATCGTTGTCCATATCAGACTGCATAGATAAATCAAAAGTGGGTAAAGAAATTAAACAAATATTATACATGACATATCTCAAGACTATAACCAACACATTACAGCTGTGATTAACAGAAAAAGTGGCTAAACTGAGTTACACCACTGCACAGTAGACAGTTATAGCATAGTAATCTAATAGGCCTAACCATTGTTTTAACAGTGACCTTTTACATCTTGAAGGACCATAAAAGAAACATCTAGATTTATCTGTGCTGCGTTCTTGTCTTTACTGTGTTTAATTTTTTGCAACCCCTGCCCCTCCAGAGGCTTTTTTCATTCTGCCCTCTAGGAATGTGTTCTTTATTGACCTGCCAGGTTAAAAAAGAAAATAACTAAAAAATAAACTTTGTTGGGTCAACGAAACAAATTGTGTAAGTGATTTCACTAGGCTAATGGTCTGTTACCAGACTGACCTGCATGGGGTCAGTGACATCAGGGCAGCTATCACAGGCGTCCCCAACTCCATCCTCATCCTGGTCTGTCTGCATGGGGTTGGGGACTTTAGGACAGTTGTCCAGAACATTAGGAATACCTGTAGGGATAGGAATAGTCATATAGATTAGAACTGACAACTCGAAACAAATCTGATTCCAGTACCTGCAACACTTGTAAGTCGCTTTGGATAAAAAAGTCTGCTAAATGACTATAATGTAATGGTAACTACACCGCAGGTCGCAAGTTCAAATGCCGTTGCTCTCACCTGGCTAAATGAACCAAACTAGGGGTTCATCAAATTAAAATATGCATTACCTATGAGGGGGGGTTTCTGGGGCATGCTCTCCCGGTAGGAGATTGAAAAAACAGCTTTAAACTGCTTTTATCAGTTCTGTTGACATTTGAGAAAAGGATTTAGCCAAATTTAACAGTCTCCTGTATAGTATTGGCTGTATGTTATGTGCTGCTATGTTCTAAATCAAAATCAAAATCCTCCAGTTCTGTCCTAGGTTATTGACACTCTATATAGATAATGTATAATATCACTTCATCACTTCATTCAGCACTTCATCAAACAATAAGAATACAAATATAAAAAGAAATATCTTATGCCTTCAAAATTGAAAAGTGTCTATGGCCATGATTATTGTCATGCTTTTCTAATATGTAGTTGCACAGCGTTTCTTGTAACCATAAATAAGCTTCCTGCACCTTTCTCCCACTCTTCAACTGCAACCCGTTCCAGTGCTTCAATGTTTGAAGGATTCCTTTGACCAACTGCACATTTCAGGTCTCGCCATATGTTCTCAGTGGCATTAAGATCAGGACTAATTACTGGCCACTCCAGAACAGTCCAATGTCATTCCTGGGTGCTTTTGGATGTGTGGCTTGAGTCATTGTCCTGCTGGAGGACCCATAATCTGGATTAACACCCAGTTTTCTAACACATTTCACTCCAAAATTCCTTAATAATGCCCTTAGTTGTGTTTATACACGCGCTCTTGCAAACTATTCTAACTCAAACTTTCCAAGTTATTAATTTATAGTATTTTCAGTATTTTTAGTGGTGGTGACGTTGAAGTCATGCAACTGTGGTGTAGTTCGTTTATAGCCTAATCAATTTCTATACATTTTTCTATACAACTTTATTTGCTTGAAATTCCTCCATGATTGCTGTTTTTGAGGGGGTCGTCGCGTCTGGAACCAAACAGTCTCACTTGTGACACGTCACATACTCCTTATTTGCATAATCTCCCCTGTACTTTGGTGCTAAAGCAACCTAGAACTCTTTTGGGGAACTAAAAAGGTTCCTGCTGAGAAGCTTCAAAAAAGTACCCAAAAAGGTTCAGGCTCCTGCGGTCGAAAAATGCCTTGCGTTAACAAAATGCCATCATTTTGGCCCTCTACTGGATTCATTTATGTTCATTTATGAGTGAAACAGATGAACCTCTAGAGGTGGACAGCCTTCATACCGTCACCATCTATGTCATTGTCACAAGTGTCTCCAATGCCGTTGCCGTCGGTGTCCTTCTGGTTGCCATTCGGGACATTGGGACAGTTATCACAGGCGTCGCCATTGGAGTCAGTGTCCGAGTTCTGTTGGTCTTTGTTGGGGACAAGATAACAGTTGTCCTGCAGAGAAACAACAGGACCAGCATGAGACAGAAGGTAGAGCAGAGGTATTTAGTGGTTTTGGTAGACAATCCACAACAGGATGAGATCTTTTTAATGCTACCTGGAACTCGATTTAAGAGCAATTTAACAACCAACATGAAGAAACAAAAAGCTGGCAAACATATTTGCATTTCTGAACATAGCTGAAAGCTGTGAAACTATAAATGTTCAGTATAAGAAAAACCCTGTTTAACTCTGTTCTGTATTAATCTAAGAGTGGGTCAAACTTACTATGACCAACTGGAAGTACAAGTAATGTAATACATCATAAGAAAAAACAAAACCCATTTGCATCTTTTGGTGAAACTACACTTCATCGTATTTATGTTATTTTGTTTGTCTTACTCTCCAACTGTGCCTCGACTAAATATCACTGAATGGGTTAAGAATCTGTCAATACTTCTATATAATTCTACATCTTAAATGTACACCTACATTACATGATGGAAAAGTTGCCAGAGACTTGTGTAGGAGGAGATAAGATCTATCAATGTTGTTCCAATTCCAAAGGGTTACAGATAAAGGTCAATTAAGGTCATAGATTACTTAATGCCCCCTCTTACTCACCTCCATGTTTTTGATGCCATCTTCATCAGCATCTTCATCACACCGGTCACCAATACCGTCCCCATCAGCATCCTCCTGACCCGAGTTAGGCGTGTTCACACAGTTATCCTGTCCAGAATGAAATATTTTAGTCCCTAGTCTCAATGCAATGGCTACTATTAAAGCAACCCTACCCTACAGAAATAGGATCAGACCTGGGTTCAACCGTTTTGGGCTTTTGAAAAAGCTGTTACTGATAATGATAATTTAGCCTCCGACAGCATTTAGATCATGGGACACTAAAACTCTCCACTAAACCCAGACTAATGAAATTCTTTTAGGATTAGCAGCTCTATAAGTCAGGGTGACCCACCCCACCTACAGCATTCAATGGCAGGGAAACTCTGTGATACATTACTGCCTTTAAATGAAGAATTAATTTCCCTAGTGTGGAAAGAATATAAAATGTCATTGCTTTACACATTTTTATGTATCTGTGGTCAGGGAGGAACCTTCATTATATCAGAGGTGGACGACATGACCAATAGCGACAAACTGATCGGTCTAACCCAAACAGATGGATTATTACTGCTTTAAGCACCCAGAGGCACAAAGAGGATACATGGGTGTTTTTTTGTCGTCTGTCAGTTGTGTAGCTGTGTGTTAGTGGTTGTGTGTTAGATTAGTTACTGTGTGACTGGAGGCTTACGGCTCGGCAGTGGATGTCATTGTCTATGCAGGGCAGGGCTGAGTCAGGGTAGCCGTCAATGTCCGAGTCTGGACCACAGGTATTCCCATTACCTGCCCAGCCGACATTACACTGCAAGGCACAGTAAAGACAGGGAATATCAGTCTGTTGATACAGATTAAGATTTGTACCATGAGTTCAAGGAAGCTGCTTCAATGAAAGTGATGATCTGTCTAAATTAAACTACAGTGGGTTCATGTCGGGCTACATTCAACATAATACATAATACAGTCTCTCACTCTAAATCAACTGTAAGGCGCGTAAACACAGGTGAAAATGGTGATTTTACCTGGATTGGTCAATTTTCAGATATAATATTTTGCTATTTTACTGTAGACAATCATCAAATATATATATATACACTATAAATACTGTAATTTATACATTTATACAAACTGTGTCAAGTACAGCAAGCACAAAATTAGCTAAAAACACATTTTCTCAAAATTACATATGTCCTGTATGCAAAACACTTTTTTTCATCAAAATAAAGTCAGGATACAAAAATGTAATGTGCTTATTCAACATATAGAAATTTCACTGATAGGATGAAAGGAGTTCACCTATTCACCTCCAGTGCCTCACCTTTCTGTTCCATTCTGCAAACTGCTAGCCTTCTAGCCGTCTCCCTGTTTTTCTTTTTGTCCCCTTTCCCCCCAATTCGCTCAACACACCTTTTGCCTCTTGCCAGCCCGTCATTGTAAATAAGAATGAATAAAGGCTAAATAAAAAAATTAAATCAAGTCTGACCTGGCATGAAACCTCGCTGTTGCGCTGCATCACACAGTGGGCGTTGACGTCACATGCCTTATAACCCAGCGAGGCACAAGAATGACGCAGGAAACAGCCAGCAGTCTGGTTTCCCTCAAAGCCCTCCTTACACTCACCACACATGAAGGAACCCTGTGGGTATATGTGTATGTGTGTGTGTGTGTGTGTGTGTGTGTGTGTGTGTGTGTGTGTGTGTTTGTGTTGCGATGGGGAAGATATACAATATTCAACATCCCGAAAATGTGTGTGCTCAAGTTTGTCAACTGAAAATGAAAATGAAAATAATAGAGAAGCTAACAGTTGGTTTGAACTCACCTCTGTGTTGATGCAGACGGAGTTAGGAACGCAGGTGCTGGAAAGCTCCATACATTCATCTATATCCTTACACTCCTGCGTAGAACAACACAACAGCAGCTCAGGGTAGTGGCAGACTAATGGGTGGAGAGGAACTCTTTCTGCTAAGGTGACTTAGCAGCATTAATTCAAGTTTGAATCCCCAATAAAACCTAGGTGGGTGACGTAAATGAGAAATGCTCTCCCCTCCCTCAGTAACTACTGTCAAGGTGTCCTTGAACAAGGAACTTCCCCAACTGCTCCAGTGGAGATGCTCAAAATATAAGGGTATAGTTGGAATGGGCAGCCCTGCAGCTACTCCCTCAGTACTGCTGTAAATAACAATGTGTTCTCAGCCAACTTACCTGGTTAAGTTGGAATTTAAACAATTATTATCATATAACGTGTTGTGTGATGTCATTGTTAGGAAAACTGCAAGGCAACTCCATATGAAAATGATTGACCTGTAGCAGAAGTACACTTGGCAGTGTGTTTGTGTGTAAAATGCATCACCTTTTGAAGTCATACCTGATGGTGGCTCTTGGCAAAGTCGACTCCGACCCCACTGAGTTGAGGTCCAGAGTAGCCAGCAGGACAAGGCTCACAGCTGTAACCTTTGGCAGTGTTCACACAGCCCTCCAGCCTGAAGCATGGCTGGGCAAGGACACACTGAAGAGGGGGGAAATTTGTTGGTAGTTTTCAGAGTTTGTTAAATCCACAACTTGCTCTCTGCAAGTTGTTAAATTCACAACCATCGCTGTGTACCATCACAGTCTACTGGCATTCACATTGTAGCATTCTTTAGCATTCCACCAGTATTGGACCATGCATTCACACTGCAAGCAACATGATCAACAAGCCACCGGAAGTCCATTCATTTCTTATAGAACTGTTCGACCAGGGACTCTCAGCCGATGTGTGGATAGTCAACAAGCTTGTCGGCCGAGAAAAGTTGGCCACAGATGAACTTCAGATTTTGTGCTTTCTCGTGATTTTGTTTGATGAACAATAGTTCTGGCATGAAATTAAAGCACACCATGAGCCAGAGGAAAGACTCCCCTGTGTTTTTTAAATTTCAGGTAGCAAATGTTTTTCCAAATAGTAAACCTTTCATAGACACTGTGGCAGACTGGGGGGTGTGGTTGGGCAGATGGCTGGAGGCAGGGGGCGGAGTCGGGTTCGCCCTGCCCCGACACCGGCTGCAGCCCATCGGGACTGAGTGGGGACTAATATCTGTTGTGCGTGTGTGTTTTCCCCATGTCAGTGAGCCGGGAACACGGAGCGAGCGGCGCGGGTGAGAGAGAGAGAGAGAGAGCGAGCGGCACGAGTGAGAGAGAGAGAGAGAGAGAGAGAGAGAGAGGACTGTTCCCGCTGTGAGCGGAGGAGGGCGAGAGAGCCCTGGGTGTGTGTATTTAAGTGTGTCCAATAAACGGCGTTGCTGCCAAGCGAACCCACCGCAAGTCTCCGCCTCTGCCTACCCGTGGTAGCATCGTTGTTACAGTGGGGGCTCGTCCGGGATAATGGCAGAGGCATCCCCACTGGAGAACCTGGTGGGCCGACTGGTGGCCATGCAGGAGGCGCAGGCGGCGGTCCTGCAGCAGCAGACCCAGACGCTCCTCGCCGTGGCGCAGGTGGCGTCAGAGGAGCGCGGCGCGGTGCGGGAGGCGCTGCGGGACCGCAGCGCGGATCGGCCCGCCGCCCCGACGCCGATCAGCCTCCAGCGGATGACCGGTGAGGATGACGCGGAGGCTTTCCTCGCCACCTTCGAGCTGTCGGCGGACGTGGGCAGGTGGTCCCCGGAGGAGCGGGTCGTACGGCTGCTGCCCCTGCTCACCGGGGAGGCCCAGCTCGCCGTCCACGGCCTGCCGGCGGCTGCTCGGAGGGACTACAACGCGGTGAGGAAGGCCATCCTCGACCGGCTGGGGCTGACGCCTGAGGGGCACCGCCAGAGGTTCCGGGGTCTGGCGTACGGGGGGGCTGGGCGGCCCTTCGTCTATACCCAGCAGCTGCTGGACGCGGCCCGGCGGTGGCTGCAGCCGGAGGCCAACACGCGGGACGGCATGCTGGAGACAGTGGCCCTGGAGCAATTCCTGGAGGGGCTCCCGGCCCGCACGGCCGCCTGGGTCCGCTGCCACCGGCCGGCCAACCTGGCCGCCGCCATCACCCTGGCGGAGGACCACCTCGCCACCCATACCGGGGACCCGGGGGGGGCTCCTCCCCGTCCGCCCTCCGGACCAGAGCGGGGTGTGGCGAGACCCCGCCCGGCGCCGCCACCCCGGAGGAGGCCCTTCGTCCCGGCTCCGGTTCCCCGGCCCCTCCCCGAGCCCGGTCGGCTCTCTACTAACCCGTTCCTGTCCTCCTTTTCTCCGCAGGTTCCCACTCACGGGGTCGGGGCAGGCCCACAGACGGTGACTCAGGCGCCTGGGCAGGAGTGTTGGCGGTGCGGGCGGCTCGGACACTTCCGCAGGGAGTGCCCCCTGATGGAGGTGGGGCAGGTGGTCCGGGTTGCCGGCCCGCCGGACTCCTCCCCTGGTCTGGAGGGGACCTACCGGATCCCGGTAAGGATCCAAGGGGGTAGACACCAGGCTTTGCTGTACTCTGGCTGCACGCAGACCATGATCCATCAAAGCCTGGTTCGTCCCGGGGCGCTGGTGGAGTGAATATTAGGTGCGTGCATGGGGAAAACACACACGCACAACAGATATTAGTCCCCACTCAGTCCCGATGGGCTGCAGCCGGTGTCGGGGCAGGGCGAACCCGCCTGCCGGCCCGACTCCGCCCCCCGCCTCCAGCCATCTGCCCAACCACACCCCCCAGTCTGCCACAGACACATTTTAGCATTCTACTGGAATTCACATTGTAGCATTCTGTAGCATTCTACCAAGATTGTACTACTATCTATGGTTGGAGCAACATGATTCTATACATATAATACCTCGTCAACATCCTGGCAGAGGGTGCCGTTACCCATCATGCCATCGGGGCAGGGCCCACAGCGGTAGCCTGGGTATTCCCTGGCCTCGATGCAGGACACACCTTTATAGCAAGGACTGGGCTCGCAGCGAGACTGGGGCTCATGGAAACCTATGGACACAAACAACGAAGTGGGGATTTGTGTATGAAAAGAAACAGACAAGCGTACCCATGTTTATAAGAGAAATTGATTTGATTGGGTTTAACTGACCTTGTATTTGGATTAATTAATGTGGGTGAAAGTACTGTAATTATGCAGCAGTCAAACACTGCGTTTCATGAGAGTTCCCTAGAAGTCGGCTAGTAACAAACTGGCCTTCATGCTTCCTGGCCAGACCTTTGAAGATATCAAGACAAAAGCTACAATATCACCATCACATGTTCACTAATGAAAAATTGCTTTGAGCACCCTGGAAAGCACTATGGAAATAAAATATTATCTTCCTCTTCTTCTTTTTCTTGTTCTTCTTCTTAAATGTCTCCTTTTCTCGCTACCCTTTCATTCAAACACCATCCCTTCTTTGGGTTGAATCTCTTAAGTTTAAATTGTGGACTGAATCTGTACCTGTTGGGAGTCATATTAACCTGGTTGGAGCCATACTAACCACAGGCTTGACACTCCAAGATGGTGTTCCTGATCAGCGACATCTCCTTCACCTGCACGGGTGACACAGGCAGATCGCTACCTCAAAACGGGTAATTCAAATGCAAAGCTAATGGTCACCTTGCAGTGTTGTACCTGATTCAGCCTAGCCTCTTGTTCTTTAGCTTCCTTACCTGTTCCCTGATGTCTTCTCGGAGCTCTCCCAAGATCTGGTTGAAGATGATCAGTTGGCTAATCAGAGCCTTTGTGTGATCACCTAATCCAGGGATGGCCAAACAAGTCACATGTGTCTTCAATTAAATTCAGCATTTTGTTATAATATTTGTTCTCCTCCTAATTAGCTATGTCTGGAATTCCCTCCTTCAGCCAAATGAGATAGTTAAAAAAGAATCTCCTTTTTAGAGGGCATGTGTTTGCATGCGCTCATCATCAACTGATGCATCATGATGATGCTAAAGCACAGAAGCTCCTTCCCCCTTGTCCTCCAAGTTACTCCTGGTTGAGTTGAGTGGTATGGAGGAGAGGGGCAGTAGTATTTGGGGTTTCTGGACAGATTAGAACTGCCTTGTCCCTTGTCTGTTTAGGGGATCAAATGACAGTAAGTGACGTGAGGAGAAATCTGAATCCCAGGAGCAACAGAAACATTAAGACAAACATTACATTAACAGAGGCAGAGGGATGGGGAAATGAAGGTCGATTTAGCTCACACTCACCCAAAATGCCATTTGTATCAGCACAGACTGTGGGGTCATTCCGTGTCAAATCACCCAAAATAACAGACATTTTAAACCCGACCATCTTGTTGGTTGGGATCCCACAACACCAACTCTCAAATTTCAGGTGGTTTGGGAGATACGGACCCCCAAATTTTGAGATTTTGTGCAAAAAGGGGCATGGCCGTCAACCTTTGAACCCTCATATCTCAGGAACTACTGGGCCAATCTTCAAAAAAATGGTAGTGTTGGAAAGGGAATTTGACGGAGATTCAAGTATATTGGGGTACGTTGACTTCTTGACCTTTGTCAAATTGTTATATTTCATCTGTTATCTGTTCATCTGTCATCTGAATCTGTTATATTTCAGATTCGAGTATGTTGACCTCTTGATCTTTGCTATGACCTTGAAATTGACCTTGTGGATCACGTGACCTTGAGATGACCTTTCCTGAAATTTAATCTCCCACGTTAACTAAAACATATAAAAGTTTCAGAGGTGTAATATTCTTTATTTAGCAGCAATAATTGGTAATTGGTAATTGGTTGTTTCAAATTCATTCATAGTCCTTTCAATGGTAAAGGGTGACAAAGTCAATATTTGCACACGCTCTTGGTAGGATTCTGACCGTTGAATTTCTCTTTTAGCTCCTCCAACACTTTCCTGAATAACTGAAGGTCCGATTTTTCTGATGAGTCAAGGTTACTTTCAGCAGAATCAAGTGGGACATCATAGACTTGTTCAAGCTGACGTTTCAATGTTACTGTAGCTGATGCTAGTTTTTGCTGTCCTTTCATTTGTTTACTGGAAGATGCTAGTGAATGTTTAACAGGAGTTTCACCTAAACTTGATAGGGTAGAATTCAAATCGAAGTCCTTTGCTGGGGAAACAACAACCGGAGGTTCGACTGGGATGTCATCATCAACCTCTCCCATACTCCCACCCATACTACAGCTCTCCTCTGCAGGGGCTTTGACCTTTGATTTCTGAAGGCTAATCAGACAGTCACAGCACAATTTTTCTCCTGGCACTCTTTGGAGGATTCACTAAGCCTTTGTAAGTGTCCATGCTAACAATTCGTAAAGATCTAGTGCGTGCTTTCTTGGGATGACGGTTAAAAGGGATCACAACACTTTTTCCGCAATGTTGAAAACTTGGTTAAAAGTTCTTGTTCATGATGTCAACAGATGTTCCTGATGTCTTGTGTTTTGACCCCACTTCGAAGAATAAGGAGTTCAACTTCTTCAGTTTTCCATACACTTCGCAAGGACTTCTTTCTGGTATGATGGTGTTGATGGCAAACATTTTCAGGAGAGTAAAAGCTGCAGTTAGCCCTTGAAGAAAAAAACAATATTTTTAAGTATCAACCACCTCATTTAAAACCATTGGCAAGGCTATATGACATGATATAATGACCTAATATGTATTATGAGGAAAACATTGATACTTACATATCAACATTTGCCATTGTGTCCAACTTGAAAGCTTCAGATTTTCAAAGAAATGCAGATCAAGAAACTTCTTTGTCTTAAATTTTTAAATGCCATGTGCTCAATGGGGATGGGGATTTCCCAGGGCTGCTTGAACTGAATACTGAAATGTGATTGGTCAGTTCTTTCACAATATAAGGCCCACTATGACGTAAGAATAGGCCTACAGAGTTTGTCTATGATGTAACAATTGGTGCCCAGTTTTTCTATGACGTGACAATCACCACATTCCCATGTACAACGTTATAAGATATGGCATCACTAGACATGCCTGTGTAGAAATATGTGATGCCATTTGGTTGCTTTTTTTTTTTTATTAATCTTTTATTTATACTGAAAGGATACAATAGGCAATATTTTACCTGTTTTCATTGTCTTTCAGTAGCTTGAAATAGTTCATATTACACTTAACATCGTTAGTATGTAACAGCGAACATATGTACAATACAAATGCAAAATTAATATACAGAATATACAAAGATATATGGTTGGGCTAAATTCACAATTTCCCAGGTAAACCATTGGTTCACAATTTCCCAGGTAAACTTTTCATATCCTTCAAGCATTCCTTGTCATGTCAGGTGGATTTTGACTCCCAAGATGGGTTTTGGCCATGAGAGGAATCTATGCATGTAGAAAATATACATTATAATGCATTTTATCAATCATCTCTGTGGGTATGCATTTTTTTAATCTGTATTGCTGCTAAACAAAAAATATTACACCTCTGAAACTTCTGTATATTTTAGTTAACATGTGGGTGATTAAATTCCAGGAAAGGTAATCTCAAGGTCACGTGATCCACAAGGTCAATTTCAAGGTCATAGCAAAGGTCAAGAAGTCAACGTACCCCAATATACTCGAATCTGAAAAATAATCTCTGTCAAATTCCCTTTCCAATGCTACCAATTTTTTGAAGATTTGCCCAGTAGTTCCTGAGATATGAGGGTTCAAAGGTTGGCGGCCATGCCCCTTTTTACACAAAATCTCAAACTTTGGGGGTCCGTATCTCCCAAACCACTGGTCGGATTGGCCTAAAATCTGAGATTTGGTGTTGTGGGATCCCAATCAACAAGAATACCAAATTTCATCAAAATCTGAGGTGGTCGGGTTTAACTCTTTGGGTGATTTGACCCGGAATAACCCTGTGGAAGAAAAAAATAGGAAACTTCAGTTCATATGATCTCCACCTGCAACACTGCTGGGCCAAGGAACATATTCCTACTAAATCAATTTCACACTTAGTTTTCTGAAACATCCCTCTGATTAAAGGTAATGCCAAAAGTGGCAAACAGATCTGGCATTGGTCTGATGAACAAATGTGATAAAATTACATACCACTAGAGGGGGATAAAAGTTGAACCATACATAGCTGTCGATACTACAATATAGTAATACTGTGTACATCAATTTGTTGGTTCCAGATACTAGAAGTAGCATTTATTTAGTACTATTTAGCATTATATACTGCTCAAAGAAATTAAGGGAACACAAGGATATGCCTCCCCAGACCATCACTGACCCACCGCCAAACCGGTCATGCTGGATGATGTTACAGGCAGCATAACGTTCGCCACAGCGTCTCCAGACTCTTTCACGTCTGTCACATGTGCTCAGTGTGAACCTGCTCTCATCTGTGAAGAGAACGGGGCGCCAATGGCGAACCTGCCAATTCTGGTGTTCTCTGGCAAATGCCAATCGAGCTGCACGGTGCTGGGCTGTGAGCACAGGTCCCACTACAGGACGTCGGGCCCTCATGCCACCCTCATGGAGTCTGTTTCTGACAGTTTGGTCAGAAACATGCACACGAGTAGCCCGCTGGAGGTCATTTTGTAGGGCTCTGGCAGTGCTCCTCCTGTTCCTCCTCGCACAAAGGAGCAGATACCGGTCCTGCCGCTGGGTTGTTGCCCTTCTACGGCCCTGTCCAGCTCCCCTCGTGTAATGGCCCGTCTCCCGGTATCTCCTCCACGCTCTTGAGACTGTGCTGGGAGACACAGCAAACCTTCTTGCGACGGCACGTATGGATGTGCCATCCTGGAGGAGCTGGACTACCTATGCAACCTGAATGGGCTGCAGGTACCGCCTCATGCTACCAGTAGTGACAAGGGCACTAGCAAAATGCAAAACTAGAGAAAAATCAGTCAGGAAGGATAAGGAGAGAGAAATGGTCTGTGGCCACCACCTGCAAAACCATTTCCTTTTTGGGGGTTGTCTTGCTGTTGCCTCTCCTGTCCACCTGTTGTCACTTTCATTTACACCAAAGCAGGTGAAATTGATTCACAATCGTTTACGCTTCCTAACTGGACAGATCGATATCCCAGAAGTTTAATTGACTTGGTGTTATACTGTGATGATTAAGTGTTCCCTTAATTTCTTTGAGCAGTGTGACACCTTGATTAAATATTCAAACAGCTACCAGTTGCATTCCAAGCTACCCGTTTTAAAACAAATATTATATTCAAAAGTATCTGCTGGGTGGAGACAGGCTGAAACTGTGTATTTCATTACTCTTTAAGTAGCCTTAGAGTATTCAACATTTGAATATACATAGAGCGTGACCTGAGTTTTGCGAAGAGGTGTCCCCTTGGAAAGGACAGTCAGTCAGCAGTCCTGCTTTGGCCAAGGAGTCTCCAAGGGCCAGTTTTAAGGTATCCACTGAACCCTGAAACATTCGGGAATACAGAAGCATGAACCCTAGTCAGTCATGTTGGAACAGCAAAGGGCCTTCCCCAAACTGTTGCCACAAAGTTGGAAGTGCCCAATTGTCTTCGTATCCTGTAGCATTAAGATTACCCTTCACTGGAACTAAGGGGCCAAGCCTAAAACCCTGAAAAACAGCCCCAGACCATTACCCCTCCTCCAACAATTAGTAGGGGTGTCCACTGATTTTTGGCCATATAGTGTATTTGAATGAAATATATGATGTGACAACAATTTGAGAAAACCTTACCAAATGGTGTGCAAACAACATATTCAGATATATTTCAATTTCATATGAGCATTTCTCAAAGATGTACAAATTTTGATTTGTAACAGTAGGTACAAAAAGTAGGTAAAAAAAGATTTGTTTTTGATAAATTATGAAAACAAACAGTTCTTGGTAGTGGACTCAGACTTTTGGAACCCCCTGTATATTCTATTTTATTGCTATTATTGTTTTTATTGTTTTATTATTTTTTACTATTCTTATTGATTCTGCTGTTTTATTGCGTTTTTTATTTATTCTATTTGGATACTAATATTCTAGATTTCTTTTTTACTCAGAAAATCACGCTGATTAGAGATGAGATCACCAGTATACTCTCTGCCGTCTCACCCCTGAAAAGTCCACTTGGTGTTTCCCGGGCTGAATGTCTTTTCTCACAGTTTGATTCAGTTTCCTTAGACTATCCTAGGACCCTCCATTCTCTATATGATCAATTGGTCGCTCTCCACTGGCACTGTGCCCTCCGCCTTTAAAACGGCCGTGATCAAGCCATTACTGCCGTTCCTCTCCAAAATACTTGAACGAACGGTAGCCAGTCAATACAGATTTTTTGTCAAAAAACAACCTATTTGATCCCTTTCAATCTGGCTTTAGATCTTTCCACTCCACAGAAACTGCACTCAATTGATCATACGATACTCTTGAATCGTCTTGAAAATTACATTGGTATCCGGGGATCAGCACTTTCTTGGTTTAGGTCTTATCTACTCAATAGATCACACCGCGTCTTTTACAACAACATGACCTCAGAGTGTTGCAATATGGACTTTGGTGTGCCACAAGGCTCTGTCCTAGGACAACTACTAATCTCTATCTATATGTTACCACTCGGTAACATAATTTGCAAATATGGCATTAACTTCCAGTTACGCCGATGACACCCAAATTTACATACCCGTCAAACTAACCGATAACACCCAATTTCAAAAACTAGAGACCTGCCTTATCGGAGGTCAAATGTTGGATGTCGCTAAACTTCCTACTTCTTAATGGCAGCAAAAGTGTGATGCTGATTGCAGGACCAGCTAGACATAGACATTTGTTTGAGAATAGTACTCTAAATTTTGATAGTTGTGTAATCTCCCATATGTTAAAAACCTTCGGGTAAAATTCAACCCTACCCTCTCATTCGAGTTGCATATTAAGGAGACCACTAAAACAGCGTTTTATCATCTTCGCAATATTGCCAAGATTCGACCCGTGCTAACAGAGGTAGACACAGAAATTTTAGTACATGCCTTTGTATCATCGAGAATCAACGATTGCAATGTCCTCTTTTTGGGCTTACCTACTGGGCGCACTAAAAAACTACAACTGGTCCAGAATGCTGCTGCCAGAATCCTGACCAAAACTAGGAAATTCAACCATATAACGCCCATCCTATCCTCATTACACTGGCTACCAATTCAGGCCAGGTGTGACTTTAAGGTGCTTTTACTTACATATAAATCATTACATGGGATGGCACCATCCTATTTATCCGATTTGATTAAACCATATAAACCGCCCTCAGATCTCAGGACGCTGGCTACCTGTCTATTCCAGCAGTCAAAAAGAAAACTGCAGGTAATAGAGCCTTTTCTTACCGGGCTCCCTATCTCTGGAACAGTCTGCGTGCCTCAATCAGAGAGGCAGGCTCTATCGAAGTCTTTAAGTCAAGGCTAAAAACCCATTTATTCTCTCTGTCATTTGACCAGTCTTGAGGGAGTGGCTCAGTCTCTTCTCAGAGTAAGGCTAGACCAGTTAGCTCATCCTAGCTCAGGGTCCTGCCGATGGATACTAGCATCCTGCCTACGTGCCCTATTCTCCTGGTCTACCTGCTCCTGTCCACTGACGCTGGTCATGTGTGTCTGTGTGAGTGAGAGTGCGTGTATGGGTGTGTGTGGGTGTGTCTCCTATCTGTTCCAGGCTGCAGCCTGGCAGAGTTGGCGTCTGCGTGGTCCCCCCCTCCTAGGACGATGCTGACTGAGCGGGCGTTGCGTTCTCCTATTTGGGCAGTGTTGGCGCCTGCATGGTCCCCTAGTCCTATGATGACGCTGACTGAGTTGCTGTTGCTGTGATGCCGCCCCATCAGATCTGGATGTCCCACCAAAATAATTTTATACATTGTGTATACGCTGCCTGCCCAAACTCGGCATCTATTGCACGCCCAACCGTCCTGGTAGGGGGATCCCTCTCTGAGTAGCCCCTCCCAAGGTTTCTCCCAATTTTCCCTATAAGGTTTTGTGGGAGTTTTTCCTTGTCCTCTATGAGGGTCTAAGGCTGGGGGATGTCGTGTACTAATCATTTATTATTTTCACATGTTGGGCACTGTGAAGCCCTTAGAGACTGTAATGTTGATTAAGGGTTATACAAATAAATTTGATTTGATTTGATTTGAGCCCTGCTGAAACCTGTTAATATTTGCTGCTGCAACAACCTAATTTCCCCATTAAAATGGGGAAACCTGTCAACAGGTTTGTTTCCACTATAAAATATCAGGGATGTGGTTCTGTTAAGTATTTGGAAAGTTCTTTTGTCATACGCAGTTCTACAAAGTGCCACAAATTCACAAATTCAGGGTGAAGTCAATATTGTTATTTGAATATCAAATACGAATCTGTACACTACAAATGAATGCTCAACATACACTACCAGTGTACCAAATATAAACAGTGAAGTTGATGCATATGTATCAATTTATTTTCAAGACTAACATTTTAATTTTAAAAAAAAAAAGGTTTTTTTTTTTTTTTTGCTGCGCTTCACTTCCGCTCCCATGTTAACGAATACCGCGGATCCCACCGGCCGCGGGCGCACGGCAGGCGGGAGGACGGCTCGCGGACGTGGAGCTGATTCTTCCGCTCGGGGCGGAAAAAAACTGCCCGCCCGCGTGTGTCCGCGCGCGCACCTCATAGAAATACATTGTCTATGCACAATATCTGCATCATATCACCACATATGAATGTTTTTCAACATACTAATAGTTTTACTAGTGTTATTAATTATTTTAATTATTAATTAGTTCCGCGCAAAAGTGCGCGTCTGTGCGCGTCCGCGTAATTGCACAGATGCGTAATTGCGCGCGCACTTTTGCGCGGAACTGAACCTACCAGACGCGCAAGAACACAGACGCGTAACTGCTTTTTCAGAGCGCATTATGCAAACAGATGTAAGCATAGTCTTAATTAATTGAACAAATATATATATATATTTGTATACTATAATAAAGAAAAGCATTATAAAAACGGGAATAACTAGTTATATGCAAAAAGTATGACTTGATTTAACTTCATTCATCCCATAATGGTGATTGTCTCTGTTCCCTTTTTCATTATGGCCTATATTAAAATAAAATATGTATTAAAATAATTAATAACACTAGTAAAAATATTAGTAGGTTGAAAAACATTCATATGTGGTGATATGATGCAGATATTGTGCATAGACAATGTATTTCTATGAGGCGCGGACACACGCGGGCGGCCAGTTTTTCAGCTCCACGTCCGCGAGCCGCCCGCCCCTTGCCGTGCGCCCGCGGCCGGTGGGATCCGCGGCATTCGTTAACATGGGAGCGGAAGTGAAGCGCAGCAGCGCGCGTGTGCGTCCGCTTGCGCGTCCGTTGGGTACGGGGCGTCAGTAAGCTAGTATCGTAATAATCAAGACTTTCAATGGCGTCTCGGAAAGAAGAAATCGCTCGGCAATCCAGTGTTGACTGTGGATTCCGGCGACCGGTGGCGAGAGCTTAGTGACGACTATTTTGCACCGAGATCTGACCGAGAGACGGCTGACTGCTGGTAAGCACTTTTCCACTCATCCCATAGAGCTAGCCAACATTAGTAAACACAAGTGTGTTTATCTTATCTTCTTTAAACCTTGTTCTCAGTAATAATGAACACTGTAGGTAATGTTTTGAGTAGCTCTAGCTAGCTAGCTGGTCAACAGGACCCTGTAGTTGTATTTAACTACAGATGAGTGGTCTCACACTGAAATGACAAAATTAGTTCTGTTAATTTATTTTAATTGTCACAAATTGAATGTAGGCCTAAGATGTTTTTTTGTTTCCTAGGTGAGAAACACATGTTCCTGTCAGCAGCACAATGAACTGATCCAAAGAAACTGCTTGTGCCAAAAGGAAGCAGCAAAATGAAAGGATGCACCAGGACCTCTTACTTTATTGATGGTGATCACATATGCAGATATGATGAATGTCTAGATGAATTATTGAATCATTTAAGGATTTAATTAGTGATATGTGTAATATGGTTATATCTTTTGTGTCTCTCGTTGTATAACGCCACATAACTTTCTCATTTTTCTCATTTTTCTCATTTTTCAAGTAATATGAAAACCCCAAAATGTGTTTTGGGGTCAATGTGACTCATTCTGTGAGAGCAGTTTTGATTTGTTTGATTTTGGTCACTGCATGATTCCTTGTTTTCCTTTTGTCCTTTTATTTCATAGTTTTGATGATTTTTGTCAAAAGGTGGATCAATTAAACCTAGAACTTACAAAATATATATTTTCTAATTTAATAAAATAATACTAGATGCAATAAAGGGGAGCTTCATGCACTTCCAACATCTATGCTCAGCAGTGGTACTCGTGTAAACAGAAGTCTCTCAGCTGAGTCTAAATACAAGAGAAATAGGGGGGAAATAGTATAGAAATAGAAAATAGTATGGATAAAAAGCAAAAAAAAGACAGCATTCAGAGAGTAAAAAGCAGCAAACTAAATGAATTAGTGAACCAAAGAACTAGAACCTAGCACGGATGAAAAGGAGTATTTGCCTAAAAAGAATGTACAGTATGTAAATACACAGGCTGTCTGTTTAACAGAGAGGGATGTTGTGGAAAATATCTATGTAAAGAAGGTTTCAAACCTGTGGGTGAGCCGTATTGGGAGGGGGTGAAAATATTGAAGACATATTGTGGGGTGAAAAAGGTTTAAAAGGGAAAGACCAGGATCAAATATAGCCTCTG
Organism: Hoplostethus atlanticus; assembly: GCA_034670405.1. Lineage (NCBI taxonomy): Eukaryota > Metazoa > Chordata > Actinopteri > Trachichthyiformes > Trachichthyidae > Hoplostethus > Hoplostethus atlanticus. Next base: position 1,637,378 of record JAXDDX010000085.1, read on the forward strand.
GGTTATGTACAGAGGGGAGAGTGGAATACACCAGAATCAAGTGACTACTTAAACACGATTGACCATATCATGAATATCTGTAAAAGAGGACCATATCTCATGACGTCTATTGTTACCTGCAGTCTGGTGTAGGCCTTCTGTCCATTCCGGATGTCCACAGCCGCCGCCTCTACAGGCAATGCAACCAATGATGGCAAGCCTTGCGCAGAGTCTGCCAATCGGCAGTTGACGTAGAGCTCCAGGAGGAGGTGGCTTCGTCTGAGCCCGCCCACTCGGAGGATGAGTGATTGGCTGCGTCCATCGGAGAGGGCGGGGTTCTGGAGATGGACAGTGTGAAGCTTCCCATCCTGCCGAACATACCTCACCAGAACTGACAGAGAAGTTAAAGGCACACCTTAAAATCGAAATTGAAGTGAGGAGATTCTTCAACCCTTCTAGGAAAATAAAACACATCTTTCCTTCAGCTAATGGCTTGTTTACGGTGGCCCTGAGAGCTCAACGCACTGCAACTTAAGAAAACACATGCAAGTAGACAAAACACAAGCTAATTAAGAAAACATGTTCATCAATTTGACAACACACGCAACAACTTAAGAAAACATCTTCATCAAATTGACAACACTGTCTGTTTAACAGAGAGGCATGTTGTGGAAAATATCTATGTAAAGAAGGTTTCAACACAAATTACAGACAACACAACACACGGCAACATTACATTACATTACAGTCATTTAGCAGACGCTTTTATCCAAAGCGACTTACAATAAGTGCATTCAACATAGGTAGGCAAGAAAACTACTAGTCACCAGAAATCGTAAGTGCATTTCCTTCCTAAACAAGCAACTAAGAGCATAACTAGTGTTAAGGTAAGAGTGCAATAAGTTAGCAACCTACTTTATCTTAAACAAATGAGACAAATAAGAGAATCAAATAAACAAGAGCTAAGACAAATAAGTGAACCAAATAAGCAAGAGCTAAGACAAATAAGTGTATCAAATGAACAAGAGCCGATAAACAAGAGCTCAGACACATAATTGACGACAAATAGGCATGGCTAAGGGGAAAGGTCAGGGTAGTGTTTCCTGAAGAGGTGGGTTTTTAGCCTGCGGCGAAAGATGGGCAGCGACTCTGCTGTCCTGACATCAGTGGGGAGTTCATTCCACCACTGCGGGGCCAGGACAGAGAAGAGCCGTGACCGTGTAGATCGGCCGCAGGGACCTCTGAGCGACGGGGCAACCAGTCGCCTCGAGGCAGCAGAGCGAAGTGGTCGGGCGCAACGACGGAAGTGTTTCCAGAGGACACTTAAAAGTGAACACGTCTGGACAGCTCATTTTCCAACTCCACTGTCCAGACGTGTTCATCACTTTTAAGTGTCCTCTGGAAACACTTCCGTTGTCGTTTGGCGTAATTGCAGCGCGTTTCTGTAATGTGTTGTGTTGTCTGTAATTTGTTGCATGTGTTTTCAAATTGATGAAGATGTTTTCTTAATTTGCTTGTGTTTTGTCTACTTGTATGTGTTTTTTTAAGTTGCACTGCATTGAGCTCTCAGGGCCACCATACTTGTTAGCATTGTAAACATTCGTCATGCAAGCATTAGTCATGTTGACAATGCTATGACAAGCTACAAGTAAAAGTAGCCGTAGTACTAGTATTTGCAATAATATTACCAGCAGCAGTAGTAGTGGTAGTAGCAGTAGTAGTGGTACTAGTAGTAGCAGTAGCAGCAATAGTAGTACAAGTAGTAGCAGTAGCAGTATTAGCATATAGTAGTAGTAGTAGAAGCAGTAGTAGCAGTAGTTCTAGTACTAGTAGCAGCAGCAGCGGCAGTAGTAGTAAGAGTAGTACTAATGGAAGCAATAGCAGTAGTAGCAGCAATAGTAGTTGTAGTATTAGTATTAGCAGAAGTAGCAGCAGCAGTAGTGACAGTAGCAGTAGTAGCTGTAGAACTAGTAATAGCAGTAGCAACAGCGGTACTGAGGGCAAACTGTAGGTAGCAGTAGTAGAACTAGCAGTAGCTGTAGCAGCAGTAGTAGTACTGGAAATAGCAGTATCAGTAATAGTAGTAATAGCAGCAGTAGTAGCGTACTAGAAATAGCACTACCAGTAGTAGTGGTAGCAGTAGCAGTACTAGTAGTAGCAGTAATAGCCATAGCAGCAGTAGAAGTAGTCGTAGTACTAGGCTAGTACTATTAGCAGTAGTAGTAGTAGTAGCAGCAGTAGCAGTACCTGATCAAAGATATTAAGACATTGCTACAAGATATCGTCTATCAACAGCTTCAATTCCAAAATATTGGTATCAGCCTTCAAAAACCAGTCAGAAAAATCAGTCAAACCCTAGTATTCAATATCCATCCAAATGGATAACAAAATAGGAAATAGGATGACAATGTGACCAATGAATACCTTTGTTGACTTTGCCCATTAGTGCCACCTCCAGGTGCTTCCTGTTGTCTTCCTTGTTATAGAGGCCCAGCAGGACTCCTCCCAATTTAGGTGGCAAGCGTAGAGTGGAGACTAGGTAGATGTCCGACACCACACCGAGTGCCGCCGACAGCTTCAGTACCGCCGACTCTGTCTGCCTGGCGTCATGCAGCTCCAGCATGTCAATCACTGGGGTTTGATTACAAACATACATTTTTCTCCCGCTGAGAGAGTATGAGCAGTATTACTAGTAGTATTACCCAAGGGTGGAGGTAACAAATAACATTTACTGTTATTTCTGTAATTGAGTAGCTTTTTGTGTACTTTTTAGGTATTTTTTAAAGTCAGCAATTTCACTAGTACAAATGTAGTAGTTTCACCATACTGCACAAGAAACAGCCCAGTTTATGAAACAAGGTAAAGTCAGCGAATGTCAACAGATCCAAATCTATGGCCTTGACCGGTTTAGATTTAACACATTTTTTTGTATGTTGGTAAGGAAAAGAGGGATGTCTGTACAGATGACCAACACAGAATCAGAGCCTCGGAATCCTCCTTTCTGCCCCATAGTACATACAGTTAAATGCAGAAGTGTTGGGGCAGTGTCAAATTGGTTGTTTTTCCTCTGTACTAAACAATTTGTATTTCAAATAAAACAATGATTATGCAGAGTCAAGTCCCCCTATTTCAAGTCAGCAAGTATTGGGACAAATGACCATCAGCTGGGTGTGGTTTATATGCTTTGGAAGTGTTTGTAGAGTCGACTTTATAAGCTAAAAGATAGAAGACAAGAAAACAGACAAGAAGACAACCAAGAAGGCTATTGTGAGGATGAAAGAAAAGAAAAAAGGAATTAGAGCTATTGCAGAATGTTTGTGCATTCCAAAGTCAACAGTATGGAATGTTCTGAAGACGAAACCAAGTACCGGAGGACCTAGAAATCATCAGTGATCAGGCCGTCTGCAGAAGACACGTTAGAAGAGCTGTAAAAAAAATCCTAACTTGTCAGCTCGAGTAATTGCTAATGAATACCATACATTGGGGGTGAAAGTACCGCAGGACACTGTGCACAGAAGACAGAGGCAAATTACAGAGGCTACACTTCCAGATGTAATCCTCTTATCAGCACCAGCACCATCTGTCTTATGGACAGATGAGACAAAGATAAACCTTTACCAGAGTGATAGAAAGGTGAAAGTGTGGAAAAGGGGAGGGACTGCTCTAGACCCTCGGCAAACATGATGGAGACAATGTGATGGCTGTATCTGGAACCGGCTGCATCTGGAACTGTTGCTGCCAACCAATGATGGCAGCAACAGGCAGTTTATCATGCAGCAAGACAATGACGCAAAACATACAGCCAACTTAACCAAGGAGCTTATCAGCAAGAAAAGAAGTGTTTGACGTGGCCCAGTCGGTCACCAGATTCAAACCCCATTGAACATCCTCTTCACTTGCTCAAAAAGAAACTGAAGTCCTAAACCCCCACAAACACACGGCAACTGAAAGATGCAGCAGTAAAAGCTTGGCGGAGCATCTCAAAGGATCACATTATGAACTTAGTGATGTCGCAGACTCAAAGCAGCAACCAAATATTGACCTTCCAAGTCATTAAATTTGTCAAGACTTACATACTTATGCTCCCTTGAATTAGGGGGACTTGACTCATCGAATGGCATTGTTGTAATATAGTTAAATGTCTGTTTAAATATAAATACATGAAATAAATGTAGACATTGTGAATTTTGCCTCATAGTCATTGTTTGATTTGAAATACAAATTTGATTAGTACAGAGGGGGGAAAAAACAATTTGACACAACTGTCCCAGTACCTTTGCATTTAAGTGCAATTAAATGTTGAATTTTGTTCATTTGTTACGCCACCCCTTTAAAACTCTTACCTTTAACTTTATCTTTAGTATAAAAGATATAAAAGATTCAAAAAGCACATTTTGAAGTTTAGAGATAAATGCTTTAATAGAGCAACACTACTGCTGAAAAAGACATAAGCACATTTATTTCAAATCAACTAAGAGTACATATGATGCAGATGATGGAGGGCTGTTGCAATAGGTCATTTCATTATTTAAACCACTCGATAAACCAGTCGATTCCTGATCAATCCAAAGGACTTTGTAAACCTTCAAATTAACAGTCCTTACTATGTAATGATTCCCAGCCTTTCCATTATAGAGAGATGGTGTTGACATATCACAGTTATGACATCAGAAATATCAATATAATAGATGTTAATGATCAAAATAGCTGACTTACTAGACCCTGTGTGACCTCGATTCATTAAGCACAAGTGGAAAGTGGAGAACCCATGTGGTTTCCTGATGTTATTACTTTTTAAAAATATCTTATGGTGCTGATGGAAACTCAGCAATCAGGTAATAATAGTAAATATTGTTTAAAATCCACTCCATTTGCATCTTGGTATGGTGTTGATGGTGGATTTGTGGTAACATATATTTATCTCATCATTTCTAAATAAGAGAGAAACATTTTCTCTTTTGAGCGAGCTTCAAAACTTTTTTTGTGATATTGGGAAATCTTATCGAATGTTGCTATTTCCATTTGCCTTTTCTATACTTTTCTATTGCCTTTCGATACATCCAAAAAAACTTGAATGGAAACCCAGCAATTAACACACTGTAGTCTCGTCATTTTGTGTCTACTCTGTTGTCAATACATCTTAAATAGATCCATTACCTTCAAGTTTCACAATATCTGAATCTGAAATATGAATCTGTCATGCAAGACTGATTGACAAGGCTGGTACTTAACTCAGTTAATTTCTCTCAGATCCCTCCTCCCTCAGGACTGACAGCAAGCCTAGTGAATATGATTCCCAAAGACAGCAAAGGCTTCCATGATTTTCTTCTTTTCAGGTGCCAAACTGCAATTTTCTGTCCATTATCGCAAAGGGATATACGCATTCTCACTACATGACATAGCTATAGGTCTGGCATACTGTACGATCTGCCCTGCTTACTCCAATCTAAGCTCTTGGCAAAGTCTTGAAATGTTGCCAGGTTTGTTCTATAATAATCAGAATCACCTTTATTGCCAAGAAGAGGATTTTCCATGTTTATCCTATAGTGAAATTAACCTCATCTCCAACCTCTCCCTATTTCCAGTTTGGGTGACTGATTTAATTTATCTATAGTTCGTCTAACTCCCTCATCTACTGCTTCATCCATTTGCAAGCATAAAATATAAGTAAAAAAACATAATAACTTGCTAAAATGTAATAAATGGGTTGAAAATGTAGTAAAACCTAAATTCCCGGCTAATGTATTAACATCACATTATTACATTAACTGGCAATTATTCCTTTGTGGTTCATCATTTTAAGCAACTTCCTCTTTTCACATTCTCCCTGTCTTTGTAGACCACATGGTGGATGAAAGGGGGGGGGGGGGTCAACAGGACTGCAGACTCCTTGCTGAGAGAGCCCTGCCTTAGATAAACAAGGTTTAATACAACACACTGCTATTCTGACTGATGACCTTAGATTGCATTCCAATGGGCTTACAAATGTGTAGTGGTGAGCCTGTTGGGAGTTTTGCAGTAGAAGTTACACTGCAAAAGCTGAACAGTACTGCACAGTGAGTGAGTGACTGAATGAATGTAAAATGTTTTTCTTTGTAGTATTTTTATTGAAGCCATGCTGGTTATGTTGGGTTTTAGAAGTGTAAAGTACAGAAATTAGAAAAGGGCTGTTCGAAAAAATCTGTAAAAAGTCAAGAAAAGTATCCAACAGAATGAAAGACTTTTTTTATGGTCGGCTTGTTGAAGAAGTGGCATCCACAGACATGGGGTTGTCAGGGAGGCATTTAATCAGGTAATTTATGAGACCTCTGAGAAGATCTAACAGGTCCACTGTTTCAGTCACCATCGACACCACAAAATCAAAATAAAAGTATAACAACAGTCATATACCTTTTGAAATAGAATTCTTTCCAGTATTCTCTTTTTCCCTATTTAGTTTCAGTGTTTTTATTATTGTTACTATTATTATTATTCCTCGGTTTTCTTTTCTAGTTTCGTGAAAATTGTCCGTTTGGAAATTTGTTTTTGTTATTGTTTTTTTGTTCACCCTTGTCTTATATGAATATGAAAAGTCATAAAAATTGTCACAAAAAAGGTCACAAAAAAGAGATAGAAGAGGAAGTAAAATTTGCATTTGCATCTGCTGATATTTTAGTATATGCAACAACAAAAAAAGGATTCGAAATTTGGCTACTATTATTTGGCGGGCAAGTAAGAATAATGTTTTTGCTCTTTAAAACAAGGCTAATCCAAAACATTCAACTCTCTTTTATCTCTGAAAGCCCATTGAACACCACAACTGATTATAATGGACACAAACATCAAAGTTTTCTCAAGAGCTGGACAGTATATCAGATGATGTAATAATGCTGTAATGTTTTGTGATCTCGATATAGCTCACTGGTTGCTATCCAAGATTCATGTACTTTAATTTAATTACAGTCATAAAAATGTAAATGTAATGAAAATGGAATTATAAACAATAAATAGTTGTATAAGTGTTAAATTTACCAGAATGGTATGGAAAAGTAAATTATAGGTTTGCATTTTGTGCAGTAATTGATTTTTTTTCTCTTACATAAAAGTCATTAATATCTGATCATCAAGTACCTTCACTGAGAATGTAAGCTGTGCAGTTTCTTCTAAAATGGGGCTGCTAAATGCAAAGCTCCCTGCACTGAGAGTATAGATTCCCTTACCTTGACTGTCTGAAGCTGTAGTTGAGCTCCACAGTGTAGCGATGAGCAACAGACCTGAGACCAGCCTCTCCATCTCAAGCGGTAGAGCAGCAGACACTGTGAAAGCCTCTGAAGATCCAGATACTGAAGGCTGTCCGAGCAGGAGGAGGTGTGGCATCCACCACTTTCACCAAATCAGAAACAGGAGCTCATCTGTAGCCAGCAGGCTTGACAATCAACCAGACTTTACTCTTCCTGAGCACAAGGCCACAACAGTAAAATGCAGTCATCCAAGCCACAACAAAACAGTAAGGTAGACTACAGCAAGACACAAATGAGACATTAATCTCACAATCACTATTAGTTATGATTACAATTCAAATGTGATGTTGCTAGAGAAAGTAGAGCAGCTGTAGCCCTGCTTGGGTGGGGAGCAAACTGCAGCTTGTAGACATTTTTCCATCAGTACAGAATAACATTTTCAGTAATCAGTCACTGTTTTAACCCAGTGATGAAGGGTTAAATAAAAATGAGGGTAAACTATGACCTCCATACTTTCAGAAAATCATTCATTTGTTTTGTTTTTTCCCTTAAAAGACCCTATCCTTATACTGATACTACTTACTATGATATTGCTATGAATTTTTGTCAGAAATATTTAGATCAGACTAAAAAGGTGGTAAACTTGATTCTGCAAAAAGATCCAGCCGTTTTATCAGTCTAAATCATAAAGTGGAGCTGCAAAGGAGAATAGTGTCCCATCTCCACTAATTAAGACACCATAGATAGAATTGCATAAAAATACATATATATTAGATTAAATATAATATAGTGGTTTTAAAAAACTTTTCCTGGTGACGACCTCTTACCAACACTCCTCCATCTACTCCCCCATTTTAAAACATAGTCTGGTGCCCATGTTCTTGTGCTGCAAGACATTTATACTCAATTAACACAAACAATGTGGCACTCTTCAACACAACCATGTGTGTTAATAGAAACAATACTTCTTATTTCTCAACACACCATGTAAAAATAGCAACATATTGTGGTGTTGCTAATAATTCATCTTTACTAGATCTTTAATATTGTTATTGATTGATTTGACTTAGTTAGGCCTGAAAAGTCGCCTGAGCCTTTTCGTGATAAAAGGCGATAAAAATAAACTTGACTAACATATGTAAGTCTCCATCATGGTTAACACTCTCACCCCATAATTCTAGATGCTCAATCTATGTTTGGGAATGCCAAATTTCTCATGGAATGCAACTTGATGATGACATAGAACTGAATTTTCCTTGATCTAGTGAACTCAACATTCATAAAAAAGCAACCAAGAAATATTTGGATCTATATATATTCTATATAAATATATGGTCTACTTTAGTAGAATAACAACCTAAAAATCAGTTTCAGTAGGATTCACCTTTAACTCATCTTCATCATTTCTCTTCTAAAAACCACCTCACTAATATGTGGTTGCCCAGGTAATTAACTGTCTGACCCACTTACTATATGTTGTGACAACACAGTGTGTTTTGGCTTTTTGGGATTTATTAAGTTACCGCCCCTTTAGGAACAAGCCTCAGCCAATGGGGCGGTAGAGAGGTAATTGATAGACTTGTGATAATTGCAAGCTGCCACTTTCAATCTGCTGGAATTAACTGAATGGTGCAAACTTGTTTCAGCTGACTTGGCTCACAGGGAGGTACGGTGTAGCTCAATGGCTAGAGCGTGGCACTAACACTGGCAGGACTAAAGATGCTTAAAATGAATGCACTCATCGTACTTTAAGGTGCTTTGGCTCAAAGCGTCCATCGAATGCGATATGTCAACATGTTAAAACCAAAAACAAATATAAAGCCTGGGTTTTACAGCTACAGTTACAAGCCTAATAACGTGAGCGTTTGAGTCATTAGCTTATGGGGAGAACTTTGGAAGTTAAAAAAAGATTCCATGTTCCTTGAGAGGTTACATATTATTTCTAGTGATTTCTAGTGATAAATAGCTTTATTGACGGTTTTATATATGTGATAATAATTCATTATTCATCCACATCTTAAGCCTCATGGCTATTATGATAAGTGGATGATGTTATGATAGGTGGATACTAGGTACATTTCAGGTAAATTTCAAAGTTAAAGAAAGCTTTTCATATGAAATTGAATAAATGACATGAAGAAGAAATGATTCCCATCTTAATGGCTCTCAAATCCCTACAATACCGCATACAATTTGACAGGCCTATTTCTCAGGGCAGGTAAAGCAGTAGTAAATGTCCCATTTAAATTAAAAAATAAAAAGGTTAAATGTTAAATATCAGTGACTGTATACAGATTTATCATTAGCTCCTGAAAAAAACGATACATTGCATCATGTCTCTGTTATTCTTTTCATCTTCCTCATCTGTTATCTTAACCTTTACCCTTTCTGTTATTACCATTTCTGTCTTGTTTTCATCTTCATCGCTTCTGTTGCCTTCATGATGACAATTCCTCTTGTATCTTCATCATCTTGTGTCTTCATTTCACAGTTAACACTGCCTTTATCTACCCTTTGTTGTCTTCATCTCCATAATTTCTGTTATTTTCATCACTTAACTGTTGTCTTCATCTTGATGATTTATCTGCTATCATCTTCATTTCTTTGTTATCGTCATTATTCCTCTGTTGTCTTCATCACCATTTCTCTGTAAACTTAATAAGTTGCTTTTAATCTCCATCAACTCTCACAGTCTGTCTCTTTGTTTCCTTTTTTGCCTTTGGATTCAAAGAAAAATTCTTCTGTTTGCCAAATTTTTGTATGTACCAATGACCTCATTGTTGATGATTTTGCTATCTCGTCCAATGGTGAGTAGACATAGATCAGACAGCCTGTCTTCATCACAACTGTTGGGAAACTTGATTTGAGCTTGCTTAGGTTGGGAAAGACATTCTATCTCATCTCTCACCTTTTAGGCTCCTCAACATGACCTGTACATTGTTCCTTGTGGAAGTGTAGGAGGAGCGGAATAACGTTGTTCTCCTCTACTCCATAGAATTGCCAAGCTGTTCTCACTAGTGCAGCTTTGTCATCTGTTGTTTTCGTCCAGTATGATGGCAGTTAATGAGTGCAGTCAAGACAGGATTTCACCTGTACTGCTAATGTCTTTGCCTTTAAACCTCTTGGTTATCTCTGCTGTGATTGTGTCAAGGAAGGTATAATACCGTCTTCCTCTGTAATGAGGAACCGCCCTGGTGGTCCTCAGTTGGGGAGGTGGCAGAATACTTGTAACTGGCTGGCACTTTTCTTGTTTCTCCTGGGATGTCATCGGGAATCTTTATTACAGCAGCTTCAGCAGCTTCCTTGGCATTTTCAAATATCACTTTAAACTCTTCCTCTTTCCTGAGATGTGTCACCCTTTTGAGGAGCCCTTCAACAATTGAAAATGAATACCATATCCCGTAGCAGCTGCACCACAGCAGAGAAGATTTTCCTCAATGTTCCTCTGAACAAGCCCGTTGAGTGTCAGATAGCCGTTTCAGTTCTTGAATTCTCTCACCAGGATATAGAGACTTTTGCAATTTTATAACTGCTGCATGACACCAGATGATGCTATAAACGAGTACAGACGAGTAGATTCAGTCAATGGTCATACAAAGCTTTGTCATTGTGGCTTTGAATTCTTGCCCGAAGAGCCTTGTAACTGCCACTCATATGAATTGTATGTTCTCAATCTTCAATACATTCACCTGGAGAAGGTTGTTGTTGATGCTACATCACAGAGCTGAATGAATCGTTCCTTTATCTCCATTTCATGTACAAATCGAACAACAAAAGACACCTGTTCCACGTGGGAAATCAGTGAAGATTTTAGCATCATGTATTTGTTTGAGAATGAGTCCTCTGATGGCAAGTGCTTTGATTAAGTTATTCTGTGTTCTAACAATATAACTTGCTTTTTTCTGATGGGATTGAATGCAATACAATCCAGATGCATTTTTATGACATGATCATACTCAGCAAGCAGATGAATTAGCTCTAGGAAGTTTCCCATATTCAAACTGGCTGTGGTTTGACCTCTGAATGGTAGATCTTATCTTGCGAGGGATTCATCAATATACAGGATGTTACTATCCCTTGTGCCACAATCGAACACTCAAAGAAGCCCAACTCAGACATTATAAGAATGACACAAAAACCCACCAAATGAACACCATAGCAGACATCAGGTCACACCATAAATTTACAGCATCATTTGTCAGGTGGCACCATTCGCTAGCTACCTACTCTAGCCCATAGCACTACGTTGATATATCATTGTTATCAAGTGGGCATGTTCTAACTCTCTTCTGTTCGTTTGCGATGTTACTAGATGGTACTAGAAAATGTAAGAACTGCAGTGCTGGTGACGTTTTGATTAAATCACATGAAAAACACACTTCAGGAAATATTTCAGCCTGGAAATATAAATTTTTTAAAATCTGAAAAGGGTACTCGGGGCCCTGAGACCAAAAGGCCGCTTCAGATTTACCATAAATACGAGTTGCCAAGTGGAAAGAAATTTCACATCAGTCTCCTAGTGGTGATTACAAGTAGCATATGCAGTGTGTCAACACAGGCAGCAAACTGCAAACACATTGCAACCAAATCCGAAGTTGGCAGTCCACAGTAATAAAAATCACTATTATCAGTTATATTCACATGAATAAAATTAACTCTACTTATAAAAAGCAAGAAGTATCTGCTGTAGTTTTTTTCTGGTTGATTTTAAAGTAACTTGGTTATGACAACAGTTGACCTTACAATCTTGGATGTGGGCATGAACGTTTCCAAGTCCTAGCAAAGAAATCTCATTCCATTCTTCCGCTTCTATAACGTGAACGCAGCAAACATCCCCAAGAGAATATTATTTATTATTATTATAATATTTGTTAATTATGTTCTAGTTTGTTTAGTACTTCTTATTTTACTATCAATGTGAATATGTGCTACAAAGGTTCATTTTCTCCTTGCAGGGAGTCGGTGAAGTTGTTCATACTCTTCCGCTTGTTTCCAGATGGCTCTCCTTCCCTCAAAGACGATGCCTTGTCCTTCATTTCTTCATCCCCACTTTTACACAGGAAGCCAGAAACTTTAATACAGGAAATGTTACACAGGTTGGTCACAGTAATGTTATGGCAATTCTCCTTAGGGCCAAAAACCAGTAAACTTCCCATATATATAAGGAGGTGTGCCCCAAATTATTTGCCATCATTTTGCATGTGTACAGAGTATGCCAACAGTAAGATTGCACAGGCAGAGCACATTTCCTTATCCTGGAATGTGTCTACAAGCAAAATGAAAATTTCCTTGCATTACAAACTGCCATTATTAACCTTGTCGAGTAGTGTGCTTAGAAGATCATGTCAGGGAATTCAGTAAAGTGGAGAGGTCTATTGCGAGACAGTACAGTGTTGCTTTTCCCATTTCCATTGACTTGAAAGCGTTCCTGAAACCACAGGAGGGCCTCCTCCTACTCCTCCCACTGGCACAGACTGAAAGGGCCTAGGAGCTTTGATATTTTTAGCATCACAGAAAAGTCTTTCTCTTCACCTTCCCTCTAACCAGTCTGTTACATGGCATGGGGTGTAGCTTGTTACTCTATAGATGCTCATCAACAGCCTCAGCCCCCTTCACATAATGTCTTACCAAAGCAGGCAGCAGCTTCTCTTCCAGTAGAGCAGTCAGAGTGTCTGCCCCCCTTTGTCGGGGAGGTCGTAGTCAGCATTATATTTGCAAAAGAAATGACAATGTAACATATTGCTAGTAAATAAATTCTGGCCTACTCACAGACAAGCTTTAGCAATCCATACTGGGAATTACCAAAAGTATGGAATGGAAGGGTGCCACACTCTCTCCACTACAAGTAATGGAGGTATCCATCCATTTTGTACTTCTAGACTACTTTTGTTGCATAAAATAGATAGATAGATAGATAGATATGTTATTAATCCCCCGGGGTGAAATTCTGGGGTTGCAGCAGCATAACAGTATCAAAGGGCTACTATAAAAACAAATAAGTGGCTAAAAACTGGCTACAGCCATACCATACCATAACCCAGAAACCCTCACATAACCTCTCTGCCAAAACTATTTTCAGAAGTGTAACTTCTGATTTGAGCAAGAAAATCTAATTTGTATTCACAAAAACTTTTCAGTTACGCTTTTACACTTGCAAACGTCAATTTTGTGTGCGCCAACTTTTGTCACTATTTCAGCGCTCAAAGCCTGCCAAAACAACTTGCACGTGTGTGGACCAGGATTTGCAAGCAAAGGGGAGGCGGGGGCTAGAACAGAGAGCTATCTGATTGGTGCACAGAGACACGTTCTATATCCAATTGTGTTAGCTATAGTGGATTTATTTTACTAGCCTTGAGCAGAACTAGCTAGCTTGCTAGTTACAAGAAACTATACCCGATTGGTAGGTTTGTATTACTCAGACTATGAACATCAACAGAGCTTCAAATAATATCAGTGTAGCAGACTCGCTACCCCCGGAGTAGACAGACACTGGCAGGAGAGATCATGGGCCCCTTTATTTACATCCCATCCCTTGGCTTCCAGGCTGGCGGGCCGGTGGTCCTCTTCTGTATGGAGTCAGTTAACTCTCAATAGTCACAAATGAATACAACACGATTCACAAATATATTTTGCGATTTATATATAAATGTCTGTTCACAAATATATTTTTCAATGCACACACAAATGTGTATCGTTTCATATAAATATAAATATATATATAAATGACAGAAGGTTCACAAATAAATTAGTGTTCACAAATGTCTGTTTCCGATGCACACACCAATCGGATCGCGCCTCTGTATAGATTACATTGCATTAGATTACATTTTTCCGCTTTTTACGACTTATTTTTTAAACTTTGCACAACGTTGCACTTTGAAGCAGCTGTGCTTCCATGAATGTATAGGACCTATACTACAATAAAGAGCAATCTAATCTAATCTACACAGAGGCGCGATCCGTTTGACGGCAAACTAATTCAACCTAGCCCTAAACCCGAAATAACATAAATTAGGCCTACATGAAAAAATAACCTATGCCTACCCGGTAGAACAGGGACTACGGTCCCTCTGGCTCATAGCCAGAATCAGACGAACACTCCTCCTCGCTCCAGTCCACATCGCTCAAGTCTGACACTTCTCCACTGTTTCAATAAGTGTTTGATTATAGCAATAAGTACAAACAACGAAGTATCTTCAAACACCTGACTGATATCAAACATATCTCGGGCAGTACAGCTCTATGACTTCCGCGACAGTCTTCGACTGGACTCCGCCCCGTGTTACTCCCTCAAAGGTCCCACTGGGAAACACGTACTGCAACGTCCACCAACAGATTCCCCTTCACCTAGTTCATGAAACAATGCCAAAGTCTCTTCTACATTTAGGTCGAATCCCATTTCTCATTTTCACCCCTACGACTCGAGTGCCCCTCGCCCTTCGGCTTGGCCCTCGGAACAGAGTTACAAGGGGTAGTGGTTGAAATCTCTCCCTATGAAATGGGACAACCCTTCAAGACCCTGATACGTCATCGATGACGTTTACGTAAACAGACGCGACAAGTTTGTTATCGGACATTACTATGGCAATAATGGTATTATCACAGTGACATTTGCCATTCATCTGATGGCGATAGAAAAGCATGGATTCGTTCACAACTTATACGTTTCACGTTACCAATCGATCAAACAAGTCATCAAATAAAAAAGACCACTGCTTGACAGAATAGTGTTAGCCGTGCTCTGCCAGTCTGCACTGGTATTAGAGGAGCTGTAACAAGTGCAGCAACTTCGCTGCTGAACTTTAGTTATATTTCGGCGTCATATGCCATCAGAGGGGGGAAATGCGACATGGAAATATGTCAAAATGCGGGACTGTCATGCACAAATCAGCCTAAAAACAATGTTGTAACGTTAACTAGCGAAGTAGAGACATCGGCATACTAGCGATTTTTTGTTATGCTTGTTATAAAGAAAATGTCTATAATACATTGAAACGACATTAAACTAAGATAATACGATGGTTATAATATTTTTTAAATCTTTATTAACGAAGAAAATACTACATTTGTGGTTTCCTTTTGTTGCTTGTGCAGCGTCCCAGCCCCCCCATCTTGCCGATGATTGTCGGAGATTTGTCATAACCCTCGGTTTGTAGTGTGCCCCTGAAAAATCTCCGTTTGGAGGGCCATGTAGCCCTAGCACTTCGCCCTACCCCTCGATCCCAAAAAGAATCGGGACACCCTACCCCTACACGTGAACACGCAAAACGGAGGGGAAGGGCTAAGAGGTAGGGCGACGGGGTGAATAGGGATTCGGCCTTAGTTTTCGGTTTGATCTCTTCATCTTCTCTCTCCTCAAATAGCAGGCAATAGTGGACAATCCTGACGCAACTCAAATAGACTATTGCTCTGTGTTTCGGATTGAGATTGTCTTGGGGTGCTAGTGCGAAATGGCCTAACATGGTTCAAATATTACCTAGATAACTTTTCTAGCTGTGTAAATAACACATCGTTAGCAAAATCAGACAATAATAATTCAAATGTATTCAATCACGAACAACAAGGGGATTATTGGCTAAACGTGTTATGTTTAATTTACACTTGGAGTACTGCTACCAGACGCCAAACTCGTTGGGATTAGGGACATTGAATGCAGCATTGAAATCACACGCTGGTGTGATTGGCTGAAATGGAAAGAGACGTCTGATAGGCTACAGAGAAAGGCCCTTTAGAAAAAATGCATTTGTTAATCTAACCACGTCAGGTAACTCTCAAAAATCCACACACAAATGTAACGAGGTTCACAACTCGTCTGGAGGTTTCTAAACGCAGATTCGACACTCTGTATATAAATGTAACAACATTTAAATATGTTTTAGATGAACACTGCAGGTGTTTTTAATTAAGTATATTTGTGGATTTGTTTTACATTTATATAAAACGAGACGTATTTGTATGTGCATCGGAAACAGACATTTGTGAACACTAATTTATTTGTGAACCTTCTGTCATTTATATATATATTTTTTTACATTTATATGAAACGATACACATTTGTGTGTGCATTGAAAAATATATTTGTGAACAGAGACATTTATATATAAATCGCAAAATATATTTGTGAATCGTGTTGTATTCATTTGTGACTATTGAGAGTTAACTGACTCCATACTCTCAGCCTCATCTCTCTGGGTCATTAAAACTCTTAAGGCCCTCCATGCAAAGAGTCTTACTTAGTCTCAACAGTAAACTTCCTTAAAAAGGTGCATGCCTCTCAACAATCTCCATGAAATGGCCCATTATGTGGGTAGTTTTACTTTTAGCAGAATCTGTCACTTGTGAATGCTAGCTTTAATTAAGGCATAAAAGACAAGATACATGTTAAATAAAAATGTTTAATTCAATCTACTACTGTTACAAAGTAAAAATAAAATGAGAACAAAACATAATACAAATTGACACCAAATTTTGCCTGTCATCGTTGGGGACCAATGGCTGTCGATTAGAAGATTCATCCTGCTGGTGTGATTTGGTCCAGGTTGAGTTGGAAGGTATTGGATGATGGGCGAGTTTGAAAGGGCTTCTTCCAAAAGGCTACCGAAGAAAACTAGGGACAAAAGACAAAAGTGTGTTAGAAATCAAATGAAGGGTTACAATATTCAATTACACATCAAGATTTTAGACACATTAGAATTACACATTCAAATTCCTATATTTGGTTTTCCCACTGGATAGTACTACCCAAGCATTTACAGTTTAAATTTCCACATGGACATACTGGCTCTGCAACAAGCTGTTGGAGAACAATATGAATGTGGGAGCAGAATTACTGATTTATGTATTTTTGTAACAACTTCCAGTGACTCCAAAGTAGCTTTCAAAAGGGAAATTCTGTTAAAATGTATGAATACAAGTTACCTCCATACCATACACATTTAGCAAGAGTAAATGCAACTAATGCAACTAAACTAATATTTTGGAGAAAAAAAACAAAACACAGATATGTGCCAAGATGATAAAACTCTGTGCTCCTCCATTTCAGAATTAGCTCCTCATCCTCAGAGCAATTGCTAACTTTCTCTTGTCAATTTTTATTCAACATTATTATCCACCTTTGTTACTTCAGGTTGGCTACTAATGAGATGGCTTGCAAGTGGTTTTGGTGACGTGAGAATAGCCTCTATATACTCCATGTAACAGAAAAAAAACATGTCTTGGTGTTGATGGAACGAGGAAATGTTCCAACCTCAAAGCCTTCCTCTTCACTCTTGAGTCTCCATGCTCTCGTCTTCTCCATCTCCTCCCTCCTCCAGAGCTTCATCCTCCTCCTCCTTCCTTTCTGGAGGTTTCTCATAAGCCTTCTCTGATGGAGTGACAATCACACCGTCCCATGTAGACATCTCTGATGCCAGATCTGAAAGAGGAAGATAGTTAAATATAGGCTCTGAGATTGAAGAGTTAGAGATGTCTGCCCTCTGAGGGAAAGTACTGATTCAGGAGGTTTGTCTCAGATGCATGGGTTCAAAATTCATGGACAAAAACACTGCGACAAGAACTCATACACTGATAAAGGACGAAATCTAAAAGAGGCCAACTAATGCATAAGGTCCAAAAGTGAAAAAAAAAAAATACAAAAACTAAGCAAGTGTACCTTATCTTTTTTTGTACCTTATCTAAATAAATGGCAGTCCTTTCTTACACCAGTTGGCCTGTTTTGGAATTAGATTTTTTTAATGAGTTCTTGTTAGTTTCTTTCTACTCACATTGAACTCAGAGAGGATTACATTGGATGTCAACGATTAATCAACGATTAGATGACATAATTGACAAAAGCAATAATTTTTGCATGGATTTTAAACACGGCAACATGGATTTTTATCACTGATGCATCACATAATTTTTAAATTTCCGGCTGTATGCACGAGAGATGCATCTTATTAACGGCCAATCATGCAATGCATGAAGTAGACTCTAGGTGGCAGCACTGCTTGAAATTACTAACTGACAAACATGCAGCGAGGCAAACCAGACGTTTCCCCTCATTGAAAATACAACAGAAAATTTTGACTGCAAGTTTAAAAAAAAAACCTGTCTAGGAATATTTCAAATCTCAGGTATTAAATGGGCAACACGCTACAAAAGTAACGCGCTACTAAAGTAACACGTTACAGATAATATTACTTTTAGCAGTAATGAAGTAATATAATTACTAATAGGATTTCGGTAATATTATTACAGTTACTATGTCAAGTAACGCGTTACCAACCAAAACACACGCTGGACCGCCACCAGAAAAAAATATAATATCCCCCAAAGAAGACTGTTGCCGAAATCCGATGGCTACAGACCCTACGGCTTTTAATGCAATAAACGGTATAAACCCGACATAGCGGGGCAATTACAGTAGCGGCTTTTAATGCAAAACAATGCAAAAGATCGGCAATTGCCCATTTAAACCATAGCATGAGTTTAACACCTAGCTATCTTTTATAATGCCTAGTCGTACTTCTGCGGTTATTTTGGTGAAAGTAATGCAAAAGTAGTGTAATAAGTAACGAGTTACTCTACACAGACAGTAAATATTGTAAAGTAACTTATTACTTTCAAATGAAAGTAACTACACTGCTCAAAGAAATTAAGGGAACACTTAAATCATTGATGAACAAAATATTCAAGTTGAAAATCTTTATTGATTACATTGTGTAATTCGTCAAGAACAAAATGACGTAAGAACGGTCAATGGAAACCAAAGTCATTAACCCATTGAGGGCTGGATTCAAAATCACACCGAAAATCAAAGTGAAAAATTGAGATCCCAGGCTGATCCAACTTGTGTGAATTTCATCACGACAACTCATAATGTGGCTCAGTAGTGTGTATGGCCCCAACGTGCCTGTATGCACTCCCGACAACGTCTGGGCATGCTCCTGATGAGACGGCGGATGGTGTCCTAGGGGATCTCCTCCCAGACCTGGATCAGGGCATCAGTGAGCTCCTGGACAGTCTGTGGCGCTACTTGGAGGCGGCGGATGCACCGAGACATAACGTCCCAGATGTGCTCAATTGGATTCAGGTCTGGGGAACGTGAGGGCCAGTCAATGGCATCAATGCCTTCGTCATCCAGGAACTGCCTACACACTCTGGCCACATGAGGCCGGGCATTGTCCTGCACCAGGAGGAACCCAGGGCCCACTGCACCAGCGTAAGGTCTGACAATGGTTCTGAGGATTTCATCCCGGTACCTAATAGCAGTCAGGGTACCGTTGGCTAGCACGTGGAGGTTTGTGCGACCCTCCAAGGATATGCCTCCCCAGACCATCACTGACCCACCGCCAAACCGGTCATGCTGGATGATGTTGCAGGCAGCATAATGTTCGCCACGGCGTCTCCAGACTCTTTCAGGTCTGTCACATGTGCTCAGTGTGAACCTGCTCTCATCTGTGAAGAGAACGGGGCGCCAATGGCGAACCTGCTAATTCTGGTGTTCTCTGGCAAATGCCAATCGAGCTGCACGGTGCTGGGCTGTGAGCACAGGTCCCACTACAGGACGTCGGGCCCTCATGCCACCCTCATGGAGTCTGTTTCTGACAGTTTGGTCAGAAACATGCACACGAGTAGCCCGCTGGAGGTCATTTTGTAGGGCTCTGGCAGTGCTCCTCCTGTTCCTCCTCGCACAAAGGAGCAGATACCGGTCCTGCCGCTGGGTTGTTGCCCTTCTACGGCCCTGTCCAGCTCCCCTCGTGTAATGGCCCGTCTCCCGGTATCTCCTCCACGCTCTTGAGACTGTGCTGGGAGACACAGCAAACCTTCTTGCGACGGCACGTATGGATGTGCCATCCTGGAGGAGCTGGACTACCTATGCAACCTGAATGGGCTGCAGGTACCGCCTCATGCTACCAGTAGTGACAAGGGCACTAGCAAAATGCAAAACTAGAGAAAAATCAGTCAGGAAGGATAAGGAGAGAGAAATGGTCTGTGGCCACCACCTGCAAAACCATTTCCTTTTTGGAGGTTGTCTTGCTGTTGCCTCTCCTGTCCACCTGTTGTCACTTTCATTTGCACCAAAGCAGGTGAAATTGATTCATAATCGTTTACGCTTCCTAACTGGACAGATCGATATCCCAGAAGTTTAATTGACTTGGTGTTATACTGTGATGATTAAGTGTTCCCTTAAATTCTTTGAGCAGTGTAGTAATATGTAATATATTACATTTTGAAAGTAACTTGCCCAACAGTGTTCAGATGTATAATTATGCTCAATTTTGTGCACTAATTATGCACCCTTGGCGCAAAAATGTCCTTATGGACAATGGATTAACTTGAAAAACTTGTGAGAATGTACCCAATGTATTTTCACATAAAGAAGTGACATTTAGAGCATATACAGTATGTCGTATGCAGTGCACAGAAAGAGGAAATCAACTTACAGCTAGCATCTCCCTCCAGGCCCAGGATCTTCCTGTAGCCTCCATGAGACAGCACCCTTACCAGAGTCTGGGCTGTGAAACACACCATGTCCTGGAGAAAAATAACAGAAAATACACTTACGACTTTTAAAAGACCTTCTTAATGCCAGTTAGAGTGAATTTTAAGACCAATTTAGCCACTGAAATGAACACGAAAAAATTATGGTATGGGTCTGCATAACTTGGCTGATTTCTTACTAGAAAACCACCAACCACCACCAACAAACTGCAACATTTTATTATTCCAAAATCTGTGATTGTATTATTAGCTGGAATTTGTATCTATACCATGATCACCAAGATCTCTACTTCTGAATTTCGCTGACAGCAGAAAATGATGCAATTCTCATTGCATGTAACACATGGGTGTCGCCAAATTATTGCGTAAACTCTGCTTCCATCTCTGGTGGGACTGTAAGTTGTCTTCACCCAGATGTTGGGGTGATTTGACTGTAACGTTAACATCACACAATCTTCACCAGCTTTTTCTGTCATGGTAGAATCTTTTGACAGTTTTCCAGTTACTACAGAGATGCTTGACAGTTTTTTGTTCATCCTAGCCCATTTAATGTTACCATTCAAGTTGGCTAGCATTTTTTTATTTAGAATTCCATAATTTGATTTTGGGTGTTGGTAATGTGGTTATTGTTGTGGCCCTGTCATCTCAAGGGAAAAAATACATATTTTGGGGGGTAAATAAATAAAAAAAAATTAAAAAAGATTAAATAGTGCTTTAATCATATGCTGAACAAGGCCCCCCAAAATCCCAAATCCAATGCGATGAAAACTATAATTTACTTGCTGTTCCAGAGTCATGACTGTGTGGACCCGGAAATTTCCACTCTCACAGGGATCAGTGATGCCCACAGAGCCTGGCAGAAAAAACCCAGCAGCGAGCATCTGCAGGCAACGCCTAGAAAACACACCAGAACACTAAAATAAGACCTGTTGGAAAACACGACAGCATATCCCATACATAGGCTCATCTGTGGCACACTGCCACAATATCAGCACGACCGCCACAAAATACAAAGTTGGCCAATGTATAGAAATTGATCTAAAATCGATGTCTAACGATGCACCTAAGAGGAGCACGTCATCTTATGGTCTCTGTCACACCAGAGATTTCCCTCAAATGAGCATTTACAAGGAAAAGACCATGCCAAACCAGGAACAGGAAAAAGCTCTAAACCCCAGCAATTGAAATTAATTCATTTCAGGAATAGCTACAACGATATCCGCTGTTATAACAATAATAATAATAGCACTTATCAAAACAGAGTTACCAAGTGCTTCACAAGTAAAAAGAAACAGCCAAGAACAGGATAAAACAAAATAAATAATAAAACACTAAATTAAAAGATAAATGCAAAAAAAAAATCATTCTAGCACAGATGGATGGATCAAACAATCCAAATATAAGCATAGTAATTTAAAGCTGGACAGTGAAGCAAACAAAAAAAATGTTTTCAAAGATTTAAAAGATGACATAAAGCTGGCTAGCCTGATCTCCTCAGGTGGGTCGTTCCAGAGTTTAGGGGCCCTGAGAGCGAAAGCTTGATCGCCCTTAGTCTTTAATTTTGCTTGTGGAGTGACCAGATCTCGACTAGGCTCATGCAGGGTTTTTTAAAAGCTCTTGTTCCTACACTTACAGAATATTTCTAAGATAAGATCATTTTTTTCAAACAACTGCTGTGACATGTTTGACTTCAGACCCCATGGGGGGGGGGCCCCCATCCACCACAAATCAAAGGGAAACACTGCATGAGTACAACGTAAAGCTGAAAGAGAAAATGACCTCAATGAGTCTAGATGAGATTGACAGTACTCTAGATCAGAGAGTCGGCTGAGAACCAACCTGTAAGCAACATTGAGGGACAGAGGCTGCCTGGACGGGTTGTTCATCACTGCAGAATGGCCCTGGGAATGATAAAGGACATCAGGTTCACTGCACTGTGCCTGGCCAAAAATACTAAAACTATTCTCTAATGACTAGGTTTAACAGTATTTCACAATATACCAACCCACTCCGTATGCCACTCTAGGTTTGGGATGTACATGGGAAAATATTTTGTTTTCATCATGGCTTATGATTTAAATGACCTAAAAGCTGAACAACTTGCGGGGCTTTGTGCCTACATGGAAGGTATATGATAACACACATTTTACCAAACTGAAAAGGCTAATTTAGTTGGCATCTGCCACCCAAAGGACTTGAAACACACTGAACTGTGGCCCCAGTACAGGTAATGAATGTGCGATTGTGACTTTTGTATATCAGCCCACTCATAACAGATAGCCAGTGTGCTTTGTCAGCTCAATTGTTTTACAGGAAACAGGAAGTCCAAACCAGTAGTGGTCAGTGTTGTGGTCTCACCAGTAAGTCCAGGATCCAGGGGGTGAGGGGTTCAAACCCAGGGAAGCGCAATCTCAGGTCCTTCAGCAGGCGGATCAGCACTTTGACACTGAATGACAAGAACATCACATATTCTGAGTGAGGGCTTTATGTAGTCAGTATACAAGGAAACAGTTCTGGCATTTCAAAGTAACTGACGTTGACTGGGAGGCGTTCTCCTCAAACCAGCGGGCATGGCGGATGGCAGCGAGGGCACTCTGCAGCACCTTGATGTCCACTGTAGGAACAGAAACAAAACATTAGCTTGCCTGTCCGAACACATTATGTCAGAGTGTCTATATCAGGGATCAGCAACTAGCGGCCTGTGGGCCAGTAGTAGGGTTGGGAACCGAAACTCGGTTCCAAATTAGAACCGAATCCAAAATGCCGAGTACCGGGTACCCGAAAAAAAAAGTTGAATTTCGGTTCTGCTTATCGGTTCCTAAAAGAGAAATAAATCTTTATTATTGCAAACAAAGGCTATATGTCTGCAAGGACGTGGCGGCTACCTGCCAGTTTTTTTAATTTTTTTTTATCTGCCAGGACCTGTCTACTTCACGCATCAACGCAACAACGCAACGTGTCCATTTGTTTTCATACGATAGATGGACCGCGGTAAACGGTCAAAAGTGTGGCTTCACTTTGTAAAAGAAAGCGACGACAAGGCTAAGTGCAGTAAATGGGAAATTTATTAGCTGCAAGGCAGGTTGCACCTCAAATCTGACCAAACATTTAAGGCAGCACGGCATCGATTTGAAAGAATGTACCGTGTTTGATGTCTTGCGGTCTCCGAGTGCGAGTGTGTCAGCCAGCACGAGCACCTCCAATCATGCCTCCAGTAGAGCCAGGGACAGCAAGCTGCGAGACACCGTTCTCTTTGGCAATGAGAGGAGTTGTGACTGAGTGTGGGTTTCCTTTTGTCTACCTTAGTTTGATTAACTGCTTTAGATTAATCCTTATCTATTATTTTTTTATTCAAATTTTTTTTTTAATGCACGTCTGTGGATCATACGTTTTTATTGTATGTATTTACTTTGTTAATGATCAGTAACGGTTAAAAGAATAAAGATATTTTTGTTATCTAAACATTTGACCTCTTTTTTTTTTACCACATTGGAATCGAAACTCGGAATCGATAAGAACCGGAATCGATAAGCAGAACCAGAACCGGAACCGGAATCGATAAAATTCAAACGATACCCAACCTTAGCCAGTAGTGGCCCAGGAAAAAAAATTCTGGCCGCCAGTAGTTTCCAGTTATTGTAGCGCCACTCAATCTATCTACATATCTTTTTTTTATTTTTTTTATTTAATTTTTCTAATATGGACAGTAACAATTTACTGAAATTAAAAGCATATGCAGGGATTACATTTTGGTCTTGAATACATAATTAAATTATGGTCTGGCCCACTCAACTGCAAAAACAAAAATTGGCCCAAGGGTTAAATGTAGTTGCCGACCCCTGGTCTATATCAATGTGGCTTTGTATGTTGATAAAACAAAGACACAAAAAAGCAGCTGATAGTATAAGTATTAGAAAGTATGTAGTAGAAATGCACAAAGTATGGTTAATAGAATAATCAAATACAGCAGAATATGTGCATCAGTTTCAGTGTTTCTTTTCCAGAGGTTTAATGCTACCTCTTAGAAGGTTAGAAGGCTCATAGGCAGCAAGAGTATCAGATAAATACTTAAAAAAAAAAAAAAATACAATATTTTTTTTAAATTCTTAAATCCTGTGCTTTTGCAAGGCAACCAATAATTTTTTTAGTAAGAGCAGTGAATAGAGCATTACAGTAATCTACTGGTAATGTGTGCTCTAGGAGTACTTTTCAGGTGATAAAAACAACAAAAAACAAAAAAAAAAAAAACAACTTGAGCTACAAGGTTTAAGTCAGCGTCCAGAATCACAGCTAGTTGTGTGTGTGTGTGTGTGTGTGTGTGTGTGTGTGTGTGTGTGTGTGTGTGTGTGAGAGAGAGAGCTCATACAGTGTAGCTCAGGATCCAGCTTGCGCAGGTTGGGGGGGACTGTGGTGATGAGGATCTTGACAGTAGCATCAGCCGAGCTGATCTCAAAGCCAGTCTCATTGGTCAGCATGGACAGCACTGACCGTAACAGAAGAATAGAGTAAGCAGCCATTCTGCTACAGATTACTTAAGTCTCATTTTCACTAAATGAAAAATCTAATCTTTTGCCTAAACCATAAATTTACATTTTCTGGGTTTCCTGTGACCTTTACTGTGCATTCACACTGCGGGTAACGTGATCAACAAGTCACAGGAAGGCCATTAATTTCCTAGGCAGCTGAGCGACCTGGGAAACTCAGCAGGTGTGTGGACTGTCAACAAGCTTGTCGGTGGAGAAAAGTTGGTGCAAAGTGTCTGAGACGTTGATTACATCCATTTCAAGCTTCCCAGCTCTGTACAACTTGAATTTCAAAAACTACAGGTATAATTGTCTCAAAAACGATGCCGATAGTAAACTCTGAAATAGTTGTATTGATTTTTTTTCTGTTTATTTTGGATTAATGCTACCCAATTTGTACTTGCCAGTTAGCTATGTTAACTCGTTAATATGTTGCAACGTTCAAACATTTGTAGCTGCAGACCATTACAGTAGCCTCTCCAACCGCCCGCAGTCGGTCAGAATAGAGCGAGAATAGAGCGACGCACCAACCAAGTCATTCATAGAATGCATTGCAACTGTGGGATACTTCAAGGACTAAACCTTTACATCTTAAATCATTAACAACCAGACTCAATTTACCAGCAAATATCAAACATCTTAGTCCTAAGATAATAATGGTACCAACAAATAGAAACTGAAGCATGTCACCTTCAGTAGGATCCTGTGTGCGAAGGGTTTCCACTACTTTGTTGCCGAGAGCAGCAACCGCCTCCACTGTAATAGACAAAAGGTATTTTGACATCCAGCATTCAACGGTGTCCAAGATTATACAGATTTATACCACCAAGTGCTTTGAATTAGCTGCACAACATCTCTTAAAAAGGAAAACTCCACCCTTGGATACCCTCTTGCACTGTTAGATATCATCAATCAATCATCAATTAGTCATGTTCAATACATTGAGTTGTTTCGCAATGTAACTTACTTTGTGGGTGTACCCACTTCACCTCAACCTGCCTCATCTATTTCTACTTCAGTTAGTGATTTCGTACAGTTCCCAGAATGCATTTCGACACCCTCCAGAGAAGGGGAATAAACTTAACTTGTTGCTTTCAATCGAGGGTGAGCATTTGCTCATATAAATATAGCTAGCCAATTAGTTCATAAACATTGAGGCATGTCTATGATCGCGGCCGTGCCCTTTAGTCAGAATGGAACATGTCTTGTGACTGCACTGTGTTCTGGTCTATTGAGGCTTCTGTCGGTGAAATTGGTATCTCCGCCTTGCTCTTTAATTATGGAGGGCTGACACCAAAATCCATTGTAGCTGCACTGGAAATATCTTGACATCACATCTCGTCGCCCATGTTTGACCATTTATACGTTGGAATAAGAAAAATACACCACCAAATATCAAAATGAGCCCATAAATGGAAGGTACATCACCAACAATTGTTTTTTTCAGTGTTAAATTGTTTTAGGGTGGATTTTTCCCTTTAATACCCTCCAGGTTTTCAGACTGGACAACATTTCCTGCTGGTGACTCACATGTCGGGAGGATCTTGAGGATGACAACCAGGTCAGCCACGTTATGTCCTGTTGTCATTGTGCCCTTCTTATAAGATCCAACCTGACGCACTTCTTCAATTTGCTATGGGGAGAGGAGAGCACGGCATCAACACTATGCTATATTTGATTAATGCTAATATTATCAACTTGCTTATCAATGGCTCCCTGTCTACTTTGTATATTCTTGGACCTTACAACCTGGGTCAACCTGTCCTTAAAGAGCCTAATCTAGAACCTTCCACACTGAACTACAGATCTGGCTCTAAACTTTGTCACCCCTGTCACCATGTTTCCCGTAATGATGCTGCTCGAGTTACCACAGATTGCATTCAGTTAGTCAATGGGTGAAGGATTTACCTTAATGTGGGGTAAAATGTAGGCCACATTAACCAGTTTGTGGGATTTTGGACAGGTCTATATTCACTTGCGCAAATCCATAAAAATAGCACTGCGTGATTGACTTGCACTTTAGACGTGGTCTTCACCCCAAAAGTGACACCACAATTCCACTGCCCTGGTTGTTTTTTTATTGACCACCAAATTACCAAACGGGAAAAGTTGTCATTGCGCCTCATGAAATTATCAATGCGCTGGTGAACATTGACTGCACCAGTCTCCTCAGAGACCACATCAGTGTCTCATGTACCCATCTTCTCCCTGTACTGCATTCTTGACTAGTCTTAAATTGGGACCTGAATTTTATCTTGGCCATAACGGCTTGCCCTAAGTTTTAAATCATTAAGTCATTATTCCCCACAACATTCTTAATATGTATTAATTTATCTGGGAATTTGGCAAAATTGATCTGCACTACATTGGTAGGGTACTAGTAAGTCATTGAACATGTACTGGACTCACCACTTCAAAGTTTCCAGGGGCAACAATAAGGTTGTCAATGACATTGTTGATCTTTGTGACCAGCGACAAGATGGACGACTATATGGAGAGAAGAGCCAGGAGGTAAACAAGTTTTCCATCTGCCTATGCATTTATAAACAACGGACTACTCTGACAACAAACAAAAGTTCAAAGCAGAGATGCAAATGAGTAACTATGCAAATAAAGTTTAGCATTAAATGCAGTGATTGTTATCAAGTGAGTGGACAACTTGTGTGTGTGCGTGTGTGCAGGGTCTGACCTGCTCTGCAGGTGTGGGACTGAGGTCCTGGTTCCTCTTCAGCAGACACTCACTAAAAGCGGTCTCGTCGGCTGCAGGCTTCACTCTGGGAAAGGCCATCTCACACTGGTGACAAACAAGAACCTGCACTCAACATACTGACAGACTTTACCCCATCTACATTATATAACAGGGCACTATGGTAAATAAGGAATCTTATTTTTCTAGTAAGGATATACAGACGGGTGACAAATTAAAGGAAAAACCTGAATAAATGAGTGGAGAAACATAACGAATGCAGATGCTTCCATACAGCTGTACTGCATGATACAACTGATGCAAAGCAATTAACATCCCATCTCTGTGGCATGTATACAAATGCTGAGAACGCCCAGTTGACCTTGATTTTGGATCGAGATGGCAAGAGGAAGAGCTCTAAATGACTTTGAAAGAGGGTTCATTATTGGAGTTTACATTTCAACACCCAGTAGCATACAGGTTGTTAGCCTTTCTAGTGTTGAGGCCTCTGCATAACTCCAGACAAGAGGTTTTTTTACTCACCACATAAAAGTCAAATGGGATGTGTGGGACAAAGGGACGGTACCTAACAGGAACAAATACAAATAAATCAACCATTTGTAGCAACATTGGCTAAAACAGTAATCACAAAAGTATATATATCTGGTAAATGGGTAAACAAACAGTGGGCAAAATGTTTGCATAGCCCAGTGACAGGGCTACAGGTAAACCAGTTGCAAACATTGACATTTTATTAAAATAAGTAGCTGCCCGGTGTCAATTTGTATGCTGAATTTAGCAGTGGGGGTCTAATGACTCAGAAGGGGTCTTGGGGTCATATTCTGTGAGGTATGTATGTTTTCAGATTGGATTCACACTAGAGTTTGACTGGATTTTCTCTTACTTACAAAGAGAGAGAATGGAGAAAACGCAAACGAGACTAGAGAGAAATGGAAACCAGATTTCCTGCAAGGTTTTAACGTTATATAGTGCTTGTTCGGACTCCAGATGTTAGTTATGAATAGCATCGCGGCTGAACTCACCCCTGGACCAGTCCTCCCCGGGAACCGAAGCGGCCTCCCCGTCCCCTGCCGCGGTCTCCTCTGGACACAAACACAATAACATGTCAAAGCTGCTCAGACACATGGGCATGTGCTTTTAGCCAACGTCCAGCCGACTAGCTACTTCATCCCATTGGTTAGAAACACCACCTCGCTAACCTAACTTGCTCAGCTGCTATGCTACCACATGAGTCAGTTTCATTCATTCGCCCAACACCTAAGTTAGCTATCGTTACTACTTCTAGGTTGCCTAGGTTAGACACACATTTCTCCGCAGTTCCGATATGAAAACAACGATACACTAATTGCATTGCGAATAACAAATGAACGTGCCACCTGGACAACTGACCGGCAAGATATGTTAAGCAAAAGGAGCTGGCTAACTTTGGCTCGCTAACATAGGTAGCTAGCGTTAGCCATCAAGAATAACTAGCTAGCTAGCCTCAGGTAAGGCTAACGACAACACTCAACCTTTGTATCCTTATTTACAATGAGGTTCTGTATTCATTTATGTAAAATATGTATAGAAACATCTATAGATGTATATACAATATAATCACCTCATTGCGTACGACGTTTTGATGATTTAAAGCAAAGAACTAGGGAGAAATGTTCACCGTCCAGTACCCACCGGCCTGGCTTGTCTAATAGATAAATGGAGCTTCCGGCGTGGCGAGCTACTATAGCAAACCAGCATCATAACTTTCAAAATAAAACCCCTATTGATGAAAAAGTGTTTCAACGTTTTTTGAGCTAATGCAAAGTACAAAAGATTACAAGCCAGTGCAATTTATTCTGTTAGTCGAAAAATGTGCAGCACTTTTATATTGCTTACATAAAAGGTGTAGTAGATTCCCATCTCAAGTTCTTTATTTATTCAGGTTCAGTATGGGCAGGGATCAGAGGCTGGCCTGGAAATGAATCACACCTACCCTCTGATTCACATATTATAAAGGCAAATCTGCCAAACGGATGTATCCATTTTATGCGCATCCATCTGACTCCATTCAAAAGTCAGTCATATACAACCTGCAACTGAAAAAACAAAATTAACCAAGGCTCACATTTTATTACCTTTAGGACCACTTTCATCAAACAACTGTTTAATAGACATAATTCCACTCCATAGTTATTGTAATGTCTCCACTTAGTATACGATTTTTGTTATTCTGTGCACTCTAAGACTTTACTCTAATACTACTACTACTTCAATACTACTACTACCTTTCCACAAGTGAGACTTTTACACTTTTATTTTGAAAGCAAAATCAACGTACCTCCGGTCGTGTTAAAATCTAGTGGCTTTTTTTCTTCTCTTTTCTTTTTAACATCTACAAACATTACATTACAGGCGATTCAGCAGCAGCGGAATAGTCATGTGGTGTCAACATAAGAAAAAAAAGTATATAATTATAATAATACAATAGAAAATCAAAATTAAAAAGGAGGTGATAGAATGCACAGTAATCAAACTTAAATAAAGACCTTGTAGAGCATACATTCTTGTGCAATTCTCCTTCAGAAATACAATTAATTGTTAATTTATTGTTTAATTTGTAAATTTCCATTTGTGAACATGTAATTTAGCTAAACTTAATATTAAATTAATAATAATAATTAATTCATTTCTTCCTTATTACTGTATTCATAGCAGACATCTTGGGAAATATTACTAATTATGAAAATATTGATATCTTTCTATAGTTTGTGTGTATAATTACAAGTCCAAAATAGATGAGAGACAGTTTCAAGATGCAGTCCACAAAAACAATACTTTACATCAATGTCCCTATTAAATTTTTGTAGTAAATATTTAACAGGGTAGGAGTTATGGAAAGAAGAAATAAGAAAGAAATCTATTTTACCTTATTAGTTAGAAAGAACCTTTGTTGTAGGGACCAAACCTTTTTCCAATTAAAGTTTTCAACAAAATTGTTCCAATAGGATATTGCAGAAGGAACAGAGACAATACTGTCCTGAAACAAAACCCTTATTTGAGAGGGGAAAAACTAATTTGGGCTACAGGAAAGTTAATTGGGTCAGAAGGGAATATTGATAAGGGTGGAGAATGGTCAAGAGTTCTGAATAACATGCACATACTACAGGGAATAGCATCCAAAACTATATCAAGTTCTTTAGGGGGTATTGGTATGTTGTATTTTGAGAGAAATCTGAGTAGCTGTACAGTAGACCTTTTTCATTAAACAGTTCACTCACCACTATTATGCCACAGTAGAACAATGTTCAAGGACTAAATATTACAGTTGATCCAAATCTTTGAATCCAAAAATAAGTAAATTATTTGGATATATGTTGTATCATTTTTTTTGCTTTATTGCTAATACAGTCCCAAAGTATTTGCCTCTGGGAGTAACTGTTTTTTGTTATGGAACTTGTTTTGCGTCCACCCTGGGATCTTGGAGGATCATGTCACCCAGACTGACCACAAGGTGTCCTTATCTACATACTTGGTCCTACTGTTTATTCCAGTACCAATGCCCTCTAGTGGCAACAAAGTGAATTAGAACATTTTAATTATATTTAAACAGGGCTCCTCATGGAAAAAAAGTATGCCAAGAAAAGTGTGTTTTTCAAAAAAATTCTTTGTTTCCTGTCCACGTTTAGTGAATCTCTCAGTCCATTAGCTTTCATGACATGCAGATAATATATGAAGTGAAAATAACATGTTGTAAAAACACTCTGTATAAAGTAACACTGAACCAGACCAGTATCTCTCCGTAATACCTTTCTTTCTCTTTTTTGTTTTTAAGTGAGATCGTTTTATCAATTTAGGATTTTATGTTTAGCTCTACTGCACAAGTTAGTAATCTGCATCTTTCTGTTTTTTATTATTGTATTTTATCACTGTGTTTTTTAACTACTTGGCTTCTATGTTTTATCACTGTGCAAATAATCTAAACCAACCCAATACATTTGGAGAAGTCAAACCAAGCTGGTTTTGAATTTTAGGCAGTAGAACTGGACAGCTTCAAGTGACCAGTGATCCAGTAGTAGCAGTAGCAATATAGTAGTGATAGTAGTAGTAGTAGTAGTAGTAGTTGCAGTAGCAGTATTAGTAGAACACACACACAGACAGAACAGAATACATCAGCAACACATAGTTAATGACAATTGTACATTTGTGTATATGTGAAACCATGCTAAGAGAAAGGTTTGATTCATTTGAGCACACAAGATATATATCGTTCACTCGTTTAGGTTTATACATACTTTAATTCTCATTATTTTGTTTGCACAAGTTCAGAATTTGTGCAAAAATGATTTACACGTGCCCACAAGTTAATAAAATGTGCATGTTTTTTTAAATAGTGTGCTCAATTTAACAAAAAAATATATATTTATTTCAGTCTTTTGATAATGGATTTCTTCTTGATTAAATTTTACTTTATGTAAAAAAATCACGATGAGTCAAGGCATTCCCTACTGACAAAAAACAAGGATATTGAGAGCTATACTACTGTCAACACGCAGACTGGAGGGGTGGCTCAACAACCTCTCCAACACTAAGTCTCATTAAAGGGTTGTACTGGCTCGATATATTAACTTCTTATGTGTGTGCGTTTTATATCTATTTGCTGGGTAAGTGATCTCCCAAAGCCATTAGTTTGACTAGTAATCTTGACAATGGGATATACCGTAGGCTGATACCACTGATGTTTTAACTTAAACTTCAGATTACATAATAATCGTAAGGCAAGTTTACTCAACACAAGGTTATTTACATTAACTAAATTAAGCCCACGTTTACTACCTGAGGGTGAAGCAGATTTGCCTTTATAATATGTGAATCAGAGGGTATATAGAAGAGGTGTGATTCATTTCCAGGCCAGCCTCTGATCCCTGCCCATACTGAACCTGAATAAATAAAGCCCTTGAGATGGGAATCTACTACACCTTTTATGTAAGCAATATAAAAGTGCTGCAAATTTTTCGACTAACAGAATAAATTGCACTGGCTTGTAATCAAGATGGTGCAACCACTGAAATGGCTGTGGACCAACACTCTGTGCTTAATGATTTTTGTTATTTCAGGTAAGAAATGCGCACATATTAATGGCTAATTGGAAAGAATAGTGTTTTGTGAAGCTGTGGCTTGCAACGCGGCTACTGACATTTGAAATATCCTTTTGAACTCATCAAATGAATATGGATGTCTTGCTTAAAAAGGTAAATTTTAATTATGCTTCTATATTATGCTGAAATAAATATGAATTCTTCGGTGTTTTTGCACATTTTAGATTCTGCTTCATTAATAGCAATACAATACAATAGATACAAAGTCTGAATAGACGATTGGAGACCTAATTTCACCCATTTTCTTAAAAAAGTAGAAGTAGCACTTATGATAGTTAAAATTCTACTGGATAATATGTCATACTGAAACCTACAGGTCTCCTCTCTGGCCAGTTGCTTCCCCTGCGTGGCCCTCTGAGTTCAGAGCAACTCACTTCTACTGCAGCCAGCAGGTTTTACTATCTGGCCATTGAGATCACCAACAGAGCCTTCACTAATGCACTGCTCAACCCCGCATCTGAAGAATATAAGGCAATGTATAATGATGTCAATGACTTGGTAAGATTAATAACCATAGTAATGATGATAATGATGGAAATACCAATAACAATATCAACATGAATAGCAATAGCAATACCAATGCCAACACCAGTACCACTACCAATACCAATGTCAATGCCAGTAACAGTAACAATACCAATACCAATATCAGTACCAATATCAGTACCCATACCAGTACCAGTACCAGTACCAATATCAATAGTAAAACAGTACCAGTACCAATACCAATATAATTTCTTCTAATACCAATACAATACCAGTACCAGTACCAGTATGAATACCAATAAATTGTATTTGTATAGCATGTTTCAAAAAACTGTTAAAAAGAATAAAATGTGATAAACAATAAACATGACATTTTAACTTAAACAGGGATACAATAGATAAATCAAGGCAAATATCTTGGAGGCACAAGGTCAAGAGTGTGCCCCTTACAGTGAGTATACAGCCATGCTTGAAAGTTTGTGAACCCTACAGGGGGTGGTCATTATTTTATATATTAAACAGGAATAACCGTAGAAAATACTTATGTAAACCTCAAATTTGAATGAAGATATCACAAATACAGAACATGTACAAATAAATATGATATACTTTATTTAACAAAAACAAACAAAAATATATGAACTCCCTCAATCAATAACTTGGCATCTATGACTTGGAGTAAACGTCTCCCAGAACCACTGATCAGTCTCTGGCATCTTTCTTGAGGGATTTTGTGTCCACTAACAGAACTTGCCCAATTCGGCGAGGTTTCAGGGCTGTCTCACAGTCCACCTTAGGTACTGCCATAGCATCTCAAATGGATTTAGGCGAGGACTTTCAGTTGGCCAATTCAAAACACAAAATTTCTTCTTCCTGAGCCATTCTTTGTAGACTTGCTTGAATGCTTAGAATCATTGGGCCTCATTCACAAAACTTTTCTTAAATTATTTGTAAATTTTATGTGCGTAAGAAAATACTAACGTGGGATTCATGAAACATGCGGGAAACCTCGATTTGTGCATAGAACAGGTGTATATTTGATGAATGCCAATCGTTCGTAAATTGGATGCGCGTGCTTGTTGAAGCCGATGTGCACACCGTAAAAGGCGGGTCGTGTGCAAGTAATCCAGGGGGAAAAGAGGGAAGAGAGGAACTTTGCGGAGTCCGAAATTTAAGTGTTGCGCGCATGCGTGTATGAGAAAAAAATAACAGTTTTCAGGAGCATAAGCAGCGGAGTCAGAAGAACTCTGCATATTATCAGCCACAGGAGGACGGCAGCGCACACGCTATTCGACATGGATCAGAGGATCAATTCCATAATTGGAGAGACCTCATTGTCGCGTGTCCAGTCGCCATTGGAGTTGGACACAGATAAAATCCAGGCTGCATCTTCATCAGAGTAAGACTATGTAATTTAATTTGTAAGGCGTTCAGTCCACGTGATGAACCCATTACAAGTTTTATAATCTCTTTGATAATCTACAAGGCCACTGAAACATCAAATTCCCGCATGTTTCCAAACACACGTAGGTTTTGATCGTACCAATGAACAAATTCAGATACGAACAAAATGATGAATCAGACGATGTTCGTAGAAATGTTCGTACTAACGCTTTAAGATCAAATCTTGATTTTACGCAGCTTTAGCTGTGAGACTGATGGCCTGACGTTCTGTTCTAGAAGTCTCTGGTATCCCTCAGAATTCATAGTTTCTTTAATGATGTTGGGTTGCCCAGGTCCAGAGGAGGAAAAAGAGCCCTGGACCATGATCTTCCCACCATCATGCTTGACTGTAGGGATAAGATTATTTTGGTGGGAGGCAGGTTTGGGTAGAAACCAAGCATGGAATTTTTGATTGTGACCAAACAGTTCAATTTTGGACTCATCTGTCCAGAGAACAGATTTCCAGACAACTTAAGGTTTGTCCAGGTGGTCTCTGGTGAACTTCAGACAGGCAGCTTTGTTATTTTTAGACAGTAGAGGCTTCTTCCTGGCTACCCTTGCATGAATTCCATTTCTATTCAGTGTTCTTATTGTTGATGGATATATACAATGACGGATGCACAATGGCATCAGAAGCAGCAAAGACCTTTGGCCTTTCTTTTTAGAATGTTGCTTCAGGTTTAAACTCCATTAAAAGATAACTGCTAAATCTTTAGATAATGTAGAGTCAAGACACAACAAAATCTGTTTAGGGATATGTTCAGGGATATGTGATAGGTGTCTTAGGAAAAGGAAACAGGGTTTTAGGTGCACCCAAAAATGCACCGCGTACCATGTTGCCACTTGTCAACGTGGCATTGTTCAAAAATCTGTGATATTATTGGTTGGAATTTTTATATTATTGGTTGGAATGTTTATGTATGCCTTCCTGGTACACCATGAAGTAACTACTAAAAATACGCTGTAAGTAAAAGTAATGCTTTTTAATATGAAATATAAGAAAAATAAAACCTTTCTTGTTAAACTTTTAAGTTAAACTTTATTGTTAAAAATCCATAGGTGTATTTTATGATATGCAGAATTTGCTAATATGGTGAAAAGGTCATTTTCATTTCATTGTGACTTAAAGTGAGAGATAGAGGTGATTATCATTGCAATGAAGAGTCAAGAGGATATACAGTATACTGTACTGATCAGAACCAGTCCAGGGCAGTCAAAGACATACCAACTGAGTTCCTCATTCTATCAATTAAAGTAGCATGGTCAGTCACCTTAAAGAATGCAATTAGATCATGCATCACTGAAACAGAGTGCATTCATCAAGAGGTCAATCATAACCACAAGAAGAGCAGTATCAGTGTTATAATGGTTATGAAGACAGAATCAAAGCTTTCAGAAATGTACCTTGTATTTGAAGATACAAGGTATCTTTGAAATTAGAGTTTACTGATGGATCAAATTATCTCTCTGAGATGCTGTTATCTGACGTCACATCAACATGGTGGCAAACACTGTAAACGCTACACAGCATTACTTTTAAAAATGTTTCTTAATCCTTAAAATACACTTAAGTTACATTTTCAGCACGGCATGACCGTTAATCTATCAAAACACTTGGTGTTGTGGTGTGGTAAATGGTTAAATATTCTATGCTAACTCTAACCCTAACATTAATGCTGCCAAATATCATTCACATAACATAACCTCAGCTGTGTCCATGGGAACCAGTATTTTACACTGGGCAAAGAAAATCATGCAGGTGTCCATGTTCCTCACATTGCTATTGGATCTTCAAAACCAAATATAGTGTATCTGGAGCCAATAATGTAATAGCTTCATTCTGATATTTGGAGTCTGTAAAGAATGGTACATTTAGTCACAATCTTGTATTTTTCTTCCACCCCAACTTGTTTGCAATAAAGGGGCAGTATACATGCATTACAGTAAATACATACATAATACACCTTATGTAAAGCCGACTCTATGCACTATAACTTACTCAGTGTTTCAGAAGAAACTATTGATCTCTCCTTGGTTTTGCAGCTTAACAGCATCTATTGCTGCGATACCCACGCTGTATGTCCAACAAATAACTTCTATGGAGGAGTTAGAGGAATGACTTTCAGGTATTATGACTTATTCAATATCAACAAATTCTGCCTGGTATTGTATTTTGGTAGTAATTACTTAGATTTTTCTAGAATGTTACAATGATCACAGAGAAGGACTCCTGATCCAGGTCAGGATCATCATAAATGAAAAATAGAGTTGTGTATTACTTTTTTGCCCTGCTTATATTATTCCTTTCATTCACAGCTCTGGATCGGTAATTGCAAATGCAACAGTAGTCTTCCACACAACCGCAATAAATAAGATAATCGTCCGTTCGCTCTTTCTTGACAACGTCAGCAATTATAAATCCAAAAGTCTCCAACTTAACTTGAGTTATACAAGCAGTAAGATCTAATTTTGTATACACAATTCCCATTTTTTTCTTCATGGTACATGGTGTTATACCCATATATTCAATATTTGTTTCATTTTTTCCTGCAGATTCAGTACCAATACCAATCACAGTGCCTATAGCTGTCCCCACTACATCAGCTACCACCACTATAACAACCACTACTACGACCACCACAGATCCTATAACAACTACAATGCCAGTGACTACAACGACAACTAGGCCACCAACTACTACAACCATAATTACAACACACACAGCTACTACAACCACAACTAAAACACCAATTACTACAACCACATCTACTACAACTACAACACCATCTACTACAAGCACAACTACAATGCCAATTACTACAACTACTACAACTACAACGCCATCTACAACCACATCTACTACAACTACAACACCATCTACTACAAGCACAACTACAATGCCAATTACTACAACTACTACAACTACAACGCCATCTACAACCACATCTACTACAACTACAACACCATCTACTACAAGCACAACTACAATGCCAATTACTACAACTACTACAACTACAACGCCATCTACAACCACATCTACTACAACTACAACACCATCTACTACAAGCACAACTACAATGCCAATTACTACAACTACTACAACTACAACGCCATCTACAACCACAACTACTACAACTCCAATGCCATCTACTACAACCACAACTCCAACGCCATCTACTACAACCACAACTACTGCAACTCCAACGCCATCTACTACAACCACAACTACAACTCCAACTCCAACGCCATCTACTACAACTACAACTTCAACGCCATCTACTACAACCACAACTACTACAACTACAACTACAACGCCATCTACTACAACTACAACGCCATCTACTACAACCACAACTACTACAATGCCAATAACTACAACCACAACTACTACAACTACAACACCAATTACTACAACCACAACTCCACAGCCCTCAACTACCACAACGACCACAGCTACTACAACTTCAATGCCATCTACTACAACCACTACTACAACCACAACTACAACGGCAACTACTACAACCCCAGAGCCCTCAACTACCACAACCACAACACCGACAACTACTACAACCGTAATACCCACAACTACTACAATTCCCACTACCACTCCAACCACAACCTCAAATGCTACAACGGCTGCCACAACAACAATTACAACTACTATTACCACAACTGTAGATCTGACAACTACAACAATGCCAGCTCTTACATCGACACCCTCCCACCCAATAGATCCAATTTCGTCCTCATCCTCAAGTACAACAAATACCTCATTTATTGATTCCACATTTGTTTCAACCACCAAGGCGAGTA
This sequence comes from Hoplostethus atlanticus, assembly GCA_034670405.1. NCBI lineage: Eukaryota > Metazoa > Chordata > Actinopteri > Trachichthyiformes > Trachichthyidae > Hoplostethus > Hoplostethus atlanticus. The sequence continues at coordinate 1,676,169 of JAXDDX010000085.1, forward strand.
TAAACAGAAACGGTAGTGATATTTACACAACTGATGGAAGAGGAAATCCCACACATGACCCCACATCAGCCAAACAAACCGGAAATCCAATTGTCAAACCAAGACACCCTCACGGTGTTTCAACTGAAAAGCCCTTTGATCCATTGACATCAGGGGGTGGCAGCAGCAACTGGGTACCTGGATGGGGCATTGCTCTTTTAGTATTAGCTGCTGCCATCTTGTTGCTGCTCATAGTCATCTTTATCATGATGGTGAGTTATCAAATAAGTTGCTGAAAAAGTTCTTTCCTTCTTACAATTTTTCAATCCACAGCTGTCATTCCCCATCCTCCCAAACTGCTAATTTTAATGACAGGTCTACAGATGCCACAATAAAGATTGAAAGTAGAAACAAAGAATCAAGAACTTGTTGAATGTGATCTTGGTGAGGCATTACAAATTTGTTCACTCTCAAATGGAGTTGTATGCTGTTCCTCCGCTCTGAACTTTTGTCTTTTCTGATATTCTTGTGTTTCAGGTGGTTCGCTGGTGCTGTAAAAGAACAGAGCGGGACTACCAGGATGCCACTGAGCAGCCATACTATCCTGAAAAGAAGCAACCTCACCCGGAATCTTTGCCAGTATACTCTCCCCAAACCCCAGTGACACAGAAATCCCCAGTGTCAACCCCAGTTGTCATTGTGAGTGTGGCAAAGCTACATTAAGCTTCACAAGTATTTGTACAGTGACACATTGTTCCCTGGGCCGACCAGGTTTGAATAGACAGTTAAAGAGCTACAGCCTTTTTTATCCCTGGTTCCCTCACGTGCCAAAGGTATCTGGCCAGATTAAGTTGGGCTCTATTTTTGCGAATCAAGGCATTGCGTTGGGCGTATCCAGTCTATTTTGGTATTTTGGTGATCAGAGACGCAAGGCAGAACTGTGGCGCAGAGGTGAAAGAGGTTGGATTAAGAGGAATATTTTCATGTGGTGAATTTAAATGTCAGTTTCGATTATTTACAAATTTGCCAATACGTCGGTGAATATTGACTGCGCCGTGTGAAAATAGAGCCCTATGTGTCAAATGTTGCCAAAGATCAATGACTTCTCAAAGACTACAACCATCACCAGGCTGAACATTATAAGTCTTAATATCTCATTGCCATGTGCTCCTTCCAGCCTTTTTGCATTTCACTCTACTCTAAATTGCTCTATGGCAGTACCATAATATTTGTGCTTTAACTCCTCTTTATATTTTATCACAAAATCATGCAAATTAAAAAGCAAACTTATTATCAAAAGACACTGTACATTCCATTGCACAAATTCAATCATAGAACTATGGGATTACCACCACAGGTTCTGGCCCCTAAAGCTTACTACTACAGTCAATTTATACGTGCATTTCAACAGTGGCTTGTTTAAAATCCTACAGTAATTTACCTGACATTGGAACATGCCCTGCACTACAGTCAAGCATAAAAATCATCCTTGTACCAAATCTACAAATAAGGAAAAGTATTTCTTCTTGTGTCCTCGATCATATTTTTCAAGAGGCAATGTTGCGTGTTTGCAGTGACCATCATTGTGTGCTGGGGTGGAACCACATTACAGTTTTTTTCAATTGCTTTGACTCAATTTGCACAACAGAGTTTCAATGTGCAAAGCTCTTAACACAGAATGCTATACTGCTCATTTTGGGTTCAAAATCTAATATAGCATGCAAAATATAAATACCAGTGTCAAATGAGAGAATATTATATGCAAAAGTTTATCATAGCACCAGAACATTGGATATCTTCATCGTTGAAGTTTAATCATTGGTGCATTTTCAAATACAATGGCCATTATCAAATAATGCTGTCAAACACTAAATAATTGTCATCAAAAAAGACTATGCAAGGGTAATTTCCTCATAAGTAATTCAAATGAAGTACAGCAAGCATCCCCTGTGATCCCCTGTGATAGACTGAGTTATATATATATATAGCTTGTGTTTTTATGTAAAACAAACAAAATATTAGATTACAGTAGATTACTGTATATGAAAGAAATCATACAGTAATGCAGTAAACTCAACTGAATTTTACAATAAAAACAAAAACAACAGTAAAAGCAAAAACAACAGTAAAAGCAAAAATTACAGTAACAAAAAACAAAACAAATATTTTAATGCTTAAAATGCTTAAGCAGCATTTTGCCTCTCTGCTGCATTTGGCCACAGAATCGACCTCATCGGCCTGCTCCATGTTGTCAGAAACTGCCATTCAGGTTTCTAAGCAGCCTTTTATGTAGTAGTGATGAGATTATCAATTGTGTTGCAATGCTACTAACCTGGGCAAGGTTGCTGGAAGTAATGAGACATGGCTACAAACAAACATGAACTGATTTAGTGACCTGCGTTTGTAGTAATAAGCATTTGAACATTGTTGTAATGTTAGGTGGCTGTACTCTGTGGATGGAGCAGATGATTTAGAGTTTTGCACTTTGTATGTCAGCATAGGATGTAGTGTCTTAGAGTATGAATATTGAAAGTCAGTTTGGCACTTTGCATTTTGAGTTTTGTACATTGAAATTCTGCTGTGCAAAATGAGTCAAAGCAATCGAAAAAAACTGTAAGAGGATAGCTATTATTGGTGGTTGTCTGGTCCAGACCTCCTATGGAGATGTGCATTGTGAAAAGTAAAAATGTTATACTGTAGGGAATTTGGCACTCACCAAGCTGTTTTGAAATTTTAAAGCAAAAATGTTCTCATAGTTTAAAATTGAATATAATCCTCTCACAATTGTGTTTCAACAGGGGGACACGCCCAAGAACAGAACAGGCTTCTATGCAGTGAATCCCTGAGATTTTCTGCATGGATAGGAGCCACGTGGCAACAGGTACTCAATCCATTTATTGTAGTCTTTAACATTTTAAACTTTCAGCTGTCGGAATTCTGACAAACTTGGGTGTGTTGATTTTTAACAAATAAAGTGCTATAGGTACTTCTGACATATGGATTGTGAATTAGCAATTATTGGCAGACATGCTCATTTATTGGCAGACTTTCTCATTTGTATTCATATCTAGATTGATGCAGCCATTGATAATGAATGAATTTCCCTATTAGTTTTATTTGTTTACAATATATATATATATAGCTTATTGCACTTTCCCTTTAGCACTGGTTATGCTCCTAGATGCTTGCTTGGGGAGGAGATGTGCTTTGGATAAAAGCATCTGCCAAATGACTAATGTAATGAATAATGGCTGACCTGAGCAACAGTTTCTGCTCTTTTTCAGTACTGTTCTTGATCTAGTTGCATAAACGTAGACTGACACTTAGGTTTGCATCCAACTGTAAGACTGTGTTACAGATATCTAAATTTAACTACTAATATGACCACCTTTAATGATAGTATTTGACAATGGGCTTACACAATTATTAACAAAATAAAGCTTGAGGACCACCATATGAATTCTTTACAATTCTTTTCTGCACAGTCCAAGATAGCATCAAATTAATAAACAGAAATTTTGATGTGTGTAGTGTGTAAAATAGTAGTCAACTATAGTTACATTAATTTTGTGGCTATTGCTTGATTGACAAAGTTAGGGTAGTTGAATTGACATTAATTTTATCAGTTCACATATATTATTCCTGTGCCCTAGGATAGTTCATTCAATGTTTGTGAACTTGGACCACTCTTAGTTAGAAATCAGAATTTTGTGATGTCACTGGGATATACAATCAAAGGCTGCTCCACAATGAATGGGGCACTGATTTTGTGGAGCCATAAGATGCTAAGTTGAGCTGCCACAGCAAAATTAAGTTGATATTCTAGCACTGCTAACAGGTATGAACCAGAATTTAAACCTCTTTTGGGTGCAAAAACTCACACAAAAATCTTCAAGGACAAATTCGGAAGGACAAATTCAAGGACACATCAATGATTGATGTTGGGGGGGGATCATTTTGTGTCCTGTGTATTGAGAATCTTGTAACATTAGGTAGCTACTGTGTCTTGACCTATGTAATGTGTCCTGCACCATTACAGGATTTGACAGGACATGGTTCTTTGTGGTGCATTTTGGGGTACTTTGTGGTAGTTTGGGGTACTCTGTGGTAGTTTGGGGGTACATTTTGGGGTACTCTGTCATAGTTTGTGGGGTACTTTGTTGTACTTTATGGTGCTTTGTAGTGCCCTTTGGGATAAATTATGGTACTTTGTGGTACTTTGTGGTAGTTTGGGGTGCTTTGTGGAGTGGTTTGGGGTAATTGTGGTACTTTGTGGTACTGCTATTCTTATGGCCTATGAAAGCCAAATCAGCATTTTTTCAACATGTCTTTCTCCAAACTAGACAGGAAAGGAGAAGACATGCTTGTGATCTGTGATAACAGACTAAAGTAAATTCTGGAGCTGCTCCATTGAAAATGTCAGTTCTGAAACAGAAAATGTACTTATTCTATGGTGTTCTCCTTAATACCAGCACACTAGAGCCATGGTGAGATGGCAAGCCTTTATTACAATGAAATTTGTAATATTTTTAAAATATTTTTTAATATCACCATTTAAATACCATATATACCAATATAATATAATATATACAATGTTTTGAAATCATCTTATATTTTCATCACTGTGAAAATATTCATGTTCATCACCCAGTTCACTGAACCTAATCAGATTTGTGATTGTCCTTCCAGGCAGACTGCAGTCAGCAGATGAACAGTGGAGAAAGCTGAACTCGCCTCAATAGATAGTGTATATCATATTTTAGGTCTTTTGATGAATGAGCTAATCTCAATAAATGTTATTTATTACACTGTTGTTTTTATCGTTTGACATATTTCAGTTTTAATTCTTTAATACATCTAATTTTGCTGATATACAGTATATAAATATCTATATAAATGAAAGAAAAAAACATTATTAGCCATATTACTTATCTGTGTAATAATTAATGTGATATAAAATGCTGATGAATTTTGCCAAATACAGGATGTCTCTAAAATGTAACAAAAAAAATGTCTAGTAGCAAAGACAGTGCTAACAGATGATGTGAATAGTCAGGTATATACAGCATTTATTGTACCCAATGTCAATGCTTTGTAAAAAGCCCTTGGAATTTCCAATAAATGGGAACAAATCTTCATATTTTGCCTTTTGGTGTTTTTTATTTAATGGATGTTTCCCTGTAGGATTTTAGGAACGTGATTAACCAAACAGATCTGATTTGTTACCATACTGTATATATTACCAATCTTTTAAATTGCAAGTTAAAAGTTAAACATCTGATGGAATCTGGCTCAAACAGGATTAAAAATTAGATTAGTTCCTGTGTTAATCCAGCCATACATGGGTAGAGTAAGGGAGACATAGACTTGGGGCTACCTGCATTCCCTGTTCAATTTAATTACAATTTATTCTGTTTTGTGAATCCACTTTTTATAGACAAACCTGCAAGATCCAAATTGTTTGGAAATTAGGGGAGGCAAGTAAAATAGAGGTAAAGAAATAGAATGAGGAGGGCTCAAACCCAGATACGTTATTTGTACTTAAATACGTTTTATGGAAGCTGTCCCAAGTCGCCACCCATTATTTGAAGTCGGCTACAGTGGGTGATTACATGTATATTTCAAGTATATGTATAATTACATTAAATATCTGCATGAATCATTGTTAGTTTAGGCTTAGATTACATAGTACACACTCACTCACACACACAACTTGAGGGAGAGAGAAGAGAGTGGGAATGAAACAGACATGGAATTAAATATAATAATAATTTATATAATATATAATAATAGTACATTTGGCTAATGTCATCAAACAATACACACATTACATCAGTTTATCATTTTATCATTAGCATAAGGCCCAAGCCCAAGCCTTCCCCAAGGTCATAGTCATAAAAGATGCCCGACCTGACTCAACGTGACATTCTTTATTGGATTTTGCCGGGTTGCAGACCCTTAATATTTTGTGAAGCACAGACGCAACATTGAAAAGACATCTAGTGCTCAGTGGGTAGTATCTTGTCAGTTAACCATCACTGTCTTGATGATACATCTGATTTGCACACTAATTAGCTAACATTATGTGGCTAGTCCTTGCAACTGGGAATAGAGGCTTGAGCTAAAGAGCCTAGGGCTAAAGGGACCAGGGCTAAAGGAGCTAGGGCTAAAGGACAGGCATGCAAACTGGTAAGTGGTGAAAAGGGTGAGTGGGTGAGTTGTGCAGGTAAGAGAAACACAGACCTACGAGGGGGCTCTGGAAAGAAAATGTTTGAAAATAACCTTTTAAATGCTCATCTCAGTGATTTGTAAGGCTGGGATACAGAAAATTCTACAGAAAAGAATGAAGGCAATTCAGCAGAACCTTGCAGGGGGACACTTACTGTGGTTCAATTTACAATTTAGATATGGGGCACTTTTATCTACGTACATTGTTACATAGATGCGTATCTAGCGTCTTTGCGTGAATCCTTTACTTTATAATAATAAAGAGATTGAGCAAAAGTGAGTACCAAAACATGTATTCATAAGCACAATATATACAGGACTAATATTCACACTTCAACACTTCAAATGAATAACACAGAGCTGGGAAAGAGAGAAGGGAAGACTGGGGATAGAACAGGGGCTGGGGTGAGTTGTAGGGCTGTGGTATTGGCCAAAACTCCTGCCTTTTAGCCTGCACAAGTGCCCGCTTTTGCCGTTTTGCAGCATGCTTCAGTCTTGATCGCTTCTCCTCTTTGGCTGTTGCCCTCTTGCTCTCCTGAGTACTCATGGAAAGGCTTTCAACCATACTCAACACACTTTTTCCTGTCTTGGCTTTATCTGTTGTTCCTGTAGATCTGATGTTTCGGCACAACATGTGGTCCACCTCCCCATACTTTGCACCGCAGGGGAGATGTTCAGACGGGACATCTGAACTGATCTCCCCTCTCCCCTTGTTCCTGGACTGGAGGGTGTATTACACAATATGGATTCATTGAATGTGGAGATGCTCATGTTGGTGCTCTTGGCATTGATGAGCTGAATGATGACCTTTCACAACTTGGCTGAGGGCTGGGTACCTTAATGACTCAATGACATGGGCCCACCACTCCACCATGCCTTCCAAGCATGGATCTATGTTATATCTGATGATCTCACTGTGAACATCACTCTCGGCAGACATGACCAACTCAACCATAGCTTTTGGAGACACATTAGTGAGATTTTCAGCTTCGATGAAGCAATCAATGAAAAGCATTAACATATCAAGCCGCTTTCATGGAGCTTGTGCGCCAATGTCTGGCTCCCCTGTAAACGTTAAACAAAATGTTAGAATAGAATAACTTATTTTTTCCCAGGGGAAACTTCAATTATAGTAGCCAGCAATAACAAACACAGACAGTACAGAAAACAGGCATTATGTTTAAGCTATGAACTGTCAAATTAGTGTAAATAAAAAACTAATATATTATATTAATTCAAAATAAATGATAAAAGTCAAATATCAATGAAGATTAATAAACAATAAGCAACATCTAACATTTAACAGAAGTAGGAATAAAGCTATTTAGGGCTCTCCTTAGGGCATGGACCTCAACCTTCTACATCTCATCTATTAGATCTAAAAGTGTAGCAAACAGTCACAGATCATTTTAACACAATAAAGAATACCCATTTGGAAAGCCATGACAAACTCCTTCAGTATAGCGAGTATGCCCAGGAAGAGTTGCTCCAGAGGGTCCTTGTAGAGCTCCCTTTCTTCCTTGCTCATGAATCCATATAGTACAGGACCATGTAAGCAGGCAGCATTCTGTGTCGAGATGCTGACATTGTATGTTGACAGCAAGTGATGGGGCACAAACCTCAGAGGATTGGAGGCAGGGATGTGCATGTACTGACACACTTGATGTATATCAGCTGACAACAAGAGATAACAAGTGCCTCGTTCTCCTCTAACTCTCTCATTCCACAAATCACAAAAGAGGAAAACAAAACATTTGGTTGTAACATCTAGCTAAGGTTATTTAGACTGTATCACATCTAAACATTAATTACCTTATTATTGTATCTAACATTAGCTAACAGGGTCGGGAGGTCAAGAGTTCTTCAGCAATGTAATTACAATGGGAGTTCCACGCACAAGCAAAAGATAAAATTGTCATCTTTCCTCATTTTGACATTAAAAAGAACAAATACATGTACTGAAATAGTGCGGATAAAGCTTCCAAAGTACAATTACAGATAAACATTGTTTTTGTTTTACCTTATCAACCTTCAACAAGCTGTTTTGTTTGTGAATGTTCTCTTACACTAGCAAACATGTTTGTTTTGTTTATGTTTAAGAATAAACATTGGCAAACATTAGCTAACAGCTGGGAGAGGTAGTGTGTAGCAAATGAAAATGCCATGCGCTACATCATTAGATAAACCTAGTCTACTAGCTAATGTTAGTGTCAGCTAAGTCAAGGTAAGTTTGCTAGTCCTCCGGAGTAAGTGAATATTACATTGTTCCACTACAAGTTTATAGTGCTGTCCAAATGTCTCCAGTAAAACATATGGAAAACAGTAACCTTAATACAGCTGCATTGAATGTTTATGAAAAAACATTCAAGAAGTACTTTTGAAAACAAAAACAATTGCAAATGCTAAAAGAAAACATACAATGTTGTTGCTAATCTAGAAATGTATAGGAAGGACAAATATGTGTTGCTCAGTAGTTGGGCATACCACTGTTGGCTACATCCAGTGGTGTAGTCTACGTGATAAGCAGGTACACGCCGTATACCCACTAAGAAAGCTCCAGGATTGGGGCAAGGATACGTAACAATATAGTTTTGTGACAGAACTTTTACTTCAATGATTTTGTTTCGCAAATACCGGGTAGAGTATAACTGCAATACAATTAGTTTAGCAGGGGAAGGCATCTTCTCCATTCACTTCCATTCATAAAATTCACCCTGTACGCTCTTTGTCTGTGTTACAAAGCGCGGACATGCGCGGAACGTTTGGCCGTGACTTAGACCTGACATCACCTACCAACGAACACAGTTGCTTGATTGTAATTTCTCCACGGCTCGACAGTAGCTCTGTAGCAAATGCAAGTTTAAAATGAGCTAATGTTAATGTAGAATCACTATTATATAGTATTGTAGCATATACTACCAAACGAGATATGAAACGAAAGCAAATTACACTCTTTGAGTGTTTTCGTAAGCCTGGCCCTGAAGCTACTGCTGCTTCGAATGACACTGCAGATGACACTACAGAAAATAACATTACAGAAAAGGAGCCTGATGCTGTAACGTTACACCTGGTAAGTGAAAGTCTTAGGCTACATCCACACTAATACGTTTTCGTTTTAAAATGCATAACTTTTGCTACTTTTGAGACTTTTTAAAACAATGCTGACCCCATTTTAGTTTTAAAACTCCGGTGTTGCGTTTTAGTGTGGACGAGCGGAAATGGAGACATTTGAAAACGATGAAGCAGACAACACGCTCGCTTCCTGATTGGGTTTTATCAGTAGTCATTCCCTGAATGATAAGTCTCCGTTTTAAAACGATAACGTATTAGTGTGGATGTGACCTCATACAAGTTAGCAGATATTACTGTAACAGCAGGGGAGTTAGCAAGCACGGATTTGCGGGGTGGCAAGGGGTGGACTGAAGCCTGGCCACCCTATTGGCCACCCCAGTCGTAATTGCCTTTTTGGGGCATTTTTTCTTGGGCAGAATAATGGGGGGGTTTTTAGAGGCGGAACCATTTCTGTACAGCCCCAACACACCTGCGATGCATCTTAGTGCGCACCCACGAGTGCTCCTGGAGACTTGACTTTACAACTGGCAAGTCTAGTAAACCAACAAATGATCAGTGTTGGGCAGTAGCGTCGCTACAAGTAGCGGCGTTACTAGTTTAACTACATTTCTCAGTAGCGTGGTGGTGACGTCGCTGTTTTCTGAATCAAATAACTTTTCAGTAGCGAAGCTCTTTTATTGATCAAGTACAAACTACATTTTCCCAAGGATCTCTGAAGCTCAAGCGCAGCGGAGCTTTCTGCTGCGGTCTGAAATAAAACTGCTAAGGATCAGTAAGTGACGCCACCGCCATACACAGACCTTTATGTGTAGCCGACAGAAGCACTTCCGTATGACGGTGACATCACGTACCAATGCTTGGGCTGATGCCTGCGACTTGTCTGCTGCAGGCGAATACAGACCTGCGAACTTGATGGAAAGATGGCAGAGGGTGAGTATGGCGTTATTTTTGTGCCACATTGCCGAGCGCGCAGTGGGACTTTCCTGAGCGCGCAGTGGGACTTTCGCAAGCACATCAATTATATTTTGAAGAGAAAATATTAATCTGAGCAAACAAAAATCTGTTCTGTGCGCGCTCAACTCTGCTTGTACGCTCGCTCAATCTCTGCTCTATGCGCTGGCAAGCACCTGCGCACTCACTCACAGTGTCCTCTCCTCTCCCAACATCTCCGCTGTGTGCGCTCTCAACTCTGCTTGTGCACTCGCTCAACTTGGCACAGCGTTACAATGTGCCACAAAACCAGCCAATCACAGACTTGGAGAAAGTAATTCTGATTCGCTGTTTTGTATCCAATCAGGTCGCTAATAGAGCTCAACAGTGAGGTTCCAGAAGTGAAAATCCCATTCATATTCTGAATCGGGATTTTGATTATTAGCCATATGTCGTAACCATCCGAGGTGTCGATAGAACGGACGTCTCGGCTAAACCAATTCGGGTTGAAGCTGGGACCTCTCAGATCCACAACTCAAAACAAGGGTTGGCTGTGAGATCACCAATGGAGAAAGAACGCCACCTGGTGGTCTTGCCAGTGCCTGTCGCCCCGAAAAATAGCTGGGATCTCTCGGTACCACAGCCCAACAAACCCCCAGTGGTTGTACCCCCCAAGTACATAGCACTTCAACGACCAGCATCAGCACCTATAAGGCAAGTGCCACCCTTCAGCCACGAAACTCCAGGTCCAAGTAGGGAGCGCCCGGGGTCAAGTGGGATTGTCCCTATAAAGGCGACAGGATCCTTTACAATGGATGTAAAAAGAAGCGACCTCAAAAGAGGGGGCTACTACCTGATCGACCAATGGCCCACACCGAAAAGAAGTAGTGTGGATCCAACTGGAGAAGCAGCAAAAGGCATGGCGACCCTCGTGGAAGTAATGTTTCAGGCAAAAAGGGTGGTAGAGCAGCAGGCCCAACCAGAAGAGGTTTCGAAGCAAGCATTTATCGAAGAAGGTGATTATCATATTGAAATATCAGAGGAAGAAGATGATGATGAGCAGCCTAAGAATGAACCAAAGCGTGGTTGGAAGGGCAAAGACAGGGATGCTTAAATCAGAGTAAGGGAAAGAATGCCATAAACAGCTAAAGCATATAGTGTGATACTATGTTATACCTAATCAACAGTATTGAACGTGTAAAGGAAATGAAATATGTTTAATGTTATAATAGAAATGTAACAAATCATGATAGACTGACAGATATGCAACAAATGTTTAGAGAATAATGATTATATGAATGATTATATTGTGTGATCTTAGGGACAGGGCCTCTAAGGCCACCACCAAGTGGAAATTTACTGAAACATGAGCTAATCATAAAAGTCACAAGATAAAGAGCAGTGTCAGCATGATTAAGCATGATCAAGCGTAAAAGTTGGGACAAACAACAGATGGTCAGGCAAAATAAGGAAGTAAAAGAGCTGATCGACAAGTCTTGGAAAATCTGGTACTTTCCAGCAGCAACGGGGAGTAACCTGCAATCGGAAGATCGACGCGATTGGGAAGAGGAAGACCAAATTAGGAAAAGACTAATGCACATGTAACTAGAAATGATATCACTGACAGAGGATTGTAATATGATTGGTGAACTGATGATTAATATGTGATTTGTTGTAACATGATTGGTGAATGTCATGTAGGAGGGAGAGAGAAATAGTATAAAGATAGAGGCAAAAAGACGAAATGTCGGGGAGCCATTCAAGGGGAATCATTCAACATTGAAGAGCACTGAAGATTTGATTAAGACTCTGAGGCGCTTATTGTTTGCCTTAGAGCGGATTTGGCTTCACTCCCTCCGAACCCTTCCGGTTCGTACAGAGGAATAGGTTAAATAATTACTATTTGATTCTTTGTACTCAGTGTTATTTTTGACTCGTTGTTTGACTGCTAAAGCTTAAATAAATACTTTACCTGCACTTAAAGTACTTGTTTCTCTAGTAGTTTATCTTCTGCTGTGGGTAGTAGCACCCCGGTAGTGGGTATTATGCCTCTCCTTACAGTGATGTAAAATAATCAGTGATTGTGTGGCTAAGTCAGGTTCATAGACGAAGGTTCTAATTGGTTGTCCTATACTCGCAAAGTAACATTCCCTTTACAGCAAAAGTATACTTGTTGTTTAAAAGCTTAAATTCCAGCAACCACATCAACAGTGTTGCGTTTAGAGGGGAGCTGTTGTTAACTGAAGCGGCCTTATGCTGTATTTTTACATAGGCCTGTAAGAGTGCACACAGGGTGGTAGTAGGGAAGGCTTCAGGATAGAAAACAGTTAGAAGCTGGACGAGTGCCCCTCGCCTTTGACCTAAGGATTCAGAATCTTGTGCTGCTAAATTGGGTAGGCAAGCAGAATATCGTCCACCTTAGTGTGAGGGTCATAACTGGTGATTCTGTATAGATCCCCAGGCAACAAAGGTAGACTCACCACAAGCTATTAGATTGTGAAACGATGGTGTATGCTCCTGTAGAAGCCACAAGTCCGTATGATATCAACCTTGTTTTGAGGAATTATTCGCGATGTCATGGAGAAGTACTACACTACCCGCAATCCTAAAGTGTAACAGCGATGTCTCTGATTGGTGGAGCTCGCTGTTACCATGGAAATGTTTACCGCACCAGCGAACGTCTTGTCAGCTAACGTTAACATTAGCTACTAACGTGACCTAGCTAGCTGCTTGCAGCTGTGACTACCTCACGTAATATTAGCATAACGTTAGTTACGTGAATGTAACTGGATCGAATTCACATTTATTAAAAACGAGTAACGTTAATAACTTATATATCTGATCCACCGGTTCTTCACCAACACACTGGTGGGGAATCGGTGGAACCGGCATTGATGGACGCCTGAGCGGTGATTGCAGTCAAGAACAAAGCACTGTACCTGTCAGGGGTAGCAGTTACTTAGGACCCAGAAAGGCAGACCAGGATGACAGAGTAGGAAAATAGGGATTTAATAACGAAGCAGGTGAGGGGGAGATGGGGGGTGCAGGGACTGGGCTGGATGGAGCTGGGGCAAGCAGGTGCGGCAGGAGCGAGGGAGGCAGGCAGGCTGGTGGGTGGGTATGGCGAGGAGACATAAGGGATCAGACGCACAGGGAATCTTGGAAGACAAGAGAGAGCACGGTTAGCAAAGCCCGGAGGCACACAAGGGAATCAACTCAGATAAGAATCTAGAGCGGCCGAGAATGCGAATACCACGGTAGTAGGCGGAACAATCTGGCGACGAGTGGTTGAAGAGCCGGGGTTTAAGTACTGCTGGGCTGATGGCTTGATAGGCGGCAGGTGTGGAGGAGAGGCAGGGCCGGGAGAGGGAGCCACACCCACGCCACACACACACACACACACACACACACACACACATAGACAGACAGTGACAGACAGGGAAGGTGAAAACATAGGGAAACCCCGGGGCCGGGGCTGGAGCCGTGACAGTACCCCCCCCCTCAACGGGCTTGTTGGGGTGCTCCCGGTGGAAGTCGCGGATGAGGGAGGGGTCCAAGATGAGGGACCCAGCTGCGCTCTTCCGGGCCGTAACCCTCCCAGTCAACCAGATACTGGAAGCCCCGACCCCGGTGGCGAATGTCCATCATTTTTCTCACCGTGTAGGCAGGATGGTCGTCGATGATCCGGGGGGGTGGAGGGTGGTCGGATGGAGGGCATAATGGACTGGAGGAGACAGGTTTGAGCAGGGACACATGGAACGTGGGATGAATTTTCAAAGCCGGGGGCAGTTTCAGCCTTACTGAAACCGGGTTGATGACCCTGTCGATCACGTAGGGCCCCACGTACCGGGGAGCCAACTTTCGGGACTCCACCTGTAGAGGCAGGTCCCGGGAGGAGAGCCATACCTTCTGCCCGGGTAGGTAGGTGGGTGCAGGGGTTCGACGGCGGTCGGCGAGGCGCTGGTTTTTGGCTGCAGAGCGAAGGAGGGCCGCCCGAGCTGCCTTCCAAATCCGGCGGCAGCGTTGGAGGTGGACCTGTACGGACGGCACCGCCACTTCCTCCTGCTGAGCGGGAAAGAGAGGAGGTTGATAGCCCAACGAGGTCTGAAAAGGGGCCATACCTGTGGCGGCGCTGGTGAGGGAGTTATGGGCGTATTCCACCCATGGCAGGTGAGAGCTCCAGGAGGTGGGATGCAGCGGAGGGCGGTTTCCAGGTCCTGGTTCGCCCGCTCCGTCTGCCCATTGGATTGGGGGTGGTAGCCGGAAGAGAGGCTGACGGTGGCACCCAGAGCCTGGCAGAAGGCTTTCCACACCTGGGAGGAGAACTGCGGACCCCGGTCTGAGATGATGTCCAGGGGGATCCCGTGGAGCCGGAACACGTGGAGCACCAGGAGGTCCGCAGTCTCCCTGGCGGAGGGAAGCTTGGGGAGAGGGATGAAATGGACCACCTTGGAGAATCGGTCGACTATAGTTAGGATGGTGGTATTACCGGCTGATGGAGGGAGACCAGTGACGAAGTCGACGGCGATGTGTGACCAAGGACGGCTGGGAGTGGGCAGTGGGTGCAGCAGGCCAGCGGGAGGCTGGTGGGAGGACTTGCTGCGGGAGCAGGCAGACACGAAGGCTCGGGTGTCCTGGGACATGGAGGGCCACCAAAAGCTCTGCCTGACGAACGCCAGGGTGCGGGCGAAGCCGGGGTGACATGTGAGCTTGGAGGAGTGGCCCCACTGGAGAACCTGGGACCTGGCGGAGTCGGGCACAAAAAGACGGTTAGCGGGGCCGTTACCTGGATCAGGGTGGTTGCGCTGGGCCTCCCCGACGAGGCTTTCGATCTCCCACGCAGCCGCCCCCACCACGCAGGACGGAGGGAGAATAGTCTCTGGCTCGGGAGTGGACCTCTCGGGAGTCCACTGGCGGGCGAGGGCGTCCGGCTTGACGTTACGGGAGCCGGGGCGGTAGGTGAGAGAAAAGTTGAACCTCCCCAGGAACAAAGCCCACCGCGCTTGCCGGGAATTAAGCCATTTAGCCGAGCGGAGGTAGGCGAGGTTCTTGTGGTCTGTCCATACCACAAACGGGTGCTCCGCCCCCTCCAGCCAGTGTCTCCACTCCTCCAACGCCAGGACCACCGCCAGAAGCTCCCGGTTCCCCACGTCCGCTCGGCCGGCGAGAGGCGTCGGGAGAAGAACGCACAGGGGTGAAGCTTCTGGTCCTCCGAGGACCGTTGGGACGGGGTCCACCTCCACCACAAACTGACTCGAGGGGTCTGGATGTCTTAGGACTGGGGCGGACGTGAAGAGCTGCTTGAGCCGGAGGAACGCTGCATCCACCTCGGGAGTCCAGGTGAACGGGGAGAGTGTGGAGGTGAGTCGAGTGAGTGGGGCTGCGACTAGGGATGCAACGATTATAGATTTTGATGGTACGATTATAGTCTGAGGAAAAACCACGGTTTCACGATTATTACGCGTAAATTTAAAAAAAATCACGAGCATTCATAAATTAGAGGTTTTATTGTATTTATTTTTAACAGTTGCTGCCTTTCAAAACACAAATAATACAGTAGCCAAATAATACATACAAAATAATAAATAAAAATAAACAAAAAGTATGTCTCTTTGGAATTAAATATAAGCTACATCTTTAAACATCCATGTCAGTATTTCCCTTTTTTACATTAACAGTTGCTGCATTTTGAAACATAAATAATACAGTAACAGTGAAAATAAATAACAGTGAAAATAAATAAAGTTGCTGCCTTTTGAAACAAATAATACAGTAACAGTGAAAATAAATAACAGTGAAAATAAATACAAAGAAACAAAGTCTATATCTCTTTGGAATTATAAGCTACATATTATATGCATTTCCCTTCTAAACAAAAAAAAATGAGTCAAAGGCTGCAGGACCTCTGTCTGCATCAGGGCCTTTTCAAAAATCACAATTATTCACAGTCCTTTCAGTTCATATTGTAGTGGAGAAAGGTGAGCATGTTCACATTTTCAGTGCTCAGTCTTGATCGGTGAGGAGACAGGATATGGCCACTTGCACTGAACACTCTTTCCGAAGGCACGCTTGTAGCTGGGATGCACAGGTACTTTCTGGCCACTTTGGAGAGCATTGGCATTTCTTCAACATGTGCCTTCCACCAAGTCAGTGGGTCAGCATCAGCACTGATGGTCGGAAAGGACATGTACAGTTTCACCTCAGAATCAATTTTTTCTTCAGCTGATGGCATTGCACTTCCTGATGCTGATGACCTGTTCTTCCTTGCAGTGGTGATTTGCTGTAACAACCCAGATAGGCTTTTGACTTTCCTCTTGGTGGTGGTGGAGGTGCTTGGTGTGGCTGCTGCTGGAGGCTGCTCTGTGTCTGGAGGCTCTTGTGTTGTTGTCAGTGCCATTGCTTCATCACTGCAGGCCTTGACTGTGCCATCCAGATCCTCTGCAAAGCTTCCCTTAAACCTGGGATCCACAAAACTTGATATGTTGAGCACATTCTCCATTTCCTCTGTATATCTCAGCTGCAGTAGCAGGTCTTCTCTGATCACCCCTTTCATTTGTTTAGTGAGTGCGCTGTCTCCCTCTTGTTCTTGAAGTATCTCACTGTTGATGTGCTCCAAGACTGGCTTCAGGGAGGAAAGTGTGACCTGTCTCTCTGAGGCCAGGACATCAGTGAAATCATGGAGAGGGCAAAGGAGCTGGCTTACTTGCTCCAGGACAGTGATGTCACTGTCTTTAGGCATGAGGTGCCATGTGCTTCGGTCTCCTGCTAGCACCCCACAGACGGCCTGCTGCTGCTCCAAGAACCTGGAAATCATTTAAAATGTGGATCCCCACCTGGTGATGACATCATGAATCAGTGCATGCTCAGGGATGTTCAATTCTGCCTGCTTCTTTTGAAGCTCTCGTTTCCGTTTCCAGCTTCGAGAAAACCCTTGCACCAAATGTCGGCATGCTCTGGTAGCGGACTCCACCCTTGGCATCTTGAGAACTTTGGAAATTGCCAGATTTAAATTGTGGCCAAAACAAGAAAACCAAACACAAGGAAATTGTTCAAAGGCTTTCTTCATATTACTGGCATTGTCTGTTGTAATTCCAGACAGACTCTCTTTCTTTATCTTCCAGTCCTGGAGCATGTTTTCCATAATTTCAGCTATATGCTCTGCTGTGTGGTCTTCTGGAAAATACATTGACTCAAGACAGTGAGACTTAAGTTGCCACTCGGAGGACAGATAGTGAACTGTACAGCTCATAAAGGGTTCTCCTCCACCACCAGTGCTGGTCCACAGGTCTGTCGTTACACCAAACCATACACCCTCTGCCAGCTGTTCCTCCACACTCGCTCGTACCTCCTTGTACATGCTTGGGATTTTGTTTGTGGAGAAGTAGGTTCTACTTGGAACTTTGTATTGTGGAACTGCCTTTTTCATCAGATGAAGAAATCCAGGTTTTTCCACAATCTGAAATGGCAGCATGTCTTTGGAGATTAAATAGGCCACAGCTTTATTCAAATCTTGGGCTTGTTTTGAAGAGGGAGCATAAGACACACACTTCGCAAAGGATTCTGCAACAGTGGGTTGAACTGCAGGTGCAGCAGCAGTACCAGAGGTAGTCTTTAGCTAAAAGTGAATACGAAAAATGAAAATAAATAATCCATGCCAAGATGAATTTCGATTGGACTTGCAGTAATGACTTTAGTTGATTTTTTTACTATTTAAAATATAGTATTTTTAAATTATTTTTAATTTTATTATTAATATAAGATTAAGATTAACTTTATTGATCCCCTAGGGGAAAATATTATTAATGTGGGTAATAAACTTTAATGTTATCATCAACTGTCATCCATGCCTAATGTTTTTATTCGTTTTTAATAATCTATTTCTCTCACACACACACACACACACACACACACACACACACACACACACACACACACACACACACACACACACACACACACACACACACACACACACACACACACACACACACACACACACACACACACACACACACACACACACACACACACACACACACACACACACACACACACACACACACACACACACACACACACACACACACACACAGACACGGGCGGCTGTGGCTCAGGGGGTAGAGCGGGTCGTCCGCTAATCAGAAGATCGGCGGTTCGATCCCAGGCTCCTCCAGTCCGCATGTCGAAGTGTCCTTGGGCAAGACACTGAACCCCAAATTGCTCCCGAAGCTGCGCCTTCGGTGTGTGAATGTGTATGAATGGTTAGATTCCCCTGATGTGCAGGTTGGCACCTTACATGGTAGCGCCCTGCCATCAGTGTGTGAATGGGGTGAATGTAAATGTAGTGTAAAGCGCTTTGAGTGGTCGGAAAAGACTAGAAAAGCGCTATATAAGTACAGTCCATTTACCATTCCATTTACACACACACACACACACCCCATAGCTCTCAAGTCTAGTCGTGTCCTCAGGTAAACCACAGTGTTGTAGCTGAGTTAAACTGTTGTGTATTACCTTCACTTGGGTGTGTAAAGCTGCATGGTGATCGTGAAGATGTTGAACTAAATTGGAGGTGTTGGACCCTTTAGCTGCGACTTTTTTTCGGCATGTTTTGCATATTGGATAGCCGTCGTCCTGAACAACCCCCTGGTCGTCCTTTGTGTAGCCGAAATACTCCCACACTGATGACTTAAGACGTTTTTTTGGTGGATACAAATCGCTTGGTCCCTCTGCCATTGTTTGGCAATGTAGCGTTTCTCTCTCGCTCTCTCTGACTGTCAACAGTGTCGCTTGGCTTCCGCACGGCATTTAAAGCTGGCGCGCGCCCCACTGGTGTAACGTTAACTTCGTTCCGGTACCTTTTTTTTAACCTTTATTTATTCAGGGGGAGTTCCGCTGACAGAGCCTTTCGTTCCGGCTGCAGCGGCTGCAGGTTGCGCCGGCAGTAATTTACCATTAATGCCCCTTTTTTTCTGAGAACAGAAACACTCAATGTTTTTTTTTTATTTTTATATATACACTCGGTGTTGCTGAGCCTCTACGGTTATATAACCGTGACGTTTTAAATCGCAGTTAATAGTAAAATCGGTTAATCGCTGCATCCCTAGCTTCGACCTTACTGAAGTCCCGGATAAATCTTCGGTAAAAGAACTGTTGAAGTTGTTTCCGGGAGGAGGGTGTCGGCCACTCAGCCACAGCCTGGATCTTGGCCGGGTCCATCTTCACCTGCCCCCGCTCTATGATGTAGCCTAAGAAGCTCACAGAAGGGACGTGAAATTCACACTTTTCAGCCTTAACAAACAGTTTATTATCGAGTAGGCGACGGAGCACCAACCTGACATGCTGAACGTGTTCCTCTGCGTCCCGAGAGAAGATGAGGATGTCGTCTAGGTAGACGAAGACGAAACGGTTCAGCATGTCGCGGAGGACGTCATTGACGAGTGCCTGGAAGACTGCTGGGGCATTGGTGAGACCGAAGGGCATGACGAGGTACTCAAAGTGGCCGAGGGCGGTGTTAAAAGCTGTTTTCCACTCGTCCCCCTCCCGGATCCGGATGAGGTGATAGGCGTTACGGAGGTCTAATTTAGAGAAGACGGTAGCGTGTAGAAGAGGCTCAAAGGCAGGATCGATGAGTGGCAGGGGATATTTATTCTTCACGGTGATGTTATTCAGGCCACGGAAGTCGATGCAGGGACGCAGGGCGTGATCTTTTTTCTCCACGAAGAAGAACCCCGTGCCGACGGGAGACGAGGAAGGCCTGATCAATCCCGCAGCCAGGGAGTCGTGGATGTAACTCTCCATCGCCTCCCTCTCCGGACGAGAGAGGTTGTAGAGTCGGCTAGTTGGCAGGGGAGCTCCGGGAAGCAGATCGATGGCGCAGTCGTAAGGACGATGTGGTGGTAGGGAGAGGGCCCGTTGTTTACTGAACACCTCTCCAAGGTCGTGATAATCGGGGGGAACCAAGGAGAGGTCGGGGGGTTCGGGAACGGTCGCGGTCGCGGACTTACTGGGGGCTAGGGCAGACAGAAGACAGTGGGAATGGCAGAATATGCTCCAGCTGATAACGGAACCCGAAGACCAGTCGACGTGAGGGTTAAATACACTGTGTGCCTTTGAAGTCTATTATTGGTTAAATACACTGTGTGTATTTAACTTCTGGAGGGATTCTGAACTACTTGACTCTTCTAGAATAGTTTGAGTATATTTTTCTTGCTTACCAGGTTGCTGTTAGCTGTACTTTGATTGCTTAAGTATTAGTGCTTTAATCAGTAGTCTATTGTTAGCTGCTAGTTGGTCAGTTTCTCTTTGTGTCATAGCCCCTATTGAAGGTAGTTTCACCAAGCTAGGCCAATTGCCTTGTTAATTGTCTGGGAGGGGCCTGCACTCCTGGCAGACAATTAGCAATCAGAGGAAGCAGTCGTCAACCACTGCTGCTTTGAAAGCGCCAGCTTTCAAGCGTCAGGCAAACGAAGGCTAGGTGAACAAAGGCAACAGGCGACTTTTTCAAGCCCGACTTCTTCTAAGAACGTCCTTCGAAGATTAGGTGCTTCTTCTCTTCATAAACCGTATCATTGTATTGTGATCTACCATGTGTTTGCTTCCTATTCCTGTCCTCTCCTATTTCCGGTGGTCGCACAGACGCTGGGTCACACCCAGACGCCGCGACCCCACTAATCTCATCTATCCTACTCTCTCAACTCGCGTTGAGCAAGTGGTGGCAGGGGGGCTGTGGAACTGCCAGTCGGCTGTGCCTACGCATCCCTGCTCTCCCTCAACTTTCTTGCTCTAACTGAGACTTGGATCACCCCAGAAAACACTGCCACGCCCGCTGCTCTGTCAGATGTGTACTCTTTCTCTCACACTCCCAGAGCTGCGAGGCGAGGCGGTGGTACTGGCCTGCTAATTTCCACCAAATGGAAATACTCTCTTTTTTCTCTGCCACAATTCTCTCCTTCCGCCTTTGAATTTCATGCTGTCACTGTTTCTCATCCAGTCAAGCTCACCATCGCGGTTGTGTACCGCCCACCAGGCCCTGCTGGTGAGTTCCTGGAGGAGCTTGACACACTAGTCTCCCACTTCCCTGACGATGGCTCTGGACTCATCCTTCTCGGTGACTTCAACATCCAGACTGAGAAGCTTGACCTTCTTTCGTTCCTCGCCTCCTTCGACCTAGCCCTCTCCCCATCTCCTCCTACCCACAAGGCTGGCAACCAACTGGACCTAATCTTCACCAGACACTGTTCTACTGCCAACCTCTCCGTCACTCCTCTTCATCTCTCTGACCACTACTTCATGTCCTACACTCTCTCTCTCTCCTCTCCCCCCTCACATCCTCTCCCTACCCACATGGTTTCTTCTCGTCGCAATCTCCGCTCGCTCTCTCCCACTGATCTTTCCTCTTCTGTTCTCTCTGCTCTCCCTGCCCCTGAATCTTTTTCTCTTCTATCCCCTGATACTGCCACTGATCTTCTTCTCTCTACTCTGTCCTCTTCTCTGGACCATCTCTGTCCCCTCACCTCCAGGCCTGCACGCCAAACTCCACCTGCCCCTTGGTTGTCGGACTCAGTGCGTACTGAGAGACGGAGCCTGAGAGTGGCTGAGCGCAAATGGAGAAATGGCAACCTCCCGGAGGACCTTCTTACCTTCCAATCTCTCCTTTCCACTTTTTCCTCCTCTCTATCTGCTGCTAAAGCTGCTTTCTTCTGCACTAAAATTCAAACTTCTGCTTCCAACCCTAAAAAACTCTTTGAAACTTTCTCTTCCCTCCTTCCCTTGGTTCTGTTATCCATTCACACGACTTTTCCTACCACTGCTATGCAGATGACACCCAGCTGACCCTGTCATTTTCCCCCTCTGACACACAAGTGGAGGCACGCATTGCTGCGTGTCTGGCAGACATCTCGGAGTGGATGTCGATGCACCACCTGAAGCTCAACCTGGACAAAACTGAGCTGATGTTCCTCCCGGGGAAGGGCTGTCCGCACCGAGACCTGGCCATCACCATTGATAATGCTGTGGTGACGTCAACTCGGACTGCGAGGAATCTGGGTGTGACCCTGGACGACCAACTGTCGTTCTCGGCAAACATCGCATCAGTGACACGCTCCTGCAGATTCCTCCTCTACAACATCAGGAGGATTCGCCCCTTCCTCACTGACAAGGCAGCGCAGGTGCTCATCCAGGCTCTTGTCATCTCCCGCCTGGACTACTGCAACTCCCTCCTTGCTGGTGCCCCGGCGTTTGCCATCAGACCTCTGGAGCTTGTTCAGAAAGCTGCAGCTCGTCTGGTGTTCAACCGCCCCAAGTTCTCCCATACAACTACCCTTCTCCGTTCTCTACACTGGCTCCCTGTAGCGGCTCGCATCCAGTTCAAGACCCTGGTGCTAGCCTATAGGGCAGTGAAAGGAACAGCTCCTTCTTACCTCCAGGCTATGGTCAAGCCTTACACCCCCGCCCGACCACTTCGCTCTGCTGCCTCGAGGCGACTGGTTGCCCCGTCGCTCAGAGGGCCCTGCGGCCGATCTACACGGTCACGGCTCTTCTCTGTCCTGGCCCCGCAGTGGTGGAATGAACTCCCCACTGATGTCAGGACAGCAGAGTCGCTGCCTATCTTTCGCCGCAGGCTGAAAACCCACCTCTTCAGGAAACACTACCCTGACTCTTCCCCTTAGCCATGCCTATTTGTCGTCAATTATGTGTCTGAGCTCGTTTATTGGCTCTTGTTCATTTGATACACTTATTTGTCTTAGCTCTTGCTTATTTGGTTCACTTATTTGTCTTAGCTCTTGTTTATTTGATTCTCTTATTTGTCTCATTTGTTTAAGATATAGTGGGTTGCTAACTTATTGCACTCTTACCTTAACACTAGTTATGCTCTTAGTTGCTTGTTTAGGAAGGAAATGCACTTACGATTTCTGGTGACTAGTAGTTTTCTTGCCTACCTATGTTGAATGCACTTATTGTAAGTCGCTTTGGATAAAAGCGTCTGCTAAATGACTGTAATGTAATGTAATGGTTATGGAGCGCCAGCCAGGGCCGACCCAGTACCACCGGGGCGTGGGGAGAGGAGATGATGTGGAGCTGGATATGTTCCCGGTGGTTCCCCGACAGGACCAGAGTGAGGGGTGCAGAGCGGTGTGTGACCCGAGCCAGGAGCTTGCCATCCAGCGCGTTGACAGTCAACAGGGAAGGGAGAGGTTCGGTGGGGATTCCGGCCTGTGAAACCAGTGCGGAGTCGATAAAGCTGGAATCGGCGCCAGAGTCCACCAAAGCGAGCACCGGGAGCGTCTCTTTAGACCAGAGGAGAGAAGCGTTGAAGCGAACGCAGGACTGCGGGGCTGGAGATGGGGTGGCGGCTTGGCTCATCAGGGACCCCGCAGTCACTGACGAGCCTCCCCCTTTTGGCCGGAGCGGACAGGCAGCCAGGAAATGGCCCGTCTGGCCGCAGTAGAGGCAGGCTCCCGAATCCATCCTCCAGCGGCGCTCCTCCCGGCAGATGAGGGATACCCCTGGGAAGGCCGGGCTCGACTCACCACTGTGCAGCCGAGTCGGAAACCTTAATCGTGAGCTGGATGGCTTCGTCTAGCGTCCCCACTTCCCCGCGGAGTGCACCTCCCTACACAACTCCCGGCTGAGACCGCTCTGAAATGCGGAAATCAAAGCGCTGTTGTTCCATCCTGACTCAATGGCTAGACAGCGGAATTTGCCCACATAGTCACGAATACTGAGCTTGCCCTGGCGTAGCCGCAATAGGTGTTGCCCCGCTTGCTGCCCCCTTATCAGGTAATCAAACATACGCCTGAGCTCGGCAGAGAAGGCTGCGAAGGACTGCGCTGTGGGGGAACCCTGCTCATAGAGAGCGTTGTAAAAACGGGGGACCCTCCAACAGGTTGACAATAAAAGCAATCTTGGCAGCTTCGCTCCCATAGCGGGACGGTTGGGCATTAAAAGTCAATTTGCACTGGATTAAAAACTCACGGCAGGTGTAAGGATTGCCGGAATATTTGGCCGGGGGCGGAACGTGTGGCTCCGACGTAGAGGAGGCAGACGGAACCGGCGGAGAAGCCGCTAGGGGTGGTGCGGAATCCGTGGCACTGCTGGATCCCGAGCGGAGAGGAGCCAGCGCTGAGGAAATGTCCTTTAGTTGGTCTAGGATGGCTTGCAGCGCCTGCTCGTGCTGACCCAAACGTTGTCCCTGGAGGGAGACGGCCTGCTTCAGGGTGTCTAGGTCTGCTGGGTCCATTCTGGCCAGATTGGTCAGGGGTAGCAGTTACTTAGGACCCAGAAAGGCAGACCAGGACGACGGAGTAGGAAAATAGGGATTTAATAAGGAAGCAGGTGAGGGGGAGATGGGGGGTGCAGGGACTGGGCTGGATGGAGCTGGGGCAAGCAGGTGCAGCAGGAGCGAGGGAGGCAGGCAGGCTGGTGGGTATGGCGAGGAGACACAAGGGATCAGACGCACAGGGAATCTTGGAAGACAAGAGAGAGCACGATTAGGAAAGCCCGGAGGCACACAAGGGAATCAACTCAGATAAGAATCTAGAGCGGCCGAGAATGCGAATACCACGGTAGTAGGCGGAACAATCGGGCGAGTGGTTGAAAAGCCGGGGTTTAAGTACTGCTGGGCTGATGGCTTGATAGGCGGCAGGTGTGGAGGAGAGGCAGGGCCGGGAGAGGGAGCCACACCCACGCCACACACACACACACACACACATAGACAGACAGTGACGGTGAAAACATAGGGAAACCCCGGGGCCGGGGCTGGAGCCGTGACAGTACCGTGTCGATGACAACACTATACACTATACTATATGAAACACTATATATATACATACACACACACACCAACAACAATATAAACACTATAATATTGACGAATGTTAAATTCAAGAAGAAGCGCGATAAACTATAGTTTGGAAGTTGTTGGAAAGGTATAATTCGCAATGGTTTATGGGATGAGTAGTTCCTTCACTCTTAAAATAATTATGTACACAGTCTTGTACCTTTGCCTTTTTTTCCGTTTTCCGATCTTTTTTTGCTCAGAATCAAATGTTTTATGGTCACGATTCATCTCGTAGTTGGCTGGCTTGGTTCCAGGCTTAAAACTCTTTATATAAGGATTTTCTGAAATGTAAATGTAGTGAATGAATGGGAAATTCACTTCCGGAACCGGAGCCGTTCAAAAAGTGGGCGGTCACTGTTGCGCTCTATTGCAGCTAGTATCATCGAAAATTCTCTTCATCCATGCGAAAATCCCAAAGTTTGTGGAAGCAGCCTGATTGGATACAAAACAGCCAATCAGGATTACTTTCCCCAAGTCTGTGATTGGCTGGTTTTGTGGCACATTGTAACGCTGTGCCAAGTTGAGCGAGCGCGCAAGCAGAGTTGAGAGCGCACACAGCGGACATGTTGAGAGAAGAGAGGACACTGTGAGCGAGTGCGCAGGTGCCTGCCAGCGCACAAAGCAGAGATTGAGCGAGCGTGCAGGCAGAGTTGAGCACGCACAGAACATATTTTTGTTTGCTCAGATTAATACTTTCTCTTCAAAATATAATTTATGTACTTGCGAAAGTCCCACTGCGCGCTCAGCAATGTGGCACAAAAATAACGCCATAGGTGAGGACATAGAGGAATTGATCCCGAGGGAGTCGCCGTGGCCGTACCTCGAGCTAATACATGAGTTTAAGTGAAACAACAGAGAAAAATGATGTGTTCATGTGCTTACTGTGCAACCCCAAGGAGAAGCTGCTCTCAACTTCCAAGACATCAAACACTAATTTAATAAACAATTGAACTGAACATTTTTTGCCTGCCTATCTGTTTGACTGATCAGCATTGACTTGTAATGAAGTTGGTTCAATGTAAAAAGAAAAATAGCTTTGATGTAGTAAACTTTTGCCATGTTGCTGTAGTTTAGCTTGCTACATTCCTCTGGGGGGTAGCTTCAGTGTAGTGAAGCTTCATTTAATGTAGAGTAACTGGTAGCTTAGCTCACTACACTTTCCAAGTAGCTTGCCCAACACTGCAAATGATTACAGGTAAGCTAATAATATCAGAAGGAAGATGCTTTCGACGCTTTGAATTATTCCATCCGTGACTGTATCTTTTTAGTTAAATTTAAGTGTGGAGTCTAGACGAGCAAAGTCCCTGGATTTAGATGATTTTGTGAATCGCTTTGCTACAAACCACAATAATCTCAGAATACAGCTGTTGTAAACTGAATGCGTGACACAGTCATGTCATATGTATATGTTGCAGACAGGGGGATTCAAAAGGGAATATTAGTGCCTTTTGAGCATTAGTTTGAAACAGGTGGATCAAAAAGAAAATACATTATTGCCTTTGTAATAAGTATAATGTTGGCATTGTAGAGTTTTTGCAATTATATAATTTGTGTTTTGACAATGAATAATAAGTGAAGTTTACTTTTTTAGTGCTAGCTCAGAGGGCCACAGTTTGTGAAACAGACCTCAAATGTAAAAGATGATGAACATCTGCTCTCAGAACAGTAGTAATACTGTAGCTTGGGGCACTTGTACTTTGTACCTATAGTGTAAGCTTCTTTGTTACTTTACCTGTAGGAATAAGAAAAAAATGTTGGATACACTGAATATTATTTGATCTATTCCACCATTGCCTGAATTCCAAATAATGTAGACTTATGTGTTGTAGGTGCCTAAAATAGCCCTTTATTTTCTAGCTAGACACATTTTTATGTTCATATAATAGTGATTTATGTGCCACCCCAAAATGACCACTGGTCCCATCCTGGCCACCCCATTGAAAATTGCCTGGCTCCGCCACTGGGAGTTAGGAGAAACTTTGAAAAATAAGGGAAGTGTCAGTCCAACCATTAGGACTCCTAAGTCTAAATCAGTGAATAAAGCTAATTTCATGGCCATCAAAGGATTACCTGTAGAACATGTGCTAAATGTAGAATGGCCCCATTATACGGACCCAGGTATAATAAGTAACAAATGTCTGTGTGATTTAAAATCACCCCAGCTGTAAATGTCATTGGCTGTTAAAGTCTTGTGTTGCTTATAATAAATTGTTGATAACACATACCCAGTCTTTCAGAATGGGTGTGTACGAGGCTGGGAGGGAATCATCACAGTATACCCACTACAATAAACTAGACTACACCACTGGCTACATTGTACCAATCAAAAGCACAGGCTATCTTAGATGAAATGTAATTGCTATTATTAAATAATGTGCTTCAAGTAGCCTCCAATAAAAAGTCCCCACCGCCTTCTTTTCTCATGATACATGGCTTTCACAACATTGCTAATATTATCCAATCCATTTTTACCTCACAAATATTTGACCAGTTAACGTTAATATTTGAATATAGCATAAACTAATATATATGCAATAAAGCAAAACTATATATCCTAATTTTCCATAGGCCAGTTATAATAATGTTAGTAGAGTGAAGATGCTTCTTACCTCACTCTTCATCACTGTCAATTGGTACTGGTGATGAAAATGTCACATTGCCTGTACACAAATATGTGTACAGAGCGATACTATTGAATTAACAGATGCCTCACTGGCCTAAATATGGCATATCAATGGTTGTATGGAAGCTAGCCATAGACCTGTAGAGATTAACTCTGACCCATTTGGGCCTTGGGCCTTTGGTTAATCTTAAAATTGGTAATCTTTATCATGGAGATCATATGTTCAAACAAACAGATTCAGCTTCAGTGACAGTCATAAAAAGGGCAAACTATTGCCTAAAGAGCAACAAACTTGCACTGTTAAATTGAGTGTGTTCAATGTATCCATGTATGCCATTCCCCTGAAAGTAGTCAAGTTTATTTGTATAGCCCTTAATCACAGTTACAGTCTCAAGGGATTCATAATGGCCACAATATGAAATAATAAATGAAAACCACACACACACAACCTTAGACCCTCAATGAGAACAAGGAAAAACTCCCACAAAAACTTCATTAGGAAAAGAAGAAGAAGAACACCTTTATTAGTCCACATGTTTTGTGTCACACACACACAGCATGCAGTCGGTGGTGTCAGCGATAGCAGTTACTAGGACCCAGAAAGGCAGACCAGGACAACAGAGTAGGGAAAAAGGTGATTTAATGAGGAAGCAGGTGTAGGAAGGTGGGGGGTGCAGGGACTGGGCTGGACGGAGATGAGACGAGTTGGTAAGGCAGGAGCGAGGGACGCGGGTTGAAGCTGGAGCAAGCAGGTGTGGCTGGAGCGGGGGAGGCAGGCAGGCTGGTGGATGCGGCGAGGAGACACAAGGGGTCGAACACACAGGGAATCTTAGAAGACAAGAGAGTTGGGTTAGAATAGCCGAAGGCACACAGGGGAATAAACTCAGATAGGAATCTTGAGCGGCCGAGAATGCGAATACCACGAATAAGGCGGAACAATCTGGCGACGAGTGGTTGAGGAGCCGGGGTTTAAATACTGCTGGGCTGATGGCTTGATAGGCGACAGGTGTGGAGGAGAGGCAGGGCCGGGAGACGGAACCACACCCACACCACACACACATAGACAGACAGTGACAGACAGGGGAGGTGAAAACATAGGGAAACCCCGGAGCCGGGGCTGGAGCCGTGACAGTTGGTGGCCGCCAAACACACACACGCATGCAGGGAGGGTGGCTGTGGAAATTTGTCCTCTGCATTTATCCCATCCTGTTACGCTGCCCCTCCAGGGGCAGTCAGGAGCAGTGGGCAGCCCTCTACATCGGCAACCGGGGGCCAACGGCTCCAGATGTTAAGTCCACGTCGTGGTCATTACATTACATTACATTACAGTCATTTAGCAGACGCTTTTATCCAAAGCGACTTACAATAAGTGCATTCAACATAGGTAGGCAAGAGAACTACTAGTCACCAGAAATCGTAAGTGCATTTCCTTCCTAAACAAGCAACTAAGAGCATAACTAGTGCTAAGGTAAAAGTGCAATAAGTTAGCTACCTACTATTAGCTATTTAAAACTGTTCCTGGGTGTCTTGACAAGATGTTTTTGAAATGGATATCAAAAAAAATCCTAAAACCAGCTTCTGTAGTGTGTGTTTCAGTCTCTCTTTTTCTCCATTGTAAAGAACAGGCTGTTTTGAGGGCGTGGAGGTTGTATGTAATGAGCATTGCTCTGATTGGCCGCCTCACAAGGTAAACAAATAAGCTTGACGCAGAAATTTACCATAACCATGGCGGCCGCTCCAGAACCAACACTGAGACCATACATGTTTGAGCCAGAGTCTGACCCAGAATGATAAAAATTCTGTGTAATATTATACTATCGTGCGTTTGTTTTGTGTATGTGGGTGTGTGAGCGACGCTCTCTGCTGTAGCCGGTCTGTTTATGGCTCATGTCCATAAGCTTATTGAATACAACTTGCAGACAAGCTAGGATTGACAATTTTGTTGAGCTAGTTAGCCAATATATTATTGGATGCAACCTATTTGCATCCAAACAGCGCAAACAACCAAACGCGATTGTACTAATGGTGGCTAAAATTTACCGAGCCGGACACGTTCGACAGACTAAGGCCGAATCCCAATTCACCCCTTGGCCCTACCCCTTAGCCCTTCCCCTCCATTTTGCGCGTTCACGTGTAGGGGTAGGGGTGTCCCAATTATCTTGGGATCGAGGGGTAGGGCGAAGTGCTAGGGCTACATGGCCCTCCAAACGGAGATTTATCAGGGGCACACTACAAACTGAGGGCTAGGAGAAGTCTCCCAGAATTACCTGCGAATTAACTGGAAGATCATGGCGAACGCTACACTACCATCCAAAGTGAACCACAAATGTAGTATTTTCTTCATTAATAAAGATTTAAAAAATATTCTAACCGTGGTATTATCTTAGTTTAATGTCGTTTCAATGTATTATAGACCCTTTCTTTATAACAAGCATAACAAAAAATCGCTAGTATGTCTCTACCTCGCTAGTTAACGTTACAACATTGTTTTTAGGCTGATTTGTGCATGACAGTCCTACATTTTGACATATTTCCATGTCGCATTTCCCCCCTTTGATGGCATATGACGCCCGAAATATAACTGAAGTCCAGCAGCGAAGTTGCTGCACTTGTTACGGCTCCTAATATCAGTGCAGACTGGCAGGGTAACGGTAGGAGCACGGCTTGCTAGACTACAGAGCACCGCTAACGCTATTCTGTCATGAAGTGGACTGGTAATGAAGCAGTGGTCTTTTTTATTTGATGACTTGTTTGATCGATTGGTAGCGTGAAACGTATAAATTGTGAACGAATCGCGAGCGTCCATGCTTTTCTATCTCCATCAGATGAATGGCAAATGTCACTGTGATAATACCATTATTGCCATAGTAAAGTCCGATAACAAACTTAGGTCTGTTTACGTAAACGTCATCGATGACGTATCAGGGTCTTGAAGGGTTGTCCCATTTCATAGGGAGAGATACCCCTTGTGACTCTGTTCCAAGGGCCAAGCCGAAGGGCGAGGGAGCCCTCGAAAACGAGCCGTAGGGGTGAAAATGAGAATTGGGATTCGGCCTTATAAAACAGACAATGGTCCCAACAAATAACTCTAAGATGAGTCCTGACTCCAACCAATAACTTTAAAAGATGTGTCCTGACTCCAGCTTTAGTTTTCTTACTTCTTCCACACCCAACAAGCCCATGGCTAACTTGCAAATAAAATCAAAACATGGTGACACTTACAGATTCCAATTTTGCAGATGGGTCACGTACCTTATGAATTGCTCCATCTTTAAGCTTCAATTTAGATGCTAATCCTGCCGTTGCTCAAGCAGTCCGAGGAGTGATCATCACACACAGAAAAAATGAGCTAACTGTAGCCGGGAAGTTGCCGTTAAAAATAAAATTAATCCACTCTGTCCTGGCATTTTCGCGTGTTGGGAGACTGTGCAGGGATCTATGTTGCTGCCTGCATCCTACAACAGAACAACTGGAGAGTTGGCATCGGGCAGTAGACATGTTGTCGTTGTATCTCCACTGTTTGCAAAGTAAAGGTGCATTCCATCGTACTCGGAAAAAACGGTGTCCGACAGTGATATGCGCTGATTCTATTCACTAATGGCGCTGTAGTAGTTGATGTAGGTCCTCTTTAGATGCGTGTAACATTCTGAGACTTTCCATACAAACATGAGTTTGCTGAGGGCAATTATGTTTTCCCAAGCAGATGCACTGGAACACATTTAGATTGGAAGTTAGGAATACCGACTCGGAATTATCAGTTTCCGAGTATAATGAAATGCACCATAAGCAACTACTTGCGGCGCTGCAGTGAGCTGCATTTTGAGACGAGGTAAATGGGAGTGGTTATTCACCTGGGTGTGGGCATGCTCTGAGAGGGGTTGGATTATGTTAAGAAGCGCCCGTTATGACGTATAAACGGGCTACTTTCCGAAACAGCCTGTTTTTGCCCCGTTTGGACACCGTTTTTGGAAAAAGGAAAATACAGAAAAAGGGGTTGACTTCCAGATTTCACATTTTCTCGGCTACTTAGGTCAATGGTAACCTGTGGAACATGTATAAGGGCCAGGAATAAGCCGTTTTCCATAATATGTCCCCTTTAAACAAATGAGACAAATAAGTAAATCAAATAAACAAGTGCTAAGACAAATAAGTGAATCAAATAAACAAGAGCTAATAAACAAGAGTTCAGACAAATAAGTGAAGACAAATAGTCAAGTGCTAAGAGGAAGGGTCAGGGTAGTGTTTCTTGAAGAGGTGGGTTTTCAGCCTGCGGCGAAAGATGGGCAGCAACTCTGCTGTCCTGACATCAGTGGAGAGTTCATTCCAGGGGCCTCTGAGCGACGGGGCAACCAGTCGCCTCGAGGCAGCAGACCAAAGTGGTCGGGCGGGGGTGTAAGGCTTGACCATGGTCAGGGACAGGACAGGAGATGTCTCAGCACTATGTCTGGTGCTGATCAGGAGAAATGGTGGTGTAGGGGTTGGAGCATAAACCTTGTAACCACAAGGTTGGTAGTTCAAATCCCACATGAGCTCTGTGACCATTCAATAGCACCTTGACAAAGTAGCAGTCGAATAATATCTTTTGTAAATAAACAAACTTGTCTAAGACTGTTTGACTTAAGAAATGTAAAAAAAGACACAGTAAGATTGTTAAGGGTCATGTTAAGATCTGCATAAATCCTATCAAGACCTTTAAGGACCCTATCAAGATCTTCAAAGATCCTAAACAAGATCTTCACAGATCCTACAAGATCTTTAAGGATCCTGGCAAGATCAAGCAAGCAGGATCCTACAATATCCTAATCAAGATTTTAACCAGGGAGTGTGCAGAGGAGCAGCAGAGAATGAGTTGTGAGTTTGATGGTTTAAATAGATCGTGCAATTTGCAGTGCCTATGGCGTCACTCGAGTATGTCTGCCTGAGATAGCTTCGCAGGTTCCACTCCATAAAATGCAAGGGTGCCAATAATCTTGGCCAGAACTGTAGTTTCTTCAGAGGGTAACAGAAGCTATTGTATTAAACATAGCTTTGTTAGCTAAAATTCCATTACGTATCTATATCTTTTAGGAAGGGATAGATACGTAATGGAATTTTAGTGTGATAAACCACAATGCGTAAAGTGGTACTTATTTTACTCAAAAACTGTAGTGACTATCAGACTCACTCAAGTTTATTTGTTTCTTATCATTATGACTCACTCTTCTTGGTAATTGTGATAATGGAGTGGTACAAAGTAGATTTATAAATTAAATGAAAAGCAAATGGTACCCCTTGGAACCCAGGATCAAATACTGCTGAGTATAGTCAAATGTGGACAGTTTAGGCTGGGAACACACAACACGACTAAACAGACTGTGAAAAGATTGGACATCACACACTTGAAGCAACCTTCTGCGTAAAAGGGCTTTCAGGTGATATAACTCACCCCCTGGTGGCCATATTGGAGGTCCTCAGCTCTTGTGCAACACAAAGCTGATTGCGTTTCTAAATGTGCAACTTGGCAGTCTCAGTTGAATAGACAAGGTTAATTTCTGTGCTGTTTTACTGTGAACTGATCATTTCATCACTGACACGTGATTGATTTTGTGTTTAGATAATGCCAGCTTGTTAGCTAGCTAACCATGATTATGAGGCGCTGTTAGAGACAAATGTGTGTCCAAAACGGGCAAGGGAAGGATCCAACTGGGGAGACTTGTGCAAGGGAATCAAATGCTCGAATGACTGATCATATTGATGTGCGCGGCCTGTTCAATTTGCTCGCGCAGAGAATGTTAGAACATGCGCGCAGAGCCAAACGAATAGATCTCGCGCAGCCCGTCATATTTGACCACGCGGAGCCAATCCAGGAGTCCTCCTAACTGATATAGAAAAATTGGAAATAGCTGAAAGACACATTCAAATGATAGTTAAACTACAGTGTTAAACCTTCTTTTAATCAGAAAAGCTTGGCTGTTCACGTGCATTATATGAAGAAATTGTATCATGCAACAGCAGGATCAACCATTTAAAAGTGTGTTCATCAGACATGACCTATTTATAGATGGCTCAAAAATTATGTAGAAAAATGGGAAAACAAATACACTTAATCTGTTGGACACTTCTGGGAATAATACCCTTTTATTAAAATCCAGCCATGACAGATTTTGCATTTACATAACAAATATATCAAAAATAACAACAATATAAACAACAAAGTGTTCTGTGGTTATGTGTAAAGCCCACAAATGCGTTTCAGAAGTGGCATCCAGAATGTCAACATGTACCATATGTTGGAATAACTGGCTATAAAAATCTGAAACAACTCGATTTGAATCACCCCAGAGACATTCTATTCTAACATTGTGAACAGAACATCCAAAAATAATACTACCTCTATCCAATGAATGATTGGTAATTGATATGTTATTAGGCTAACTGGTATGATGATGTACGTGTTTATTTGCATGTAGAGCGGGGAACTGAGATCCGATCACTAGAGACGATCACTTAGATGCATTCTAATGCCAGGTGAAAACGGACGTACTTAGAGGTGTGAACTTGAGATCAGATCGCCCAAATTGGATGTTAATGCCAGGTCTAAACAGGGCCTATGTCTCCTCTGACCCTTTTGAGGGAGACCAAATCTAGCTACCCCCTCTCTAAACAGAGCCAGAACTGTGGAAGCCATGTTATTTGTGCAACAATTGCCCTGCTAAAACCATCAAAACAGCCGTGTAACACAAATCGCCATGAAACCAGTTTATGGTTTGA
This sequence comes from Hoplostethus atlanticus, assembly GCA_034670405.1. Lineage (NCBI taxonomy): Eukaryota > Metazoa > Chordata > Actinopteri > Trachichthyiformes > Trachichthyidae > Hoplostethus > Hoplostethus atlanticus. The sequence goes on from JAXDDX010000085.1 coordinate 1,710,590, forward strand.
GTCGATGTGCCTATAAAGAAGAAAAATATTTAGTCAATACAACAACAAAAAAATCAGGGACAAATTTAATACATTTATGTAATGGTTAAGCAGAGGGGGAAGTCAAAAACTCATTTTAATATGCTACTACAAATCATGGTCGCTACCTATGGTTTGGTCCCCTTACATTGTACTCTCTTATTATATGTATACTCTTATTACATGGTGTGCCTACTGGGTCAACAGCTGCTAGTCTCTCTCTGACATGTCTCCGCTGAATGGACAAACCTCTACCCCGAAGGCTTCTTAGCCAATATAACAGACTTTAATTACAAAGTGATAATCAGATGTATAATTCCTGTGTGAGAAAGAAATATGTGTTTTTACATTGAGAGACTTGTTGTGAGTGAGGGCAGAGGGGTTGGAAAATGGAATGGGAGACTAGCTGTGTGTATATGTGTAAAAGTGTCGGCTGGAAGTGAAGCTGACCAGTTTGTTTCTCATTTCATCTTATATCAGAATCAGTCAACTTATCTTGTACACATTCTTTAATCACCCATACAAATTTTGTCCGATTCCAGATGCAATGAGCCAGTTGCATGTTGAACAGTGAGTGAACTACTTGGGTGGTTTACAGAAGATAAATAGGCCTGCCAATAATTATAGTGAGCAAATTCATCATCTCACTTGTGACCAAAGTTTGCAGAATTATGGTCCTTATAATTCTGTCAAGTTCGTTGTTGGTAATCATGCTGAAGTTCTCTTCAAGCCCATACTCTACACGCCGTCTTCGTATTGTCCTGCTGCTCACTCCTAAGCACCTTGCAATAGCTGTCCATGACATGGCGCTCTCTCTAAGCTGCACCAGCTGACCTCTGGTAATAATGAACCTGTCAAAAATAATCTTATGGGTCAAGATTCAAGATTCAAGAAGTTTATTTGTCACATACACACATGAGGTGTGCAGTGAAATGCAAAAGTGGCAATGCTCAGCAGGAATGTGCAAAGGGCAAGGTTCACACTATTTACAATAAAAAAACCAACACAATATTTACAATGTCACAGTAAGAGCTCTATATAAAAAACAACACAATATTTACAGTAAGAGCACTTGGAAATGAGAATATAGTAAAAAAAAGGGGAAATTGTATGTATGTAATATAATATAAATTATGTGTAGTCTTTACCTAAGTGTGTGAGTGTGTGTGTGTGCATAAGAGGGGCAGTGTGTGGGTCTTGGTGGGGGCCCTGGTGAGGTCGGAGTTCACAGTCCTGATGGCCTGAGGAAAGAAACTCCGTCTCAGTCTCTCTGTTTTGGCAGCATGACTGCGGAGGCGCTTGCCTGACCACAGCAGCTGAAACAGTCCGTTGTTGGGGTGGTGAGGATCCTTCATGATCCTGCAGGCTCTGGTTCTGCACCTCCTGGTGTACAAGTCCTGCAGGGTGGGGAGTGTAGTTCCAATAGTGCGTTCAGCCGAACGCACTACTCTCTGCAGAGCCTTCCTGTCCTGAGCGGAGCTGTTGCCAAACCAGGTAGTGATGCTTCCTGTCAGGATGCTCTCTACAGCTCCAGAGTAGAAGGACTGAAGGATCCTCCGGGAGACTTTAAATTTCCTCAGTTGCCTGAGGTGGTAAAGGCGCTGCCTCGCCTTTCTCACCAGAGTGTCAGTGTGTGTGAACCATGTGAGATCTTCTGTGATGTGGACTCCCAGGTATTTATACCTGCTCACCCTCTCCACAGTAGTCCCATTAATCCCCAGTGGTGAGTACGTCCTCTGTTGTTGTGTCCTCCTAAAGTCCACAATCAGCTCCTTAGTTTTGGTGACATTCAAGAGGAGGCTGTTGTCCTGGCACCAGAGTGACAGATCAGTAACTTCCTCCAGGTAGGCCTTCTCATCGTTGTCGGAGATCAGGCCCACCACCACTGTGTCATCCGCAAACTTAATGATGGAGTTGGAGCTGAACCTGGCCACACAGTCATGTGTGTACAGGGAGTACAGTAGGGGGCTGAGGACGCAACCCTGGGGGGATCCTGTGTTCAGGGTGAGGGGGTTGGAGGTGTGTCTACCCACCCTGACCACCTGGGGCCTGGCGGTCAGGAAGTCCAGGATCCAGGCACACAGGGGGGTGTTCAGTCCCAGCTCAATCAACTTGCCAGCCAGTCTGGTGGGGACTATGGTATTGAAAGCTGAACTGTTTGGACGATAAGCAAACTGCAGCGGGTCCATGGAGCAAGGGAGGAAGGCGCAGATGTAATCCTTTATCAGCCTCTCGAAGCATTTCATGACCACCGAGGTGAGGGCCACCGGTCGATAATCATTCAAGCATGCTGGAGAAGCATTCTTGGGCACAGGGACAATAGTGGATCTCTTGAAGCAGGGTCAATCTGCAAATGCTTTCAATTCTACCAATTTGATCACAAACACAACACAACACAAATCAGGGGAAGGATGTGTACAAAATAAAAATAAAAATGTCTTCTGACTTAAAAGAATCGCAACATTTTGTGGTTTTGAAGACAAAGATGAACCTGAATAAACACTGAAACCACTGACTCCAGGCAACCTACTCTTTTCGCGGCTAAAACAGTTATTTCATCTATCGTTTAACACATCAAAATACTGAGCCACTTAGTGGACATGGGAGAGGGAAAGCAAATATTGTAATACTTTTGCATGCCCTCCCTCCGCATACTTTGGTATTCTCTCGCAAATAAATGTGTGAGGATTAGTAAACTATATTTATCACTGAGAATAGATTGTGGAAATCGCAAGGACAAGTACGCATAATAATGCTTTGGTCATGGATTTACCAAATTATTATTGCCATTATATTTATAGGACTGCATGAAGAATTTGTGCCCATTCAGCCAAAAGAGCATTTCTGAGGTCAGGCAGGGATGTTGGACGAGAAGGCCTGGCTCACAATCGGCGTTCTAATTCCTCCCAAAGGTGTTCAATGGGGTTGAGGTCAGGGCTCTGTGCAGGCCAATCGAGTTCCTCCACACCAAACTCGTCTAACCATGTCTTTATGGACCTGGCTTTGTGCACAGGGGCACAGTCATGTTGGAACAGCAAAGGGCCTTCCCCAAACTGTTGCCACAAAGTTGGAAGCGCCCAATTGGCTAAAATGTCTTTGTATCCTGTAGCATTAAGATTACCCTTCACTGGAACTAAGAGGCCAAGCCCAAACCCTGAAAAACAGGGTGGCTGAAACACCTGAACTCAATAATTAGTAGGGGTGTCCAGCTTCTGTTTCCGGTCTATTGTAGTCAACATGAATTATTATCATCATGCTCAAATCTATATTAGATCGTTTTTAATGGATGCATTTTTATTTACAGTAGCCCACACGATAGTAACGGAAGGAACTTTTTATCTATTCAGTTTTCAAGTCATTCAACCAATAGTATTTACTTGTGACAGTTCTAGCTGAGCTTTGATCCTAAAAAGCAAAAGCACATGCTCCTCCAGCAGCCGGTGGGAATGAAGTCAGTCGTTGAAGTCATTACTTTGCAGTGCATTATCAGTGAAAAGTACATCTGCTCGTAACTTCTCGAAATATTGGCCAATGTCACTACACAAGGAAAAAGTGACAAAAGTGAACAATTGCAAAGTGATGGAAAACATTTTTTCTGTGTCCAACTAGTTATTTTTGGATTGTCTTCCTCTTCTGCTTCTTCTGCTTCTTCTGCTTCTTCTTCTCATTCACCTTGGTTTCACAGTGTTTTTGGCGCTTTTTCTTCTTCCTAGTTTAACCTTGCTTTTGGAGATAGCCTTTTTGTCCAGATCTGGGACCAGCTCCAGCTACTCAAATTCTACCTTAGCCATTAGAGAAACAGCTAAACTGATCTCAGATGGCAACTTGCACCTTCACCTCTTTTCACAGCGAGTGCAGTCACTAAAATTTCCCCCTAATGCTTCATAATTAAGCCCAAATCAGATTTACATTGACTTCAATTAAATTGTTTTGCTCAAACGTTTTGTTATTTAATTACTTGCTGTTATTTATATTACCCACTTAGACTTATTTCCTTTTCATGCCCCACCCTATCTTCTCCCCTAAATCAATCTGTAGAGGAGACACAACCAGAACAATTTTAACAAATCCTTCTTTACTGACTTCGATAGATAACACACTGAACAGCCCTAATACAGCTAGCGTCCTTGTTAACACAACAACTCCTGCACCTGCAATTTCAGTGAGCACATCCCAGGTCAATTCCTCTACGAGAACAAACTTTTGCTGGGAAACTTTTGCTGGGAATGCCAACACTGGTGTCAACATGAACACAAGGCTAAGGTACAGTAGCCTATCCAACAATGCTGAATTTATTGGTGCTTTGTGTGTTTTCTGGAAGGCAGAACTGAGTGACAGTTCAACAGAACATACAGTATGTAATGTAATGTAAACTGAAGTTGTTGTTTTTTTTAAATACTGTAAAAGACAAAAGCATGTAAATATGACCTAGCACTAAAGTGGCTATAATACATTTGTTGTGTGTCCAATTATCATAAAACTTGGTAGGTATGTTGAGTTTAGGTATTGAACAATATCTGCTGAATCAACCAGGAGGGGATGCCACAAATTCCCCAAAACGGGTGGGACCTAACCATAACATTGATCCTTTGTCCAATCATAAACAAAAGTATGTAGAGTAGAGGAAAACAATCATGTCTTGAAGTGCTTGATAATAGATGCTTTTTCTGAGTTGGTTTAGTTTTCTAATTGATAACTACTATGAATATGATTTGAGAGAAATACCAAATCCTTGCATTGTTCAGTTCTGATTGTACTGATTGTTGCTATTACCGTTAAGCCTTATTTGTGATGTCAAAAAGTTTCATTAATTGGAATTGTTGCATGAGCTCCCAAACGACATGGTAAATAAAACAAGTGAAGACACTGGACTAGGGCACCAGGGCATTAAACATCTGATTAATCTCAGATATTCATTAAAATGATTTTATCATTTTCTTTTATGCAGGACTGCAAAAATGGCAGCACAGTTCATTGCTGGGGTCAACTCCTGTGGCAATCTTTGGGAAAAAGTGCAACAAAATTGGATTGCTTTTCTTTCATTTTACTCTAACATGAGGGAGCCGCTGAATCGTGCACAGTTCAATAATCTGTTTACAGTTCAATACACCTCAGGGTCAAACAACAGAGAGAGGGAAGAGGACACAATGTATTACTGGGAGCTGTTACTCACTTCAGTTGAGGGTAATACTTGCCTTTAATACGTTTATTTGTTTATTTACACTTTTACTTGTTACATGCACATATTTCTTTATGGATAAACTATAAACTTGAAAAAACACACACCACAGAGAGCGGGTGGACACTTGCATATCATTTCATTGGCTGACGGGTATTAATTGTTAGGGTTATTACACTTTGTTAGAAGCTTTGCCTGTGTAACTAGTTTAATTTCATATGATTCCCTGCGCAGTTAATCATCGCCTTCAGCTGTACTGATGATCTAACTACATAGACTGCTTAAAAAAAACATTTGGGGAGGGCTTGTCCAAAGGCACCACTGAGCACATCCATAGAAAATGAGCAGTGGCCATTTGATAACTGTCTATTTAATGTTTGTGGTGCATGAACTATTATGTTCAGAAGGGAGCTTATTAAGGTTATCAAGCACACAACCAAAGCCTCTACCAAAGTGAAATATCCCTTCATTGTTAATGTTTATTTTATTTATGTCTCTTCAGAGCAAAGTGATAAGGTCCCAATGAGCTACGAGGACATCCTCATCTTTGCCACCGGTGCTGACATGGTCCCTACACTGGGCTTCCCAAAGCCCCCCACCATTGCATTTTATGATCAGGAGCAGGGAACCAGGCAACTCCCATATGCTTCAACATGCGATTTGAAGTTGTACAATTGAAGATGAAGAGGAGTTCCAAGAATTGATGCTGCTTAAGGTTTTTCTTTTGCATAAGGCCAGTAACAATGCAGTCAATATAATAGAGGCAGTGTCCTTTCTTTTTTTTCTTGTCTGACGCATGAGTAATGCTGCTATTGAGATTTGAATTTGCAATTTGAGATTAAAAATGTACGGGCTGCTTTTGTTTTGTGTACACAAGTTCACCAGCTGAGCACAGTTTTCTTTTTTTTAAGCACTGTGATTGGCTCTCTCACACACACACACCCAACATCCTCACACACATAACCACATAAAACTTTGTTTATATTGTTGTTATTTTTGATATAGATGTGCATTTGCTGTTATGTAAATGCAAAATCTGTCATGGCTGGATTTTAATAAAAGGGTATTAATCCCAGAAGTGTCCAACAGATTAAGTGTATTTTCTTTCCATTTTTCTACATAGTTTATATAAATTTATCTATAAATAGGTTGTGTCTGATGAGCACACTTTTAAATGGTTGACCCTGCTGTTGCATGGTAAAATTTCTTCATATAATGCATGTGAACAGCCAAGCTTTTCTGATTAAAAGAAGGTTTAACACTGTAGTTTAACTATCATTTGAATGTGTCTTTCAGCTATTTCCTTTTTCTACATCAGTTAGGAGGACTCCTGGATTGGCTCTGCACGGTCAAATATGACGGGCTGCGCAAGATCTATTCGTTTGGCTCTGCCAACATTCTCTGCCTGAGCAAATTGAACAGGCCGCGCTCGGTCAAATTGGATGGGCTCCCCAGGTGATCTATTAGTTTGGCTCTGCACGAGCACATTGAACAGGCTGTGCGCATCAATACAATCGATCCCGCGCTAGTACTGTCCCTTAGTAAACACATTTAATAAACCCAAAGCAAAAAGAAAACCTAGGACAATAAATGCAGTTTAAAAGTTTGTTCCAAACAAACTGGAAACGTAAAATGCATCACTACCTGTGCAACAAAGGATTACAGTACCCGATGTTTAGAACAGCAAATGTATCAATCGGTGAAAGAGAGTAGCAAAACGGAAATGTATTCATATGAAAATGTAACAGATCTGTGTTTTGGGCAACAGTAATTTAGGCTGGAGGAAATTATTAGATCAGGATTTGTAGGACAAAATTATCTCATTGTGATCAAAACAGGTGATATATGGAATTTGTGAAGTAGTAGATTGACTGAAAGAGGATTTGTTTTGAGTCACCTTGAATCAGTGTAGTGCTAAGTAGCGCTGGGGCCTCATTTCCAACTTGACGTGGTTGTAGCTGTGTTGGATTTATGGATTTATATTACCTGAACCTGTCGAGATACTGCAGGGTTTAATTGTTATGACGTGACCTAAAAATATTAATGGTGGTGATATCATTCTTTAAAAGGAGTTTAATCCTAAAATAAAGTTGGTATGGTTATGATTGAGTCTTTCCAACTTTATATCAAGAGGCCAATTATTGGTAGTGTACAGAAACTGGTGGTGCCATCTACAACCTTGGCTAGGCACTATGTGTGTATGTATCCCTGCCTTTCATTTTGGTCCATTCCTCCAGCCACATTAACATTGTATTTGGTTACACCCTGTATTGTGTTGTTGCCCTTTAGGGTCCCATTGTTTCCTCCATTGTGTATGCTGTTGTTGATGCAGTAACCATTAATCATCCTGTTAACAGCTCTGAGTAAATGCTGCCTTCACAAACATGGAAGAAAGACTTGTTACTAAAGGATAATTGTTTACACAGCACTTAGCACCGCTAGTTGATACACGTTTTATCATTCTGATTACAGGACAGTGATAAGAAGCTGAATTTGATATCTCAGGTCTATGACTGTATAATTGTGCCCATTGAGTTGACTGTAAAGTTTTGAAGAGGATTGTACTGTGTACTGTGGTGCCATAAAGGTATTTAAACAATAGGCAATGAAAGTGTTTATGCTACCATCACAAATGCCAGTGTAACGCTATGAAATGTATGACCTTCAAAGCATGAGCTAATGAAATACTTAGCTTCACAATAGGGAAGCATCACTTCAGTCCACCCATTATTTTTGGGGCATTTTTGCCTTTATTGGACAGTTTACAGTGGCAGGAAAGATTGGGGGAGAGTGAGGTGGTGACATGCAAGTTACATGGTATGCACCTTAGACCACTGAGCCACCAGGATGATGTTTTGGTGAGGACGACTAACAACTTCTTCGTCTTCAGTTTTGTTTTACGGCCATTGGCAAACAATTTAAGGGTGCATTACCACCATCTACTGATCTGAGTGTGGACTAGGGATTAACAATGTCATCTAAAAAAAACAAAAACAGAAACAACTCAAATTCTGGGCCTGTTGATCTTAAATACTATATAAAAATTTTCATTAACATCCACTTCTGACAGACTACATGTTAGTATTTCCCTTTCTCTGTTGTATTTACGACAAGGATGCATGACATGATTTACTGATTCCACTTTCATCACATGTTCCATTATCATGTTTAGTTATCAAGAAGAGTATTATTTAAGCCTGTGTGACCAATCCTTAGTCTCGTATGAACTGCTAACTAAAGCTATGTTTATTTTAAATCATACAATGTTCATTGAGCTAAACACTTTGAAAGCAAATTTTTACCCACAGCCATGCTGTACTGTAACTGGGAATGCAATATGATTAAGCTTTGACAAATTACTGTCTGAAAGGAGTTTTATTCTGCAAGCAATTAAATGCCATTGAATGTATTTAATGAATTATTTACTTCATTTTGAATGTAAACCCTGTTTGGATTCAGTGTTGTCAAAGAGGGAATAACCAAACATCTCTAGCTTAATGCTCGTTCTCCTTTATGTAGGATACTGACACAATGTCCTGTGACTGTGTACATCTATAATACAAGATGTACATGACAAGAAAAACAAATGTATGTAATATAAAGAAGGATTGAGAAATGTTACATTAATCAAATAGGCAAAGCTATAAGATATACAATGGAAAACTAACATGCTCATTTCAAGCAAATGTGCAATCATGCCACTGGCTTCTTATGGCTATATTAAAGTCTTTGGAGTTCCAGGGAAGGGAATTGATAAACTGATGAATGATGTTGTTCTTAGGGATTGAACATAATAAGAGGAGAGGCTTCTCATCTGATTCATTCAGTAAGTGCACAGTGGGTGGAACCTACAGTATAGTCATAATCATAGTCATTATTCATCCAGTTTGATGTTACACAGATAACAGCCTCAAATATGGGGAGTGCCTAGAACAGGTTATGGATGGTGGCACCACACGCAGACATGCCTGCATTTACACACTTCTGTACATGTGACTCCTGGTTGTTACTCCACTCATGAAAATCACTGTGTTATCATGTGTCATTGTGTTGAAATTGTGGCCCAGCATAGAGAAAACCAGTTAGCACATTACTGGAAATCACAATGTTTTTACATGGAACATTTTAAAGTAATTATATGTGCTTTTTAAATATTGAGCAATTAACATAGAGTAACTTTTTTTCAAAATAGATACATACAGACTTCATATTTTTGTGATTTTGTAAATAATAATGACATAAATATAGAAATTTCAAGGTTTTTTTAATTACTGAATCACCTTCAGGTAAAGAAATATAAAACGCAATGATCTTCAGAAAACCATGCCCATCTTAACTCATTTGTAGAGTGAAATAAATAAAAATTAGGACTTTAACAAACAAGCTGACATCGGTCAGTAACAGACCAGTCTCTTTCTATTTCCACTCTGACTGACTGCTGCTCTCTGCTGATGAATGTGGCTTTCAGCAATGAGCTAGAGGGTGGAAATACGGCAACACAAGGCAGAGCAGTAATGAACACAATTTTATTTTGACAACAGCATTAAACGTGACCAGAAGAAGGATAAATGGTTGTATCTAAAGTCCAAAGAATATAACTTTGGATTAAAAGAGCATTTTATTCAAATACGGGTAAATAAAGATTAGACTGTCACTTGGAAAAAATATTCCTTTGTGAATGTGACTTGAGATAGATAGATAAGGTAAACAGGAGCAGGTTTTGAAGTCCATCATAAAAATTGATGTATCATGGCTATGTTCATTTTGTAGATTTATCTTGCTAATAGATATTTGCAGAAAATGCAGTTACAAACCTTACTGCATTACTAGTAATGCTACTTGTATAGTATGAAATAAGTGACCAAATGATACAGCAATCATGCAAACTGATATTGCAAAAATCATTATTATCAGATGTGTGATCATGGCTTTCAGTGGACGCCTGTGGTTAAATATATTTCTTAAACATATTCAATAGTAACTTTTCACACTGTGGTAAAAATGTCCATACATTTGCTTAGTCATGCTTAGTCATGCCATGGTTTGCCATGTTTCAGTGAAGAATCCTAACAATACAGCTTGGTGATGCAGAGCCACAATGGGCGGGGCATGACCTTCTGGGTTGAGCTAGACTAGTCAAGCCCCACCCGTTGGTCTAGCAAACCCCACCTAACGTCAAAACTACCAGGTTAATCAAGGACGTTCATTTTCTGCCATACAAAACTTCCTTGATACAAACCCCACTGAACATCAAAACTACCAGGGTCATCAAGGATAATTAATTTTAGTTAATTTTATGGTATTTTGTAGGCTATTTTTAATTTGCTTGAGCATTATCTTTTTTTGCAAGCTGTCTCTGGTTGTTACTGGAAAAAAGTTATTTTATTGTGTGTGGATCATGGGCTTATCTTAGGTCAAAGTAGTTTTCACCCAGTTTTGTGCCGTCATAGCTAACGTTAGTTTCTTATTCCCATCCTTTTTCATAATGTGCAGCTGCATCATTATTTATGCAGGAGAAATCTTTTTCAAGTAAAAGTGGGAGCTCCCCTTCCGCAGGTCAAGGAAGATGCAAACACCATTCTGCTGTTTTGTTTTGTCGTGTTTAATACTTTCATAATAACTTTTCCTCAGAACTAATTAATTTGTTACACAGTACACATAGTTGTGTAACCTGCAATGTGGCAACGACACTTTAAGATACTGTACATTTCTCTGCAATAACTATGGAAAGGTTCAATAAAATGTGATTGGATAAGAAGCAGAACAGGCTAGAGGTCCATTCAGTTTTAATTTGACATGATCAGTTTCAATTGCAGCTGTAGCCTTTGTGTTTAACATCAAACAACTTCCACTAAAAAAGAAATAGCTGATTCTAGGGTTCCAGGGTTCAATGTTATTTTTTTGGAAAGCTTCAATGCTTTGTGATAGTGTATAAGTTGAATGGCATAACGATTAAGTTCACAACCTTATATTTTCTAACCATATGACAGAATTTCATTTCACCAGTCAAATACTTGCTTAGGCAATAGAGGTTTAAGATCTTTGAATGAGGGTTGTGTGTTATGTTACACATTGAATCTGGGTTAATTTTAATTAATGGAAAGCTAACGGATCACTTACACGGAACACAAGATCCTTGGTTTCCCCTCAATGTTTCAGTCTAAACTGCCTGTCTTCTTACATTTGTTATACTTAAATTAGCCTGTCAGATGTGCCAAGAGAATAACAACCCTACCCCCTGCCATATTAAATATTTAGTGGTCCTTGTATTTGAGAGTAGATCACCATTACCATTAACATTGATTTATAACATAACATTGTATTAGTGTGAATATAACTCGATTACTTTGGACTAGCAACATTGGTGTATTTGCAACAATTTTTACCACCTATGTCAACACACTTCCACAATTAGTGACACTAAATGGGAGATATTTGAGCCTACAAAAAAATTCCCACACCCTACTTGTAATTACCACTAGGAGGCTGACATGAAATTTTTTTCCCACTCAGCAGCTTGTATTTACAGTAAATCCAACATTTTTGACATCACCCCACCCCGAAATAAAAAGAGCACGTGGACTGTGTTGGGTTCATGGTTCAGCAGTAATAGCGTCTATTGGCTCCACCTGGGGTTCAGTTGGCGGGGTGGGGATTTCCTCCACCTCCTCTGACTCTGGTTCAGTCACAACTACTGCCACCTGCTGACAGACAGAGAGCAGTACAGCATGAACATGAAGTGTGTTTTGTCTTGCTCGAAATGTGCAGTAAATGTCAATAATGTTAGTGATCTTTAAATGCTGTTTAAGAGGCATTGTGTTCCTGGTACCTGCGGTCGGGTTGGCTCTACTGCAGCTGAAGCAGCCTGAACAGCCGGAGCTGCTGGTGGTCGAGTCTGTGGATAGACTGGTCGCTGGCTGCGAGGCTGCAAGAGACGCAAAGAGGACAACCACTTGTTACTCAACAGCCCTTATATTATCTTCACATGTAACACTGCCATTTAGAACTAATTATTTTTTACTAATTATCTTTATTTATCCAGGGGAACGTGAACTGCACTCCACGCTCATTTCCAGCAACACATGCTTCACATTCATACAGTTCCACACATTGAGGGCCCCTGATGAAGAACATGTCCTCCACAGGTTAGCTTACCTGGGTTCCACCAGCAGAGAGGACACTGAGTCCAAACAGCATGGCAGTGATACAGATCAATAGCTCCAACACCAGGAAGATTACTAGCGTGCCCAGAATCCCGTCAATCAACAGCTAGCCAGACGTGGGAAGAAAACATATGAATGATGTACACCTTGCCCGTAGTAAAAACGTACAATTTCTTTCTGTGCCAGTGGTGATGTCACAAAATAGAATATATTAATGTGAAGTGATGTGAAGCATCATTTTTAGCATATTTTTCCATACTTAGCTAAAAAGTTATGCTCTTACTGTTTTCAAAAAACAAAAAGTCAACTAAGGACATGCTATCATGACATTTCTTTCTTTTACAAACTCTATGAGACTACCCAACATTATCTGAATAGAGCAACCTGACCAAAATATTGGTTGGTAACGGTGGTCAATCACTTACTTTACACTTTTGCTCAACCAGCGCAGTGCATTTCCTGAAACAATGTTGCTGCAGTGGACAGTAAAGACAAAGAATCAACACATGTCGTGTAGACTATAAATTGATTTGATTCTGCTAAAGGAAAAGTGCATTCATGCAGTATTTTTCTTTTGTTTGTTTTTCAAATGGATTCGTATTCCTAAATGACCTGCCTCATCTGGTGTGTGAAAAAGATCTCCATGCATGTTTTGATTTGATTCACTCAACCATTAAAGAATTTACAATCTACTTTTTTTACAGTCACTTTTTGAGCCCCCCCCCCTCCACCACAAACCTAATGTAGTGTAAGTGGTTCAATGATTTTGACACTACCATATTTTGACATAGCTCCCCTCATTCATAATTTAGCCGTGTCTCTGGAAACAGACCATGTTGCTGTATCTGTGGTCAAAGATCTGCTATGGTGATAAAAAAAACTCAAGGCTTTCAAAATCTTTATTAAAATTCTTACTTTTGTTACATGTCTCATCAATGATACAATGTGTTGTTAAATCTAGTGAATTCAAACTGTCTCTATTTTTGTGGTGGTGCAACTGTGGTGCAGTCAATGTTCACTGCTGCACTGGCAATTTCATAAGGCGTAATGACGTTTTGACACCGTCGTTAGTTTAGTAATTTGGTCGACCGACTTGCGATGGGATGGGATTTCTATGATATTGGTAAACCAGCCATTCATATAATTATCTTTATCATCTTTCCTCTGATGATACTGAAATGTTTTTTAATTAGTTGGGTCACAACCTATGGGAGATATGAAGTATCTGATTGTGAGATGCAGAAGGCGACACCGGGAGGGCATATACAGCCGGAGGGTCTCTTATATTGTGTTGTCTGAGGAGGAGTGCTGTGCAGTGTGCTCCTTAATGTGCTCTTTAATTCATGTTGCGTGCTGTGGCACACAGCCCTGGGTAGGCACGTTCCTGTGACTAGGCCATTTTATGGCTTTTATGGTGCCCAAGCCGATTTCTGATGCTGTTTCTGACCTCATCCCTCTATCACTTGGACATCCCTCTGGGCCTGCATCAGATTGGCATCGCTCCGTTGTGCAGTGGCAAACTGTCTGGTTGACTCCGGGTCTTTACCCACAGCAAGGGAGAACTCTCAGACCATGTCTGACCAGATCTCCCCAGGCGCGGCGAGCTCTGGGTCAGGTCGTTCGTCAGCAATTTTGGTGGAGTCCCCATGTGTGCTTCCCTCCTCGGCTTCCTCTTGGGGGGCTAACTGTTCTCCCTCACTCGTCTTAGGAACGTCAGCAGCATAGCCTGGTTTAGACGACCTGCTCCTGGGTCGGGTTTGTCTTCTCCGTCCCGCAGTTTGCTCTTTGCACTGAGGTCCCAGCCTCCAGTATCAGGTGAAGACAGAGCTATTTCACCCAATCAGAACCGGAACCAGGAGGTTATCTACTACTCCCAACGTGTAGGACTTCCTGTCCCCGGGGAGTCTGAATGCATACGCTGGTGGTTGGGTACAGTCTGGTGTCCCCATGGACACAGGAGACTTCGACGGTGGTCCCACTTCGATCCCCCGCATATTCAGGCCAGACGAGGGATACTCTGCTACTGGAGTCTAAGGGGACACTACTTCTTTGGCCCAATCCCATTTCTTATTTTTACCCCTACCCCTCTTTTTTGAGTGCCCTCGCTTTTCGACTTGCCCCTCGGAACAGAGTTACAAGGGGTAGTGGTTGAAATATTCCCCTATGAAATGGGTTTTTATCTATTGTTACATATTAAAAAATAAAGAATACTGAACAGGTGGTTGCCAAAGGTGGCAACCAGAGGCCATGAAACGGTTGCCAATTGACTCAATCTGGTTGCAGAGGGCAACCGGGAAACCGTTAATGTCGAGCCCTGAACTCATAAGTTTCACGCTATCAATCGATCAAACAAGTAAATAAATAAAAATTTAAAAAACACTGCTTCATTACCAGGCCACTTCATGACAGAATAACGGTGCTCTGTAGGCTAGCAACCCGTGCTCCTACCCTGCCAGTCTGCACTGATATTAGAGGAGCGGTAACAAGTGCAGCAACTTCGCTGCTGGACTTTGGTTAAATTTAGGGCGTCATATGCCATCAGATGGGGGAAATGCAACATGGAAATATGTCAAAATGCACAAATCAGCCTTAAAACAATGTTGTAACGTTAGCTAGCTAGCTTGCAGCATACTAGCGATTTTTTGTTATGCTTGTTATAAAGAAAAGGTCTGTAATATATTGAAACGACATTAAACTAAGATAATATGATCTTAGTTCTTAGTGAATCTTTATTAAAGAAGAAAATACTACATTTGTGGTTTTCTTTTCACCACCATCTTGCAGATGATTCGCAAGTCATTCTCGGCGATTTCTCATAACACTCAGTTTTGAGTGTGCCTTTGAAAAACCTCACTTTGGAGGGCCATATAGCCCTACCACTTCGCCCTACCCCTCTAACCCAACAATAATCAGGACACACTACCCCTACGCATGAACGCCCAATACGGAGGGGTAGGGTTAAGTGGTAGGGGCAAGGGGTGTATTGGGATTGGGCCTTTGTGTCCCAGCACGAGATAAGGTAGAAGCAGGGTGAAGTGGTGGAGTCGGCCAATGGCATGGAAACATCTCGGGTGGGCAGCTCCTGGCCACAACTGTAACACCTCCAGCTGTCCTGATGAGTGGTTGGCAAGACCTGGGGGGACTCAGTCATTGCCATGGTTGTAAGGTAGGGGGATTTCCACTTGGTGCCGTTCTTGTTGCCGGCTCCCGGGCTGATTCTTGGGGTCGCGTCCCTCGACTGCATCATTTCCTGGGTGACCTGGTGATTCTCTAGCAGGCTGTCGAGGGTCTCTATCATACTTGGGCAGGTCTGGGCTGAATATTTCTTTGCGTCAGGTGGCAGTGCTTGGATGCAGCGATTCAAGACAACTTTGTCCACCATGGGGGGGTCTCTCTCCTGCCTCCAGCCACCGCCAGGTTAAGCATGTCAGAGTGGCTACCTGAGCGCGTGCTGGCTGGGTAGGGTCATTCCTCAAGACGTGGAATTTCTGTGCTCTGGCAGGGCTACAAATGGGGCCAGATCTTGGCACACTTGCTGGGCTTCACCTGTCAGGAACAGGGCAAGGATTCCCCCCCAATCACTCTGAGGCCAGTATTCTCTCCTCTCGGTTCTCTCAAACACTTCAAGGTAGGCTTCGATATCATCCTTCCTGGGGCTCCAGAGTGCATAAATGGCAAATAATTTAATTTGACATTTAAATAATTCACATATTTCCAACCTCTTCCCGAGCCAATTTTACATCATCAGCCCTTGGGGGTCTATTTGAGGTACCATAAATACGACTGTGTCGACTCTGCACCTCCTGGAGATGAATATTAGTTTCTTTAAGGTAACAACAGGTTTACATATTTTCTAGTGTGTGTTCCTCTCTTTTCTTAATGTCATCACATATGGAATAATCTGCAATCACTTAAGATTATGTAAATATGAAAGGGAGCCATGTTGAAATGCGGAAACTCTCAAAACCACGTAGTGGCCAGTAAATATGCTGCAATTTGGTGTAATATGTGTCATGAGCATTCCATCCTCACTTCCATGATTTTACTGAAACCCATTTTTGGATTGTAAATGTAATTTTCATATTTACACAGTAAGTGTAATTACCTAATTCAACATGTTTGTCAAATGCATTAAAACA
This sequence comes from Hoplostethus atlanticus, assembly GCA_034670405.1. NCBI lineage: Eukaryota > Metazoa > Chordata > Actinopteri > Trachichthyiformes > Trachichthyidae > Hoplostethus > Hoplostethus atlanticus. The sequence continues at coordinate 1,727,089 of JAXDDX010000085.1, forward strand.
AACTCTGAGGAAAGAGTGTTGCTGGCCTGCAAACATTGTTTCATTCTTGCACCGGACAAGTTGCACTTTGAACAGATTAGGTGAATAATTCATCACAAAAATCACTACTCAATCCTGAAGAAGGTTGTATACACTGATGAGACTTTGAATTTCATCAAATCAAGTTTGTATCATGAGTAAAAAATATGATCTATTTCAAGAAGATTCAAAATCTACATCTTTGACCACAGTACCTTTTGATGGATTGAGAGGGACAATTCTTTACAGGCCAGTGTACTGGTTGACCACAGGTCTATATCACATTTTTCACATAAAAACAAGTCAAGTTTTGGCACCACTAGCCTCTCAGTTGTTTCCCCCGGCAAATCATTTGCCGTCTCCGGCTTATCAGTCGCTACGTCAGTTGCCAGCTTAGGGCATAGACTCCGCCGGCCTCTCAATAGTCTTCCCCAGCACAATAATTATATTACATTACATTACAGTCATTTAGCAGATTGCAGGGACAGTCTGGGAAACGGGGGAGAGAGAGTTCGGGGGTATCAAACTTTATTGTGTCTGAGAAATACTTTGAAATCCCATCCTCATCTAAGAAGACATTTTTAACACATGATTTTCAACATTCCACAAGATTGGACTGACGCGGAGATAGAGCTAACAGGTTTTCACAAGAACAGGGCCCTACACCTAGTATAGCCCACTACTCTAAAATAACAAATGCAGACAACGACCAGTACAAATAAAAACAAAATCCCAAATAAGTGTAAGTGTTAATAAGTGTTTTAACTGCATTACAGCTTAAAAGCAAAGAAAACAGATTTAAACATCAGGCCGCATCACCATTAGCGCTGTCAGATCACATGATGTTTTAAAAGTATTGAGAACAAAACAACAACAAAACAGATGCATTAAAGATAATAATAATACACAGACAGGCGTAAATACGAGGCCTTCCCATTTTGCATCTCTCTAGTACCACTAATACCATCCTGGTATTCAGTTGCCACTACATTTATTTACTTTTGAATATGCTCTAACTGCTGGTGATGGTGTGGGTATTTTGGTGTTTTCTGATTTTTTATGACTTTTATTGCTCATTTTTGAACTAACTGACTGGTTCAAGGTTCAAGGTTCAAGGTTATCTTTATTATCCCCGAGGGGCAATTTGTTTTGCAGCCAGCAGTATCCACATAACCATCAGACAAACAAAATAAATAGACAACACATACAATATAAAAATCACATTGAGTTATTTAAAAGGCCAATGGCAGCAGGAACAAATGAGTTCTTAAGTCTATTGGTCCTGCATCTTGGCAGATTATATCTGCGGCCAGACGGAAGCAACATGAACTCCTTGGACAGGGGGTGGCTAGGATCAGCCAGGATTGACTGGGCCTTCTTCAAAGTCCTAACCTTGTGCAGATGAGAAAGGTCATTCAAGGTCGTGCCTGCAATTTTGCTGCACACTTTGGCGATACCCTGCAATCTATTTCTACTTTTGAGAGTAAGTGACCCGTATTGGTGACAATTATAGCTGTCAATCACCCGCCATGTGAGCGCTACTCCGACCACTGATACCGGTTTGATGAAAGAGACAGAAGACAATGCAGTCCTTCCCAAAGAGAGAAAGGAATGAGACCCCCAGATGTGTTAATTTCCAGTCACCTGACAGATCGGACAGTCCAACATGATGTTCAGGGGCAAACACCAGCTACCACCAAAGAGCCCTATGTGAACACAACCCCAGAACAACCACAACAAGATCATGTCCACAGAATACTCCTCCAATGTCCTGGCCATCGTCAAAGGCATTGAAGTGTCTGCTTTTCTTGACACCGAGTCAACTATATCCATCATCAGTGAAGACTTCCGATCAACAGAAATGCCTCCTTCCTGCTTGCTTGCTCAGTCAAAGGGCAATGCTTAGGGACTAGGGACCCTGTCGCTTGGTAAGGAACTCTTGCAGCACAAGTTCCAAGTCATCAGAGGCGCCCATCATTCTGTGATTATCGGCTGGGATTTCCTGTAGCAACACCATGCACTAGTGGATCTCACCAATGGACAGCTCCCCCTGTGGAACATGAAACTCCCACTACTCCCTAAAGGACATGATCTTGCTGCTTGCTGTAATGGCTCTGTGCTGACTCTAACCCGACTTCCTGCTATGAGTGGCACCATCATCACAACTTGTGTGGAAGGCTCTACTGCAGCATCACCTGTACCTACGGACTATGTTGCTGTGCTCATACCCAACCTGAAAGGTGATGTCAACATAGCGCACACTCTGAGGGCAGTCCAGAATGGGATGAAAGTCATCCAGCACCCCAGCAGTTGACATCAAGCTACACACAGGTCAGCACTGGTGATGCCTCACCCCTCAAGCAACACACCTACAGGGTGACAGCAGACCAACGGATTCAGTGCCAAGTCGACAACCTCCTGAAGTCATCGTCTTCGAGGAGAGCTTCATATCATAGTAGTTCTGGTCCGATTCTGGTTGGACTGCAGAAACCTAAATGCTGTGATCATCAAGGCTTTGCATCCCCTGCCAGGAGTCGATGGTGCCTTGGATTCCCTCTCTGGTTCTGCCTGGTTCTCCACCATGGACCTCCAACATGCATACTTGCAAGTGGGCTTGAGGAACAGGACTGTGAAAAGACCACATTCATGACAGGAAGTGGACTCAGTTCAATGTTATGCCAACCCTGAAACATGTCCTGTCCAATGTTCCTGTCGTTGCCTTCCCAGACTTCACCCTACCGTTCTACCTCTACACAGATGCCTCCTGCTCAACCATCAGTTCTGTGTTGGCTCAACGATGACATTGTTTCGTCACTTATGCAAGCCATATCCTCACCAAAGCAGAGAGAAAGTGGTCGACCTACGGCAGAGAAGAGAAGGTCATTCAACGTTGTCGCTGACCACAAACCTCTTCTGGGTCTAAGAAGAATCCCCATCGACGGTGACAGAACTTGACGTCGTGATCACTGAGCCCTTGAACTCGACCCCTTCGAGTGGACTGTTATACACAGAGAAGGACACAAGCATCACAACGTAGATGTGTTGTAACGTCACCCGGAGGTGAACACGACACCTGATCCTGAAATCATGCCAGCTCCTCTGGACAAGCCACACCCCTCCAGCTACATGTGTGCTGCTGATCCTCAGTCCCCAGCTGAGAATCAACCACCACAGAAGGATGAAGTACAAGCTGCTGCTTCCGGAGGTCACAAACCCCCTCATTGGCAAATGAAGAGTCGACCAGCCGCAGAGAAGACACTCTGGAATGAGTAGAGACTTACCTGTAACAATAAGATCCACAACAACAACAAGATCCCCGGTCGCTACGCCTTTTGTTTCTACACAACTTCAAGGTTCCGCTATCATGTGGCGTCCTCGCATCTATATAGTAACGCTTTTATCTATCACATCTGACTTAGTCCTGAGGAGCATTCTTTGTTTTCCTTGAATGTAGAAAAATGTTTAAAATGATTTGGGGTGTAAGATGTTTCTTTAATTTACATGTATGTAGAACATTTTAGATTAAAAACAGTTATTGTGTATTTATATTTGGCAAATCGCCATTTGTGTCAAACCTGAAATTTAGCTCTCTACCATTTGGATAAATGAGGCCACGATGTTTGAAATTAAATGTTGAAAAAAATCCATATTGGATTTGTTTTTGTTTCAAAGTATTTCTGAATTACACACTATCCCTGCAGTGGCCTACCAGTCACCCCTAGAACCATTTGTTGTTTGTTGTTGTTTGTTCTTTGAACCCATTCTAAAATTTCCATTTCCCAGACTATTCCCGGAGATTGTGATTTCTCGGGACCCCGCCGTTTCTTCTTCTTATATTGTTTTTCTTTAATTCATTGTGTTACCTAGTCATAAAACACATAAGTAATACGTATCAAATCTGATTCCAGTTCCTGTCACAGTAGGTCCTGGGGTTCCTCCCTGACCACAGCTACATAAAAACAGTCTGTAAAATCTGCAATGCCATTATATTTTTCATAATTAATTCTGCATTTAAAGGCCTAATGTATCCCATCGTTTTCCCTACCATTGAATAGGTGGTGTGGGCTACCCTGCTTTAAATATAATAATTGGAATAATTTGGAATGAAAATTATGAAATGATATAATTTAAAGATGTTGAATATCAGCACAAAATATCAGCTAACAGCAGCTTGAATCCAAAAATATCGGTATCGGCTTTCAAAAACCCATTTCAGTCGAACCCTAATAGCTACTGATATGGCCAGCTGCTACTCTATGTGATTGACAGATATGATTTATGATTGATTTATGATTATAAAAACTTTAAATTAATCTGGTGTGTCCTCCTCCCTGTGTAGTTTTTGCTGTGTTTACCACGGCATGTAGCTCCAGTCTGTTGCAGTGTTCACAGTGGTAGGAGTCCTGCCGGTAGGGGAGGTGTTTGGACATCAGGCCCAGGGCAGCGGTGGCGAAGGCAGCACTGATTAGATGCAGCACCAGGATGCTTTTCACCTACAAATAGCAACAGTGGTGATCATACAAAGTAAAAACTGTGTTTTCTTTGGTCCAAAGCATAGTGGAAAAGTTTACGTTGTTGTATTTGGTTTGTTTAGATTCATACTGCCCAATTACAAGTGAACTAGGACTTGTAACAAAAGTCACATGGACTCACAAGTAGCTTGTTTATTGGACATAGGTTTTTTTAGCCTTTGATCCTGCAAGGTGTGTGTGTTAGTCTAAACTGAGAGATATCAACAGTAAGCAGCAATTAACATGGAATAATTCCACAATATGTGAATGATCTTAATCAGTAGATTGCCACACATAACACAACATGCACAACATGATCAGTGCAGGAAGAATTCTTGATCTCAAATGACAAATATAATAATATGATAAATATGATAAATGCATCAAATTCAACTGATTAAATCAATGTACAACAGACTTGGCTCTTTCATTAGAGAGCGCTAGAAATTGTACAGACTGTAATATATTGTCCTGGCTTGATTCAGATGTAATGGTAAGAGACAGACTCACCCAAAACAGAGATGGCTTCCTCCCACTGTGGACCAACACTGAACCAGATAATGTCACCTAGTGGATTGCAAACTTTTGATGTGAAAGATTGAAACACAAATCTAAGCTTCATAACATTAATGTTCTGGGATGACTGAGTATGGAACATAATCAGTCACTGTATACTGAGTTATAGCTAAGGCTGGCTTTTAACTGACCTGTATAACAACAATCAGGAAGAGAGCCACATCTCCGATAAAGTGAACCTCATGGATATGGAGCACTGAAGCGCTCAGACAAAGAATCAAAGCCCCGATGATGATCTGGATTGCCTGGGAGGAGGAGGAGTAAGAGGCACATTTCTAATGCTGCATTCCAGGGATGTCGGAAAGTCCGAAATTCTGACTTCCTACTAGAAAAAATGCAATGGAACAGCCCTTAGTGTCGGAATTCCAAGTGTTAAATTCCGGCAACATTTCTGGACCACAGGAACGAGACTGTGACTATGACCTCCACCTGGGAATTTCTGACTTCCAATGTTGAATGGAATGCAGCATATGAGTGTGTGTGTGTGTATGAGTTATTGATTGAAAGACTATCTGGCCTGTGGTTTGGCCATGGATGCTGCTGCTCACCCCAAGTGTTTTGGGCTCCATCTTCTGGTAGGAGTCCACTTGGCCTGGGGCGAGGCTCCCCACAACGGGCGTCAGATCCTTGTTGTCAATATCCATCCTGCTGCTGATGATAAAGTGACATGTTTAAAAGACAAAAGGGAAGAGCCAAAAGACAGCTGAAAAAATGGTTAGATGGTTAAAAGGTTTGGAAGACATTAAGATAAATGTGAGCTTATATATAAACATAATAATTAAAGTTATGTACTGATCAAGAGGAAACTAATGATATGATATAGCCTCATTATTATAATAATTATTATAATCTTTATTTATATAGCACTTTCCCGAACCAAGTTCCAAGGTGTTTTACAAACAGTAAGAAAACAACAAAGTTGGGATGTTGCTTAAAATTTGAATGAAATGCATGAAAATTTAAACCTTGATATAAAGGGTCTGTGATGTGTTCAATGGAAATAACTGGGATCAGAGTTTGTCTCTATTTAGTCGGAGGAAATTTTGGGATATCAAATGCTTGACATCAGCAGGACAGTCATCTAATATGACAAACTGACTGTTATCATTTGGCTTAAATGTGAGATACAGTTGAGCAAGAGAAAGTCATCATGTTGTCCTCTGATGGTTGCCTTCAAAACTCACATCTCTATTTTTGTGAATCAAGTCACAGCAGGGCTAAAGTCTAGAGCACATGGCAAAACTGAGTGTGTCCACTCTTTTTTTGGTATTTTGGTGACCAGGGGCCTCATTTATAAAACTTTGCGTAGATTCCATCCTAAAACATTGCGTACGCACAAACCTCAGAATCTACTAACGCAAGAAAATATTCAGAGCTATAAAACCGTGCGGCGCACACCTGTACGCAGTCTTCTCTTTATAAATACCCACCTGCGGTGAATTGTGCGCTCTTGTACTCCTCCCAGTGCCCTCCCACTACTCCTCTCAGTGTCGTCCCACAATCATCCATAAATGGTCAGTGCTAAATAGGTCATGAATATGCCGACGTTGTTAAGTAGCCTTTGTTGGACTATCAATGAGGGAAAGACGGAGAGACGGCAACTGCAAGAAAGGCGAAATTTGCGGAGTGCGAGATCGAGGTCCTCATCACTGAGGTTGAGCGCCGTAAAGGTGTACTGTTTGGGGGCTCAGTAGAGGCATCTGTGCCACATTGTGGACAACAGCACACCTTAATAAAAATAAACTTTAGTTTAAGTTACAAAGTGCTTTAGAAGACAAAATAAAAATAGTAGACAAACTGACGATGAACAAAATGATAAAAACAATTTTAAAATGATTAAGTTAAGTTATTAAGTTATACAACATTGAGAATAAGGAGCTACATATGAGAGAGTAAACTATGCTTAGCCCCTCAGTTGTATTTTTGCCCCCTCAGTTTAAGCTTTATGTGTCTATAGAAAAATATTTCCATAGGTGTATGCTAGGGCGTCCATAGTAGCCCACTGAAACGGAGATGAGGAGATCTATAGACAGACAGACACTTCACTTAGTTCGGTTTCTCAGCCTGCTTGCTTTTCGTGGTGGTAAATACATTCCCCCCATTGTGGAGAGAGAGAGAGAGAGAGAGAGAGAGAGAGAGAGAGAGAGAGAGAGATGCAAGCCGCAAACTGCTGTTTCTACGCGCCTCCCCCTGCTGATTTTGACAGAGAATCGTTATCGTTCATAAATTCTCTGCAGTGCTCCGTTCTTATGTGAGTCTCTGATTAATAAATGTATTCTTTGATTTTGAACAGTAGCCTCATGTTGTTGTTATTTAGCCTTTCTGAGGTTGTTGCATGGTTAAATCACTGAGTTTTATTTTATGAAAAATTGCCCCTTCAGTCCTGGCGCCGGCCCGGTAAAATAATCAATAAAATAAGAGTTAAGAGAATGCCTTTGTATAAAAATAGGTTTTAAGTAGTAGTTTAACAGATACAACAGACCACAATCCCTGTGAAAGCACACTTATAAAACTATGTTTTTAAGAGGACTGAGCTTTATTTTGTGATCTCCCCATCGGTCGTCGCTGATTCCCGTGTCTGAAAAACTTTGCGGTGAGCTCTACGCATGGGTGAAAGGATGCGTAGAACTGCGCACCTTTTACCGCATAGAATTTTTCTATAAATCCCGACGTTTGTGGTAAAATATGCGTATGCACATTTCACCCCCGTTAACGCCACTTTGTTGTGCGTAGCAACCTTTATAAATGAGGCCCCAGAGGCGCAAAGTGCAACTGCATCACAGTGGCCAGAGAGGTTGGATTAAGGAATCTCTCTTAAGGAATACTGGCTTCAATTCTGGCCAACCCAAATCAGCTCATTTCATCCCCTTCAAAAGCAGTACGCTTGTACAATGGTGCATTGACAATTTCGTGATGGCTGCACCAAGCCTCAACCGGTACTGCCATAAAAGCTTCACCCAGGATATTCTTGATCCATAAATGAGGTGCCATATGGTCGGCTTGTCAGGTGATGCATTGGAAATATGTGAATTATTTAAATGTCAAATTTGACATTTGCTATTACACAACATGAATTAAAGAGTAGCTTAACCCACAGCGAACGCACTGCACAGCACTCTTCCTCAGACAACGCAATATAAGAGATCAACCGGCTGTATATGCACTCCCGGTATCGGGAAACCATGATGTGGCAGAAAGATGATAATAAAACAGATAATTATATGACAGGCTGGTTTACCAGTATGGTACAGAATTGTACGTGTTTCTTCTCTCTGTCTTATATGTGTGCGTAATGATGCGGCTTGACTGCCTATGATTCACACATTCATTCAGTTACCGCAGGTGTGGAGCTTAAATAGTAAGTTGTGCTTAACATTAAAAGGGTTGCATTCAGTTAGTTCATGGGTGAAGGCAGGGCCATTTTTGCCTATTTGCATTATAAGCGACTGCAATGGGCCCTCTAACCACCAGGGGGCCCCCGTGGTGGGTTTTTTTGTTGGCTAAATGGCTATATTTTATATATATATATATATAAAAAATATTTTATTATAATTTACGCATGAAAGACAAGAAATGATAACACAATTACGCAGGGCTGGTAGTGGACAAGGTTAAAAGTATATTAGAATGTGGAGACAGTGTTGAAGGGAGGATAAAACCTGAAGGTGGCAGTAATGCAACATCATGGATGTCAACTGCCATAAAACCTTGAAGAAGAAGAAGAAGAAGAAGAAATAATAATGATGTACCCACTGTCAACAACCCAATTGGAAGATGAAGCGCTCATACCAAAAAAAAACTGAAAAAAAAAAAAAAAGGGGCGAAAATACAGGTAAGAAATGATCTATCTTTACTGATAGAAATCCCCACAAGGCGATCAGCTACACAATTTCGGCTCATATGCAAGAGCACTTAGTTGTAATTCATGTTGAACCTTTGACACTCTCTTTTTCTTATTTGCTTAGTCTACCTTGTTTAATGCTAGCTAATTGTCTCCTGAAATCTAAAAATGGATGATTACGGTCTCAAATAATAGCATATATATCAATCTGTGTGGATTGAATTAATAGATAAAAGCACATTGTTGGCTATTGGATAGATGTTCAGCGTTAGCCTATTGCACAATAAAGTCACATAATGTATACATACCCCTGGCCCTGCCATGGTTTTTGTTTTATAAAATTTGGCTGTGTGTGTGTGTTTTAGGTGCTATTCAGAAGTATTTTAGTGCAGCTGCACAATTACCAAGTAGCTACCACTACCAGTAGCTGCTGCTGTTTAAACAATATGCTTAGTTTGCTTGCTCACTATAATGTTTCTTTCAAATCATGTTTGAATTAAGTGAGCACTGTTGTCATTATGATGTTGCTATGAGTAACAAGTTTGATGATGATTAGTGTTGTTGTCGTTGTTGTTGTTGTTGCTAATATTAACATTAATATTGTAGTGATTGTAGTTTATCACTTCCACAAAGACGCCAGGCTATATACAGAAAAATAACAAATTAACCAAAACAGGTCAAATGGCTCCTACAATATACATAATATTAGTATTATACAGTAATTGATATTATACAGTGATTTAATGATACATTTTCTTTTTCTTTTATTTCTTTTATACCAACTGATCCAGATTCCCCAGGTACATCACATCAACAGCCTGAAACCACCTGAGTTACTTCGAAACCACAACATACTCATCATCCATCCAGTGCGCCACCAGTTCACCTAGTTCATTTTCATATTGTTAGTTGTTAATTAAAAGCTTTAATTAACTTTTTTTTTTATTTAATTTTTTTAAAGCTTTGATAATAAAGTATGCCTAGTCATTCATTTTCATTCAGGGATATTAAAATGACAGTCGTTTGGGTTTGGGGGGGCCGGGGCCGGGGCCCCACTGTAAAATGTCGCTTAGGGCCCCAAAATGTTCAGAAACGGCCCTGGGTGAAGGATTTACCTCAATGTAGGTATATGCACAAAACCGGTTTGTGGGTTCATTGTTCATTGTTTCAGTCATCAGAATCACTTCAGTACACTGTGAACAAATTGCTCTTCAAGCCATGTACATGGAAGTCGAGTCTCTGTCTCATCGTTTATGGTGAGTGGATAGGCTTAAAACTATGCTATGCTGACTAAGGATACGGTCGAAGTGGAGAATCTTAAGTCATGTGAGCTTCATGCGAGTGCGTGTGAGAGATACCTGTGTGGGGAATCAGGCATGTATGATATGCTCTTGATAAGCCCATATGAAAGTGTGCATGTTAAAACACAGATGAGGAACCTCTACCAGTGTTGACCGGGTACAGACAAAATTAATTCTAATGTAAAGTCAACCCAGTCTCACAGTTTATCTGAAACTACCAGGAATGATGAACTGCAAGTTACCAGGGGATTGGCCATAACAGGCCTACTGGTAGCTTAACAGCTCACAGACTGTCACCATAAATCAGCTATTCATCATCCCCAACAAATGCAAACACATCGACACCAGAGTATCATTCAGAGTATTTACCTTATTCATCAATATCCACACCACTAAGTTAATAAAAAGCTATATTCGAATCTCAACATTAAACGAAGAAACAAAGGCTAGAGGCCTTTAAAAGCACATCACACAGTCTTTCTTCTACATATCACATTTATCTTAAATAGTTTGTTTATTGAGTCTATTTTGCTGCTATTTTAGGCAGCTTTGTCATTTGCGGAGAGCAGAAAAATTCACTGGATAGCGTCTATTTCTGCAGTGACATTGGACTTGGAATGACATTGCTGACCTGCAACAATCGGAAGTAATAGGATAATGAAATCACACACAAATATATACTTTGTACCCTTAACCTACATCCTTTAGTGATGACAATTTTGGAAAAATACGTTGAAAGTGTCACCAATTTGCATTGCCTGTTTGGTTAGGCTTAGACCTATGGCACTTAAATATCAAAACAGCAAAAAGCACAATGTTGTAATATTAAGTCGTTCATTTGTGTGAACTTTTCACACACACACAAAAATCTGAACATGCAATTAGCATAAAATCAGGAGGATTCTCAGGAATAATAACTGTCAGATAGTCTACAGCAGTAGAGACGCAGTGTCGGGACCGCAGTGGGGTTTGGCACAGCCTACTGCGCCACCACATTAACCAAACTTATCCCATGTAGAACTCCGGGAAATCCTTGACATCTAACCTGAATAATGTCACTATACTTTCTTCAGAACTGTTATCAATCAGTTTTGCAAGCCAATGTGATGCCGCAGTTTCAGTGCGAGTGCTATCTATCCCAAGGACATTCCGTCCTGCGCCAGGTAGATTCGCCTGCTGGGCAACGTGCTGTAGACAGGCGGTCTGATCTTACCTCTTCTGGATCACAACATAAAGCTCTTCCCTTTCTTTTTAGTGTTTCCTAAATGCGTTTATATCCAGTGTAGCTGTGGCTGGTTTGCAGGGCTACAGCAGGGTGTGTTCAGGAGGACGATGGAGTAGTTCACTGCTGTAGGGATGGACGGAAGCCGCTGCTGCGACTTTTTTTTAGACTTGCTGTGTAATGCAGTAGCAACACGACCACAGTAAGGGTAGCCTAGATAGAAGGTTATCCTGCAATGATGTACCACTAACATTATGGCTTAAATCGCAACCTATTAATAAAGGCAAGTGTCAATGATATTTTTGTTATCGACGATTGAAGTTATTGACGATTGAAGTGAGAACATCACGTGGCTTGGCAGGTGAACACTTGAAAACCTCCGACATATGACTTACCCACCTGCACAGGAAGAGATAGTTACAGCAGCATATCCTCTGTATCTACAAAAAGAGGCTCAACGTTGGTTGTAGGGTTGTTCATGTTCACACGTATTGATTGTATTGTCCCAGATCACAGGAATAACATATCTGAATTCTTAAATTTAATGGTATTGCCGTTTAAAATCAAACGCCATTTTTAGCTACCTTTTATTTCCAAAAGCTGGGGAATGTGGTCATGTGGTCAAGTCATCAAAACTACCAGGCCATTCCCAGATTCTGTAAAAGGCATTTCATAGCTGGCGGAAAGTAGAAAAATTGCATTTTCTTTTTACATTTTGAAAATTGGGTTTCACTGGTTTTTATAAACATCACACTGAACCTGTCCTTCTCAGGGTTATTACAGTTTTTGCCTACTGCTTACACACTAAAAGTGAATGCTTAGACAAAAGCATCAAAACCTTAACTTTTCTAACCATGCCTTAAACAAAGGCACCAAAACTACAAACACATTTTCTGCTACACACTTCTCGCAAAACACTACACACTGTTTCTTACATTACATTATTACACTTCGTTCAAGAATGAAATCTCTTGCAATCATTGGGAAAACACTTGTATTCAAACTGCAAAACATACCTGAAATTGGCAACACACACACACACACGAACACTTCTACATTAATTGAACTGATTGGTGTTCAGTGTTCAGATTGGTGTTCAGATAGATAGATAGATAGATGGCAGCAAACTTTATACAGTTTGCTGCACTTAGATTTGTTTATTGTACTAGATTTGTTTTGTACTGCTGCAAACTGCAATTTCCCCTCTGGGACAATAAAGAGCCATCTATCTATCTATCTATCTGAACACCAATCAGTCTGAGCCTTAACACTACAAATAGACCTCAGATAAGTGCACCTCTTTTGAGAGAACTTTGCAAACATGGAGGCAGTGAGAGTGAGAGGAAGAGGAAGAGAGAGATGAGTAGGAGGAGGACGAGGACAAGAACAAAGAAGGGGACCAGGCAATAGATGGAGACATATTTCCTGTGGGGGCACCTGCCTTGCCTGTAGCTTGTAGTTTTGACTGAATGTGTCTGACCCAACCACCCCCCAGAGCCAAACAGAAGGCGGGATCCATAAACCATCCACCCCATCCCTTACAATACTATTTTTTGTTTACCATTGCACTGAAATTTTACTGTAATTATTTTTTGTTAGTTTGCAGTAACATATTGTATTGATTACTGTACTGTAATTCTACTTTTCTTTGTGTTTTGTGGTTGTAAAAACCTGCAAAGACAAAAAAAATAAGCTGTGTATTTTTTTCTGAAGCCTTTCTATTTTTGTGTTCATTGAAACGGTTTGAACTCTTCATCTTCTCTCTCTTCATCCTCTTGCTGCTCAAATAGCAGGCAATAGTGGACAATCCTGACTCAAACTCAAGGCTCTCAAGTCTCACGCATTTGGCGTGAGACACACGCATTTCACTCCATTCACACGCTCACACGCCACACCTTGTATTTCTCACGCAGAGATTTTTTTCCAGGGTACCGCCCACCAAGTTGCGCCGCGATTTTGTAAACAAACTAGTACAGAATCACTGTAGCCACGCATCAACTAATCAAAAGAATGTAAGCTGTCGAACAGCCAATTAGAAAATAACATGGCTGTATCCGGGTAGGATAAGACCATATTTTCAGTACAGTAAGTCATCTCATCATTGATTTCCGTTGTTATGGAATATATGTCCAGGGAGCTTTTATGTTAGCTAACAGTTTGACTGACTAGACTAGAGTATGCATGAACTAGCCTAGCTAGCCGGTTGAATCCCTGCTAACTAATTTCAGCAGCTATTCTGACGCTTGTTTTCTTCGGAATTTTGCGCCTACACTAACTTATTATAATGATTATTATTGTTATTTATTATTATCATTGTTGTTATTGTTATTGTAGTAAGCACCAAGGCTATTTGCTCCCTTGTTGGACTGTCCCTGTGTCTCCTATTTTCCCGGTGTGTGCGCGCGCGCCAGGGCTGGAAATTAACTTTTCAAAACATTTGAATATTTACACAACACATGAACATTTACCAGCCACTGGGGAAAATCTACCAGCCATTCAGTAGTAAACCAATGGTACATTTTTATTATGTATTTAAAATCTACCAGCCACTGTTATGTTTTACCAGCATTTGGCTGGTGGTTGGTGTTCATTTCCATCCCTGGCGTGAGTGTGTGTATATTTTATCAGAAAACAAAGCATATTAATAATTATTGCATTTGTCTATTTCAAAGATGTCAGGAAAGAGGCAACTAAGCATTCTTTCATGCTTTCAAAACAATCAGCTCCCTAAAAAGGTGGCCAGGTCAGAGGAGACTGTAGAGGAGGCAGTAGAGGAGACTGTGGAGGAGACTGTAGAGGAGACAGTAGAGGAGGCAGTGGAGGAGACTGTGGAGGAGGTAGAGGAGGCAGTGGAGGAGACTGTGGAGAACCCATTGGAAACAGAGAAAAGGAGAGGATTATGTGGAGCAGCCACATATAGGTGTTCCTTTAAGAAGGAGTGGTCAACTCGATGGCCATTCATCACAATGGGAACCACCAGCTCCTTCTACTGGTGCTCAGTGTGCAGACAAGAGAACTCCTGTGCTCATCAAGGCGTGAGGGACATAAGCAGGCATGTGGAAGGCAAGGGACATCGGGCCAAAGAACAGGCTCTAAACTCAGTCAGCAGTATTGCACAGTTCTACGTGCCAGAAACTTCTTTTGGAGGCATGAGTGTACAAGAGGCCAAGGTACATACAGTACAGTGTAGCACAGGAAAACTAAAAAGCTGGCGGCAATGTTTGATGAATTACATTTCTCTTCAAATTGATGGTCATATTACCTTGAAAACTTATTTAAGGTTATGAGGTATGTAATCAGTTGTGTCTGTTGCAGACCAGGAGGGCTGAGGTGAAGGTTGCTGTTGCAATGGTGCAGCACAATGTTCCCTTTGCCGTTGCTGACCATTTCAGCCCCTTGTACAAAGAATGTTTTAGAGACTCCCCTACAGCTCAGGGCTTTAAGAGCACAAGCACAAAAACAACGTGCATCATAAATGAAGCAGTGGCACCTCATTTTAAGAAGGAACTGGTGATGAAGATGAGAGAGAATCCCTTCCCACTCGTCACAGATGGCTCGAATGATACTGGTATGTGCTTAACAACTTCTATCAGTAATTAGTACTTATTTTTTATCCATTTCTACATGCACTCATACAATTTGAACAACATATTGTTTTAGTTATGGTCCTTATTGTTACAGGTCTAGAGAAGATGAATCCTCTCACTGTCAGAATTTTTGACACCAACAAAGTTGTGCACAGGTTCCTTGATATGTGCACCACCAGTGGGCGGAGCTGTGGCACCGCTGAAGTGATCTACACAAAAATCAATGACACCTTGCAGGAAAATGACATCCCTTGGAGAAATTGTGTAGGTCTCTCTATTGACAATGCCCCTGTAAATACAGGTGCCAGAAATTCAATCGCAGCCAGAATGTTGAAGGAAAATGGCAGTATTTACATCCATGGATGCCCCTGTCATATCATCCACAACACTGCCAAACATGCGGGGCAGAAGTTTATGGAAGTAAGTTCAAACATGTACACTCTATATTACCAATCCGTTAAGCCCAATGCCATGTAAAACAGTTTGCTGATAGTGTTGCAATAGATACTTGAATTCATGTATTGCAGATATCCGGATTTGATCCAGAGGATCTGACCGTGGATGTTGGGTACTGGTTTAAAGGAAGCACCAACCGTAAAGGTTACCTGGCAGGTTTGTGATTCAACCAGCTCTACTGTTATACAACAAAATGCAGACATTTTTAATTTGTTTACTGTTGATGTTATATGTTTTATATTTTCCAGAATTTTGTGAATTCCATGAGAGCGAGTACATGGAAATGCTGCTGCACATTTCAGTGCGATGGTTAAGCCTGGAGAGGTGCATCACACGAATTCTGCGACAGTATGGGCCACTTACCAGCTATTTTAAGTCTTTAAGTATGTTGTTTGTTTCATTGACAGTAATACAGGTGCATTACACCAGACTAAATGTGTACTTTTAAGGACTGACTGTGTTTATTTACAGATGAGAAACAACCAAGATTTAGAAGGCTGGTGGATGCATTTTCCAACCCCCTGACTGAAGTCTACCTACTCTTCTATCAAGCGACGCTGCCAGTGTTCACCATACTGAACCTCCTCCTCCAGAGAGAAAGGTCTTCCATCTTTCAGCTCCACGGAGAGGTAAAATGCAAGGGTTAGGCCATCCTGCTGCCAAATACAGTATGTCTGCTTGAATTGGCTGATATGTCCTTTTTCAAGTAATACATGGAAATGTTTTATGAACTACAAATTTGCAGATGACAAAGTTCATCAAGAAACTGTGTGCGAGGTTCATGAAGCCGTCAGCACTACAGGGCCGACAAGTCCATGACGTCCTCTACAAGGACCCACTAAACCAACTGCCAGGTAAAAGTTTCATATAAGGAGATACACCTGTATTCTCATTGACCTCAAATATACTTTTTGGGGAGATTGTTGTTATTGGGCGAGTTGGGTGATATCTCTGTTATGGCTGTTAAAAAGCATAAATGTGTGTAGGCATACCATGCTTGTGTAGTTTATGGGTAAAATTGTATGCTTACATAGAGGAATACCTTCAACCACTTGCACTTATTGTGCACATAGTGCTCAAAACTAGACAGACTGAATCTATACACTGACTGTTTGTCTGTCTAGTTTTGAGTTAAATTGCCAAGTGAAATCCCTGTCTCTACCTGATGCATATTGTTGAAACTACCTGGACTTAATTTGCTTCTCTATCTCTTTCTGTTCTCTGTCTGGTAGGAGAAAAACTAAATGTTGGCTTCACCACCAGAGCTACCCTCAATAGGCTCCTTGAGGCTGGAGACATCACACCTCAGGAGGTGCAGCTATTCCAACAGGCAGCACTGGCATTTCTGGTCAGGGCTGTGGAGTATGGCATCAATAAACTCCCTCTGAAGGAGGCCCTTCTGAGGCATACAAGATTTGTGGATGTGCAGCAGAGGACTGAGTGTGGGGTGGAAGATGCCCTATACTTTATAGACAGGTAAGGGTTTCCACATTTTCCAGGATTTCAACACATTCAATACTTTGATTGAATACATTAATCAGTTCTTTACACATGGTGCTCTTTTTAGATTTCAGGAACTACTACCTTTCCATGGGCCAGAGGAACAGGACAAGGTGTGTGAGGAGTTCCTGGAATATCAGCTGATGGATATCCCCATGCCCCAAGATCCCACCACCTTTAATGTTGAGGAGTTTTGGGGGAGTATGTCCTCAATCAAGTGCAAGGTAAGAAATATTTGGCACCACATGACATACACATAATCAATTGAAATCAAAAGCAAAGCATTTGAGTAATAGAGGCTCTTGGTTCCTTTTTTTAAAGGTGACCGGTTTGAGCCAGTTTGGGAGGCTCACTAAAATAGCTCAACTTGTTCTAGTGCTCCCTCACTCTAATGCCGACGCGGAGAGGGTTTTCTCGATGGTTGGACTGAACAAGACAAAAACTAGGAACAGCTTGGCCCTAGATGGAACACTGTCCTCCATCATGACAGTGAAGATGGCAGGCCTGGAACCAAACTGTTTCAGATGGGAGCCACCAACCCCAGTGCTGAAGGCCTCAAAACCTGCCACCAACACCTACAACAAAAAACACTGATCACACACACACAAACACACACACACACACACACACACACACACACACATCCCTTCACTAAGAATGAAATAAATATGTTTTTATTTGTATGAATTTATGTCATTTATCAGATAAGACCACCGTCCCCACCCAAACCCCCGCCGCTGCCAAAATCTCACTCTGAACTCTGTTCAAAACTTGAGAGCCCTGCAAACTCAAATAGACTACTGCTCTGTGTTTCAGATTGAGATTGTTTTGGCGGTGCTAGTGCAAAAATGGCCTAACATGGTTCAAATATTACCTAGCTAACTTTTCTAGCTGTGTAAATAACACATCGTTAGCAAAATCAGACGATCATAATTCAAATGTATTCAATCACGAATAACAAAGGGATTATCGGCTAAACGGTTAAACGACGCCAAACTCGTCGGGATTAGGGACGTTGAACGCAGCATTGAAATCACACGCTAGTGTGATTGGCTGAAATGGAAAGAGACGTCTGATAGGCTACAGAGAAAGGGCCTTTAGAAAAAATGCATTTGTGAATCTAATCACGTCAGGAAACTCTCAAAAATCCACACACAAATGTAATGAGGTTCACAACGTGTCTGGAGGTTTCTAAACGCAGATTCGACAGTCTGTAAATAAATGTAACAACATTTAAATATGTTTTAGATGAACACTGCAGCTGTTTTTAACTAAGTATATTTGTGGATTTGTTTTACATTTATATAAAACGAGACGTATTTGTGTGTACATCGGAAACAGACATTTGTGAACACTAATTTATTTGTGAACCTTGTCATTTATATGTGGATTTTTTTTACATTTATATGAAATGATACATATGTGTGTGCATTGAAAAATATATTTGTGAACAGAGACATTTATATATAAATCGCAAAATATATTTGTGAATCGTGATGTATTCATTTGTGAATTTTGATAGTTAACTGACCCCATACTGATTAGGTTTCATATTCTTTATTATGTCTGGCATGTCAAGGCTCAGTTCACCCCTTGGTTATATTATTAGATGATAAAAAAGATGTTCTGCCAACAATACTCAGCTGTATCGCCTAGTTAAACCAAACAAGTAAGGAAGGTGATATTTCATTACATTTCAAATAATGTACAATGTCTTCAGAAATACTTGGAAATTGAAACAACTTTGGGTCTTCATACACCATTTTATTTAACAGTTTTATTTAATGATCAAACAAGAATACTAATAAAAAAATACATTTTATGGCTTCAAAATTGAAAAGTGTCTATGGCCATTATTATTGGCGCCCTTTTCTAATACTTAGTTGTACAGCCTTTGGCAATGATGATGCTTCCGAGCGTTTCTTGTAACCATGAATAAGCTTTCTACTCCTTTCTGCTAGCAGTTTCTCCCGCTCTTAAACTGCAACTTGGTCCACTTCTTCAATGTTTGAAGGATTCCTTTGACCAACTGCACATTTCATAGGTTCTCAATGGGAATGAGATCAGGACTCAACACTGGCCACTCCAGAACAGTTCATATCCAGGAATTTAAGAGTCATCTTTGGATCATGGATCATCAATGTCAAGCAACAAACTAAAAAGATGGTTCAGACATGCCTGTAAAAGACTTATTTATGAAGATTACTCTTAATAAACTGTTGTTTAATAGTTGAATTTAATATTTTCCTGATTGCTTTAAAGGGGTTACAATTTCAGCATGTTCTGTATTCCATTTGTGTCTCTCACAAAGTCATAGTCATGAATCGGTTACACACGGTCATCAGCTGATTTTACTATTCTGTACCGCTGTACACACCAGGGTCTCTGCACCATTTTAAAAATCAAATTCAATGCTTTTTAAGACAATTTATTGAGCCCTAGCATTCTGAACAGTAATACAGTTACATGAATAATAACAATCCATATTGCTAAAAACATTTTTTTAAATGTGGCTATATAGGCATTATGATCATGCAACTATGGAATTACCCTTATTCATGAATAGCCCTAAATGTAATTTGTCTTCTTCATCGTACCTGTTGGATGACTACTATGATAGTAGATATTAGGCCAATAATTTATAATACCCAATAATCACATAATTACATGAATTGCAACTATGAATCATTACTTTTCAAGAACTCAACAGGTAAACAGACAGACTGACCGCCCCCCTCCCTCAGGTGGAGATCCATTTGCTTGCTCTTTGTCGTTTTATCCATGCTTTCGTCGCACATTACGACATAGGGTTTCCCACTTAATGAACGAGGCGATGCCATATTTAGCGACGTAGGCGGTTTTATTTTCACCACAGGTAAACGACTTTGCATATTCTGAATCAGGGAACATAGCGGCAACGACGCTACGTATGTCATCATTCGACTTGAATGAATTGTGCCTGCTCACCGTGTGAAGAACCCACAGCATCGCAGCCCTTTGGGTTTCTGGCGGTGAAACAAAATTGCTCAATGCCGACTGTTGAGAAGTTGCGAGCGAGCCAGACGAAGTTTCGGGTGTGCTACGTGCAAACAATGCAGGCATCAGCATAGCCCCACTGGTTACTGGTGCTGGTGCTTTTCAGATTTCATGTGGGATTCAACTGCTTTCACCCCCATGGTCCCTAACGTGAAAATCTTTCGGCATAAATTGCACCTTGCTTCGTGGCGGTCTCCTGCCTGTACCAACCAACTCCGAAACGTATCTTCCTCTTAACTATTTGTCATTAAACTTGCATTTCCCCATCTTGGCTCATACCTTAGCTTGTTAGCTGGCAACCTTGACCCTCTTTGATGACACGCAGCCAGACGCCAACGTAACGTAAACATTCTATTAATGGCGGAGTTTCTCATTGTCTAATACGATGTTATTTACACAAATACACACGCTATTGGACATTTTACGGTAGGCTACTGTGCGCGACAATTTTTCCATCAGCCTTAAACGCACCCTTTGCAAATTTAATACCTACAGCAAATTTAAGGTAAATTTAAGACAATTTATGACCTTAATTTCCATTATTTTATTTTAAGACCTTTTAAGGAGCCGCGGGGACCCTGGACACACACACACACACACACTAGTGATAGGTCATAAATGATCTAATCCAGACAACATATTCATATCTGTATTCTGATTTAGTAAACAACAGACAGTACAACCTTACAACTGTTCATCATTATGTAGAGTCCAAGACCAGGTCCAAAGTGGTAGAGACCAAATCGAGACCAAGACCAAAATAAACAGTGTACACGTCATTCCAAATATAAAAATAATGCTTAAAGACTTTCTTAAGGGTCAACAGAGATGTACCTGTGTCTTCAGGAGCTGTGTATTATACCCTTCAACATCCAACTAATCAATACATAGAAGTTTGAGGACCCTTACATACTTCACACAGGTGTAAACCTTTAAGCCTTGGTGAGGCCTGACTCCTAGTTTCATCTCATATATTTTAACATTTTATGATCCAGACTGCAACCCATCACAGCCATTAAGACATCTGGGCCAAGACCAAGGCTGAACAGGCTTTGAAAAGTCCTGCCTAGGGAGCTTAGGATGGAAAAATGGGTTTCTTAGTACAGCTTTATACAGACAGCCTTTATATATATATGATTTATTGTTATCCCATTGCAATTTTGTTTAATCTTTAACCCAGTTTTTGAGTCACGTTTGTCATTTTCCCCCCTATTATCTTTAATCATCTTTGCTGAAGCTAAATCTAATTTTAATCAACTCCATTCAATAATAAATTAACTTGAGATCAAATGCCATATTAGGAAAAAGTCAAAATCAAAAACTTTATTGTGGAGTAAATTGTAAATAATCAAATGTAGGGGATGCTTGGGTTAAAGGTTGATCAGAGTAGAAGAAAAAAAAGACAACTAATACAGAGGAGTAACGGTAAAGCCTTGTGGTTCAAATTCAGTATTCAAGAGGAAATTAATGCTTTTGGCCTGTAGGAGGAGCCAAAAAACAACAAGTTATTCTATGGCTATAATCATACTTTATTTACCCATGATATGTACTCAGTTGTAGTCAAGTGCCCAGTGCTTTCAGGACTGACACAAACTCATAATGCTAGAATAAAACCCATTAAGGGGTTTCATGGTTCTTATTATTATTCATTCATGAATTGAATTCATGAATTGTATTGTAATGTAAAGCAGCAAAGTTTGGAATTTGAGTAGTACCCAGCAATGCAGCAATTTTTCATTTTATGAATATAAAGTGCAAATAATGTTAAATGTACCATTCAATTTCACCACTCTTTTACTTTGTTCACCTTAAGCTTAGAGGAGAGCTGCTACTGACATAGCACTGGCTCAAATTTGATAATGTATTTTTGACATTTCAACTGTTGAATAACATTGTATACAACTTAAAAAAAAAGAAAAGAAAAAGTGGTTGGAAATATTACATTAACAACAGATGTTATGTTCTTCCTTCTCACAAAAAGCATCTATTTCTAAGACCCAACAGCCATCACAGTTATTTTGTTTGGACAGCTGAGTTCAGTTTCATATTGTGTGACTGGGAAATGCAGTTTTGGTACATTCACAGCTTTAAAGGAGCTTTTCAGATTGTGGGATTTCTGTCCAGTTTGTGATGTGAATCAATAAAATAAATAAGAACCCTGTGCAGTCACAGTGGATCATCTTACAATGTTGCTGAATACAATATTAGAGTGGTTTGATGGGAGCAGAACCCAGAACAACAAAATTCTCTAAACAAACAGGCTGGTATTGTGTTTTTCATAATATACAATATTAACAGTACCATCTACACTGCCACAGGATTGAACAGAGATGCACATCAACTACAGCAGGCCAGAGCCACTTTGTTAGTAGGCAGTTTTATAATGCTATCCTTTATATATAGTAGAAAAATCACCTTCCTTGGATTTTGAATTATGAATTATATAAATTCAGTAACATCTTGTAAAAAAATATTTAAGACCCTTCTAGATCATTCAGGAATGTGTGGTGACAGTAAACATCATAAAGCAGTACAATTGAGGGGTAGTAAGCTTATTGTAAATCACTAGTTTTGTGAGAGTGATTCCAATAATCAAAACCTGCTATACATTTGTGTGTGACCAAAAATTTAACAAAACAAAGACCTTTCAGTTTAGACCATCACCAACTTTGTGTCGTTAATCTGAGGATATAAATAGTTTTTTGTGGACATATTTTTTATAAATGAGAGCGGGTTTTAAGATGTAGTTGATTTTGAAAGGAGGCCTAAAAGCAATATGCCATTACCATGTTTCCATGGTAAGCTTATAGATTATCTGAAAGAATATCCACTAGCCTTATAGAATATGCACTAGCATTCAGCCTTTTTTCTAACTCTCTATATTGATAATTAGGGTTACACCAATATGTCGGTTTGCCAATATTGGCCTTATATTAAATATCGGATATTGACCAGTCAGTGTCATCCACTTCTGATATGAGGTTCCCCAGTAAAATCTGCAATGACATTTTTCTTTACACAACTTATTTGTTTAATTGTTCAATATTTGTAAATTAAGCCTGCATTTAAAGGCCTAATGTATCCCAGAGTTTTCTCTACCATTGAATAGGTGGGGTGGGTCATGCTGCCTTAAAGAACTGCTAACCCTAAAAGAATTTCATTAGTCTGGGTTTCAGTGGAGAGTTTTAGTGTCCAATGGTCTAAATACTGTTTCAGAGGCCTTTCCAGACTGACAAGAACAAAAGTCCAGGGCGAACCACTGAATACTTGTAATTCTTTGGCATGAAAATATCAAATATTGGCACAAATATCGAGCCCTATTGATAATTGCAAATAAACAAAATTACTGAAAAGTATGACCTACCTTTATGGACATTTAAAAATATTTAAATTACAATATCCACAATATAGTTAAGTTGTGTAAGAAAAACAAGCCCTTTTCATGAGTCTGTATGATGACTGAAATCAAGATGTTAATGTTAAGATGTTTGAAAAATGAAGTCAACTTAAAACTTCTTTGTTCTGTTTTTTTATACAACCATTTCTGCCATTTCTGTTGATGCATTTTTGTCACTTTATGGTTGAACTGGTGATAATGGAATAGTCATTTAAAAAGAGGTTTTCTGTGTCAGTCAACACAGATTGCGCTTCAAAAAACTATTCTTCACAAATATTTAATGGACCAACTATAAAGGATAAAGGATCTAGTGATGCCTTACCTAATTACAGTCAGTGAAATCTCATCTTGAAGAATTATACACAGCACATACATTCAGAACAATGAAGCCCATGTGTTTCAGCCTATGGCAATAACAAAGAGCAGTACTGTCTCCTAAGTAATTTGCCGCAGTTTGTCTGGGCATTTGTCCTTTCTCCTTACATTACCATTCATGCTCGTGAGAGTCCACAAAGTGAGTAACTTTGGGAGTAAAATTGGCTTTAAAAATAGAGCCTCCCCCTTTAGGTCTGTTGAGTCAGAGTCACTCATGGTATCTGGGGATTGAACACAGTTTGGAGAGGTAGGGATTCTCATCTGGTTTTTCGGAATATTCAGATAGGGATGTTGGGCAAATGCCCGTTGGAGCCCTTGGGTGTCCCATTGCATACCACCCCATTGGCATGACCACTGTGCATGGCTTGCCCATTTCGCTTGTTGTTGCTGCATGGTGACTGGCTCCCGTGGAGGGCCTCTCGCTCCACAGGTGCCCCTGTATAAGAGGCCCTACTTAGAGTGCTGGTCTGGGGGGCTGTTCGACTGCGGCATCGCTGCTTGAGGGCGTACAGCAGAATGGTGACGAGCACGCTGAGGCAGAGTCCCAGCAGCACTGACACAACCACCATCTCCTTCAGATAGCAGGGGCCTCGCGCCAACAGCAGCCCCTCCGTCCCCCGCAACTCCACCTCTTTCGGTCCCAATTCCTCTGGCCACAAAGTAAAATTGCTGGCCATTCGCCTGGTGGTGACATGAGTCTCACTGGTGGCTAACATAGGCTCCATCTCTCTTTGTCTTGTTTCTATCCTTTTCGGCCAGATCCCCATAGAGGTAGGCAGTCCTGGCCTTGCCATTGCCCGTGTGGTGGGGGGGCGGGTCACACGGCGGATGGAGGTGGCTGGGGTTTGAGGTGTGGGACTGCTCTTCTGTTTCACCTGGTAAATGGCCACGGTCTGCTGGTAGCCATTCTCGGTGGCCAGGCAGAGATAATGCCCGAGGGTAGCCGGGGTGGCCACAAATTGCAGGCTGCCATCCTCTAGGTGCAGGTAGAGGTCTGAAGAAAGGCGGCTGTTGGGACGCTTCCAGAGCCGCTGGGCCAGCTGCGACGCCGCCGGACATTGTAGCCGCACCACCTCATTCAGAGACACCGACACCAACTCGCCTGGTGGACAGGGTGCTGACATACAGATTACAGCTCATCAAAACCCTCACAATAATACACACACAGCTAATGTAATTTATTAGCATGAAATAATTGATTACCAACAGCAATGTGAATATGACATAATAAGCAGACTATACTAGCATTCATGGCTATAATTTCAGCATTGATCTATAGCCAAATTAAGACATAATACATAGTGTACAATATCTGAGGAATCTGTTCGCTAGTAGTGACAAATGTTAAAATGTACATACTTAACGAAAATGCAACATGCAGAAAAATGTACTTCATTGGCTCCGTGGAGTAACGCCAAGCAATACTTACCTGTGGGCAGTTTGTTTGTCCCAAATCTGGCCCTGGGGCTTAATGGAGAGGTGTTGCATGCTTCTTCAACATTCCCTCTGTCCACATCCTGGCCTCTGGGGAGGAGGAAATTATCAGTCAATCACCAGAGGGCTTTCAGGTGATATAACCTCCGACGGCCATATTAGAGGTCTTAAGATCGTGGCAACAACAGTTGTGAAGGGCTGACTTCTAATAGCTAAAAGCACAACTTGGCCATCCCAACAGATATTGGATAGACATGGTTAATTTCTGTGCTGTTCGATTTTGTGTTTAGATAACGTTTATATAATGTTTACTGTGTCATAGTAACCTAAATTTGGAAACAAATATACCTTATCAGACTACTCTATAGTGTACTAGGGATGCAACGATTATAGATTTTGATGGTACGATTATAGTCTGAGGAAAAACCACGGTTTCACGATTATTACGCGTAAATTTATTCCACAACACTATGGATGTATAAAATCACATGGGCATTCATAAATTAGAGGTTTTATTGTATCTTCCCCACAAAATTTCTTTGTTGGCTTTTTTTTTAACAGTTGCTGCCTTTCAAAACACAAATAATACAGTAACCAAATAATACATACAAAATAATAAAAATAAACAAAAAGTATGTCTCTTTGGAATTAAATATAAGCTACATCTTTAAACATCCATGTCAGTATTTCCCTTTTGAACAAAACCGAGTCAAAGGCTGCAGGACCTCTGTCTGCAAGGCTCTTCTGATCAACTATATTACAAAATAGTATTTTCAGTTCAGCTGCATGGTGATCGCGAAGATGTTGAAGTAAACTGGAGGTGTTGGACCCTTTAGCTGCGACTTTTTTTTCGGCATGTTTTTGGTCGTCCTTTGTGTAGCCGAAATACTCCCACACTGATGACTTCAGCCGTTTTTTTGGTGGATACAAATCGCTTGGTCCCTCTGCCATTGTTTGGCAATGTAGCGTAGCATGGACGGACGTAGCCCCCCCTCGAACACAATGTCGCTCTCGTGACACCCACACAGATATACAGGCACGGTCTAAATTCCTGTCTGTTTTATTTGTTTCACTTAACTGAGCTGATAACGTTACACAGACTAAAGCTATCTCTCTCTGTCTCGCGTTGCTCTCTCGCTCTCTCTGACTGTCAACAGCGTCGCTTGGCTTCCGCACGGCATTTTAAGCTGGCGCGCGCACCACTGGTGTAACGTTAACTTCGTTCCGGTCCCTTTTTTTTAAACCTTTATTTATTCGGGGGAGTTTCGCTGAGAGCCTTTCGTTCCGGCTGCAGGTTGCGCCGGCAGTAATTTACCATTAATGCCCCTTTTTTTCTGAGAACAGAAACACTCAGTGTTTTTTTTTTTTTTATACACTCGGTGTTGCTGAGCCTCTACGGTTATATAACCGTGACGTTTTAAATCGCGGTTAATAGTAAAATCGGTTAATCGCTGCATCCCTATAGTGTACTATTCTTTTCGACCTTTTTGGTGTTAAGGCACACCAAAAATCAAACCAGAACCTCAAGGGAGACAAAGTCATAGTGATTGATTAATAGGAATACATTATGACTGTTATTTGCTTTAAATTGAAATCACACATCATTTATTAAAAAATAAGTTCAAATGTATATGTTTTGTAATTTTACACTGTAATTTCCTTGAGGAACCCAGGAAGACTAGCTGTCACCACAGTGGCAGCTATTAGGGATCCTAATAAAACAACAATATCACAAAGTAAATGTTAAAATAGGGCAGCAACCAATTTAACCTTGCCACAACAATATGACCTCAGAGTGTTGCAATGTGGACTTTGGTGTGCCACAAGGCTCTGTCTTGGGCCCACTGCTTTTCTCCATTTACAGTGCCTTTGGGAAGTATTCGGACCCCACTTTTTCCACATTTTCTTGTGTTATAGACTTAATATAAAATGGATGATTTTTTTGCCATTAATCTACACACAATACCCCATAATGACAAAGAAAAAAACTTTCATTTCACTAATTCAGCCTATAGCCGGCCTACTCAAATGTTAGGCATTTCGGAGGTAGCCATGCTTCTAATCTGAGTGCTCTCCAAGCCAGCCAACTGGAGGAAAAGCAAATGAGAGATGAACTGGAAGAGCTTAAATGAGAGGAGGATAAGGAATTACACGAACAATGTAAACCGATTGATGACAGAGCCAGAGCTGCTCAACATATATAGGAGGAAGCAATTAAGGAAAGGGAAAGAATTTCCAGAAAAGTTAACATAAATAGATGTATCCACATAGAGGAACAAGAGCTTGTTTCAGCCCAGCTGCTAGCTTTATTAGACAGAATCTCAAGGAACGATCATCCTGAAGTTTCAAGTTTCAAGTTTATTGTCATATACTTGATAACAATGCAACATCATTACCAGTAATGAAATTCTTGATCTCGGTGCCAACTCAACTTTACATAGTAAGTAATATAAGACAAATAAGTGTAAAGAAAAATAAAATAAACCAGTATACAAATGGTAATAAGGTGCAAATGGTAATATGGTGCAAAGAATTGGTGTAGAATAAATAATATAAAAGTATTTACCTAAAGAAAAATAAAATATAATAAAAAAGAATAATAATAGAGATATTTGCAAGACAGACACCGCAATGTAAATACTAAGGAGGTAGACAAAACAGGTATGCAATGCAATACTGATATAAATTAAAGTGACTAGTTGAAAACAATGTAAACAGTGTTTTTTCTTGAAGTGGCCAAGTGTGTGAGGGCAAGGGACCAGTCACTATGGTATGTGTATGCCATTGTGATACTGCAGTATGGTGTATGTACAAGTGTTAGTGTCAGCAGTTCAGTAGCCTGATAGCTGGCGGGTAAAAACTGAGCTGCTGCTCAGTTAACTCCAGCTCAGCTCCAATCTCATCTATCCATTGTCCAGCCTAGGACCCTACAGCCTTTTTCTTTGGCTCAACCAATCCAGCCAAGCATAGCTCCTACTCATGCTCCATCAGTATGTCAATGGGCTCCATCCCTGCCTGCTACTAGACAGCCTCTTTTTACTTCTACTTTACCAACAATGCAATCCATGTCATTTCAGCAGCCACAGACTGTACACAACTTCCCACAACTTCAAGCTCACAATGTTATGGACCTGTTTATAGCTTCTTCTCATGGGATCCCAAGGCCCTCACTGGCAATATTTAAGAGTGGACCAGAATGTGATTTTTCCCTACTGAAAATGTCCATGAATAATCTACTTGACAGCCATCCCCATCTCACTGAACAATATAAATATAAGGGCTTTTAAGACCACATTCAGTATCCATGAGTTGGAAGAAGAAGAAATTCTTTCTTGCCCTGGTTAATCAAGTAACCTGGTTTTGGGTCTACTCATGTCACAGTCACATTTGCATCAAAAATTAACTGAGTAACACAAATGCCATCTAGCACACACACACAGCTAGGTACAATGACAGATGGGAACAGTGGAGTATAACACATAATTGCTTTTGCTTTCCTGACGATATTGGGCTCTATCTGATTGAATGGAATGTAACATGCAGAGGAGATGAGAAACACTTTACAGCCTGTATGTAAAAAAAGTACCTTTCTGGAAATGAGTCAATATCCAGCTGCACTTTATGGAATACACCGTCATATCTGTTATAAGTTCTCAGGTTCTTCAACCATGCTGTTTATGGTGCACTAAAGGCCACGATATACTTGCTGGGGAAACAAATTTCAGCAGGTTCACACTAATAAAAGGAGATGAATATGCAGAATGCATTGGCTTCTCCATTGGACTGCAGTGTGAATGACTTACTGCAATTGGTCTAAAAAATACCGGTCACATAAATATGTTGTGGTTGTGCTGCCTTGCGGGAAAGTGTCTACATTTCCTTTTCCAGATCATTGTTGTTGTATCCATCCATCTCTGTGCAAATATTTCATGGTCAAGTCTTCAAAATGAATGGCTTAGAGCAGGGGTTTTCAAAGTGTGAGGCGCGCCTCCCCTGGGGGGCGCCAAAGTTTCAGGGGAGGCGCAGGGAAGCAGGGAAATATTTAGTTTAAAATACAATTATTTATGCTTTCTGGAAAAGAATAAAATCGAATTTAATAATTATTCAATTTTAATAATCCTGACAGCGGACGTGTCAAATTATTTTGAAACGAAACATCTGATTAAAAGCAAGTACCGGTCGAGGCTGCAAGTGGAGGGCGACCTGCGCTTGTTCCTGTCATCAGTACAGCCCCGCAACCACCGTCTGTGTGCAGCCAAGACGCAGACTCACTGCTCCAATTAAGGTAGAGAAGGCTATGTAGGCTATCCATGGTAGGGTTAAAAAGAGTGAACAATGTGTATTTTTCCCAGAGCGTGTTATAAACTTTACTTAACGGGTCAGCCCTTACGCATGGTGTCGGGTAGCAGCATTGCGCACCAATGGGTTGTGTACAGGGGTTAAAGTGGGCCGGAACGATCCAGAACGACGTTCCGGCACCTTCGATTAATAAGTAAATAAATCTGATTGGCAGTTTCATACATAATAATGTCAAGCGAGTTCATTTTCGTGTGCTGCAGCCTGGCGTTCCTTCCAGCTGATGCCATCGAGATACTCACTCAACAAATCAGAAAGTGTAGCCTCCGTATAGCCTCCTCTCTAAGACTACATCCACAATAATACGTTTTCGTTTTGTTTTTTTAAACTAAAACGATGCCTTTTATTAAAATGGGGGAGGCCCCGGTGACTTGATGTTCTCTGAAGGGAGGCTAACTGTCTTACACTTTGAAAACCCCTGGCTTAGAGGCTTGCCTTGCTGAGCTTGTTAGAGGATATCTGCACCTTTATGACTGATCAAATGTCTTCTAAATCCTCACAATTTCTCAGCCGCCTATATCACTCTTTCACCACAGCAGTGTGGTTTACAGGTGACAAAAACTGTTAACAGCTATTTCCCGTTTCTCTAGGCTACGAGTAACTCCTTAATCTTCATGTGCCCCCACCGGCATGGAGTGCAAGTAAACAAATCATACAAAGCTGGAATGAGTATAAAAATGTGGATGTGGTTACATATTCGACTATGTTTCTATTTCAGATAAGTTTGACTTGGTTGTAAATATACTGCCCCCTTAATGAATCCCTAGTGTAGTCACCATGGTGATGTATGCTGGGTAAATCAGTAAGTTAAATTACATGATATATTATGGTACTCACAGACTGGCCTGGATGTTAGTGGCTTCCACACAGGCCCTGCTGGCAGGGTCCCAGCCACAGAATGGGTCTCGGGCCAGAACACATTGGGCACAGCTCCAGTAGAAAGAGCAGTTGGCTGTCGGGACCCTCACCACACCCTCTGATGTGCCAACAAATACCAAGCCCTGTAGGGGAACATGATAAATCAATACTATGCAAAAGGATTTCAATGGTATGTGCTGTAAGGTGATATTGCATTATTAAAGAGACACCTTGACATTTAGAATTTGAATCTGCTATTTTTCAGTCCCACCAGGATTTCGCGAGTTTTTTTCTGATCATTGCGGCCCACAATGATTGAATTTGCAGCGGCTTTTATCAAAAAATGCAATATTTTTCGTGTTACCTTGTGGTAAAACCGCAGGAATGGATGAAAATTTCAAGCCCCCCACCCCCCGAAACATTGTAAACTGCCCACTCTGTTTTTTTAAGTAGTAGAGTAATCGTCACACATTAATACCTCCTGGGGCCGCCGGCTGAAAACTTATTTTACTAAACATGATCTCTGTCTAGTGCCTTTCTTTTTCTTTCATTCCTTTTTAATCCTTGTTTTCTTTACATTCTTTTTTGTCTGTTTTTTTCCCTTTAGGCTGCAATACAACATATCTACAACTTGTCATTACATCATTAGTTGACCAATCACGTTCCCGTCCCGCTCTAATCTCCATATCAGGCATGTCAGGTTCTGTCAGTGTTGCCAGTTTGACACAGAGAAAAGGAGAGAGAGAGGTCCGGACAGGAGAACACACATCTAATTAGTCACCAGCAGCCGGCCTGTTTACTTGCACACAACACTTCAGTCTGTACGCCTTTTATGGTGTTGAAAACTCATCCAATTTAGTGGCGTTCATCATCTGATACACCTGTTCTACGCATACATTGAGGTTTCCCGCACGTTTCATGAATCCCATGTTGTTATTTTCTTAATGCACATAAATACGACAAATTTACAAATAATTTAAGATCATGCCAGAATGCAGGTAATTAAAAAGGGTTTACAAACTTTTTATCCCAACTGTAGAGGATGTTTGGTCTGATTGTCTGATCCTCTGATTTAGAAAATACAAAAATAAAACAGTTATACCCTCAATTCAGTTCAGAAGCATACCTTGGATCTGGAAATCTGTAGGTTCTTAACAAGCTGAGGTTGTTCAAAGACCTGGATCTCTTCGATTATGTGGGCCCCCTTTTCCAGCAGCACTGCTTTGTGGAGGTATCCTGATTCTGAAAGCAAGGTGTTAAAAATGCCACGTTTGTAGAGTGCAAAGGACAAGTAAGGACAAGCATGGATTTTAAGGTACAATAAGTACGATTTTCTACTGTCCCATCATGCAAATATTTCTGTCTTTCAAAACTCACTTTCAAAATCAAGCTTTCACGTGATGCAACACAACCTCTAGGAGGCCCTCAGGCCTTGGACAATATTGGCTGGTCAACAGCTGATTTTATTTGTAATTGATCAGTTCCCAATCAAACAGAACACAAACTAACCATGTCTATTCAATTGTGTTGAGATGGCAAAGGTGTACATCTGATCAATTATGCATTTAGATAATGTCAGCTTGTTACCATAGTATCTGGTTTGCTATTTGTTTACACCAGTAATTTGTAATTTATTTTGATAGATTTAATGGGCATGTATTTGTATCCAAATACATTTTAATGTAATTTTGCCCATCTCTGCCTACAAAAAGTAGAAAACAAAGAATACAATTTAAAAAGACTGCAGTTCTGGTGGAAGGCAGGTCAGGTCTACAGACCTCTTCATGACGTCTTGGACTTGTCTCAGTCTCGTGCCTACTTTGACTTGTTATGGTCTCAGTCACTATTGGATGTTGACTCAACCTTTTCCTGCCTATCTAAAAGATGCTATTTTTCTCCACCTGGACCACCTTCATTTATTTCCATGCTAGCACTACAAACAATTTACTCCTATCTTTAGTATGTAATGGTCCTCAAACTTCTATGCATTGATTAGTTGGAAGCTGAAGGGTGTAGTAAAAAGCTCCTACGGATATATCCACATCTCTGTTCATTAAAATTCCTTAATCATTATTTTGACATTTGGACAGACACGTCCACAGTATTGCCTACTTTGGTCTTGGTCTTGAATAGGACTCGATTGGTCTCAGTCTTGACCCCTTTTGGACCTGGTCGTGGAATTGACTTGGACTCAACTAAGGTGGTCTTGACTACAGCCCTGTCTGGCGGTAATGTTCCCAAACCTATGGTAGGCATTCCCATACTACACTATGGCGGTAATGCAGCTATACTGTTGCAGCCCTTTTGATTATTTTTCGAATAGTAATATCATCCTGGTCTGCCTCCCACACATCCTACCTGTGAGCAGAAAAAGGACAGTATAGTCCCTGTTGTTAACCGTCCGGACACGCTGTGAAACCAGGTGGCTATAATAGTAGTCTGGAGACACCAAGGTCAGGCCTCTTCCCACCGGCCGCACGCTGTCGTCTGCCAGGAAGTTTTCTTTGACAAAGCGAAGAGTGTTGTCTGAGGCGTTGTGCAGGCCACACTACATGGAACACCCAAATAAGTGGAATTAATCAAAACATATAGGCCTTTTCAAACACTAATAACAGACTTGAGACTAGATGAACTTCTGATCTCATGTCACTTAGTTGCATCTCAAGCACCCCCCGTTATGTTTTCATATCAAGTAGACCATTTACCTCTCCTGGATTTGCGACCTTCTCTTGAACTCGGTTGCTCCACCGCAATGTGTCCCGGTTCAGGACCTTGTAGTTGTTGGAGAAAACAGATTTGATGTCACTCAGGTGGAATGAACACACTGCTGACCGTCCAGAGTTGACTGACCTGATGGAGCACAAATACAAAGATATTGGGGATCTGAGATATAGATGAAATCTACATGATGTCACACCAAACAAGAACTTACTTTTGGATTCTTTGTTGCTATTATTTGGCATCCACTGTTGCAATATACAGTGGGGTCCATCTCTCTAATTATATAATTTCCAAAAATAATGTAATTAATAATTTCAAATATTTTTCAACAGTCCTTTAAAAAGAACTAGCAGTAGTGACAATAACCCATAGAGGACAATATTAATTTAGTAAATATCTGGTATTAGTTAAAAGACCAAAACAATTCACTATTATTAGCAGCATACATGTGTTAATATTTGAATGAAATATATGGTGTGACAATTTGATCAGTTCTAAATGATGTATTCTTAAATAAGTATCAGCTGAGTAAATTAAATTGTATTTTTTTCTGATAAATTATGAAAACAAAGAAAAATTCAGACTTTTGTGTATGATGTATGGTGATATATACAGACAGCTGATATCACATTCAAATAGATTGATCATTAATTAATATCACATCATGATTGTGTTTTAAACAATGAATGTTAATTTATGTATAGAAATGCTTGCTGTCAGTATGTATAGACAAAGGGGGTCAGTCAAGAAAGGTAAGGTTGATTTAAAGCTTTCTCCATAATTTAATCATATAAAAACACTCAAACATGGTGGTGGTCTTTCCCAAATAGTTAATTCAGGCCTTTGTGTTTTTGCCTGTTGCATCTACCAGACAGAAACCAAAAGAACACCAATCTGTTTCCCCTGGATAACATTTGCTTTCAGCCCTAAACACACTGTTTTTTAGACATTGAATACTTTTCACAGTGTTCTCAACTTGGCAGTGTCTGAGTGTGTAAATCCCTGGTTCCATTTGAATTAGGTCTATTAGGCTGAGGCAAGTTGATGTTGCAATTCCTACTAGTCACCAATAGAGGTCGATAAAAGTCATAGATTACTTAATGCCCCTTTCAAGTTACTGACCACTGAGAGGTGAAGATGCCATAAAAGAGCGTGTCATCTGCAGGGGCTCCCTCTGATGGTGGGAGGGTGACTATATCCTGGATGACATTGTAAGGCAGCTCATTGTCAGACTGACAGAGCAACTGAGCTTTGGCAAACGTGGTCCACCGTCGCTGCAGGGTCCGCTGGCCTCCAACATCACTCTGAAACATAAGAGGAAAAAGAAGACCATCAAGCCTGCTGCAACATAATGATGTATAGCAATGTATACAGCTAGATCTAAAATAGAAATAAAATAGAAGCCGTGTGCTTCTATGTATGTATTTAATAAGTTATAAAGGAATGTTTGTCAACTGTTTAATTACTAGCATTAAGTAGCGAGGTAGACTAACGTTACTGTACTCTCCATAAAACAAATGAAGGCAGCTGATCAACTATGGAACGTAAGAGCTGAAATCAAATTCAAATTAATTGCTAATTAAGGCTTATGTCATTGCCGTGCAACATTACACCAGCGTGAGCCTCTCATATTTTTTAGTGGGCTGCTAATACTGCCAAAGGAATACAATTCAATAAAACAATTTCACAACAACACTGATGTTGTTATATACACTAGTTTTTATTGACAACTTTATTTCAAGAAAAAAGAAATCTTAATTTTAGTCTTTCATTAATTAGTAGGCCAACAATAATTTAACAATGCACAGGATATGATGTAACAATCCCTTGTGCCACACTCCAAGGAGAATATTTACAGTCCAATTCCTACCTAAAGAAGGGTCCCACTTATTGGCACAAACTACCCCTGAATACCACAATTTACCTCAAAATGTACTCCAAAATACCCCAAAATATCAAGTACCACAAAGTAAGTGTGTGTGTTGTAAATGTGCACTCAACACAACTCTATACATCTCTACTGTAAACAGTGGCCACTAATGACACCACTCAATGGCTATTAACATGAGGGAGGAGGCCGAGGGGAACAGTAAGCTTAACACAATATGTCCAAACAATATGAATATAACACTGTATGCTGTTTACAGTGGCCTTTAATGAGTTTGAGCTAATTCTCCATCAAAAAGTGATTTTCTCATATTTATGAAACATGTTTCTTTCTTAACTAGGCTATTACTTTGACTCTATTAAGTCCTACTAAGTTAATAAGTGATAAAGTACAAACAAAACTTGAGTAGATGTGTTATGTGCAGTAAAGTAAATTCATGCTGATAACATATATTATATAACATAGTGTACATCCGTACACTGTAGCAGATAACATAGCCTATATGTTCTCCCTTCTGATCACCCTATAACATGTCCTAGTTATGTTCCAAAATTAAATAAACTGGATACAAACACTGCATTTATCCAAGCAAACCATGGTTGCATGAATAATTTAAAAAATATCAGAAATCACATTGCTGAGAATATGTAATTTTACAATGGATTAGACAATAATTATGTTGAAGAGTGGAGGCAGTTCACACATATAATGCTCAAATGTCGTCTAGCGTCTGACCCTGTAGGACACACACGACAAACACAAAAACAGTCACTCCATTTGAAGATGGAGTGACCTGGCAGAGTGCAAATTAAAGCCGCTCAAAACTACAATTTCATAGACACCAATCAGGCCGGCTAACAATTAGCAAGGCCTGTTAAATTGGCTAGCTACTATGGCAGTCTTAAAAGAATAAGCTCAGAACGGAACACTCCAACAAGATTCTGAAACCCTACATCCAGAAAGCATTTTAATGAAAAAGTCCAACCAACAATATGCACCTCACCTCAATAACTACAAAAAAAAAGTCATCTCAAATACTGTTAACTTAAAATTACAAAACCTTATTGTGATACCCACTAATTATGGTTATAAATTACTTGCAACAACCAAGCCACAAGCACACAAAACAGTAGCTCCATTATCAAGTTTTGAAAAACAACCTGAAAATAACAGTGGAAACAAGCAATAACAGCTCACAACCACAACTTTACCTAAAACTTACATTACATTAGCTACAGCTAACTTTCCTAAGGCCTACATTTCTTCCACCACAACAGTTACTTCTTCAACAAGGGATTAATCCCTCTCTCAACAAAGAACTTCAACATCATATCAGCTTCAATATGGCACTTTTTAATGAAGAAATCCAACAATTCTTTTGACAAACTAAAACATATATCAAACATACTAATGTTGTAGAATCAATTCATTTACCTTGTCAAGAAACCAGGGAATTTGGTATAATGCTGAGTTCACAAAAAATTGTAAGAATAAGAAGCATCTTGTTGCTACAATTTGGAAGTGTTCACGTGTTTAACTTGTTGTAAAACCTCCATCCAAAATATAATATTTTTTTATTTCTGGATTTAAAATCAACAATACATGAACTGAAGCAGATATTGCTTAATTTTTGTAAGTAGATTTGATTTTATTAATTTGATTTTAATAAATCTGATAATATGGATATTTTTCAAATTGTCATTGGTGGATTCGCTGCCATGTTTGTCGCCTGTGTTGACACACGTCCACAATTCATGGAGGGCAAGTGGGCGATATCAAAGCCTACAAAAACTCCCATGTGTTCTGTCATGCAATAGTTATCCTTTCACTCTTACCGTACAGATCTGAGCAATGCGAGACACAGTAAATGTGTCTATGAAGTCATACTCTCTGCCCACTTCACTGAAGAAGAAATATATTTTCTCCTCACTGGGGATGAAACTGGAGCTAACGAAAGTTGGATCTAAAAAAGAAACATGAACAAATGTGACAAAAATATGCTTTCTCTGGAAATATGACATTATATTAGGTTGCATTAGGTTTTTTATATAATGCAATAACTTAAAGCTGCAATATACAACTTTTTTTCACATTAAAATAACATTTTAAATAGGATATATCATTAGAGGTAGAGGTTTGGTTGAGGTGTTGGCTAGATGCAAGGGAAAATCAGGCTGGTAGGCTGGTTTCTCCCTGCATCCAACACCGGCAGCAGCCAATTAAGGCTAATTGGATGACTGCAGCCTGGAACTAATTTAACCGTATGTCCGTCTTTTCTAGTGAGTGAGAACTAGACTGGAAGTGGGTGACGCCGACCTGGGACGCAGGGCTGAAGACCTTGATGTGTTGTTGTTGTGTTGTTGTGTTGATGGCCTGATTTATTGTGTTTGTGGGGTGGGACAACATGCCAGTCAGTGGACTCTCTTCCCTGTATCCTGTCTCTGTCTGTCACAACCCCGGGGTAGCAAGCGTGTGTGGCGGCCAGCACAGGGGTACCATGACCAGACACTCCTGGCCTTAGCCCGGACCCAGGCTGTGGACCGAGACACACTGCAGGAGCTGCTGTGGAACCACCGCCTGGGCGACAGGGGGGTTCGGCTGTCCGCCCCACTCTCTGCCAGCCTTCAGAAAATTATGGCCAGCAATGATGCAGAGGCCTTCATCACTACCTTCAAGCTTTCGGTGTCTGTGTCTGAGTGGCCTGCTGCAGAAGAGGGCCATACTCGACTGGCTGGGGTTGACTCCCAAGGGACATGACATCCTACGCTTTGCCTTTGAGCATGTGATGAAAATTGTTGGTCAAAAGGTGTGCCCTGACACCCCGCAAGGTCCCTTCGTGAGTTGGATCGGGAGGTTACAAAAAAGGCCAAGCAAACTCAGGCCCTCTCTCACCGAGCCAGAGTGCAGATGTGACAGCTTTACAGCAGTGGTTTGCTGATATGTTCTCCCAGCATGCACAACATTCATGCATTCCCAGGTAGATAAGACAGCAGCAGTTGCAGCCTGCCCAAGACCGAAGACCAAAAAAAGAGGTGAAGTGGTTTTGGGGCTGACCAGTTACTAACGGAGGTTCATTCCGGCCTTCTTGGAGATGACCAGCCCCTTGACTGTCTTAACCCGAGGGTGCGTCAACTTCCTTTCTCACTCTATGGGTGGAGGGTGGCTGTTGGCCGGAAGACACTCCGGCGTAAGTCTTTTCCATCTAGAATGGGATCTAGAATGGATCGTTAGATTTGTGTTGGTTTACATGGTGGCCTGATTTATTGTGTCTGTGGGGTGAGACGATCCTGTCTCTGTCTGTCACAACCCCCGGGTAGCAAGCTTGTGCAACAGTCATGCATTAACAATCTGTGTCTGGCTGTGCCCCTGTGTGTACATGCCTACACCACCCCATTTACCTGAAATTGGCTTTGCAATGATGTCTTGGGGTCGTATACCATTTGCTGTGGGAATGTTGTGTGGGCGAGGCAACCATTGTTTTTTTTTATTGCAGATTGGCTGTGTTTATGTGTGATGGCTTCATGGAGGCCGGTTACCTCAGCCTCAGTCATTTCGGTAGACTGCTCATAAGATGAGACAAATGTTGGGGCGAGAACTTGACTAACCGAGGAGGAGGAAGGGACCAACAATGCACTTCCTACCTCAAGGAGAAAAGTTGCAAATTGCAGCTTTAAATGTGTTATGAATCACATGTGTTTATGTGTTGAGAGACAAGACAATCACCCTCAAGCCATCCTAATGTGTCGTCCAGCTTGAGGTCAACATGACTGCCTTCACTGAGGTGCCGGGAAATCACTGGCCGGTTACCCCTGTAGTCTGCTACTGTTCCAGTATATAGCTCTCCATCTGAAAACACACACACACACACACACACACACACACACACACACACACACACACACACTTCACTACCACCCACTATACTATGTTTATTTATAAAGTCAAACATGTGAATGACAGAGCAGTGCATAGTATAAAATTACTATTCTATTCTGCTACAACTATTTCTGTACAACATTAGCAACATTAACTCGAGCTTTTTTTCCGCAAAGAGCTTGGGGCTGTAGCAAATATATTTCTATGCAAATGAGCACAGGACATCATCTGCCGAATTCCTGCAACTTTCTGAGCAGCCAATAGCTACTTTCCTTTCGCGGCAACGTACTTTGATGTCAAAATGCGGCACTGCTAAGTAAAATGCAACCAGGTTGGCAGGTCTGTCCCTCTGAACTGACCTAATACCCTGTCTGTCTCCAGCCCTGAACAGTCTCTTATTTCAAGAGGGATTTACGGTCTTATAATCCAGGGTTTATTATTTGGAAAAATGTTTTTGTTGGAATTGTAGTGTTCACACAGAAATTATCATGTAATCAGTAATACAATGGGCATGCACCCCATGGAATAGGTGGAATAAGTCTCAGTTCAAAACAGTCCTGTAGAGTCTCCATAGACTTTTGAGACTATACTCTCACTGCCCTGTTGATAACAGGCTGCTGCTATTGCATACAGCAAGTCCAGTGTCTTATTCTCACTCTTCACATACTGTATGAAGACGGTCAGGGTGGAGTAGAGGGGGACATGGTTGAGGGACATGAAGATGCTGGGATGTCGTGTCTATAACTCGATGACAATTAAGTGGATAATATCATGCGCTGCGATAGCATCGTAT
Organism: Hoplostethus atlanticus; assembly: GCA_034670405.1. Classification (NCBI taxonomy): domain Eukaryota; kingdom Metazoa; phylum Chordata; class Actinopteri; order Trachichthyiformes; family Trachichthyidae; genus Hoplostethus; species Hoplostethus atlanticus. Next base: position 1,766,835 of record JAXDDX010000085.1, read on the forward strand.
GAGAGTGGCAGGTAATATGGTTGCAAGCCCACAGCCAGCAGCTCAATATCTCAGCTATAGGCGCTAGAGTAACATGTCCCAGACACTAAACAGGCCTCTTTTGGGATATTTTACCAGCATACTTGTCAAAATGTCAAGCTGCTACACAAAATGTATACAGGTCCATCACTGAGTCTGGTGTAATGTCAATGTGGCCAATTCCAAAAACTGTTCTACTTCTCCTCCAAAAATTCACAATCAATAATGAATATACTTAATCTTCATCTGTATTCATTGTTTCTCATGAAGATAAGTTACTAATTTTGTTACAATTCCCACTGGTCGCCGATGGTTGTCATACGTTACTTAATGCACCTTTAAGACACAAGAGGAATATTCTCATGTGTTCATACTATAACCAAAATAAGAAACCAGATACCTGACATCCATAAAAAAAATTCTAAAACTACAGAAACATATTGCTGTGTTATTTTGTTCCCCCAGAGGGACCAAATGTTCAGGTAGCCTAAACCTATATGTGGTTCTGATGGCTGTGGAGTCATCGGCTGAGCCTTGCCTTACCGACAGTGATGGCGGTGTTGCGTTGGTAGGGGTCATATGGGCAACGAGCTCTTCCTTCCTCAGGCTTGAGGCTCGTCATCATCAACGTCTCTGAGTTCTGGAGGGAGAAGAAAAAAAGAAAGTCAAGCTGATGCCAAACCGAAAAACTGGCCTGTATTGTTGCTGGTGAGGCCAATTACAGTAACTGCATTAAACGATTTTGATTTCATTTCACTGTTGCCTCAGAATTTCACAACATGTTCATTTATGTTCATTTAAAATCAAGGGTCAGTGCACCAAATAGCTATTTGCAAAACAACAGTGCGAGATCTTTAGAGAGTGATCAAAGCTCTATTAAGTTCAAATGGAATCGTTATTAATGTACTTTACAAGACACAAAAATATACACAGTACAATACAAATTAAATTCCATTTTTTCTATCTGACCAAGAATGGTTAAAAAAAAACAACCCTTTCCACCCTCGGAGAGTCTTACACTGTTAGATATCATCCAGTTGTGATGTTCAATGTATTCCAGGAGTTACTTAAATGTCAGAATTAACTTTTTTGGTGTACCTATCAACAGCTCCACCTTATCTCTCTGATGTTTTAAAGCGATATGTTCCATTAAGGTCACTCAGGTCCGCTGATCAGTTGCTCCTGGTTGTACCTAAGGCAAAGCTTAAGCTCAGGGGAGATCGCGCTTTTGCAGTTGTAGCCCCCAAACTCTGGAACGAGCTGCCTCTACATGTTAGGCTGGCCCCTACATTGTCTGTTTTTAAATCTCGCCTCAAAACACATTTGTACTCCTTGGCTTTTAACTCAGTATGAGAGTTGCATTTTTCTTTTTGTTTGGTCTTGTTGCTTTTATATTACTGTCATTCTGTCTCTTAAACTGGTCCTTGTGTTTTAGTGTGTTTTAAAGTTTTTACGATTGATTGATTGTACAGCACTTTGGTCAACTGTGTTGTTTTAAATGTGCTTTATAAATAAAGTTGGATTGGATTGGATTGGATGTCTCGTCTTCTACTTCGGTTAGTGATTTCCTAAATTTCCCAGAATGCCTTTCAAGAACAAAAAGGGGATTCTCTGTACTGTAAATGTGTAGGTGGAGAGTGTAATAACGACAGCATAGTAAGTTGTTCGACACAATTGATCATACGATACTCTTGAATCATCTTCAAAATTATATTGGTATCCAGGGATCAGCACTTTCTTGGTTTAGGTCCTATCTACTCGACAGATAAGGTCTTTTAGAACAACATGACCTCAGTGTTGCAATATGGACTTTAGTGTGCCACAAGGCTCTGTCCTAGGACCACTACTATTCTCTATCTATATGTTACCACTCGGTGACATCATTCGCAAATTTGGCATTAACGTCCACTGTTACGCCGATGACACTCAAATTTACATACCCGTCAAACCAACCGATAACACCCAATTAAAAAAATTAGAGGCCTGCCTATCGGAGGTCAAATGTTCCGGTATTTGTAAACCTGGGCTCCATTTGTACATATTAGTCATTTATACCCCAAAATAGGTACAAAAAGTTTTGGAATTGCTCCAGTAGATCGCCTCAGCCGGCAGTTGTGAAACAGGCTGCAATGGCTGCAACGTAATCCGCAGGGGCAACTGCGCGCAATCAAAGTACGTCCACTAAAAGTGCTTGTTTTTGCCACTGACAGGCTCAGATTGTTATTCGAGGTGTCTGACAACATTACGGAAAGGATCCCTACAGAGATAGACCTTTGTTCAACGAAAGTCGCGATCACGACATTTCAGAGCGAGACTTATCCTTGAGCGAGAATATGTACAAATGGAGTCCAGGTTTAAAAATACAAGAATTCCCCTTTAAGGGCTATACAAATAAATGTGATTTGTTCCAGTCAAGCAAGAGTGGAGCGTGAACAATGCCATGGTATCCAGGGCCAGGAGATTCAAGATACAGACCAGACCAAAACCTGACAAATAAAGATGTTCAATCCTAAAACAGAAGTAATTGTCTCACCAGCACACTGGTCTTTGTAACCTTTTTGATTACACCATCATTGTCCAACGACATCAAAATCTCTTTCTGCGCACATGAGTATGAAAGCTTCCAAGTGCTCCTGAGTGAGGGTGCTTCTTAATCTGTTTTTTACAAACTTGAGTGTTGAAAGGTTATACTGTGATAGGATCAGGTGAAGTTTTTGCAGGAGGAACAAGCTGGATGACGGCCCTCCACTTCTATCCTCCCCAGTCCCCACAGTCCCTAGGGACCTCACTGGTTGTCCTTGCTTAACTATAGGACAACCAGTGAGGGGCATTTTCAGTCTTTCCCACTGTGATGCAAGGCTTGACAGCTCAGTCTGCAAGGTACCCACAGTAACTCTGCCATCAAACTTTAGCAGACATTTGCTAAGCTCTGAAGTGCTGAGTTAGGAAGCCCATTTTCCCTTACTTGGAAGAAGTTTCTAGGTTCCATGCAAACAAAATCTTTTGGCAAAACGTTTTGCATTTGCAGCACACCGCCCATGAAAACTATCTGTATCTTCTTTTTACTGGCCCCTTTTTCAGGTAGGACAACATGTACCTCCCTCTCACAGCAATGCTCCTCCTCAAGCATTGGCCGACTCCACAAACTGAGTCCCTTACACACTTGTTCAGGTCCTCTGTCCCATCAACCATGCTTTGAGCTCTGAGGAAATCCATTCCCCTTGTCTGCTAGTATTTTTAAAGTGGTGATGTGTGCTCAAAAATGTTTTTTTAGGCAAGGATAAGTCTTCAATTTCTACTGTGTTTGAGCTTCTGTACCTCTGCTTCAGTAATACTTACAGTATTAGAGAACCATTTTGCCCTAGTGGTCAGAAAGAGGGGGGTGCTTCTTAAGTGGTTAACTAATTCAACTTTTAACTAAACTGCATTTATGCGCAAAACATCATGAACATTCTTATCCTGAGGCATAACATATTTGAAAACAAAGTTATGAAAACGTAATAATATGGGAACTGTAAATATTGGATATCGGACAGGTATGTGGTCCACCTCCGATATGGAGGTTCCTGTCTGACCACAGCTACATAAAACCTGTAATGAAATTTTATATTTGCTATTTAGTAATTTAATCAACTATATTTTTATAAAGTAATTATTAATTTAAAAAGGCACTCAAGTACAGAGTTTCCTCTATCATTGAATAGATGCCCTGGGCCTTAAAGAGCTACCAACCTAAAATAATTGTATTAGTCTGGGCTTCAATGGAGAGTTTTAGTGTCCCATGGTCTAAATGCTGTTTCAGTGGCTTTTCCCCCCAACAAGAATAAAATTCGGGGGAAAACACTGAACACTTGCAATTTTTAGCATAAAAATGGCCAAGTTTAATGTTTTTTATTAGCACAAAATATCTGTAACAGTCGAACCCTAGATCCTATCTTAATAGACAATATCTTGATAACCTAAATGTTTTTCAAGTGTAATTTCATGCAAGTAAGGTTATATTTGAATGTGAAGAAACTTACAATGAAGGTGCAGCGTGGGCTGAAAGCAAAAGTTCCACAGGCATAGATGTGGGTGGTGTTCAAGAACTGGAGCACGCGGATGAAATTAGGACAGTCCGTCTAGGGCAGAAAACCAGCAGATAATTAAACAAAATGATGAGTTAAAATAGAAAAACAATTCTGGTATAATTGGTGTCTGATCAATGCAGGATTTGGATCCAAAACAAATATTTTACCAGCAGAGATATTTAATATGCATATAGAGACCTGCTGTGGCACTATACCTTTTCCTGGTATGATCGACTCAAAATTTGGTGGCCACTGTGTGCCACTATCTCAAATAGGATAATCCAATATCTATCAAAAATCTATCTGCACTTGAATAATTTATTTATCTTTTATGCAGTATTTTGCTCATAAATCACAGCTTTAATCCATTTATTCACCTTTATCAATATTTCATATTTTCTTATTTTTATGTTTTCTATTGAAATATCTATTTAATTCAATATTCTATCAAAATAAAATAAACCAAACGTCTGTTTCTGGGAAATGTTTCCATAAAAATGCATAGGGATGACAGCTATTGATCGATCGAGTGAACATAGCCTAGTGGATAAGTTGTTAGATGTAAAAAAAATAAAAATTAAAAAAAAAACCTGTCCAAAATCATATCTCCAGCAACCTACGGCACCATTTCAGCACTGTGTGGGATGTTTTTTCCCACAATTTTGTAGTTTGTGCTGGTGCCAAGTATTGATCTTATTATTTGAAGACAAGATAATTAAAAGAACACTAACATTTTCTGTTTTGAAAATTAAAGAAGATTTGAAAGCCTAGTCGAATATTTTAAGTTTAACCCCTTGTTGATTTGTGTTTTACTCATAAGTATAACAGATACTTTTATTGTAGTTCAACACTTGGGTAATGAGATATAAGTAGATCTTGTCCTAATCATGTCAAGATCATTGAGAGTTGTGCAGCAATTCCTAACCAAAATAACAGTTAATTTAGAGCAATAGTTTATAAAAACAATAACAAAAAAAGTCTAATTTTTGTGTTCATGATGATGATGATGATTCTGATACCATGGCCTAATGGGACAAAATGGGAATCTGGGGTTAAATCAACGCACAGTAATTGCAGTAGTTGATGAATACTTGCCATTTTCTTGCCTTTCATGGAACATTGTTCAAGGTCTTTCTCTGAAGGAGACCAGTCCAGCTGAAAGAAAAGAACTGTCAACGTCATCAGAGCAGTTGCAGCTGAATGCTAGGACATTTCCCATTACAATGATCTAGTTTAAAACTGAGAGACTTAGTCACAAACACGATTACAATCTAACCATAGGCCATTAATAGATTTCTACAGTAATTTATATGGAGCAAAAATCAATTTAAAATCTGGTTTTATGATTTAAAATAAATAATTTGCATATGTTTGTTGTGAGCTGTAAATTAGGGGTTAATGATATGGGATAAAAATCTGTGCGTATTTAAGTAAATATTGTAATTCCAATGGTGAGATGATAAACATCTGAATAAACATTGAATAATTCTCTTATTTCTTTGTTACACGGCTGAAGATTTTGTTACAGATGTGGTGGTCTAGAAGAAATAGCTCATTAGAATGAATATATCCATTGGTAGTGTGTGAAAGACACACTATGAAAATATGATCTCTGGTTTACATATTCTTCGAATTGCTGTATGTATTTAATTAATTGTGCAGCCCTATTGCAAATAATAATAATAACAATCAGGCCATGAAACAAACTTGTAGGTGCATTGCAATTTACAAACACATTGGTCTAGTAACTTGAAATGTGTAGACATAGTCATGGATAAGAATGAAAGTTGTAAACAAAAAGTTTTAACCTGCAGCCAGATGTGAGGAGTAAATGCACTCATTTACTGTCTCCAAAACTTGACTCTAACTACTTCTACATAGGGCTGCACAATTAATCGTATATTAATTGTGATCACGATTTTGGCGTCCACAATTAATTAAATGTTGTAGCTACAACCCTGGTTTTACAAATGAAGAACAAGAGTTCGTACTAGTGCTATAAGCTGTCTCCAGACAGCACCACTGAATCATTTTTAACCATAAAACCACCACCAAGTCCCATCCTGGCCCATGGCAGGCAGAGATTTGTCCTTAGACCGTGACACGTTTTCTCCCACACCGCGGTTATAATGTCCTCTGCAAAAACTTCATTCTAGCAACTTCAGCCGTAACATTACTCTTTGTTTGTCTGCCGAAAAAAATCAAGCATGATTGATGTACAGACAAGGCAGAATCAGCAACTTGAAACTTAGCTTAGCTGAATCAAGAGCTTGAACATGTGACGTGACAGCGCATGCAGCACTAACACGGAGACTGATCACTATGCTCTTCACTGATTGGATACAGAATGTGCCACTCTGACTGGCACCGTAACGCATGCCCAGCATGGTATATGCTCTGTTGTTATTGTCAATTTAGCTATAGTGGATTTTTTTACTAAATGTAAATAGCCTTGAGTAGAACTAGCTAGTTTGCTAGTTACAAGAAACTGTACCCGATTGGTAAGTTTGTATGAACATCACTATGAACATCAACGGAGCTTCAAATAATATCAGTGTAGCAGACTCGCTATCCCCGGAGAGACACAGGCAGGAGTAGAGAGATCACAGGCCCGCAGGCCGCTTGACACGTAGGCCTGTAACAATTATTGAATAATTGTCTAACCGCGATTTTTTCTTTGTTGAACCGCGATTAAATTGGGCAGTTTCGTGAGAATCAGTGTTGTACCTTTGACAAATGGCCATAACATTAACCCTCTAGACCCCATAGAGCCCGGGAGCGCCCGTTCTATATTTCACTATAGCGCCCAAGAGCGGCCGTCATTTTCCAACCATTAAAAATGTATAAAAAACAGAAAATAAAGTTTTGAACTGTGTTTTATATATACTTCAAGTTGTCATCGATTAACCGGAACTGGAAAATGTTCGTCGTACGTTGATATTTTTGTAGTTTTTCTGGGTTTAATTTTCTTCCCGCCATAGTCCTAAAAATGGCTGCACCACCTAAGCGTCCCCGGTTTTACAACCTTATGGAAACTGTCAGGATATGCTGTGAAACAGATTCAGAAACGCCATATACCAAGGAAAGTGATGATGACAATGTGAGGTTTTTTTTTTTTTTTTATTGAAATCGCTTGTTGTTGTTTGATAAAACAAGCCACAAATCAACTGTATTACATAGTGGGACCTACCTAGTCGTCACTGCCGGAGAGGGACACTGTTTCCCGGGAGCGAGTGCATCGAAGAGTCCGTCGGGAGGACTGACCAGTTTATGCAGAGTTTCCGCCATATAAGTTTGACGACTTTTGTTGTCTGATCTTATTAGACTTCTTTATGGGTCTGTGTGAAGTACGGGGTGTTTTCTCTTGTATTTTGAAAGCCCAGCATTAGCTAAGATAAGAGGGACATTTTGTTGTCATACTGTCAAAGTTGACACTGAAGAGAGAAATGTTGTGGATCATATACTAGTGATCACAACCTGAAGAGACTCTCTTCTTTTGGATAGATAGATAATATTTATTTACAAGTAAAAATAAATAGTATTGATTATAGGATATGATTAGTTGACTTTTGAAATCATACATTTTCTAAACTGGTTTTACAGTATGTGACAACCTTCACCGTTATGCCAATGAAGTAATAAAGTTTCTTTGTACCATCTGAAGAAAGTTGTATATACATCTTTTGCCATGTGTTTGGTACCAAACTAAAGAGGAAGTCCTCTTTAAAATAGCTCCATCGGCAGTGGGTGACGAGTTTGTCCCGGTCTCCGGACGTCGGAGAGCCCGCCGGTTCCAGCCGCCACTTGTGCGGCCCGATTCGCCACCGGTGCCACCGATGGCTAATCGTTTCACTGTTCTTGCTAGTCCCCGTGGTCGGCGCGTCTCCCCGGCTCCCCGGACCCGCCGACTCTCTCGCACCCTAGTTATCGGCGATTCCATCACCCGTAATGTTAGGCTTGAGTCGCCGGCCGAGGTTTTCTGTTTACCTGGGGCCAGAGCTACCGACATTGAGGCTAACTTAAGGGTGCTGGCGAACAATAGGTTCAGACACAAGGGTAAGAAAGAGGCAAACGGTCCACCCAGTGAGTATAGCAACATCATAGTACACGTCGGCGCCAATGACATTAGGATGAGGCAATCGGAGGTCACCAAGCTCAACATAGCCAGGACATGTGACCTCGCTAGGAAGATGTGTCGGCATCGATTAATTGTCTCTGGCCCCTTACCTTTCGCGAGGGGCAATGATGAGAGTTATAGCAGATTAGTCTCCCTCAACCTCTGGCTGGCGAAGTACTGTGAAGAAAAGGGATTAGTCTTCTTAGATAACTGGCCCTCCTTCTGGGGCAAACCCGGCTTGCTGAAAGCTGACGGCCTCCACCCTAATGGGGTAGGCGCTGCTTTATTATCTAGCAACATAGATAGATGTTTAAGGGAAAGCTGACATCTGTCCGTAGAGCTCGCCGGGATGCAGGTGATTAGAGAACCTGCTAGGCCTAGAAAGGGTGTGGAGTCTGCCAGGTTAGAGCTTACAGCAGAACAGACTGAGACTGTGCCCCCCCCTCGCCATTTTCTCCCCATATCTGTCGAGTTTTACCAGTCTGCTTTTACTTTATCCTCTGGCAGCGGCACCTCTCGATTTGAAAATTACAGTACAGTCCTTCCAATTAAGACTGTATCTTTCTCCCACCGCGCCCGTCAAATTTCCGACAGACCCACAGTAAATTACAGCAACTTAATTGAAATTCGACCCACGCATACTGCCATTAACATTGATAAAAACTCTAGCAGTATTGAACGCCTCACTGTGGGCTTCATCAATATAAGATCATTGTCAACAAAAGCGTTACTGATCAATGATTTGATTACTGAACATAATCTAGACATGATGGGTCTCTGTGAAACCTGGCTAAAGCCAAATGAGTTTCTGCCTCTAATTGAAGCTTCTCCCCCAAACTTTCTTAGTTCTCAGGTTGCCCGGGAGACGAAAAAAGGAGGGGGTGTTGCCCTGATATTTAACCCTATCCTTAGTCTTACTCCCAACACTAACAACAAATTTACATCCTTCGAAGTCCTGATTCTGCGCCCTACAGCTACGAATCTCCCATCATTCTACTTAGCAGTACTTTACCGCCCACCTGGGCCCTATTCGCTCTTCTTAGAAGAGTTCTCCAATTTCATTTCGGACTTAGTGACCCGAGCTGATAATATTCTCATTATCGGTGATTTTAACATTCACCTGAATAATTCCACCGATCCTCTCAGTAAGGCCTTCCTAGATCTTATTGATACTTGCGGCCTCACTCAATTTGTTAATGAACCAACCCACCATGGCGGCAACACCCTTGAGCTGGTTCTGACCCGTGGCATTCCTGTTTCTGCTTTAGTGGTCTCCTCTTATGTGCCCGCCCTATCTGATCACTATCTCATTAAATTTGAAATCAAATTGATCTTCCCACGCCAAAAATGTGAAGATACTTATATTAGCTGTCGTATTAATGCCACTACGGCCTCGTTACTTTCTGAAAAACTGCCCAGCTTTCTCGCACCACTCTCTGGTCATGTTGGCTCACTCGACAATTTTGCCAACGAACTAAACGCTAGCCTTACCAACGCGCTTGACTCAATCGCCCCGTTAGTCACTAGAAAACACCACGCTAGGAAGTTTGCACCGTGGTTTACCCACGACACTCGTGCACTTAAACAAGCCTGTAGAAAACTAGAACGTAAATGGCGATTGACCAAACTCGAAGTCTTCCGGCTTGCCTGGAATGATAGCTTGCTAAATTATAAATGTGCACTCTCGTCAGCCAAAACTGCACACTTCTCTAGGTTAATCAGTGCAAATAAAAACAATCCAAAGTTTCTATTCGACACTGTTGCTAAGCTAACACGGAATCCCTCCCCCTCTGATAGCTTTCTGTTTTCTCCGAATGATTTCATGTCCTTTTTTAGTCAGAAAATCACGCTGATTAGAGATGAGATCACCAGTACACTCTCTACTGGCGGTGCCGTCTCACCCCTGAAAAGTCCACTTGGTGTTCCCCGGGCTGAATGTCTTTTCTCACAGTTTGATTTAGTTTCCTTAGACTCTCTCACCAAGCTAACTCTGTCTTCAAAACCCACGACCTGCATGCTTGACCCTTTACCTGCTAAACTGCTTAAAGAAGTATTCCCTATCTTAGGACCCTCCATTCTCTATATGATCAATCAGTCGCTCTCCACTGGCACTGTGCCCGCCACCTTTAAAACGGCCGTGATCAAGCCACTACTGAAAAAACCGAAGTACTTCAGAACTATAGACCAATCTCAAATCTGCCGTTCCTCTCCAAATTACTTGAACGAACAGTAGCCAGTCAACTTACAGATTTTTTGTCAAAAAATAACCTGCTTGATCCCCTCCAATCTGGCTTTAGATCCCTTCACTCGACCGAAACTGCACTCACGAGAGTGGTAAATGATCTTTTGTTAGCTATTGACTCCAATTCAACCTCAGCACTATTGCTACTTGACCTGAGTGCAGCCTTCGACACAATTGATCATGCGATACTCTTGAACCGTCTTGAACATTATATTGGTATCCGGGGATCAGCCCTTTCTTGGTTTAGGTCTTACCTACTTGATAGATCACACCACGTCTTTTACAACAACATGACCTCAGAGTGTTGCAATATGGTCTTTGGTGTCCCACAAGGCTCTGTCCTAGGACCACTGCTATTCTCTATCTATATGCTACCACTTGGTGGCATCATTCGCAAATTTGGCATTAACTTCCATTGCGACGCCGATGACACCCAAATTTACATACCAGTCAAACCAACAGATGACACCCAATTCCAAAAACTAGAGGCCTGCCTATCAGAGGTCAAATATTGGATGTCCCTAAACTTCTGTAGTGTATGCAGGAGACCTCAGCCCCCCCCCCCCTCTTCGGACCACAGCAACACCCAAAGACTAACACATTCCTCTCCCAGGGTCTTCCTATGAGGTCAAGACCCCTGCTGTGCTCCCAGGAACCCAAGGAACCCCCTTTGCAGCAAAAGCTGGATTTCCCCCATAAAGCCGCCAAAAGTAGCACATTGCAGGTTCGACTAGCCGCTCTGGTGCCATTAGGAGATGGGACCGATGATAAGGGCCGGGGAAATGTACCTAATCTACCTTCCAAGGGAGACACAGAATAAGAGAACAAAGAAACTCTGGAATGTGTTGCAAAAATGTGCTTTCTTTATATGTTTTATTAGATTTAAACTTCACATCCTGTGGCAGATGATGTGCCCTACTCCCCAATGTAGTATCTTGGTTATTCAAGGCACACAGAATGTGTTATCAGGACTTTTGGTTTACTCGCCAGTATTTTGTGGTAAGACAGTGATGTTTGGTGTCATTCAAACCCATTTGTTGTTAGGTGATTAAATATGTCACTTGCATCCCCAAAGGATCAAGAAAAATGATGTTTTCCAAACCTGAGCTGGAAATGCAGTTTAGGGGATGGTGATCACCGGTCATCAAGTTGTAAATCTGATGCATGCAAATGAGGGAAACACCTACCACTCCTGACATACCATAAAGCCCTGAACACCAGAGAACACGTCAGAACACACACGAAATCTTACAAACTCGAACGAACAAAGGAGGACAACTCCTGCAACGGGCGGACGGGTAAAAACTCAGGCGGAAAGACATCAAGAAACATCAAGGAACATCAAGAAACTCAACTCAACCGTCCTGTAGCCCGTTCCGCAGCCCGTCCTGTAACTAAGTTTGAACCTGGCTCAAAGCTCTTCTCTCAGCTCAAGTACCAGACCAGCTCCAGAGTGAATCTTGCCGAGATGGCCGATTGAGTTCACTCCACCTGATCCAGAAGACTACGAAACCACGTCAGAAGCCAGCCGCTACTCTACTCTGCTTCCTGAACGACGTGAGTCAACACATCGCCCTATCCCTCTATATCCACTGAGGTGAACTGTTGGCACGACGACTCCGACGAACAACGGCCCCCGGACCGCACTCCACAACGGCCCTCCTGACGTCGACTGGTCCAGACCAACACGTGCGTGTGTTTACCTGTCCACTGCGACTGCGCGACAGTTACCACGGAGACGAGGACGCCGCTGACACCCTGCAAACCAGACGGTAACCAACTTTCTTGTTGATGCACGGGTGATGCAAAGGCAGTGTTGAACTGTGAAAGTGAGGTTAGAATACTCTCTCTCTCTCTCTCTCTCTCCACTATTCTCTGTCCTTCTGTCCCAAGTCTCCCGGAAACTGTCAGCTGTCCTCCAAGCCATCTTTCGCTGTTGCCACATTGCCGCAATTAGACGCATTACAGCTCAGGTCGTTTTGTCGGTGCAAACTTCCTTGCCATCTTTGATCCCAATAGCATTTGCCACTTTTATTTGATATATCCTCTGCCACTGTTTAACTTTCTACCTTATTTGATATATCCTCTGCCACTGTTTATCTTGCTATCTTGTTTGCCAGTTTTATTGCCATTATCTGTTTTAGTTTAGTATACATGTATTCATTTTATTGGTGTTTTATTTACATAGTTAATAAAATCTTTGCATTTATAAAGAACTGGCTTTTGTGGGTCATTGATATATCCTGGACATGAAGGTAGAAAATCACTGAAATCTAGAGCTCACTTCTTCTGATTATTAGACTGATATCATCATAAAGAGACTATTCCAGTGTAAACTGGTGGTGCCCCGCAAGTGTTAATTAATAAGATATTAATTACTAAGAATAATTTCAATAATTGTCAATTTTCAGAATTGACCAAATAGTCTCATCGTTCATAACGAAGCTCAACACACTACATCATCGGTGCCCCGTGTGAGGCGAATTCAAATTGTCTACCTTGATTTTCATGTCCAATATATATCAATGCATATGAAACTTGAAATAGTGGCTTATTAACAGTAGTGGTTTGCAGTAGCACGCAAGTCTCAGAAAAAGGAGCAGTCTGTGAGCGAGTAACACATAATCTAATACCTACTTGAGAGAAAGAGTTGCCAGTAAAGAGTTTACACTAGATAGTGATAAGTGTTACGTCCCGACGTTAAGACGTCGAGTTTTAACAGGAAAGCTGTGAGTGCATTTTGGACGCTTGTGGTAACTAGTTTAATAGTTTACCAATAGAACTAGGCGTTTTAAGCCTTGTCAATATTTTGCGTGCACCAGTGCCGGCGGAGTCCGACACATTTTTGTTATAAGGCCTTCAGAATAATTCGAGACACTGCCCACGATGCTCTGGGGTGTTCTGTGAATTGTTCGACTCTCCGCTCTCATCTATACTCAGATTAGCTACCTGAGTTAGGAGAAATTGTTGTGGACAACGATAGGAGAGAGTGCAAGGGGATGATTTAGACGATGTTCTCTAAATACACCTCCATGCAGTGTATATAAGCAGTGAATAGACTTGTGTGTATGCAGACGAAGAAATCTCTGCTTATAGAAAGGCAAAACTGCTTTCAGGAAAAATGGATGGTTTAGACGATGTTCTCTAAACACACCTCCATGCAGTGAATATACCCGTGTGAACGAAATACATGTCGGTATTGCAGAAGAGATCTGCACTTGGTAAAACAAGGGGATAATTTAGACGATGTTCTCTAAATACACCTCTATGCAGTGAATAGACTTGTGTGTATGCAGATGAAGAAATCTCTGCTTATAGAAAGGTAAAACTGCTTTTAGGGAAAGGTATAGTCTAGACGATGTTCTCTAACTAACCCCCTATGCAGCGAATATATATGTGAATGTAAAAGTGCTGACATTGTGCCACAGAGGGGATCTGTTTCCAGCGCGAAAATAACTCTTTGTTTGCAAGTAGTCGCCATTTTGCTGGGTGTAACGTCTAACCGTGTGGGTCTGTGACGTTTATTACTAGCTGCCGTAGTCCAGGTACGGAGACGCTGTAATTTGAAACCCGTGGTGGATGCTGGTATCTGCAGTCCAGCAGTGCTAGGCTAAGTGCCATAAAGTTAGCTTAGCTGTTAACTCCATTGACCTAGACGGTCGCTTTGGTTATTAGCCTGACGGCTATTATTGATTGAATTGTTCCTGTTCAGACACACGCTATTAGCCTCAAGTTTTGTGTGTTTTCTGTAGAGTTCGCATGTGCTTAAGTGCTTGGTGGGGATTTTCATTTAAAACTCAGCTTTCACGCTGACATTTGACTTGTTACACAGGCCGGACATATAGGCCCTATTGTTTCCCTTATGTCAGTGAGTCACTGTCGGATTAAGTGAGGAGGTCCCCTAGTGACACAAAGTTGCTACAACTAGCTTTATCCAAACACAACCAGTGCTTGACCATAGCCTAATGATGCGTTGGACACAGTTTATTAGTGGATGACTAATAACTATTTCAGAATCAAACGCTATATTAATATAATGACATGCCTTCATACTCAGTGACCATTTTAAAAGCTTTTAGGAATTTGTAGTGACTTTTGGACTTGTAATTGAAATAGGTTTGGAAAGATTGGGACTACAAGATTGATTGGCTTTTTCATGTTTAATTCATGCTTATTTTCAATTTGGGTTTAGCTTAATCATCCTTATTCAATTGTTTATTACAATTTAGAAATTTTGCATTCCAATTAAACAAATTGGGATAATTTCTACTTTTATTCCAGATTTTAAACTTAGTTCGTTGTGATAAACATCCATTTCCAATCATTCATTTGGATTTTTGAATTTCAAATGAATTTGCCTGTTTGAATCTCAATTTAATTTGGCTTTTTGAATTTAAATTTAGTGTATCAAACTCATTGGCAATTAATTAATACAGTTGAATGCAACTGCAACATTTGAGCCTTTTGGGAATTTGAATATATATTACAATGGTTGGATTTTTAAAGACTAATTCAATTCTTTGATTTTCATTTTGAATTTTAGTTTAGGAACCTCCTAACCTATTAGTAAACTTTTCAAAGTATTCATGGTCACTGAGAAATTTCAGCATTAACTGTAAATACCATTACATGGTAACACACTGAAGGCATAGTCAAGTCATAGTCAACACATCTATTTACGCCACTTGTGGAACCACACATAAGATTTATCTGATCCCTGATCAACTAGTTGACTCTGAAAAGGCAAGCAGCTAGTTACAGTATATCTGTGCTTCCAATCTTTAATTTCAAATTTGATTTGATCTGATTAGACGCCCCTCATCCCACCTTGTAACACTTCTAGTCAAAATGTTAGGCCCTGCTGCAGTTGTCAACAACCTTGACACTTTAGAGCTTAACCAGATGATGTCACAGCTCATAATCCCAGGAGTGAGTAAGACAGTCAAAGGTAGCGCCCGCAGTGAACTCTTCAGTACCATGGTTCTAAATTTGATAGCTCAACTCAAGCTAATTGACAAAGAGACTGATCAAATACAGGACCAAATGGAAGCAATCCGTAGTGAGAACAGTAGGTTGAAGCAGGACAATCAACGCCTATGCCAAGACTTTAAACAAGCACGCGAACAATTAGACAAAGAGAAGGAAATCTCTAAAGCACTACAGAAAGAAATGAACGAACAGAATTCAATGCTCAAAAGGGAGCGAGATGAAAGTAAGCAGCAGCTGAGTAGCGTCCTCACGGTAATAATGGGGATAGGAACTCAGATAGATGCTCTCAAGACAGAGGTTGCAGCTGAAGCTGCCAAAGTGCAAGGACTGGGTAGAAAGTCAAGCAATGTCCAAAGGTATCAAGAAAGGTGGGAAAGCCAGTGTGAAGAGGCTACCGGTGAGATAGTGAAGGTCAAAGGTGAACTAAGATCTCGGCTGGTGGATGAACCCAGTCAGCAACAAGTTAGTTCCCTCTCACTACCTAAGCAAAGTGACCTAGATGGAGAGATATTGCCTCCTCAGAGGACACGGTCCTCTAGCACACCCCACTGGGATGATACCTTTCATCCAGATTCTCTGCCCACTCAGTGGTCAGACCAAACTTTGAGGTCCCGACCATCAGCATTTACAGACGCGGCCTTCACCCAAGGCGTGCCTGACAGGGAATTGGATAAAATTGCTCGTAACATTTCCAGGTTCGAGCCAGGTCCAATGGGTGCCCAGGACACCTATACCTACCTAAAAGACATTGACTTCTACCTCCGTAAATTCCCACAGGCCACAGTAGATGACAGAATCTATCTGATCAAGGTAACGTCCAGCCGTGAGGTAAGTAGCTTCCTTGAAAGACAACCTCCACACATCCTGGACGACTATGAGCGGGTATGTCAATCCCTGATGCAGGAGTTCTCTATCACCAGCATGGAGACTGGCCTGACAGCTGCCTTGGCCATCAAACAGGGAAGACAAGAGCCGCCACAACAGTACTATCATCGCTTGCGAAAAGCTTACTTTGGTTTCAGAAATGAACCAAACATGGAGGAGGACTTGAACTTCAAATCCTTGTTCATACAAAACCTCCACCGAACCACCAGTCATCTTGGAGTGTCAGCTTGCCCTCGATCTTTGTCAAGCCACCAACTACGTGAGTTGGCTCTCAGAGGCTTCATTAAACAAAGAATAGCTTCGGGCAAGAATCCGGATCCTAACTCAGTTCCACACATTGACACCCAAAAGCTGACAATGGAATTTGAAGATGCTCACAACCATGAGCCGGGTGAACCACAGCCATCTACTTTACAACCAGAAAGCAAGCCAAATGGCCCTATGCGTCCTAAGTCCAATAACTCCTACAACAATAGGAGCTATAGTCGCAACCCAAACCAGAGGGAAGACAGACGCTATTTTAACGACTATAGGGAAGAACCCCGATATAGGTCTAAAACTGTCTCTGTCCGTGACAACCATGCTGGGAGACCATCTAAGCCTAACCGGTTCAGGAGACAAATTCTTGTCGACTCTTTTGCAAATTGAATTGCAAAATGACTTGATGCCCACCACTCCCGCCCACTCGGTCTACGTTTTCGCCCAGCATCCAGCCTCATTAGGTGCACTGCATCACACTGATGGCTCGTGCGCTGTCTCCGTCAGGTCTGCCTACACTGACTCTGACCCCTGTTTCCCTTGCTTCGCAGGATCCTTCATTTATACGATGGTCCTTTGCTTGATGGATGCTATCCACCAGCAACACGTCGCCGCAGACCTTAATCTTTCTGGTAGTTTACAACATCTGTTCATGGCAAAGCACGGTGTGTGTGCCTGGAACTGGGTCTTCTTGTCCATGTCTCTGACGACCGCACTTCACCTCGGTTTGTAGGTCATCAGAGCCAAAGGGGGGTGAGGATCATGCGTGCCCAGGACACACCATGTGCATCAAATCAACAGGCGATACACTCAGCCAGGTAGCCTGTTGGCCGCACACGCAGCATGATGTAGCGGAATACATCCACGGCTGTATGTTGCCAATCTTAGCCCTTGAACCCAAATCACAGGGCCCACTTACAATGCAGGGGAATCTCTTTCCCCTGGTCAGACCTACATCTGAGATCCATGTTTGCCTTTGACCAGAAATACCTAGTAAGAACAGCTGAGGGTAGAAAGTCATACTATGACCAAAAGTCTTCCCAAGATGAGTTCCAAGTGGGGGGCAAGGTGTGTGTGGCGGACTGGAGGGAGGGTGGGGGGAGGCTTAATTGGATCCAGGAGAGAGGTGAGTTAGTGGACTGCTTCTTTCCTGGATCCGGTACCAGCTGCAGCCAGTTGGGACTGATTGCAGCTGGGGCCTTTTTAACGTGTGTGTGAATGTGAGTGTGAGAGGGACGCGCCAGTGTGAGAGGCTGGCGGCGTGGATGCGGGAGCCGGCGGCGATCGGGAGGATCGAGGGCCGGCAGACCGGAGGAGCGGAGAGCGAGCCAGCAGCAGCCGCGTCTGAGCGGGGTCCGGACAGACAGAGACACAAGGCATGAGGAGGGTTAGTTGGCCAGCAGGGCCGTTTTATTCACCAACACTCAAATAAACCCGGCCCCGGTGTTGACGGCAGTTGGTAGCGCCATCTCCCTCCGCCGACGCACCTCAGTCCTCCCCGGCGGGTCAGCCGCGGAACCCCAAAGCCGGCCAGCCTGCCAGGCTTGCAGGGGCATCCCGCCCCAACCCCGACTGTCACCAGCTCTTGCAGGCGGCTCCCGACTGCACCCCCGGGGACCTCCGTCGGTCGTCGCCGCGGAGGGAGACGCCGCTCTCCCACTCCGTCCCGCAGCTCGCTCCCTCGCCTCCGTCCCGGCACTCCAGCCGCGGACCCCGCTCAGACGCGGCTGCTGCTGGCTCGCTCTCCGCTCCTCCGGTCTGCCGGCCCTCGATCCTCCCGATCGCCGCCGGCTCCCGCATCCACGCCGCCAGCCTCTCACACTGGCGCGTCCCTCTCACACTCACATTCACACACACGTTAAAAAGGCCCCAGCTGCAATCAGTCCCAACTGGCTGCAGCTGGTACCGGATCCAGGAAAGAAGCAGTCCACTAACTCACCTCTCTCCTGGATCCAATTAAGCCTCCCCCCACCCTCCCTCCAGTCCGCCACAGTGTGGTATTACCCTTTTTGTTCTACCAAAAAAAAAAACTTTCTCCTGTAGCCTACAGGATCAGGATTACCAAAGGCCAAAAGGTACCAATTTTCAAATGGATCCACCTAAATCAGATTAAAACATACAAATACCTTGACTTGTAGGAGACAACCAGGTACCCAAGTAAGTCAAGTGAAAAACCCACCAAGTGCACTAAGCCGGCAATTGTTGTTTTATTGGTTTATTGGATTATAAGAAGTTGTGTTTATTTTAGTTTTCTCAACACAGTGAAGGAAACAAATTTAGTTGCAAGTGGGGGTGCAGTAATGCAATACCTGTCGAGTTACTGATGTTTGGTATATTCCTTGTATGTGTTGCTAGAATCCGAACGCTGCAGTTTATTTTGATTCTCATCATTATTGCAATAGCAGCTCAACCAGAGATCAGTCACCAGGCCCTAGTTCATGCATTGTACTAAGAGATCAACCCGGGCTACTGATCACTAACTGCCGGACACACCCACAAAGAGTGTTCATGAGACTCAGCACCTACGAAGTGTCCCAGAAGCATGTCACTACTATGGCCTCTGTAACCAGTTGGGCAGGTGATAGTTGGACCCAAGATACACTGATGCATGCTGAAGTTGACATTACCCCTATGCTACAACAGCTCCACTTGTTGAGTTGAACGGTTACCACAAGCGACCAAAGCAATTTGTAGGTGGTTTTATTCACAGCAGCAGCCGCAGTTAGCTCACTATTTAGTCCACTGTCAATACTATTAGCCTAACGACAGTCAGGAAACAGGTAGGAGAATTGCCGAGGGAGATTCCCAAGGTTAGAAGGCAGATGCTTGATCAAGCTGTGTAGTTACAGACCATTGGCAAATCTGTACAAGACACAATCTAAGCTTCAGACACTCACAGCATAGCCCTCAACCAAACTCTCCAGACCGTCAAACAAACTCCTGTCTGTAGTTCAGACCGATCATGCTCACACCAAGATTGTCTCCATGTTGATGACTAACCTGCTGCATGTAGTCCATTCTTCTGTTGACAGCCTAGCCATAGGCCACATTCCAACCTATGTGATATCTCTGCAAAAGCATTGACCAAAGAGATATTCACTACCCCTGTCCCAGTAAGCCGTTCATCAGAGATAACACGGATGGGACCAGGCTACAACCAAACACTTTGGGTCAATGTCCCCAGCGATGCAATCTTGTATTTTGAACATGTGGCATTGCCCCACTATAAGAGTGTAAGTGAAGTGTCCCCATTCATCGACAAACACACCTTGGTCTAAGACCCCAAGTTAAGGCACAAATTCAATTTGAGGGGACACAAATTATTGACTTAACTCCCATCAAGACGGTACTCCAAATCATTGAAACCCGAAGTAGAGAACCTGACAACTCTCTGACTCAGGCTTGGTCTTCAGCTGACAGTATTTTAGGTGCCAGGGTTACCCTAGGTTATCTATTGACGTTTGTTATTGCTACCTTCTTTTATAGATGCAAGCGAAGCATGCAACATTAAGAGTTGCCCACAAATCTTTAGACGTAGAAATTAGGCAAACGTCCAAGACCACTGTTTTAGCTGTCTCTTGCCAATCTAGCTGTCAAGGGAATCCCCCGCAGTCCAGTAGGAACAGGGCATAAACCAGCCCGCAGATGAAGTTAGTCAGCAATAGTACCCTGGATAATACCTTCATGATTAGTATTAGTATGACCAATTATGTTAGGAGTAGGAATTTCTCCTCTAGTATAGTGTAATGCTTATGTTTTCTTCCTCCCTTTCTCTATCACTTCTCACCTTTGGTAGGGATGCATCAATTCCCGTGCAGAAGCAGGATTGTTGTGTTGCTAACCTGGTATCGTGATGTCACCTGTTGTTTTGTCGTCCCAATGGTTCTAGGAGGTACCATTGCTACGAAGTGGGGGATATGTAGTGTATGCAGGAGACCTCAGCCCCCCCCCCCCTCTTCGGACCACAGCAACACCCAAAGACTAACACATTCCTCTCCCAGGGTCTTCCTATGAGGTCAAGACCCCTGCTGTGCTCCCAGGAACCCAAGGAACCCCCTTTGCAGCAAAAGCTGGATTTCCCCCATAAAGCCGCCAAAAGTAACACATTGCAGGTTCGACTAGCCGCTCTGGTGCCATTAGGAGATGGGACCGATGATAAGGGCCGGGGAAATGTACCTAATCTACCTTCCAAGGGAGACACAGAATAAGAGAACAAAGAAACTCTGGAATGTGTTGCAAAAATGTGCTTTCTTTATATGTTTTATTAGATTTAAACTTCACATCCTGTGGCAGATGATGTGCCCTACTCCCCAATGTAGTATCTTGGTTATTCAAGGCACACAGAATGTGTTATCAGGACTTTTGGTTTACTCGCCAGTATTTTGTGGTAAGACAGTGATGTTTGGTGTCATTCAAACCCATTTGTTGTTAGGTGATTAAATATGTCACTTGCATCCCCAAAGGATCAAGAAAAATGATGTTTTCCAAACCTGAGCTGGAAATGCAGTTTAGGGGATGGTGATCACCGGTCATCAAGTTGTAAATCTGATGCATGCAAATGAGGGAAACACCTACCACTCCTGACATACCATAAAGCCCTGAACACCAGAGAACACGTCAGAACACACACGAAATCTTACAAACTCGAACGAACAAAGGAGGACAACTCCTGCAACGGGCGGACGGGTAAAAACTCAGGCGGAAAGACATCAAGAAACATCAAGGAACATCAAGAAACTCAACTCAACCGTCCTGTAGCCCGTTCCGCAGCCCGTCCTGTAACTAAGTTTGAACCTGGCTCAAAGCTCTTCTCTCAGCTCAAGTACCAGACCAGCTCCAGAGTGAATCTTGCCGA
Source organism: Hoplostethus atlanticus (assembly GCA_034670405.1). Lineage (NCBI taxonomy): Eukaryota > Metazoa > Chordata > Actinopteri > Trachichthyiformes > Trachichthyidae > Hoplostethus > Hoplostethus atlanticus. The sequence continues at coordinate 1,788,269 of JAXDDX010000085.1, forward strand.
GATGGCCGATTGAGTTCACTCCACCTGATCCAGAAGACTACGAAACCACGTCAGAAGCCAGCCGCTACTCTACTCTGCTTCCTGAACGACGTGAGTCAACACATCGCCCTATCCCTCTATATCCACTGAGGTGAACTGTTGGCACGACGACTCCGACGAACAACGGCCCCCGGACCGCACTCCACAACGGCCCTCCTGACGTCGACTGGTCCAGACCAACACGTGCGTGTGTTTACCTGTCCACTGCGACTGCGCGACGGTTACCACGGAGACGAGGACGCCGCTGACACCCTGCAAACCAGACGGTAACCAACTTTCTTGTTGATGCACGGGTGATGCAAAGGCAGTGTTGAACTGTGAAAGTGAGGTTAGAATACTCTCTCTCTCTCTCTCTCTCTCTCCACTATTCTCTGTCCTTCTGTCCCAAGTCTCCCGGAAACTGTCAGCTGTCCTCCAAGCCATCTTTCGCTGTTGCCACATTGCCGCAATTAGACGCATTACAGCTCAGGTCGTTTTGTCGGTGCAAACTTCCTTGCCATCTTTGATCCCAATAGCATTTGCCACTTTTATTTGATATATCCTCTGCCACTGTTTAACTTTCTACCTTATTTGATATATCCTCTGCCACTGTTTATCTTGCTATCTTGTTTGCCAGTTTTATTGCCATTATCTGTTTTAGTTTAGTATACATGTATTCATTTTATTGGTGTTTTATTTACATAGTTAATAAAATCTTTGCATTTATAAAGAACTGGCTTTTGTGGGTCATTGATATATCCTGGACATGAAGGTAGAAAATCACTGAAATCTAGAGCTCACTTCTTCTGATTATTAGACTGATATCATCATAAAGAGACTATTCCAGTGTAAACTGGTGGTGCCCCGCAAGTGTTAATTAATAAGATATTAATTACTAAGAATAATTTCAATAATTGTCAATTTTCAGAATTAACCAAATAGTCTCATCGTTCATAACGAAGCTCAACACACTACACTTCCTACTCCTTAATGGCAGCAAAACTGAGATGCTGATTGTGGGACCGGCTAGACATAGACACTTATTTGAGAATAGTACTCTTAACTTTGATAGTTGTGTAATCTCCCAGAGCCCATACGTTAAAAACCTTGGGGTAAAATTCGACCCTACCCTCTCATTCGAGTTGCACATTAAGGAGATCACTAAATCAGCGTTTTATCATCTTCGCAATATTGCCAAAATTCGACCTATGCTAACAGAGGCAGACGCAGAAATTTTAGTACATGCCTTTGTATCATCTAGAATCGATTATTGCAATGTCCTTTTCTCGGGCTTACCTACTGGGCGCACTAAAAAACTACAACTGGTCCAGAATGCTGCTACCAGAATCCTGACCAAAACTAGGAAATTCGACCATATAACTCCCATCCTGTCCTCATTACACTGGCTACCAATTCAGGCCAGGTGTGACTTTAAGGTGCTTTTACTTACATATAAATCATTACATGGGATGGCACCGTCCTATTTATCCGATTTGATTAAACCTTATAAACCGCCACGCGCCCTCAGATCTCAGGACGCTGGCTACCTGTCTATCCCAGCAGTCAAAAAGAAAACTGCAGGTAACAGAGCCTTTTCTTACCGGGCTCCCTATCTATGGAACAGTTTGCCTGCCTCAATCAGAGAGGCAGGCTCTATCGAAGTCTTTAAGTCAAGGCTAAAAACCCATTTATTCTCTCTGTCATTTGACCAGCCTTGAGGGAGTGGCTCAGTCTCTTCTCAGAGTAAGGCTAGACCAGTTAGCTCATCCTAGATCAGGGTCCTGCCGATGGATACTAGCATCCTGCCTACATGTCCTATTCTCCTGGTCTACCTGCTCCTGTCCACTGACGCTGGTCATGTTTGTCTGTGTGAGTGAGAGTGTGTGTATGGGTGTGTGTGGGTGAGTCTCCTATCTGTTCCAGGCTGCAGCCCGGCAGAGTTGGCGTCTGGTTGGTCCCGCCTCCTAGGACGATGCTGACTGAGCGGACGTTGCGTTCTCCTATCTGGGCAGTGTTGGCGCCTGCATGGTCCCCTAGTCCTATGATGACGCTGACTGAGTTGCCGTTGCTGTGATGCCGCCCCATCAGATCTGGATGTCCCACCAAAATAAACTTTCATATATTGTGTATACACTGCTTGCCCAAACTCGGCATCTATTGCACGCCCAACCGTCCTGGTAGGGGGATCCCTCTCTGAGTAGCCCCTCCCAAGGTTTCTCCCAATTTTCCCAGTGAGGGTTTGTGGGAGTTTTTCCTTGTCCTCTGTGAGGGTCTAAGGCTGGGGGATGTCGTGTACTAACCATTCATTATTTTCACATGTTGGGCACTGTGAAGCCCTTAGAGACTGTAACGGTGATTAAGGGCTATACAAATAAATGTGATTTGATTTGATTTGATTTAAAATGAAAACAACTTTCAATTACCAATTTCTTTTTAAATAGAGCTGTTTGTTTGTAATGAGTAAGAAAATGTTCATTTAACTCAGAATTCTCAGTGAACTGCAGCAACATTCTAGAACTCTAGAATACAATCTTTCATGATAATAAAGAGGGTTTACTTCATAGGCTGTGTACTTGTGTTATTACATTATCTGGGTCACATAACAGTGAAATAACCAAAAGATGTATCCTGGGATTCATTCAAAACTTAAATTTGTTTGAAAAATAATATATACATTTTAAATTTGACCAAAAGAGACAATTATATTGTTAATCGCAATTATTTCTGAGACAATTAATTGTACAGCAACATTTGGAATTGTTACAGCTCTATTGACATGTTCTGTACCCAATCAGTGCAGAGCATAGTGATCAGTCTCCGTGCACCAATCAGATAGGTCTCTGTTCTAGCCCCCGCATCCCCTTTGCTTGCAAATCTTGGATCTCGCTTGCAAATCCTGGCCCACACGCTTGCAGATCGTTTTGGCAGGCTTTGAGCGCTGAAATAGTGACAAAAGTTAGTGCACACAAAATTGACGTTTGCAAGTGTAAAAGCGTAACTGAAAAGAGAGTTTTGTGAATACAAATCAGATTCTCTTGCTCAAATTGTTTTTCACTCTTGCAAATCATGAGTTACACTTTTGCTGAACTGTAAACTTGCACTACGACTTTTATTCCTTTTGCACAGTGATTTCATTTTTAATTTTAATTTTTAAAGTCTTTATGAATGTCCTGTTTTAAATGTCTTTTAATTCCTCATGTAAAGCACTTTGAACTGCCTTGTGTATGAAAGGTGCTATACAAATAAACTTGCCTTGACTTGCCTTACTGTTTGTCGCATAAACAGTAATGGATTTTAGCTCCATAAATTCAGATTGTATGGACAAGGACTTTAAATTTACACAAGTGAGCATGGATCAGACCTCCAATTTAGTTTGTGCATTCAAGTCCATGAATTGTCAACTTTCCCACCTTGCTCCTCATTACGATGGCTTCCTGCTGGCTAATATCCAGTGCTAACACGGCATCCCGGGCTCCTACATACAGCGTGTCTCCATCCTCACTTAGTAGCAGAGTGGTGGTGTTGTGGACGTCAGGGCTATTGAAGAAGGTGAGGGGCCTCCCAGGACTACCTGTTGTTACACAGCAGATAAAACTGGCATTAGGCATTTACTTTCAGAATGAATACAAGAAAAGAGAAATATCCAGAGATCAGTGAACCTCCATTGACCTACTACAACCCTTTTAGACAGACAGACAGACAGAGTTGTGAGAAAAGTTTTGTGAACCCTTTTCAATTATCTACTTTCCTGTATAAATGGTTCCTAAAATATGGACTGATCTTCATCTAAGTCTTAAAACATGTATAAACACAATGGGCCTCATTCACAAAACATTTCTTAAATTCTCCGTACATTTTTCTGATTTATGTGTATACGAAAATACCAATGTAGGATTCATTAAAACATGCGGAAAACCTTGATTTGTGCATAACCCAGGTGTATCCGATGATGAATGCCAATCGGATGGCACGTGCCTGTTTTGCATAGGTAAGCGCCCTGTTCAACACCATAAAAGGTGTGCAGACTTACGGGTTGTGTGCAAGCTATAGAATATAATTCAGAAAACCACGTTTCCTTGTGACATCTGTAGATGAGATTGGTTCTCTGAGAGTAATCCTTTAATTGTTTTATTATCTCCTGTTTTTGGGTTACTCTTGGGTCAGTCTTAGGTCAGCAAATGTCCTCCCACACTTCTGACTTCTTTCCCTTTTTATTGTTTTGTTACCTTCATCATTTAGTGTTTTATTGTTTTAGTGTAGTTAGTTTAGACCTATATAAGCTCCCCTGTAATGTCTGTATGTTGGAGAAGGTTTGCCACCACACCATCACTGATGTGGTCTCGCATTCTTTCTTCCCGTATATACGTATTAAATCTACTAACCGAATTGTTCTCTTGTGTCTGCTGATGATTGACATTAAGGTTGACGAACCTAGGTTGGAGTTCTAAGATTTCCACCACAAAGCTCATGTGTTCAGCCCAGCTAAACAAAAGATGAATTCCACTTTCTTAACCAAATATGATAAAACATATAAGTAACTCTGATAACAGCTGAAAACAGCTTAGTATAGGCTTTGTTAATGAGCACGGGGAGCTTTTTTCTGGGATCTCAACTGATTTTGATTATATCTTAATTGTTGGTGATTTTAATATTTTAGACTCTACGGCCATAGACTTCATGGGACTTCTTAACTCATATGACCTAACTCAATCTGTCTCTGGCCCTACACCCAAGCTAGGTCACACCCTTGACCTTGTTATCTTTGTTTATTAGCTCTTGTTTATTTGATTTTCTTATTTGTCTCATTTGTTTAAGAAAAAGTAGGTAGCTAACTTATTGCACTTTTACCTTAGCACTAGTTATGCTCTCAGTTGCTTGTTTAGGAAGGAAATGCACTTACGATTTCTGGTGACTAGTAGTTCTCTTGCCTACCTATGTTGAATGCACTTATTGTAAGTCGCTTTGGATAAAAGCGTCTGCTAAATGACTGTAATGTAATGTTATCTCACATGGCTTATACTTCAAGATGCCACAGACAGTAGATGTTGCTATATCAGACCACTACTGTGTGTTCTTTGAAATGCCACAGCCTCCACATGCAACCTCCTGGCTCAGAAATTCAATTCCCCCAATAGTGAATGTATTAACACAGTTGCTCCACTAAAAACCAAAACCACCTCTGGCAAGAACAAATACCCATTTAGAAACAAAACGTCAGTCTTAAAACTACAAATCAAATGTAGAAAGGCAGAATGGCTCTGGAAGCATAGTAAACAGTCCACCATGACACCTATAAGAATAAATTAAAACTGCTTAACAGAGAAATGAAATAGGCAAGAAGATCTTACTTCTCAGAACTGATTAGCAGTCAAAACAATGCAAAATTCCTGTACTAGGGGTATCAGGTGGGAATCACCTGAGACCTCACCCTTTTTTATTTGATCCAGTTGTACTGAATTTATTGTGAATTGATTGTGGCAATGTATCAGCTTCTAAGAGTAGGAGTGCTGATCTAGTATCAGTTTCATTCACTCTGTCACAGCCTTCTTGTGATGAGGAAAAACTGGTCCTAGATCAGCACTCCTACACTTAGGCATTGCATTGCTGAGCACTCCACATGCAAAATAAAAATCAAAGATTTCTAACTTCCGGTCTGTCACAGCGCAGTTGTTTTAACACTCGCCACCTACATGATTTTGGCAGCAATGCACTTTTGCATCGCTCCAGCTAACAAAATGAAGAAAAAATGTTACAACATGCGTAAAAATAGATAAAGTATCGATACTTGGCACCACTGTATCGATATTGTGTTGCGGAAGAAAGTATCGCGATACTATGCTGTATCGATATTTCCCCCCACCCCTATAATCAACCCACCATCACAAATACCATAAGATTTTCTTTCAACTGAGAAGTGCAATCAATTTGCAACATTTTTTAGCAATACAATCACCACTATAGAGCTCAACAGTGTGGTTCCGGAAGTGAAAATCCCATTCATATTCTGCATAGGGATTTTGATTATTAGCCATAATGTCGTAACCATCCAATGTAGACTCACCACAAGCTAGTAGATTGTGAAACGATAGTGTATGCTCCTGTAGAAGCCACAAGTCCGTATGATATCAACCTTTTTTTGAGAAAAACATGTTTTATTCACGATGTCATGGAGAAGTACTACACTACCCACAATCCTAAAGTGTAACAGCGACTTCTCTGATTGGTGGAGCTCGCTGTTACCATGGAAATGTTTACCGCACCCGCGAACGTCTTGTCAGCTAACGTTAACGTTAGCTACTAACGTAACCTAGCTAGCTGCCTATCCTATCCAGCTGGAACGAATCGCTATACCATGTCGATGACAACACTTTACACTATACTATATGAAACACTATATATACGCACACAAAACAACAATATCAACACTATACTATTGACAAATGTTAAATTCAAGAAGAAGCGTGCTAAACTATCATTAGTTTGGAAGTTTTTGGAAAAGTATCATTCGCAATAGTTTATGGGATGAGTAGTTCCTTCACTTCATAAAATAATTATGTACACAGTCTTGTACCTTTGCCTTTTCTTCCGTTTTCCTATCTTTTTTTTGCTCAGAATCAAATGTTTTATGGTCACGATTCATCATCTAGCTGGTTGGCTTGATTCCAGCCTTAAAACTCTTTATATAAGGATTTTCTGAAATGTCTATGGAGTAAATGAATGGGAAATTTACTTCCGGAACCAGAGCCGTAAAAAAAGTGGGCGGTCACTGTTGCGCTCTATAAGAGCAAGCATTGAATTATCCAACTCAAACAGGATAATGAATATGTCAGGAAAGGTAATCTTGACCCCTATATGACTTGTCACTACAGACCAATTTCTAACCTCCCCTTCCTTGGTAAAATAATTGAAAAAGCTGTTTGATGCATTTAAATGACTACCTTATCAAAAATTATCTGAATGAATTATACCAGTCTGGTTTTCGAGCTTACCATAGCACTGAAACAGCACTTCTCACGGTCTTAAATGACCTGAAAATAAATAGAGATTTGGGAAATATGTCCTTTCTTATCTTCCTTGACCTCAGTGCTGCATCTGACACAGTTGATCATGTGATTCTACTTGACAGGTTACACAACTGGATTGGCCTATCTGGCTCGGTCCTAAACTGGCTCAGGTCCTACTTAACTGGCTGGGACTACTATTACTTCTATTATAGTATTATAATTATTATTATTATGCCAAATATCTTGGTGCAATATTTGACCACACCCTGAAATTTGACGAACAGATTAACCTGTTTTACCAGCTCTGAATACTCAGATTAAGGTCCTATTCATCCATCTCTGACCTGGAGTAAGTCATTCATGCCCTTATATCATTATATTAGTCAGTCTTCCATGTCCCGCCTCCAGTTAGTGCAGAATTCTGCACTCTGCCCATTGGCTACCAGTCAGCTTTAGAATTGAAGTTCAGAATTCTATTGTTTGTTTATAGGGCATTAAACGGCCTTGCTTCGTGTTATATTGATGAACTCCTTTGCCCCTATGGCAGTGCTAGATTGTCTGATCAGGGGCTGTTTGTCCTGATCAGCAGAATCAATTGGCTCTTTTAAAAAACCTATTTTTACTCCTTATGTTTTTAACTGCACTTGATCCTATCCATATCTTTGTTGTGGCTGGTGATATATTAATGTTGGTGTGGATGCTTGGCCTTTCTGTGTGTACTGTGTACTCTGTGTACTGTGTGTGTGTGTGTGAAATTAAAGCATACAGTAGAACAAATAAACAACTGGAGATAAAAAAAAAAAAAGAAGCATAGAATCATTTTGTTCAACAAAATTGAATCTAAATCTTTGACTCTTCAAAGTAGCCACCTTTTGCAGATATAACCGCTGAACACTTGTGGCATTCTTTCTACAATGGACATCAAATATTGTTCGGGAAGTTCTTCCCAAGACTGTTACAGAAGTTCCCACAAATGTGTTGCACTTGTAGGTTGCTTTGCTTTCACCCTTCTGTCCACTTCATCCCAAACCAGCTCGATGTGGTTTAAGTCTGGAGACTGTGCTGGCCATTCCATGATTTGAAGCCTACCGTCTTGTTCTTTTCCTCAAAGGTAGTTCTGACATAGCCTGGAGGTATGTTTTGGGTCATTATCTTGCTGTAGGATGAAGCCCTGACCAACTGGGTATAAATCAGAGGGTATTGCATGGCGCTGCAAAATGCTGTGGTAGCCCTTTTGGTTCAGGGTGCCAGTCACTCTGTTCAAGTCGCCGACTCTGGATCCAGCAAAAGAGCCCCAGACATCACACTTCCTCCTCCATGTTTGACAGTTGGTGTGACATATTGAGGAACCATCGTTTCGCCTACTCAACGGCATACAAAAACCCTGGGTGATGAACCGAAGATTTCAAATTTTGATTCATCGGCCCATAAGACCTTCTTCCAGTCTTCAGTAGTCCACTGGCGGTGCTTCATGGCCCAGGCAAGCCTCTTCTTCTTATTTTGCCAGCAGCTCAAAGTCTTCTCTTACTTCCCTTTTCCAGTGTTAAGCTGTGCTTGAAGCTGTTGTCCTGTGAGCCGCCTATCACAGAAGCTGTTGACTCTCAGAAACGTGTCTTCTGATTCTGTTGTGGCTTTGGGTCTGCCAGAAACTCTGACAGGAAGAGGTGACAGTTTCCAAGTGCCTTTTGATGGTGTAGGGAACTGCACTGAAACTCTGAAATTTACACTTTTTTTTTAACCTCTAGCAGTTTACCCCTTACATTTGTACCATTTCAGGTTATTCACTGGACCTGAATTGCCTAAATTCCATAAAAAAATGGAAAAATGTTCTAAAACTTTTGACCAGTAGTGTACGTGTAACAAGAAGAAAAGAAATTTAAGAGACAGAGGACGAGACCACTAAAGTTGAAATTTAACAGCACAAGGGAGGAGGAAGCCAAAACTGTGAAGCATGGCAGGCTTGAGGTTGCATCTGGCTAAGATGTGCCTACAGGGTGAGTGGAGGGCATTTCTATCGCTCTGCATTAGAGTCAGGGTGGAGTTTGCAGGATCTTGGGCTTAGACCAAAAGGAGCACATAAGAAAAAGAGTCAACAAAAATATCAGCCCTAGAACGTTTGTAGTTCTGAAGTTCAGCACTGAAATGTAGGGCCCTATGGAATCCGCGATCGCGGAATCGCGGAGGATTTCACGGAATTGAGACATTAACACGGAATTCTGTATTATCGCGGAATGGCGCGGAATTTGGCTTCAAAGATGTTTTTTGCTTCAAAAATTTTTACGGCCAGCCGTATTTTCATTGTGTATAAATAAACTGCTCACTTTTGCACTTATTTACGTTCTTGGTTTCTACTTTATGTTGCGCTCCCCGACTCCTAGACTGGGGACGTAACATAAATTGGGGGCTCGTCCGCTCTTTTTTCTGTGATGGCCGATGCTGGGAAGGTTTGGTTATTTTTTGTCTTTGGTTGGCAGTTTTTCTTTGTGTGGTTGTATAAGATGTCTGAAATGTCATTTAATATGGATGTGTTTGCACAAAATCCCACCCTTGATAAATTAGATAGATGCACAAAAGCGCATCTGTTGTTGATCACTAGTTTGTTTGACATCTTTATTCCTTTAAACGCACGTAAGGTAGAGATCAAAACTTGTGTGGCAGAGCAGCTGGTGGAGAGGGGTATAGTCGCAAAAGTAAAGCCTCAGCCGGGTACTGCACCTGAGGGTTTAGACGGGGTAGCGGGAGCAGCGGCTGCCGCGGCCACGCAAGCCATACAGCGATACAGAGAGAAGCTTCAGCAAGTACAAAACGCTGCTGACCGACAAAAGAGAATCCCTCACTGAGGAAAACACAAAGCGCCTAATCATCATGTATCACAATGGTGATGTCAGCCAGAGATGGGGAGAAGCATGAACTTTTAAAGGACATCCCTTTGAAAGAAATTACATTTTACAGTTTTTTTTATTTATTTTAAACAAATTATTATTTTTTATTATTTAACTATTGAATTATTATTTCGTTATTGCACTGCACTGCCAGTTGAACTGCTCTGAACTGCATTGAACTGAACTGAATTGAACAAATTAAAAAAATTAAAAAAAATAAAACCAAATTTAAAAAAAAACTGCATTGAACTGCACTGGCACTGTTTGCAGATGTACTGTATTTGTGACTGTTAAAGTTAGTTAAAAACATAATTTCGTATTGTTTTTTTTGTTAAATCCGAAGGAAAAAACATTAAATCCGAGAAATCCGAAAACAGGAAAATTCAAATCCGAAAACAGGAAAAGATAAAACGGATTTCATAGGGCCCTAGGAATGTACATGGGCTGCACAATTAAAATAATAATCCTGATTATTTTGCTAAATATTGTGATCACAATTATTACAATACAATACAATATACTTTATTGTCCCCGTGGGGAAAATTGTCTTGAACTCAAGTATTGCACACATATAACTGCCTCCATAATAAAAACAAACAACATATAACAAGCAGCACATACTGTAGTAAAACAACACCAATTCCACATATTGTACATTCCACGTATTGCACATTCCACATATTGCACATATCAACCAATGATAAGAACACCATGGAGCTATTGAACAACCCTTACATCCTACCCCTACATAACACTATTTAAAATTTTAATTGAGATAGGCACAAATGAGTTTTTAAAACGGTTGAGTTTACATCTGGGTACTCTATATCGTCTGCCCGAGGGTAAGCGCTCATACTCGGCGTGGAGAATATGAGATGGATCAGACAGTATTCTCTGTGCTTGCTTAAAAACAGACTGCTCATAAATGGACTGGAGGGACTGGTGTTCCTTCCTCCCCATAACCTTCATGGCAGTCTGTACCAGACGAGCAAGTTTAGATTTCATCTTTACATTGAGATTGCCCTACCATGCTGACATCCCATACCTAACTATGCTCTCTAAAACAGCCTGGTAAAATAAAAACATAATCCTCTGGTCCACCCCATGCACCCTGAGCCGGCGCAAAAAGTATAATCTCTGCTGTAAACGAGAACACAAACTTTCAACATGGGCATTCCAGCTAAAGGTATTATCTAAGTGAACACCAAGGTATTTGTAGGAGCAGACCTGATTGATTGGTTCATCATGTATGATCATTGGACTATGATCCCCCACTGACCTGGGGTCCAGAACCATCTCCTCAGTTTTTCTCACATTTGAGGTGGTTGGCATCACACCACTGCACAAACCTCTCTATTTCATCGAAATAGGCTGAAGGACTTGTCTCCTTGTGCAGTAGGCTGAGGATAGCAGTGTCATCTGAAAATTTTAAAATGTGGTTCCTAGGGTGGCTGTTCGTACATTCATTTGTGTATAATGTAAAAAGAACTGGTGAGCTGACTCAGCCCTGTGGGGCACCTGTGCTGATTGATCTGGATTCTGAAAGGGTAGATTTGTCTGTTTCAGGAAAAAACAAATCTTATTGCACTTTTGCTCAAAGTAGTAGCAGCTAAAAAGTATGTTTTCACTGTTACCGTCTTACTTCTTATTTTGGTACTTATTAACAAAACTCAAATATTTCGGCTGCAGCTACGGCACAGACTGCTCTGACAGGGGGGGCAATCTGACTTTAGAAAATTGCCCTTTTATTACCATGGTTTGTGTATGTATGCATTTATGTTTGTGTCTTTCTATTTTGGTTTTAATTGCTGCAAGCAAATTGCCCCTT